>OZ010800.1:146564969-147209607 GCA_963932465.1 Maratus speciosus
TATAGCTAAAAAATAAAGAGTTCATCATTTTCTTACGGGCTAATATCCATTAAAAAAACTTGCCTATGAATAAATAATTAAAGTAATATAAATAAAACACAAATTTAACAAACATGTATAAGCTTTGAAATTATCAGTATATAAAAGGATGCAATAAGAAGCAAAATCTTGGTCAAATAGCTCTTAGCATGCGACTAATAAGAAAATATCGCTTTTGATAAATTTCAAAAAATTATTTGATTGTAAAATTCGTATTTTCTATATAAAAAATGCTTTTTTAATGTACTAGAAAATTTATTGCATGTAAAAAAAATTAGTTTTCAATTTAAAAAAATGTTTTCACCTATATTCTTTAATCCGGCAAGCCCGTGTACGATTCCCTAGTTTATCTAAAGATCCATGACATACACAAAATAAAATATTTCTGAAAATTACGTAATTTCCAATTAACTAAAATGAATATTTAATGAAACTCGGGAATTTAAAAAGAATTGCTTAAATGATGCTCTAATTTCAGAAGGGATGAATTCTTATGATGGTGAACATGATGTCATATTTGAAAGAAAGGATTCATTCTCATATGGACTTCAAAAGTATAATGGAACACGGTAGAATTGTTTAAAAAAAACAACCGATTTCTGGGAAAGTTTTTCCATATTGTGACGGAGTTGCCTCCCGGAAAATAGCACAGCAAAAGAAAGAAAATGCACAGGAACGGTTTGTTAGGAACTCCCAATGACGCCGTGAGCTTTAGAATTTATATAAAAGTGAAATATTTTAGTACGATTTTGTCAATATGATGTCATATTCACTGACTTTTACAACTAATTTAGCAAATTAAAATTCAGAGCAGGATCTGTTTTTAAACACAGTGCGATCTTTTGGCAGGTGTAAGAATAGAAATGGCCATTGGTACGTTTTACGGTCACGTGATGCATTCAGAAAATCATCTTTTTGATTTTTTTTTTTTTTTTGAAAATTTTATAAGTTAAAAGGATTTATGATAGTACTCATTATTGCTACAGTTGCTGCAAAAAGTGGCAAGCAAGCGAAGCGAGCTGGGGACGTGTAGCGGTCCCAATTCACGGGAGTTGGCGAGCGTTACTTAGCAGGGGGAAGGGACCCTAGTATCAGTTATTTCTTTTACTTTGGAAAATTATATATATATATGGTAAATTGGGTGAAGATGCCGTAGATTTTGATTTTATTGCTTTAAAAGTCGCCTGTTGTTTTTATTTGTTATTCATTGATTTCTTGTATCTGTCATACCCGGGTTCATCTGATTAATAGCACTTTACCCCAAAATTCTATAATTGAGAAACGTAGGATAATATTCAATATACTAAAAGCATCTTAAAAAAAATTATTTAACTAACACTGCAAGTCTCATCAAAATGTATCCATTAGAACTTAAAAAGACTAATCTTTAAATAATCGCGTTCACCTGATTATAAAACTTTCCCTTATAGTTCGATAGATAAGCAACGTAGAACGATATGTTATATACACTAACTTTTCTTGAAATATCATGTAACTAACAATACATGTCCCATCGAAATTCGGTCAGTAGAACATTATAAAAGGCAAATCTCTAATAATCGAAATCACTTGATTACATAAGTTTTCACCTTAAATCTATAACTAAGCAACGTTGAACGATATTTTATTTACAACAACTTTTCCGGAAAAAATTATCTAACTAACAGTGCATCTTCCATTGAGATCCATTCCGCAGAATATTTTATAAAGGATAATTTTTCATTATCGGTTTTTCATAAATTTGTCCCAATATTTATGGGAGACCCTATATACTTGGAGATAAACCCGGACTTCTCTGGTTACAGAATATATGTGAATATCATCATATATATTATTTCTGAATTCAACGTTCTAATATCTCTGCACATACTAAAGGCACAGCAATGAATGAGGTATTTTTCGAAAGGTTCTGCAAGAGGATTTTCATGTAGTATATTTATATATCGTTAAAGCGCGTGCTGGTTTATAAAGAAACTTCCAGTTAATGAAAAAACGTATCAACAAATAATCTCAGTGATTGCAGTGAGAAAGCCTCCCACGGATCTACTGCTTAAAATATTCATATATATTAACTGTAATAGATTTTTTACATTTAATATATTTTTTAGAATGCACATTAGCATTACTAAAAATCATATTTATATGAAAGACAGCAATAACGCTTTCAAATAAAGATTTGAAATGTATAAAAAGCGATATTTTCCTGGTTTCACGTTAGGATTTAACAGCTGAAGAAAACGGAAAAGATCGCTATTTATAATCCGCCATTTTGATTCACTTCATTTCAGGAGTTGAAACGCGAAACTCGATTACATGTCTTAAATTTGTATTTTAGTTATATTTTATGGTTTTATTGATTAATAAATGTTTTAATTTCGTTATATAATATAAACTGGGAACAAATTATGAGCTATTTATATTAAAGTGCAAACTCATTTAAATTTCACAAACGTCTACACACAATAGAGATATATTTGGGTATAGGTGAGATACACTATTATGCTTGAAAATTATTTTTAAAACAATAAACAATGAGTAAATGGCGATACAGTACACTGTAAAAAAATCCGACCAGTTTTCCTGTAGGAATCGAAAAAATAGTTGCCCTTATCGTACCGGAAAAATTTCCGACCCAGCTCGGAATAAAATCTGTAAAAAAGGGAAATAGTCGATAAAACGGTATTTTACGGATTTTATTCCGATTTCATTCCGAGCTGGTTCGAAAATTTTTCCGGTAAGATAAGGGCAACTAATTTTCCGATTCCTATAGGAAAACTGGCCGTATTTATTTTTCAGTGTAAAAAAAAATGCGATATAGCTTTCAAACAAATTGAATTTGAAAGTACATTTTATTCCCTATTCGGCATTCTAAAAATTGAAAATGTGCGATTCTTAGAAGTTTAAAAAATTTTAAAAAAGGCAGTAAAAGCGGAATTTGATTGTCTGCTGTTGCCATTTGCAAAATGACGTCACCTTTACGCACAGATACGTTTGTTATTATATAGATTGCAGTAAAAGCGGAATTTGATTGTCTGCTGTTCCCAATTGCAAAATGACGTCAGCGTGAAGCTCAGATACGTTTGTCATTTATAATACAGACTAAGGAGTCCCAAGTTAGAGAATATAGGTAAAAACCATTTATTTTAAATTAGAAACTAACAGATTCTTTATATTTAATATATTTTTATAGATTTCCGACTAACAACATCAACAAGTTGAAAATTGTACGTCAAACGTGGCGAATGAGGCGCGTTCGTACTGTAACTAGTTTTATAAATATTTTCTGTACCGCATATTGTACTAAATGTACGTTTTAGTGCACTTCATAAGTGCGTATTAATTTTATTCTGTTTGAAAGGCTGTAACATGATTAAAATGCACTTGAAATAATTTTTTCCCATTGACCGAAATGTAACGGAAAAATTTTGATTGCCCTTGTTAATAAACTATACATCCGATATTCCCAAAATTTGAAATGACTCGACAAAATTTTGCATTCATTATATATTTAAAATTTCAGACCATTCAGTTGGGTAGTTTTTGCTCTGTTATTTGCGGATGGACGGATGGACGGATGGGCAGACAGACAGACAGTCAGATAGACGGACTGAACGACGACTATAGGTGCTACGTATTTCTATTATTACGAACGCCCCTAAAAAGCATTTTTTCTAAAGTATTAATGTTTTGAAGTAAATTTTCGAAAATTATTATAAGTGATACTTTTGTATTGGCCTCTTGCTAGGACGTAACCGCCCAACACATCGCCAGGCATTGTTATTTACTGCGGTCTTTTTGTTTCTGATAATTGCAGTGGTTTAAGCATGTAGTTCGGATACATGCATTAAGTTAAGTTTGTGTTTTTTTTTAAATTTTATTATTCTATTTATTGATGAAGTTTTAATTTTGTTTTAGCGTGTAAGTCTGAAACAAATGCTGAACACTTTACACTATTTTATGTGCAAACGAATTTATCTCTCATTATTGTCTGTAAGTGGAAAATCATGCTTGAAAATTATTTTTAAAATCATAAAAAATGTGGAAATTGCGATGTAGTTTTCAAACAAATTGTCATACCGTTTTAAAACAACACTCTAAATTGAAATGTCTGAAATTCAGACACTTAAGTGTCTGAAACGGTGTGTTCAATTTTCAGACATTTTAAAATGTCTTAATTTTTTCAGACACTTTTTGCGTCTGAATTTCAGACACTTCAAACGTCTTAATCGCAACCAATTTTTGTCAGCATTATACGTAGCCATATTTGACCACGGTGAATCCTAGAAAAATATTTAGCTGTGGTCTTGCCCCCCCCCCCACCCCAACCCCACACAGTCTGATTTTGGGGCTTCCAAATTTGGTATGCAATTTTTGTAAAGCTCATAATTTAAATCTTTTACGACATTGTACTGATTATATTAAAAATTTTGAATTTCAGGAGTAGAACAAGATTAAAAACAAAAAGATATTCATCTAAATATTAGATTTCTTTTATTTGTTTAGTTTTTAATGTTATTTTACTTAAAAAATTCAAAATATTGATTATAATCAGTACAATTTCGAAATGGATTTAAAATATAAGCTTTACAAAAATTGCACATCAAATTTTTGAGTCCTAAAATCGTATGGGGACGGGACACTGTCCAGCATGCCCATGTTTTAATCAGGTCCTTTTGCAAAAAAATGCAACTCTGCATTATCTTTTACTAAATAGGGGTGTCCGGTATTTGGAAGTGTCCGTTGTGAAGGTTAATGAACATTTCCGAAAAGTGGATGTCTAATACCTTTTTTAATACACAATGTATGCATATTTGTATATTTTTACCTCACAAAAGGAAACATCTCCGATTATCTGACAAATTCCCCAGCCCCAAAGTGTTCCCTATTGACGGTTTTTACGGTACATGGATAAATATATATAAATATTTGTAATCTTGTCTTACTCTGAAAGTTCAAATATTCATTATACTCAGTGGATAAAAATAAAGATATTTATAATATCAGATGTTCGAAAATTGCAAAGAAAATCCCCCCCCCCTCCCCTCAAAAAAAAAAAAAAAAAAATCATGCAATTTAAAAACTAGATCTTTTAAAAATTTATATTGGCAAATACATTGTTTTACACAGATCAGATAATCACAAGATCTATTTAACTATAAATACAAAATAATAAATAAATACTCTAATTTAATAACATTCAGAAAATAATTACTGCTAGTTTCAAAACTTGCCTCAAATATACATTTCAAGTAGTACATATAAATAAACAAGTTTAGTCACTGTAAGTAGTGAACATGTGTAATATATATTTTTTGCATTTGCGGTGCTTTGTCAGTTTAATTAAAAATTAACTTTGGTGTCTAATTTTATACATTCTGTGGAATATGTAAAAGTTTTCCTTTTAAACATATTCCTTAGCTGTTATGAAACAACAGGATATAAGTCATATTTATTTTTTTATTCCTGTAAACTTTGTATCTTATGAATATGAGTTACATAAATTTTACAGATTTGATAAGAAAAAATTAACCTAGAAAACAGAAGAAAAGGAAAAGAAATGACAGAATATGTACTGTTTTTTAGTTGTTTGAAAATACTTTGAATATAAAAAAAGTAGTTATTAATCGCTTAAAAATATATAATATATAAGTAAATATGAACTTTTAAAAATATATACTATTTCAGTTTTTTCTATAAACTTTATATCAAGCATAAACAACTTTTTATTTATGCCTAAATTATCATGTTTAATTTTTTCGTACTAATAATTGTTTGTATCAGAAACGTTGCATATGCGATTGCAATAAAGGGAAATTTCATAATTGTTTCTGAAATTTCTCAGGTTTGAAAATTTAAAATCATGAACAAAACATAGCAGAAAAAGACTTACATATAAATAAAAAAATAATATCGGTACCAATTTAAAAAAACTCAAAAAATATTAATGAATACTTTATAAATATACCGTTAAACAAGAACAGAAATTGCAGTTAATGGATAAAATGTTTCTGCATTTGTTCTATGTTTAAAAAATCTTACAGAATGATAGTATAAGAAATACCTATTATGTTTTTAGAAATTTGGTAAATGTTAAATATGAAACTTTGACTATCAAAATTTCCGATTTTCAATAATAAATTAAAGCATCAATCATAAGAATAAATCTTTAAAAAGTTTCAGTACTATGATTAAAAACGGTGATATGTAAAGAAAATTTTCACAGTATTAATGCTTTTATTCAATCTGAAAACTTTTCCGAATATCATAATCATAAATGAATATCATATTTAGCTCCAAAATAATAATCACAAAAAAATACAATAAGTGCTGATACATAAACTGCAAGAGTTTATAATCAATAAACAGTAAAAATCAGAAGAAACAGAACATAGAATAAATACAGTTTCAAACGGCTTCAATTTAATGTTTTTATCTCCCTTTAATGGAACTATGAATCATTCAGCTTTTCAAATCTGTTTATGTTGCACGTTTTGCTTTTGGGCAACGACAAATTGGGATATTTCCGATCACATGATCGAAAAGGAAGATTAAACAAGTTATCACTCATTCGTTTATTCACAGGAGACAAGCGCGCTGAATTAAAGCATTGCAATTTAATTATCAAAGCAATTATATTCGATACCGTTACATTAAGAAGGTATAACAGACGACAGCTTGTGAAATCAAAAAACTAACATTAAACTACAAAAAAAGAGATCAATCTTTAAAAACTATTTAATTTATATTCATAAGATACAAACCTACTGGGATAAAAATTTAAAATTAAATATGACTTACGCTTTCATTCGATAAATACTCCATAATTACGCATTTCTTTTAATCCAAGCAATGGCGACGCTTAAAATGTGATTCTTTCTATATCATGAAGGAGCCATAGATGACATGCGCGGAAATCAATGCTCTGATTGGCTGTCCAGAAAAGTACAAAAAAGAAATGTTCAACTACTGTTTTAAATAAGACACTTCGTAGATAATTCCAACATATTTCTCGGTTCGTATATACCATGATCATACTAAGACACTTATGTATCTTAAATTAAGACATCTATTGTGTCTGAATTTTCAGATTAAGACGCTTAAGTGACTGAAATTCTTTTTCAGTCACTTATGTGTCTAAATTTAAGACGGATATATTTGCAGTGAAACTGCATATAAAAGCACATTATTCCCTGTTCGTAGGTGTGCATGTTTAGAAGTTTAAAAAATTGCAGTAAAAGTGAAATTTAATCGTCTGATGTTGCCCGCCGATCTCAAAATGACAGCGGCTTTACGCACGGACACATGTTTGTCCTTTTAGCTATATTTCAAGAAGTGTTTGCCGATAAATGACAAGAGTAGCACTGATTTGTTAATGATTTATTCGTAGTAGTTGATATTAAGTTATAAGCTATAAAAATTAATGCGATTCGAATTAAATAAACAATAGAAATTGATTTCATAATAATCGTACAATGAAAGCATTATAACTACACTGTAAAAAAAAAAAAAAAAAAAAAAAAAAAAAAAAAATCTGTAAAGTTTTTCTAGGAAACTACGATTCCTAGATCTTTTTACGTAACGGCATAAAGAAAAATTCCCGTAACAGACGCTGACACAGGAATTTATGTTGTTGCCGTTACATAAAAAGTTCTAGGAATCCCAGTTTCCTAGAAAAAAATTAGTAACTTTTCAGATTTTTTTTCACAGTTTAAGAATTGACCGAAACAGGTATTTAAGACCGAAACAGTGTCCGTAACTGAATTTTGGTAATATTCCTATTTTCGGTCGAAAACGAAAAGCTAAGTTTTTTTTAAAGTAATTAATACGTACATAATTATTAATTGGTTATACGTGCATTGGTTGTGGCCGAAGTCGTCTCTCTGTGACCAAAACTATCTTTTTTTGTATAAAATAAAATGTAATTAACCCTTTCGACTCTTCAGTTTGCGTTGAAAATCCCTTTTACGCTAATAAAATTAAAAGTAACTAACCAAATAGCAGAAGTTAGGTTTTACTGAAATTTTAATGAATATGTTAGTTTCAGAAACCTAACGAATGTAGTTATTTTGCATTCTTTGCAGACAATAGCCGAAGGAAGAATTTTTGAAGGCGTTTGGAAAATGTTGTATTACAACAGGATTTAACAAACATAAAAACATAATAGTATTTTTTATTGTTTATTACAAATTATTCATTAGGAAAAGTAGTCCCTAATTTAAGTTTGAACCCTTTCGGCCCTGGCTTTTTCTCAAAGTCCAAAAAAATTAAGACTTTTGTAATTTTTTTTTTTTTTTTTTTTTTACTATTTCAAAGCTAGATGACGCTACTTGTCCACTAAAAAGTCAAAATATAGAATGCACATATGTGATTATGAGGTGTTCATGTATTTGAAAGGCATTATTTATAGTTTAAATCATTTTAAAAGTAAAGAACACATATGTGACTGCCAGGGTCGAAAGGGTAATTCCTCAGTCACACAAAATGATTTGCGAATTTCATACAATTAAAAAATGTTTTAGGTATATATACATCGAATTATCTTTTACAATGACTTTTATAAATGATCATCTGTTATAGAAGAACTTTCTAAAAGAATATTTTAACACTTCTGCGGATTCAAGCTAAACATTTTCTATTATTTTTAAGTTGGCAGCTTTTCATGAGCATGTGAAAAGCGTCTTCAAAATTTAGTACAAAATTTGCTCGCTTTACAATTTGCACTCACGTCTTGAGTCAGTAATGAGGGATAATTATAAACAGTGAAGTTCATGGTATTAAATAAAGAGTGTCTCATTTGAGCCGATACATCTCAAATCAATGAGTCATGTTGAAAATTCCCAAAGGATGAAACGAGATTTCTGGTATACATATAATTTCGGTCAAGACTCGGCCCGGCCGAATTTTCAGTAGCATTTTCGCCGGAAACGAATTTTCGACGAAAATCAGATTTTAGGCCGAAAACGAAAACGAATTATTGGTCGATATCTAGTTATAACACCTTTCAATGCAGTGAAATAATTGATATTCTAAACAAGTTATTTTTAGATTTCCATTTTTTTCAAGTGATATTTCTCAACTAATTTTTTTTTCCAATCTCGCAAAAGAAGTCATTTGGAATTTTTTAAGAGCAATATAATGCAGCTAAATTTAATAACAAACATATAATACATAAATTAATACGAATAAATAAAAGGAAACGTACTGTTCGTAAGCTTAAGCCTATTTCCAATACTTTTTTAGCGTCGTTTGTAATTATATAAATACGCAGCACTTACAGTCTTCATTTGGTCCGTCCGCCTGTACGTCTTTCCGCATATAACAGCGCAAAAACCACCTAAAGAAAGATTTGAAATTTAATATATATAATTGTTGTAGAATTTTGTCCAGTCATTTCGAACTTTATGGAAAACGAATCAAAACTTAAAAAGATATTGATAAAAGTTTTCATCATTGTGTTAAATCCTACCATACGTAATTAATTCAATGATGTCCCATGATAGGCAATGATTCTAGGTTGCTCTGGTGAGTACGTCCTATATAAGATACAGTAGAGTCCTATTATTTCCGTATGATTGAATTTAATATGAGGACCCCAGAAGACAAAGAGTATAAGTGAAAAAATTTAAAAAAATGAACTAAGTGCACAGATGACCTGGAAATATGTTTTTTTCTTTTCAAGTAAAGAAATATATGTGATTCTCTAATTATGTGTTGTGTTTTAGAGGTCAACGACTTTTGGAGAATAATGATCAATATTCATTAATTATAAATTTAAAGAAAAATACACTCTACTTTTTTCACATTTATTGAAGTAAAGAGTTCAAAGACCCCTGTGAAACAAACAGCAGTTCCATATTTCAATTCAGTCAATTATTATTGATATTCGACTTTAATGTCAATTATCTTTGAACTCAATTTACTCCAAATCGAAATTTTGTCACTCTTATCCCTTGGCTTCTGATGTCCTCATATATAATCGTAATAAATTTTCTATTCATACAGTTTTGCATAATAGTGTATCATCTGTTGCACCCAGATCTGAATACTCATAAAACTAGTTATAGTACGAACGCACCGCATTTACCACATTTGACGTACAAGTTACGACTTGTTTACAGATGCTTAAAAGAGTTTGAAGAAACGAAACGACATTTAATGGAATCTATAATCATCCAAAAAAGTTTCTTTGTTTCATACTTATAAACATAAAACCACTCTTTTGAGACACGCGTTTATATAAACCACGAAAAATATTATCTTTTTCAATTGCAGGAGAGGAGGCAGCAGGAAGACTCTGGGACAATATTTTTCATTTTTAATATATATTTGCTGAAGTTTATAAAAATCTAAGGGTTATCTTGTCAATAAATTCCTATTTTATTGATAATTTACGTGATGTGAAAATATCATTGCTATTTTGTATTCTATTTCATAAATATATTTATTATTAAACTGCTTGAAAAATATCTTTTAGTGACGCATGTAGCAGTTTTATATTTTGTGTCTGATATATAATGTGTCTCTAACGTGAAATAAAGTAAGATATCTTTGACTAAATTTCAAAGATTTATTTTTTGGCTAAATTCATGAAAAATATTTTGTCATTTTAAGCCTTTAAGACCCAACCCGCACGATCGTGCGAGTTAGACATTCATTTAATGTTTTCCTTCTGAGTCGTATGTAATAGAAACTCAAATCGAACGATCGTTCTAGTTTCCAGATAAAGTAAAGTATCATTTTTTATCAACAGGTAGCGGTTGCAGTCCATGTTTTACTTCCTATAGGCATGACTAGCTTTGTTTACAAATACATTGGGTCTTAAAGGGTTATTGTGGTAGAATTTTAATACCAATTTAAGAGTAATTTTACAATTGTATATTGTTACATTAATTTCCTCATTGTTATCATACACTGTAAAAAAAATCTGTAAAGTTACTAGTTTTTCTAGGAAACTGGGATTCCGAGAACTTTTTATGTAACGGCAACAACAAAAATTCCTGTAACAGCGTTTGTTACGGGAATTTTTCTTGTTGCGTAAAAAGATCTAGGAATCCTAGTTTCCTAGAAAAACTGTAGTAACTTTACAGTTTTTTTTTTTTTTTTTTTTTTTTTTTTTTTTTTTTTTTTTACAGTGCATGTAATTTGATGAACAGGTACCAAACCAAAGTGCAAAATAATGCTTATAATCTCAAAAAAATACTTCGATTTTTATCATTGTGTGAAGCTGACACGTATGTTGAACAAGACTTTTGGATTTTCTAAAATTGCAAGGCATAAATTTTAATCGTATAAACTTCTAGTCATTAAATTATTTTTGGGGGGATTTCTTTATGTACAAAAGAACCATTTCTGGAGTCTTTCAATTAAAATGCATCACCAAAGTACGGACATCTGCATTTGTCTAGCAAACATAGATACCCCAGTGCCCCATTATTACAATCTTTTCACTTTTAAGTCCATGAATAATAATTTTTATTTTAGTACATATTCTTGTGGGGATTTTTTATTTCATACACTCGGGAACATCCCATTGCATGACTGCTTAACAATATTAACGAGATAAATAAGTTTTGGACAATGTTGGGGGTCCAAGTATCCAGGAAACTCCTATATCTTCCCCTGTCAGTGTTGATGATTTTTAAGTTTGGAGCTGTCTGTACAAAATTCTTTCAATAAAAGTAATTCAATGTAATTTTTTCCGAAACTGGGACTATTGTTTTATATAAATATGTAGCAAAAAATTAACCTGCACACATTTTTACGGTTGTTATTATTTTTTAACTCTGTCCCTGGGTTTTAGATTCCTTACCATCTCTTCTAATATTATACAGAAACTCACTTCAGATGCAGCCACAGAATTTTTTTCAAGTTTTTTCTCATGCAGAAGTATGCTAGAGAAAGGATGTCTAAAATTCTTTGAATAGGAAATTTACTGCAGAATTTAAATCAGCATTTAAATATCAATTTCAAGCATCGTGGCTTTATTGGTAGTCATATCGTCCCCAAGGTTTATTCCTGCAATTTTCGAGGTAAATAATTTTTTTTTTTAATTTAATCCAATGTAAATAACTGTTTCTAAAAATCAATGAACATTGTGGCTATTACTTAGTCTTAACATGATTTGTCTAAAAATAGGTGTTCATTACGGCCCCATCCTTACTATCCTTTTTTTTTCCTTACCGTCCCTTTTTTCCTATACCTTTCCCCTTTTCTATCTTACCGTCCCTTCTTTAACATCTCTTTAAAAGAAGGTTATACCAAAATTTTGTACTAAAATTTCTATCTTGTTATTATTTCTTATTTGAATGGCCTGTGGGTTAGGGTGGTGCGAAAAAATACAAGTTGATATTTCCGAGTCGCTATAGTGCGGAAAAGTTGCGATTGGTCAATACAAGAAAAACAAAAAAAAATTCTTCAAATCAGACTTTATCTTCCGATCCCGCAAACCACCTAAAAATTCAAAAAAATTGAAAATTTCAGATTTTTTAAGGATTAAAAAATTTTTTTACGTATATATATATATTATAGCTATAGTGAAAAATATTTGCAAATTGTAATGTTTAATAATAATAATAATAAACAATTGCATTTAATGAATATCTTCCGATCGCGCAAGCTCAATAAAAATCGGGAAAAAATCAATTTTCAGCGATTTTGATGGTTAAAGAAAATATTCACCTGAATCCAGTTTGCGTTCCAATATTAACATTTACATATAAATTGTATAGCTCTTTGTTTGTTTAGATATTTGGTAATATTTAAACAACCCAAATCTCACCACGGGAAGGTAGCTGAACTTCGGGTTCAACTCACACCCTTCCCTTCATTCAACCAATGAGGGTGTTTGCTATTTACATTACTTAAATACACAATTTGTTATAATGGAGTCAAAACGCTGTATTAAAATATTAGTGTCGTGACAGTATAAGATATACAATTTGTTATTTCATCTGTTTAAGTCTGACTTTTAGATGCAACTTTGTACTGCAATTTTGTGGTAAATGCCTGGTATCATGGACATTGATTTCAATGTGGTCCTAATGAATCCATCTCTTGATTGGGGCCCACGCCCACATACTTTAAACGATGCTTCCGTTACCAATTTGACGCACCGCTTGACAGCTTGGGTATGGTAGAGAAACTTTTTGTCATCCCAGTCTGATATATCACCTGATTGAACGAAGAAATGTATTTCTTCATTGGTTATTCTCCGATAAAGAGGTGGAGATGATAATGTTGCTACATTCCAATCAATTAATTCTGTATAGTCTGCGGCATCGAAGTTTAAAGTATGAATGATAAAGATTCTGATGCCTTTACCTTTTGAAACAGTCTACCTGGCTTTTAACACTCTTCTTAGCCCTTGCCCTCTTATGTGCCACAACTTTTCAAAGACAATTGCAATCAGAAGGTTTTCCGGCTGAGCAAAGAACGATTTTCGTTCAATTTCAGTGACTAGACTTTTTCAGGTAGTCACGCTAGTATCGAGATGTTTCTATTGCTTTGTACAGATAAATAGGCCCGTCTGTAGTGTACTTGCTGCATTTTATTTCAAACGAAACTGGCATGTAAGATTTTAAAATAAATGTCAATATGGCTTTTAAGGCATTCGATGGGTTTTCCATGTTCGCGTAAAGTCGAAGAACTCTATTTGCACAAATGCGCCATCTGGCATGTGAAATTGCGCCGGGGTCACACTTTGATAAGTCATTTGGAATGTTGCCACTTTTAATTGCTTGACTTACGTCAAAAAGATATCTTTGGTCCTTGCTCAACAGTTGTCTGTCCACTTCTGGAATTGCACAATCAGTCAATTGAAAATTTATCACCGAGAGCTTTTCACAACAATGAGATTCTTCCCAATTGGTCTAATAAATGATCTTGAACCAGTTGTTTAACCATCTAAATGTTGAAAAAGATGGCGGAAATATAATTCAACAAAATGGAATAAACAAATAACCCACTGCAGTGGTCTTCCGAGATGCACTTCAAGCTGTCTGATAGCACCATCTTTCCATCCATTATTTGTATTTCTACCATCACAGCCTACAGAATCTACGTATTCTAGTGAAAGCCCTTGTTCAGTAACACATGATACTATGAAAGCTACAATGTCCTTAGCATATCCGGAGTTTGGAGACATATGGCCTAAATAAACTGAGCCACGTTCTTTTATGATAGAATAGTGTTCCTCTTTAATAGTTCGACGAACCTGTTTTGATCCAATCCTTTCTATAACTAGGGACATCCTTATAACATCTTTTCTTCCGTCAAAATATATGCCATGTACAGTTCATCTGAATTCAGTTGACTTTGCTGTAAATTTTATGGAGTTAACTGAGATTAGATGGGAGCGCGTTGGCCAACTACAGCGCTAATTTGCAACGTGGCTAACGGCAGTTGGGTGAACTACTAAACTTTTCAGGCCTGGAACGAACTCTTCGTGGTAAGCTCTAGGTTGTTTAAAAATGACCTAATATGCTCAATAGTATCAATTAAGATTTAAATCTTAACCTGAGACCGCAAACTGACCTCAGTTGATTATATTCTTAATGCATGAAAATCACTCAAATCTGAATTTTTGATTGAGCTTGCGCGATCGGAAAATATTCTCTAAACACAATTTTTTTAATTATTATTATTAAACAGTGCAGTTTGCAGATATTTTTCACTATAGCGATAAAAAATATATAAACGTAAAAAATAAAAAATAAATAAAAAAAAAAAATTCGAAAAAATTCTGTAAAACTACGGCACACTAGAGGACCCAGGATCTAATTTGAAATGTAGTAATCTAAGAGTAACTAAATGGAAAAAGGATCTCAAAAATAAAGATCTTATTAAAAGGAAGCAATTTATTAACCTTTTATTTGCTCAAAAAATTCAAGAGACCCTGTATCGGGTCCCAAGGGGCTAGGTTCTAATCTGGAGAGTAAAAAGGCGATAATAAGTAAATGGAGCAAGAGCCCCAAAGTCGAAGAAGATTGGATAGAAAGGGGGCAAGTTATTAACAATTTAGTGCATACAAACTTAAATGGTCCCAAGGTCTCCGGTCCTTAAAGATAAAAAAAAAATATGAGCTTCAGGTGCATCAGGACCTGTCTTGGACTATATTCACTTCTATACTAAGACTTCTATGAGTGATAGATTTTGCTAGACATCGCACACAAATAGACACGCAGACAGACAGAGCGAAACTTTGCTTTATTACTATAGATTTAGTCTTTTTTTCTCTCTTTGGTCAAATATACCCTTAATGGGTCAAAGTTACCCCAGTTGAAGATAATAAATTAAAAGTACTTTTTTGAAATTGGAGAAAAGCGGAATAATTTAAAACAGATGTGATTTCAACATCATAAAATTAAATTACATATTTATTTTCAAAATTTGCATTGTTGAAGGTGTGTTACATCATTGCCATTTTTAACAATACTTTACGGAACATCATGACCAGCTAATGGATAATATGTAAGTAACATTGAACCAAGATGACACCTGTATTCGACATCAAGCCTAAGTGAATTTTTTAATCTAAATTTAATGAAGAAAAAAGTTATCGCATATGAATTGCACAAGCATGGTTAAATGAGATAACCAAACTTCTTTAGAAAACTCATCCACATTAATATAATCTTAAACTAAATACATAGCGCCAAACATAACTTATTTAAAAATTGTCGAAGTATTGTGAATTTGGTTATCTTTTCTAATATTTGCTTGTTCGAGCGTACATAATGATGGATTTTCCACCACATCTTATATTTAGTTTTAAGTTGAACAATGGTACTTTTATTGTTCCTTCTAAGCCTTTCTTTACTGCATTTGTATTAAATAATTATATCATTTCTTACTGATTTTCTTTTATTTTTGACGAGGTATCCCTTTTCTGACAGTTACACCTGATGAAGAGCCGTTTGACACAGTTGCTCTCGAACAAAAGGCTCTGTGGTACACTCTCAGAAGTACTTTCTTCAATTCACTAAAATACTCCTGACAGTACTACTGTTGTGCATATTATTGCCCAACACGTTTAAATATTTTTTATAATAATTACTGTATTATAATAATATTTTTTTAACTTATTATTTATATATGTATTTAATACGTGTAAAAGGTTTTAATATAGTTCATACAGATGCTAGGACTATTTTTCAGGTAGAGATGACGGGGGACAGGGTGGTCCTAAGGTGATATTATCTCGGTTAAACTTAATTTTACGATGCACGATGGTGAGTCCTGATGTCGGGACGCATACAATAATAGTGACAGTTTATGTCAAGACTTATTTATGACTGAATTTATAGGGTCATAATTCAAGATCTCCCAGTATGGAGCGGGAACCGGTAAGGCAATTGAAGTCCGCTAAGAACAGTAGGCGGAGTTCCCAACGGTCCGCTCGCTCAAATTCTCAAATGGGAGAAGAAGAATAAAAGAGCGAATTTAAATATTGCGTAGAATTGGGCCGTTGAGTATAATGAGTATCCAGGGCCCAGCCGCCTATTATTCTAAGAAAATAATAAGTTTTTACCAGAGAGAAGAAGTATTCTCTGAGTATCATTATTCAGTTAGATGTTGTTAGTATCAGTATTAGTTGAGATTTGAAGAGTAGCATTTCAGATCGGAGAGAGTTAGTATCTCTCGCAAATCAGTATGAATTCAGATAGCAGAGTTAGTAGCAGTATGTAGCAGAAATAGCGTATCTCAATGGAGTCTCACTCAGCCATCACGGACTTAGATTAAAACAACGTGTTTTTTTTTCTTTTTTTTAATGACTTAGCTTGGTATAGATCCAATGATCATCCACGAGGACTCGATTGAGAGTCATTTGAATCCAGACTCGATATAGAGTCAAGTGTTCTTGTTAAATAAGTGAGTGTGTGTGCGGTTGTAAAATGGAAAAAACCGTTATGGATTTATATTGTTCTTGGGACCAGTGTGATCAACTAAGCTGATGTGCCCCGTTCATCGCCTTGTTCGTATGGTAACAGATATTTACAATTTCCTTTTTATTGCTTCCATGTATTTTAAGTGTAGTAGTACGAAATGTACTGTAGGGTATGTCATGCCCAATTATGGAGATAAACCACAAACGGTCAAAATGAATAATAAGATAAGAAGTAATTTTATAGGAATTAAAAAGTGTGTAATTATTTCTCTCGGATATGAGAGAGTTTTTGTAACATTTGATTTCTCAAATCTAAATATGTGTTTTTGTAAATAAATAATGATTAATGTTAATTACTAGTTATTTCAGTCGCATCATGATTCTTTTCTATGTAACTATATTATTTTATTTACAGGATTTAATGGTGACTTTTGCATTGTAATGAGCTTATTCCATTTGATCTGTAAGTTAGTCCATTTACTAAAGAATCACAACGCATTGGGGGATTGAAGTTATTTTCCCGTCTTATTTAAGATAATAAGGGGTTTTATTTATTACCTTAGGGCTAGCCGAGATCTGTAACGATCACGCAATTTGTTTATTTAATATTTTAATTTACTATACTATGAGAATACAGGTTATGTGGTTTACTTTAGGGTAGTTAAATATCATACACTATTTAATTTACACATTCGACTCGTATAGTTGGGGTCGTTCATTAAAGGCTTAAGGTCAAGTTTCTTCAAAGGGTCCAGATCTCCCCAGCAACTAATACTGATATATATCCGAGAATTGAAGAAATTTCCGTTCTTTTTTTCCGTTGTAGGACAGATATTTTCCGTATCTGAAAAAAGGAGTATTTAAAAATTACGTCTCTTGTTCTTCCGTGGATCCACTTGGTTTTAAACATGAGACCGAGCGTTTCGAATCGAGCATCTTAACCACTCGGCAGGCGAGCACTTCGTAGAAGCCACTTTAAAATGAAGATACGGGTTTTCTTGAAATGGGGAATTGGTAAGGATTGTTGATTTTCTTGTTCTGAAAGCTCGCAAATATAAACTTAATTACACGGACGTATCATCTATCATCATGAAATATTGATTGGTGTTTTAACACTTATAGAATAATAGAAGATAAAATTATTATACATTACACGAATAGAATATTTCCAACTGAGCGAAAAAAAGGCCAGGCTGGGAATCGAACCCAGATCCGAGGGCTTACAAGGACAATGCTTTACCGTTTAAACTAACTGGTCCGACAACCAGCCTGTATATTTCGCTCAGATAACCTTATTGGTAGTAACATCTGGTCTTTTATGTAGACAGCTCAACAGAATAAAAGAGTTGATTGTGTGAAAATAATAGTATTATACATTAGTCATATTTTTAATGATACATAACTTGATTGTTAGATGTAAGATATGGATACTATATTGGGTTTAAATTCAAGAGGAAATGTTTGCATTTTTGAATAAAATCGATTTTTTTAAACTTGATTGAATTACTTTATTTTTTTTTAAATGTGTTCGTTTAGAATATATTTTACATATGAATATTTTTTTTATACTTTAAAAAATAAATGGAGCCAAGTTTGTCGCCAAATTGACGATATATTCGCAAATTTGGCGACCAAAATTAGTCGCCAAAATCCATGCCAACTTGGCGATATCTCTAATATTTCGAAAAATTCTCATAGAATTCCGCTGTAAACCAATAGGGTTTACTTGCTTACAGAAAATCAACAAATTGAGATATTTTAATGCAACAAAAACTAATATTAACTTAAGGGATTATATTGATTATATTTAAAGGAGCCCAAGTAAAAGAATTAACAGTTTAAAAGAATCAACTTTCAATCTTCGAGCACAATATATAATTTTTTTTCCTCTTTTCGAAATTTGTGAAGCGATTTAAAAAATTTTGGCGATATCTTATTGGGATTTCCAGAGCTTTTTCCCAAGTCATGCTGTATTTTGACGTACCCGGGCAACGCCGGGCAAGTTAGCTAATAAATTAAATAAAACAATAATAATTTCGAAAATATGAAATATAATTAAAAGAAAAGTAGAGATTTACCGTAAAAAAATCAAATTTAGAGAAAATCCGGCAAGAATTTGACGACTAACTTCAGCAGCCAATGAGTTTGAAGAGTGCTACGAATCAAATTACCGGTAAAAATCGAGCAGAGACAAAGGATAGAAATGACAGGAAAGCTTATGTCTCAGAGAGCTCTAAAGTGAGAATTCACTATCGGATTTTACGTGCTACTTCGGCAGCGAATGTGGTTGCAAGAGAGCAACCAAGTTTCGAGGCCAGAAAATGACAGAAGAAAGCTTAAAAAACTAGAAATCATTCAAAAACGTAAGAATTTTAAAGAAAGTAGATGAATTCCGGTTCCAAATGCATAGGCAGGAAAGATGTCGAAAAAATACATTGAAAAATGAGAGAATAGAGTTTTTAATGAAGGGAAAAATAGACAAAATTACAATTCTAATAATTTATTTTCCCCGCATGTTTAACCTTTCCAATAGCATGTGGTCTTTTCTAACGTTGTTAGTATTTAACGTTTTGAACTAGAAATTTTATTCAATAAAATATAGCTTCTTTCCACAAGATGTATAGTTGATTTTATTGATTAATTTTAAAGTATTATTTTTTTTTAATTTCGAAACCTGAAAATCGGAATGGAATTAATATTTACTCTCCAATGTTATTAGGAGAATTAAAATTTTAATATCATTATTACATGCACAATGTTTAGTATCCATCCAGTGTTGTACACTAGGGTGGAATGAAAGTATAGGACAAAATATTTTTTTTCATCAAATAATTTTCTAATAGCAATTAAAAGTTGTCTTTGTATGTTAACAATAAAACTACGAAGTTTTTCCGTTCTAAATTTATATCTTGAGGTGCCGCAAGAGCCTTAAAAATAAGGATTTTTTTTTTTTTTACAAAAAGTCCAACTTTAACATAAAATTATAATTTTTTTCACTTTTTTTTTTTTTTTTTTAACATTTTTAAAATCAGATATTATTTTTAATAGCAATCTATAGATGCTTTTTTACAATAACAGCAACAATATTAAGTTTATTTGATCTAAATGTATGTGTTTATGTAAGTATCGTCTGCTGCATATTCCTTGGATTCGTGTGTTCCAAATCCATGTAAGTTTCTTGTTCTATTTTTCTCATGTGGCAACACTCTGTGTTTATTCTGTTTTAATTCTTGTTGTTGTGAAATGTGAAAAAATGATACAATGTAGTAAGCCGTCTGTTGGCTCGCATATATTTAGTGTTAAAATAAATTCGTGTTTACAGTCCGCTTTGGGGTTTATGTGAACGAACCAGTTGTGTAAGTGATTAGTAAAAGACGGAAAACCATTTGTTGATACAAGTCTAGACAGAGCACTAGTGAAAAATAAAAGAGTACAATCGAAAATTTTATGAACTGCCGAGTGATATCGTCTGTGATGAAAAATTACCTCAGGTTGTGAGGTAAGTTAACTTTAAACATTCTATTTCATACGAATTTGAATATTTCCAACTGAGCGAAAAAATGCCCAGGCTGGGAATCGAACCCAGATCGTTGGCTTACAAGGCCAATGCTTTTCCGTTTAAGCTAACTGGGCCGACAACCAACCAGCATATTTCGCTCAGAAAACCTTATTGGTAGTAACATCTGGTCTGTCATGTAGACAGCTCAACAGAATAAACCGCAGGTAAAGGAATTCCATATAAACGATGGATGCGTAGATGAACTATTATTTTAACACAATCAAACTGATTGATTCTGTTGAGCTGTCTACATGACAGATCAGATGTTACTACCAATAAGGTTTTCTGAGCGAAATATGCTGGTTGGTTGTCGGCCCAGTTAGCTTAAACGGAAAAGCATTGGCCTTGTAAGCCAACGATCTGGGTTCGATTCCCAGCCTGGGCATTTTTTCGCTCAGTTGGAAATATTCAAATTCGTATGATAACTTTACCAATCAGTTTGATTGTGTTAAAATAATAATTCTATTTCATGTTTAAAAAGAATTTGTGTTTTAAAAGTGTAGAATTATTTTGAAAGTATACAGTTTAGATATTTTAGAACTAGTTTTGGGCTTGATTTAAGAAAAATGAGTGAACTGGTATCTTTAAAAACAAAAAGAATTGATCTACGGAGAAGTGTAACAAATTACATTAAGAAAATCGAAAGTATAATCGCAAGTGATGACATTAATGTAATACAATAAGAAGAAAATATTGAATTGTTAAAACAGAAAGAAACGGATCTAAAAAAACTTGATAGGAAAATTGAAGTTTTAATTACAGAACCTAAACCATTAGAAAGTGAGATAGATAGCGCACAGGAAATCTCAGATAAAATTGATTTGTGGAAATTTAAGGGTGCAAAAATGTTGAAAATACAAAATGCTGAGTTAAATAAAAGTGAAATTAAATCTGATAGTGTAATTTCAGAAAACGTGTTTGAGAATATTAAATTACCTAGGTTATCATTACCTACTTTTGGAGGTAATATAACAGAATGGAATGCGATTAAGGATCTTTTTAATGCATGCGTAAACAGCAATACAAGTATATTTAATGCTAAAAAATTACAGTATCTGAAGGCTTCGTTGAAAGGTGAAGTGTATCGCGTCATTCAGTCTATTCAAATTTCGAATTCTAATTTTGAGATTGCGTGGAATCTATTAGACGAAATATATTCAAATAAGCGAGAACAAATATTTGCATATATTAAACGATTTTTAAGTTTTCCAACTATTCAAACAGAATCAGCTATTGCTATTTTAAATCTAGTTGACAACATTAATGACGTCATTTGCTCATTAGAAGTATTGAACCAAACCATTGACAAATTTGGTGATACATTAATGACTTAATTAACTTTGCAAAAATTGGATCCTTCTACAAAATTGTGGTGAGAACATCAGCTTAAAAGCGGGGAAATTCCGAAACTTAAAACCTTAATAGAATTTCTTCAGAATTATGCAAGAACTTGTCAAAATATCAAACTAGTGGTAAATAAGGTACCTAAATCTGTACTTCCGAATAGCAGTAATGCTTTTGTAGCTACGTTAGGTTGTAGTTATTGTAAGGAACACGAAATTTCTTAATTTACCTGTTCAACAACGAATAGATTTCGTAAAACGCAATCATTATTGTTTCAATTGCTTATCTAATATGCATTTCCTCAATAAATGCAAGAGTCTAAATACGTGCCATCATTGCTTTAAGAAACATCATAGTATTTTGCACATGGTAAATTATCCAAGGATTAAGAATCAATCAAATAGTATGTCTCCACACACACAAGAATTTATCCCTAAAAAAGTTAAGTCAGCAAGTGAGAAAGTTTCGTCTACAGTCTGTTCCTCTCATTATGAGTCAAACGAAAATTGTAATCAAAAGAGCAATATTTTGTTGTGTACGGCATTAGTAAAAGTTCATAATTCTAAACAAGAATTTGTAAAATGCAGATGTTTATGTGATACTGACTGTCAGAGGTCATTTTTTTCCACAAGAATGTGTAAATAAATTAGGATTAAACGTCAAAGATAGTTCTATCTCTGTGTCATGTTTGGGAACATTTAATACTGTGAGTAATGAGGAAGTTGATTTATTATTCACTTCTTACTTCAAAAGTGATCTTAGAGTATCAACATCAGCATTCGTGATGGATAAGGTGACAGATAATATTCCCTATGTGTCTTTGACTTCAATTATTTGCAATAATTTCAATGATTTAATGCTAGCTGGTCCATTATTTTTCAAATCACAAAAAAATTGACATTCTATTTGGTGTAAATGTATTTATGCATTTAATGACAGGAGAAATTGCCAAACGTGAGCCTAACCTTCCATTTGCATTAAATTCGAGACTTGGGTGGATAACTTCGGGTACTACAAATTTTGAAACGCTGGCAACTGATCCAGTATGTGTAAATCATTTAAGTACAAAAACTGACAAGTTAGTAAATTCATTCTGGGAATTAGAAAAAATTCCAAATGTGCAACCTCTAACAGTTGAAGAAAAACTTTGTGAAAGGCATTTTGAGAGTTCTCATTTCAGTGAAAAAACTGGCCGCTATTCAGTCGCATTACCATTTAAACAGGATAGAGGTAATTTAAGTGATTCTCGCCAAATGGCACACAGAATATTTCTTTATCTTGAGAAAAGATTAATATCCATGCCAGAAATTTACAACCAATATGTTCAATTTATGAAAGAATATTTATCTCTGGGCCACATGGACCTTGTTTCAAATACAGATCGTGAATTAGAGAATAAACATTATTACATCCCACATCACTTCGTCTTGAATAGTTCTAATTTAACCAACAAATTAAGAGTAGTTTTTGATGGGAGTGCTAAAACAACAACAGGTGTATCTTTAAACGACACTCTAATGGTAGGTCCCAAAACAGAAGATGATTTAATTTGCATTATATTAAGGTTTAGATTTCCTAATATTGCAATCACAGCTGATATAAGAATGATGTATAGGCAGGTAAAAATTCATGACAAAGATAGGGATTTTCAGAGAATATTTTGGAGAGATAGTTAATATAAGCAAATACAAGTTTTTCGCTTAAACACTGTCATGTATGGAACTGCTGCTGCTCCATATCTTGCAACTAAAGCTTTGAGTCAGTTAGCAATTGATGAGGGTTTTAATTTCCCAAAAGCAAAGACTATCGTTTTAAGAGATTTTTATGTTGATGATGTTTTAACTGGTATTGAGAATAGTCAGGAAGGTACTGAATTGATATATGAATTGCAGAAAATGCTAAAAAAAGGTGGGTTTGAGTTACATAAATGATCCACAAATGAACCAAATAAAATTTAATTAAAGCATTAAAAAATGCTGGGTTAGCAAACACAATTAATGATAGTATACACAGTGTAGTGGGCAATAAAGCCATAAAAGTTCTAGGAGTGGAATGGCATCCTGATAATGATATGTTCAAATGTAATTTCAGTGATATAGCTTATCAATGTGTACATACTAAAAGAATTATTCTGTCATTTGTATCAGCGCTTTTGGATCCATTGGGATGGATTGCACCTTTTGTAATTCTAACTAAAATGATCCTTCAAGAACTGTGAAAATTACAATTATCATGGGATGACCCAGTACCAAAAAATATTGATCAAAAGTGGAAAAGTTTGTGCCAAGAAGTCAAATTCTTAAATTCCATATATATACCTAGAAAAGTCATCTTGCCCAATTATTCTCGATGTGAACCTCACGGACTTTGTGATGATTCAGAAAAGGTTATTCAGCAGTTATTTACATTAAAACTTGTGATAACTCTAACACTGATGTGACACTGTTAACAGCTAAAACTCCGTAGCACCACTAAAACCTGCCTCGATTCCAAGACTGGAATTATGTGCTGCCGTATTGCTGGCACACTTAATACAGGCAGTTAGAGATGCATTATATATAAAATCTGATTATGTGCACGTATGGAGTGATTCACAAATTGTATTATCATGATAAGATGAAATCCTAAAACATGGCAAGTTTTTGTAGCCAAAAGTGTATCTGAAATCCAATCCATTTTACCAGCTGAGAATTGGAATCATGTGAACGGAAAATAAAATCCTGCTGATTGTGCATCAAGTGGGTTACTTCCTGCAGAACTAATGTCCCATGACTTGTGGTGGAACGGCCCACTGTGGTTAAAAAGCAATGAGGTTCCCGTGCATGAACGTATTACCATAAATGAAGAAGAATTACCAGAAGCACGTAAAACATTATCATTTGTAGTTTCTGAAAATATAAAAGAACTTCATATTATATCAAAAATATCTTCGTCTTCCAAGTTGCAACGCATATTTGCTTGGCTATTGAGATTAATCTCCAATTCAAAGATAACACGTGTAGAAAGAAATACGTCCTTTTTATCAAGCAATGAAATTCAAGCCTCAGCATGCTGCAGTATTCGAATAGTTCAACAAGTGAACTTCAATAAAGAAATTCAGTGTTTAGAAGCTGGAAAAGAGCCACCTACAAATAGCAGTCTAGTTTGTTTGTGTCCAATTTTAGATGATAACAAAATATTAATAGTAGGAGAAAGATTGACAAACGCACAGCTGTCAGAGAATGAAAAGCACCCAATTTTATTACCATCAAAGCACCATGTGACTAAGATCATAATTAAACATTTTCATGAAAAATATTTCCATGCAGCTTCAGAGCTTCTTCTTTCTTTAATTAGACAGAAATTTTGGATAATTACTGCTAGGTCTGTTATTCGGAAAATAGTAAGAACTTGTGTTACATGTTGCAGATATAGAGCTCAAACTGCAAAACAAATAATGGCTCATCTTCCATCATCTAGAGTAACACAATTCCGACCAATGCATCGAGTTAGAACAGATTTTTCAGGACCATTCATGATTAAATATCGTACAGGACGCGGACTAAAATCATTTAAATCATATGTGTGTGTATTTGTCTGCTTCGTCATCAAAGCAGTCCATCTTGAAGTTGTAGAAGATCTTTCAATAAAGGCATTCTTAAGTGCATTAAAACGATTTATCGCAAGAAGAGGAAAACCTTTTGAGATTTTTAGTGATTGTAGAACCAACTTCAAAGGTGCAGAAAAAGAAATCAACAATTATCTTCTGCAGTGCAAGCAGAATGAAGAAATAAACGAATTTTTATCGTCAAAGGAAATACGCTGGGCTTTTAATCCGCCTTCTGCTCCACACTTTGGTGGATTTTAGGAATCTGCAGTAAAATCAATGAAATCGCATCTGAAGAAAACCGTTGGTGACACTGTCTTAACCTATCCTGAGTTCCAAACCTTGATTACGCAAGTTGAAGCTTGTCTCAACTCTAGGCCACTGTGTCCCATATCATCTGACCCAACAGACTTAACTGCTCTAACGCCAGGTCACTTCCTAGTTGAAACTTCTCTAACTGCCATATCTGAACAAGATCTAAGTCACAGTTATTTGAGTTATTTTGATAGACGGCATGTGAGACAGTTTATTCTTCAGCAATTTTGGAAAAGATGGAACCGGGAATACGTGTCTCAACTTCAGCAAAGACATAAATGGCAAAAAAGTCAACGAGATTTAGAAGTCAATGACTTAGTCCTCATCAAAGATGACAACCTTCCACCACTTAAATGGAAATTAGGACGAATAATAACTGTTCATAAAGGTTCAGACAATAAGGTCAGAGTTGTTACGATCGAGACTAGTAGTTGTGTCATCGATCGTCCAATAGTGATACTGTGTCCTCTTCCTATAGAAACTAAAAACTGTGAACTCAGAACCGTGTAATATTTTTCTATTTTTTGTATTAATTTGTTTGTGTTATTAATTGTTCTTTCATTATAATTATAAATTGTAAGCAGCTAAATACTTGTTGAAATCCCAGGGGATTTCAACGGGGGCCAGAATGTTTATGTAAGTATCGTCTGCTGCATATTCCTTGGTTTCGTGTGCTCCGAATTCATGTAAGTTTCTTGTTATTTTTTTCCGCATGTGGCAACACTCTGTGTTTATTCTGTTTTGATTATTGTTGTTGTGAAATGTGAAAAAATGATACAATGTAGTAAGCCGTCTGTTGGCTCGCATATATTTAGTGTTAAAATAAATTCGTGTTTACAGTCCGCTTTGGTGTTTATGTGAACGAATCAGCTGTGTAAGTGATTAGTAAAAGACGAAAAACCAGTGTGCATTAATTTTCCGCAAAAGTGAAATAAATGAGCTTTTTTTTTAAAAAAAAAAAAAAAAAAAAAAAAAAGAAAATCAAGATGTAATATCAGTTTGAATTTAACTTTTTTAATTACTTTTTTGCTTACAAATAGTTGTTCAAACACAGTTTTGAAAATAATATGTAAAACATTTTTAAACAACTAATTATTAATAAATAATACCAGTTGTTTGGGTCTTTTTCATTTAAAGATTTTTTGGAAAGGGATTAAACACAAGCATGCAACATAAACAGTAACAAGTCACTATAATTGAAGAAAATAGAACAAATGTCATGACATAATTAATAACCAGTGTTATTAAAACAAAACAAACATTAATGAATAATTAGAATATTCCATTACATTATTAGTTTCAAATTGATGTTATTTATAAATTTTCTTGATTATTAGATAAAATGTTGTTTGTTCTCAAATTTTGGCATCATCTTTTGCGAAGCAATTTTTGCTTTAATAAAGCTCTTGCCTCAGGATCGCAGACACTTATTGAGGACTCTATCATAAGCTCTATAACTCTTTCTACTCCTTATGTATTACAGGATATACGTGGGAAATCTATAGATGGCAACTGGCAACTCGGTCTCTTGCTTCACTTATATACATTTTTAAATCCTCATCAGTTATGAATTTTGTCATTGGAGGCTCTGTGATTTCTATATCCGGCCACTTAATCATATCAATGTAATCTTCAGCATGAAAATTGAGAATGGGGGCTGCAAACTTTCTGACACCATTCTTTTCTTCAAATCTTACTTTTAGAAGTCGGCGAAGACTCAACTCCCTTATGTGCCTTCTCAAATCACTTAAAAAACAGAGAAGCACGCTTTCTGGGTAAGCGTAATAACTATTTCTATGAATAACTGGGTTAAGATGTTGCCCACAATGGTAACGTGAAAATTTTATCAGTCTCCAAAAATGTTTGGAACCATTTACGCATGATGGTTTAAGCTTAATATGGAACCAGATGAGGGCATACACTTTCATAACATACTCTGTTTAAGCTTTTAGGTTATCTGAATGATTCTTTGTTCCAACATATAATCGAAGAATGCGACTTGCTAACATAAGCCATCGAGAATGATCCAACTTTCCTGATTTTTTTTAAGGACAGATCTAGAAAGCATGCACCGATTGAGATTGATGTGCACATTTCAAGTAAATATTTTTGGTCTGTGCTCAAACTTTGATTATTTTAACATTAGGATGGTTGTGTTGTAAAAGGCAAGAACTTAACCACTGGAAGTTCGTTACAATTTTTAAGTTGTTTGCCTAAAATCCCGCCAAATTTATTAGGGCCCATTGTATTCCTGTCTAATTCACGAAACAGGTGGCGCAAAGGCAATTAATTTAAGTTGAACAAACAAATCAGCCACTGCAGTGGCTTATTTAGATCTTTTTCTATTAAAGCAATCACACCATTATTAACTCCGGCGTTTGCGTCTGCCCCATCACACCCAATAGCAATTACATTTGATATATTTAAATGATTGTTACCATTAAAGTACGCTATTATGCTATTTTTTATACTTCGCTTGTTCCAAAAGCAGGGGTTACAAGCCCTAGAATGGAGGAACTGGGCTCTTTTACTAAAGAAATGTATTCTTCGATGACCGTATTTTTGTAAAGCTTGTTTACTTTTTTATCTTGCACAATTGTTTTATCTTTTCTTTCATCGAAAAACAAACCTATATTTTCTCCAACTTGGTTAAGGCTTCTTACTACCTTTTTTGTTCGATTATTCGCTGTCTCTCGTCGAATTTTCATGCTATCAATTACCTTTCTTTTGTTCTACTCTGTAAGCATTCCCACATCCTTAAGAACAGCACTTACGATAGTCGCAGCAACTCTGTCTGAAACCCTAGTTCGGTCACAGGCACTTGCTACTGTTGGAAGTTCTACTCGCATTTGCTCGCTTGTAGTTGAATCCAAAAAAGAAGTACAAGAATTTTTGGAATTGTATGTTAAATTTCCTTTCCACCCCTCGGGATTGCACCAACACTCTAAAGCGAAAGCTGAGTTCCCCAGGCGGTCATCGCTGTTATCGCTGTTATGTTTCCTTTAGATGTTTGCTCAGGATCTGATTGACTGGCATCATTTTCATCTTTTCAGGTAGCGTTAACTACCAATTTCTGATTGCACTTGTACTTTAATTGTTGCTGTACTGCCTGTTGCTTCCTCTCTTCTCTTTGTGTTAAAATCTTGGAAATAACTTTATCGACTCCACTTATACACATTTTCTCACTTTTCTTTGGTGAAGTAAAAAATCTTGTTCACGTTTAGGTACTTTTTTTTTCGCTCGTTCAGACAGAAAATTACTTGCACATACAGGCTGCTACATCAAAAACACGTTTGCTTTCATTTAAGAACTTTGCTGCAATTGAATCATATTTTCTGTACCTTTTCTACCTTTTGATCTTAAAATACTTCTGTATTTATCGTGATAGGTTTTTCCCATTTGTAACATGCGAGTGCGAGATATTACAGGAATAGATGCTTTCGACCAAATACATTCAACTTTCTTAATAAGAATATCAAGTATTTCACTCACCGTTGGTTCTTTTGATGTTTTGTCTGGTTTCAACTCATGTCGAATATAAAGATAATATTTCATAATGTCATAATAAGTTGGAAGACTTAAATCACTTAATTGTTTTGGGTACCCAAAAATTAGGCATTCTGACTTTTCTCTGGTCTGAACTGGTCTTGACACTGCCATCACACTAAAGATAAAGTATTAACTAATAAATTTTTATGCTAATATTCAAGCTGACATATTCATCGACAAAACAAAATCCAGTAAAGAACAGTATAAAAACATTTGTTACTCAAACAATTCGTTTGCTTGGACTGATTGAAGACAGAAACATGTGACCAGATCATTGCTACAACTACATGCTTCTCTTCCTCCTCCGCCACCCTATACCAGCCAATAATATGCAGCCTGAATCAAAGTCACTGCAAACCACGCACTGTTCCCCTTTTGACTATTAATTTTCAGAACTAAAAAATTTTTTTCCGCGTTTTTAAGTTAAAAGTAAGGTTAAACATTTCTATTACGAAATATTGTTAAAACCTAAAAAAATGGAATTTAAAAGATGATGCTTTAGTAGCATAAATATTAAAGGCATGCAGTTTAAAACTATGAATATCTACTGTAAAGTAGTTTATGTGTATTATTTAAAAATTGAAAACAGGCATTTGGTACTTAAAATATATTTTTTTACTAAACCAAATTAATCAAACTTCGTAAAATCTTCTTAAAAATACATATATCAAGTCTTTTGCGACACCTCTAATTATATTATGTTTCTTAAAATATTTTAATACTGTCTTAACAAAGGCATTAGACAACTTTTTATCTCTATCACATACCGAAAAAAAAAAAAAAAATTCATTCCGCCCTATTGTACACTCTAGAGCACTGGATACCAAACACTTCAAAATAATTTAAAGGTAAGATTTTTTAAAATGAAATAATGTAAAACCATGATTGTTTTATAATTAAATTTCAAGCCATTTAAGAAAGAGGTTGCATATAAAAAGTTTAAAATAATTAACAAATACTTAATAATATTACATAAATTTACAGATTATCATATTTAACAAAATAAAAGTAATTATATTTAATTTAATTACTAATGTTTACTTGAGTGGAAATGAATTTATTCAACTAGCAAAATTAATCTTTTGATTTCTTAGCACATATTGTCTTCTTCTTTCAAGAACTGCATTTAAAGCATATCTTAATTTTTTTAATACCCTCTTATCACTTTCTAAATTAGTCAAATCTTTAAATTAGATTAAGCAGCTGCAAATAAATAAATTGTTTTCATTATTAACTTTTTTAATTTAAAATTCTGTTTTATTTTTATAAGAAAAAAGTAATAACATTACTGATGGAATGAATTTTGTGTTAATTATAAATATTTTATCATGACAAAGTTTTAATAACAAAGTTTATATATGCTGAGATAGACTGAAATTAAAAGAATTATATACATACAGTGCATTGTAAAATTACAGGTCAATCCCAAAATAAGTTCCCCCCAGGGGGATACCTTCTTTAGGTATTCACGGGCTTCGCAACCCCGGGTTCCTGAGCGATCTTTCTTTTTTCCTTTTCCTCTTATTTCTCTTCTCTTTCTTTCCTCTATGTTTCACTCTCGTTGTGGTTTCCTCTTCGGAGGTGAGGGCAATTCTGTATGGGCCGATATCATCCTGTATATCGACTCATGGATAATTGTAAACCACCCACGTGTTTGCCGTGCGTGGCGACCCGTGTCCCTGGAAAGGGGGATCCTGGCAGTTGAGGGAAACCAACACACTGCTTTGGCCTCTGCTTCAGGTAGACGGGAGGTGCATATTGGTCCCGTATGCATCAATCGGCTGGTCAGCTGACTTCTGTCACTGGCTGGGGATCAAGTGATCGGACACTTACTAGCCATCTTGTTTAGGGTGGAGACTGGCATAGGAGTGTTTTGTGACCGTATAGGCCCTGGTTAGCACTGGTGCACGACTGTGCATCCCCTTGTTGTGCTCGGTAGTGGGTGCTGCGGCCGGGGTCTGAATTCTTATTTTTTTTTCAAATATGGATGCAAATAACTCATTTACTTCCATTTCTCTCCCACGTGGAGAGCAACAAATTGCACAGAATTCCACATACACTCGTTTCTTTGTCATTAAACGTACTGATAGTCTCTCTGATAGCTCTTTCAAAAAAACTTCACCATTTCTCATTGCAAAAACATTCCAGTCTGTCTTGGGGGATGGTCATTCTCTCAAAAAATTACAATCTGGGGATTTGCTTGTTGAGGTTTCTTCAGCCAAACAATCACATCTTCTCTCAAATTGCTCTAAAATAGGCTCTTTCTCAGTTTCTGTTCAAGTACATAAAACTCTAAATACAAGCCGTGGTGTAATATCCGAGCCAGATCTTTTATTCTCTACTAAAGACGAACTTTTACAAAATTTAAAAGACCAAGATATCATAGATGTACGTCGTATAACTATCGGTCTGAATGGGCAGGCGCTTCCTACGAAGCACATCATTTTGACTTTTAATAGCCCTAATTTACCATCAAGAATTAAAGCTGCTTACTTGAACTGTCCTGTCCGTCCTTATATCCCAAATCCTCTCCGTTGCTTTAAATGCCAGCGTTATGGTCACACCACAACTACCTGTCGTGGTTCCGTTACCTGTGCACGCTGCGCAGAAGTTGGCCACGACGGTAATTCATGTCAAAACTCTGAACGCTGCATAAACTGCAAGGGTGATCATACAGCATATTCCCGCTCCTGTCCAAACTGGATACGTGAGAAGGAAATCCTTGCAATTAAAGTAAATCAAAATCTCTCCTACCCTGAAGCCCGCAAAGTTGTTGAATCCAGGACTCCGTCAGTCGGAGTCTCCTACTCTAGTGTACTCAAGCAACAACAAAATTCTGTAAGGCACATAAGCACCCAGACCGACACCTCCTTTTCACTAAGTAACTCAGCTAAAGCACAATCAACAACCACTTCAAATAGAGAAACCCGAGATGTTAGTTGTGGTAGTAAATGCTATGCAACCCCACTATTAGAACGCTGGCAACCTTCCTCAGAACCTGTTAAAATAGTATACCAAGTCAATCAGTCTCAAAAATCTCCATGTCAATCCAAAAAGTCACCTGAACTCCAGACTAAGGCTGTTACATCTGCAAAAACATCACATAGACCTGATACTAATAAAACGGACAAACCAAGCAAAAAATCTTGTATACAGAAAAAGACAGTCCGGGGTTCTTCACAGTTTTCCACTGTGAAGAAAAAGAACAATAACAAAAGCCTAAACCCATCAGTTAGTAATTTAAAGGATCGGAAACAACTGAAAAACTTAGATGAAGAAATGGAATCTGACTCATATGAATCAAATGCTGATTAGGAAACATCAGTTTTTGATCAATTTACACCTAATTAATTTTATGTTTGTTATTTATTTCTGAGAGTCTAAATTTGTTTTTAGGTAGTATTTATACGTCATCTTGGACTTTGTTGGTATTTTAACGGTTATTGCTTTTTAACTTCACAGTTTTTAATCAGAATACTTTGGTCTTTTAACTATCAACCTTTCCTCTTTTAAATGGTTTTAAATATACATATTAGTTTTCTCATTTACTGCTTTTCTCATTTTTCTTGTTAGTTTTTTGCTGCTCAATTTTGGGTAATATATAATTTTTACATTTTGACTTTGTCTTAGCGCAGCATGTCCCTAAAGGGACTTTGCGCCATAAAATCCCAACCAACCAACCAACCAAAATAAGTTATTTATTGTTAATTTTGTTAATATATAACTTATATCTTGCTCTTCCAAGAAATGCATTTAAAGATTACCTTAATTTTCAAAAATTAATTTACCTGTTATCACTTCTCAAATTACTTAAACCTTTCAATTTGATTAAGCAGCTTCAAAATGAATAAATTATTTTCACGATTAGTATTATTTAATTTAAAACTAGATTGTTGTACTCGTATTATTTTCGATTAGAAAAAAGTTATACTATTTCTGATGGAATGAACTTTGTGCAAATAATAAATATTTTTTAGTGACAAAGTTTTTAATATCGAAGTGTATATATGCTGAGATAGATTAAAATTGAAATATTGTGTATGCAGGGTGACACATAAATAGTGTGACGTGATAAAAATGCGAATTTATTTTAATGTTTTTCACGTTTTTGTGCTATGCTATTGTTTTATTCATGTTCCTCGTGCTTTTTTTTTTGTCTAATTTCTATTTTTGCTGACACTAATTTACTGTTTTACGGGAAAACATAGTGTGCAAAAGTTAACCATGCCTTTTTTACAGCACCCCCCCCCCCCCCCGCCCCATCCAAATAAACTTCGCTGTTGGGGAGGGGAGGATCCTGTATCAAAAAGCTTGTACAATCAAGCGCAACTCTCTGGATTCCCTGAAACGTGCTCTGAAAAAGCTGGGGCCGAACTCAGGCAAGAAATAGTCTGTCGTGGTCAACTTGAACAATTTTCAGAAACGCCTAGACCCCGCATCGCAGCGGGAGGAAGCAATTATGAATGATCTTGGATATTTCTTGTACAGAATTTTCTTCTGTTTCGAATGGTGAATAACACGGTTTGTTTTGTTCCCTCGGTTAAAAATTATGGTATTTTATTTGCTTTACAATATTTATGCGTCAATCTGTACATACAGTGCATTGTAAAATTATAGGTCCATCTCAAAATAAGTTATTTAGTCATTAGTTTTCTTTGCGCACACTGTCGTGTTCTTTCAAGAGTTGCGTTTAAAGAATGTCATAATTTTTAAAAATTAATTTACCTCTTATCACTTCATAAATTAGTTAAATCTTTTAATTTGATTAAGCAGCTGCAAAATGAATAAATTATTTTCATGATTAAAATGATAAATTAGATTGTTGTTTTATTTTCGAATAGAAAAACATTATAAAATTACTGATGGAATGAAATTTGTGCTAGTAACAATTTTTTTTTAATGACAAAATTTTTAATAACAAAGTTTATATATGTTGAAATATATTAAAATTGAAATATTGTGTATACATACAGTGAATTGTAAAATTATAGGTCCATCTCAAATTTTAATATTTCTATTAAAATATAACATTATAACATTAAATATTATTTTGATCAAACTTTAAAAATTTTGCAAAATCGAATATTTTGAGAAAAAAAAAAGTTGTTGTAGCAAATATTTAAATTAAGAGGATATAACTTTGTGCTGATACATTAAAAAGCAAATAGACAACTTGATAAGAATACAAATAAAAATAAAGATGTTAAAAATGCAAGCAGCTGATTTATGAGCTTCTATAGTTCCATGATCTGTACAATGGTTTATAAGTACAAAAAATAATTGCATAAAACCAACGAAGGTGCAACAAATACATCCCGTTTTATTGTGCTTTAGTACAAATGAAACAAAATAGCCCTTTCTCTTTTTAAAAATAATCAGGAAAGCAAGAAATTTTACAACACGGTACCAGACATCCACCATTCAATTTACTTGATAGTGCATGATATTTGTGACCCCCCCCCCCTCCCCACTGTGACAGTCTATATGTCAAAAGTCAGTCTCTGGTCTCTCCTGCATTGGTTTATATCTTAGAGGGGGGATGAAATTTTTAACTTATTTTGCAAATATCTGAAGTTTAAATAAACTTTTAATTTGTATGAATAGATGAGAACTTACGATTTCTTATGCATTTTCAAAGTTTTTAAAACTCCAAATAGTTTTGAAGTTATTTGATGTTATTCACATTTCGCTTACTTCTAAAGATTATGCACTAAATAAAAAATAAGTATAATATTTTAAAATTATTTTGTCAACTAAAACAGAAAGTGACATCCTTCCTTCTCGCCGCCATGAACTGATATATGTGTTCAGTAAGCTGTAGGTTTCACTGCAAGAGAAGTATTATTTAAATTAATGTAGTTCATTAATATAACACCCCTTTAAAACATTGAGTAATGATCAAGACTATCAAGGGTTATATTCATATCTGTCGTTAAATTGTTTATATCATGTTGAAAGAACAATCCTTTTTCAAAAACAATTTTTAAAAAATTGCAGTGAAAAGAACCTTACAATTAGAAGAGCACAATGAGTTTAAAATATTAATTTTCTGATAAGATGTTTGATAAATAAGAATACACTCAACGGGCATTGGTTTAACATTGGAGAGGGAAATCTCAAATCTTAGAATTTCCGTATTGATTCATCCATTCAGGATTTCTTGACTCTGCTGGCTTTACGCTTACAGTCATTTCACTCTTGATCGCGGTGTGTATTTCTTGCAGCCTCTGTGGTTTCATGCATTTATTTTTTATAAGTTTAACTTTTGAACAGATGTTGGAGCTTTAGAAGTCTCAAACTGCTCTCGACCTTTTTAAGATGCTTATTTTCACTTGTGACTCATCATCTTTTCATTTCAATATAGCAAAATGAAATTAAAAAATGAAATCAATTTACGTTAATTAATTGTTGCAAAATGATAGATCCACTAAATAAAATATAGTTTTAAAATTTCTATTATTAGCAATTTTTTTCTCCTTTTTTTCAATATCATTTATCAAATTATTTTTGCCTTGAATGATTGAGTTAATGAAGAATATGAAACAAAATTGCTTTTTCAGTTCTTTCGTAAAATTTAAATGTTTTTCAGCAATTCCTGCAAGTGTTGTTTATAGGTTTTCTATGGGTTTTTATCAAGACTTAAAGCAAATAATTCAATAATTTGCACGCCTTTTGATTGAAAATGCTCCAATACAGAACATGTAGAGTGAATAGGGGTATTATCGCCTTCAAATATGAAACATGTCTCTCCAATGTATTTTCGAAATTTTGTGAAAAGTAGATTTTAAGTGCATTTTTGTAATTTCTAACTTTCATATGATTTATAAATATATATATGAAGATCACACGAAACATCAAACTTAATATTTACTAAAAGTGATAAAAATTTATTTAAAAGGCAAATAAATACCTGTATTTATTCAGATAGACTTGTTTCGTAGCTCTAACGGCAGCATTCTCAAGGTCTATAAAGATAAAATTTTCGAAAAAACTTTTAAATTGAAAACTTGTGTCATAATAGTTCAGCCTCCATGGAGCTTCCTAAAATTTGGAAAGAAATGCTCCTTAGAATAATTAAACAGTTCTATAAAATAATTGAACGTCACTGATATCCATTTTTAACATTGTAGTTAATTTCATTATGCATGAGTTCGCTTGATGTTTGTTTACCAGTTTTCAATTTATGGGGTCCGGGACACATTTTGAAATAATTTTTATTTATTGAGTTAAAATTCTGAATTTTTTTGTGATGGTTAACCTTAACATTTGTAAACAAAATCACATAATAATACTTCTCATAATTTTTTAGATATAAATTTAAATTTAAAATTTACTAAAAAAGTGGGGTAAATTAAAATCGTTATAACTCGGAATATTATTCATAGAATTTCAATTTTTTTTTCATTTAAATAAACAGAAATATATGAGTTCTAATTTTGATTCAGCACTTAAAAAATATTAATTTATAAAAAAATTAAAAATATTTAACGAAAATAATTAAAAACATGTGGTGCAATTTCCATTAAAAAAATCATATTTTCAAAAGTAAATATTTTTTTTCAAATATCCTCAATAAAAATTAAAGTAAAACAATTGGTAAATACATGTACCAAGTTTGAACCCGTTATCTTTAACGGTTCTCGAGTTCTAAGAATTTAAATACGTGAAATGGTGAAAAAACCTATCATGACGAAAAATGAATTTTTACAAGAAGTCGTTTCCATGACAGCCAATACTTGAAAGCTAAATTTTGAAAACAAACCAAAACTAAAAAAATAATATTTTTTGTTCAAATTCAGATAGAAACATGATTTAAATGTCATTTTAAGCAGGAAGAAACAGAAAAAATTTCAACGAAATAAAATATTTTTGCAAAATTTGAAGATTTTTGTGTCCCGGAGCGCCTTAATTTTTTTTTACAAAAATATTTATATCATTATAGATCTTGAAAATCTTGCTTTCAGAGCAATGGATCATGGCGATCTAAATAAATAAAGGTATTTATTTGCCTTTTAAATGTATTTTTGTCACCTTTAGCAAATATTAAGTTAGTTTGATTTTTCATATGATTATTAAAAATAAGATACATATTATTTTTTTTAAATCCAAAGCCTGCTCCAACGATTACAGTACTATCTCTCCTTTGCTGTTTAAGGGAAAAATGTTCTTCTCTTCGAAAGTCACGTCAGTAAAATTAACAAACACCTGACCAATCTAAATTAAACCTTTTGTCACAATTAAAATATTTTTGGCAAAATGATATTTATTCATGAAAAATGTTTAAGTTAGATGGGTCAGATGAATTAATTTTTAAGGCAAAATCAAAGATAATATGTTTGTATTTGAAACCGATAAGGACCAAAACAGAATCTTCCATATTCTGGGTCTATTTCGAACAAATAAATGTTATATTTTGGCATTTGTTAATTGAGAGTTTTTGGCCAAGGTTGAAATTTGTGACAAAAGTACAATCTTTTCCAAAGATTAAATACCCCGTTACACATTTCTAGGAATGGATGAATGAGAAATGCACTGTCATGGTGAAGCAAGGAATCCTTAGCATTCGCCTATTGAAGAATATCTGGAATGACTTATTGGTGTACCAATTAGAAGTAAATGTTTTGTGCCAATCTAGCTTTATTGCTTTGCCATTTCTGTACTTTTCAAGAACATGATATACATTGCTTTTTCATTGCTTGTTGTCTTTAAACCATTGTTGTTTTAGGGTCATCTTTAAAGACCTATACATTACTTTATCCTGTGTTCGAAAGCACAAAAATAGCATATACCACTTATCACCAATTATGATTTTAGAAATAAAGCTGTCCTCACAATCATAAAGGAATTTTAGTGTTTCCTTACCAATTTAGACATGCTCCGCTGTTTGTTGTTCTGTCAAATTAAGAGGAATATAAGGAACAACTCATTTTTACATATACAGTTCATCATGAGTAATTTTATATAGAGCTGCAAATCCAACGTTGAATTTATCCTGTATCATTTGGTCGGTACAGAAAGTATCATCGTTAAACATTTCTCCTACGGTCTACACGTTACCTGGGACTACAGCTGACAAAGGTCTTCATTCATATGTTTTTTTCAATTAGGAGCGAATTTTTTCCTCTCTTTATACCATCTTGATACAGTGCGACGAGATGGAATTTCATTTCCATATGCTTATCGTAATTATTCATTACTTCACGTTGGCATAGCCACGTAGACTTTGAATGCATTCCCATTAATTTAGCACAACTTTAAATCCTAGAAAACCATAGTTCTATATCGCTCTTGCGTCAACTCCGTGTCCTACAAAATTTATTCTATGATAGATGTATTGCATTGTTGACACAAATTATCATCTGTGGATTTAAAAGTAGTCAAAATTAAATATCCGTTTGACATTTTTTTTGCCGCATATCGTCTTGTCTTATCCTGAAAAGTTTTGGTGTTACCCTCGTATAAAGTCATAAAGTCATAACATCTTTTTTGACAAAAAGGAGTGTCATTATCTATTTTTTGTATTATGTGTTACAACCGCTTTTATTTTACCTTTTTCTTAATAAATTAGTGAACTACACATATTTATAAATCTCATAGAAGCGTTCAGAAGTTAAATTAGAATAATTTACAAAATTCAACTATCAAAAATCTCTGCTTAAGGTTTTGTAAGATAGTTATTCTTCTCTATGTAATCTCGCTTCTGAAAGAATAAAAGATAATAAAAGAGAATTTAATAAGGATTAATATAACTTTCTGTATTTTCTAATAATTCACAAAGAAAATCTATATTTCTTAAAATTTTCTTTTCTTTAAACCGATATTTCTATTTCTATTGAAAATACAAAAAAAAAAAATAATAATAATAAATAAAAATAAATAAATAAATAAAAAAATAAATATAAAAAAGTGAGGAGCTTAATTTTGTTTAAAACTTAAGCACTTAGAATTTTAACATAATAAAATTTGCTTGTTTCATAAAAAAAAAAAAAATGATTTCACTTTTCAATAAAGTGCAAATGTTTAAATATACTATTTATGTAATTATACATACATTCATGAAGCATCTAAAATAAAAAAAATATAATTAAAAATAATTTATTGTTTTTCCACCAAAACATTTATCTCTTGAATATTACTAAGCCACGTCAGAAAATAAAAGTGAACAAATAGAATTAACAAATCTAGCTTGTTCATTTGTATGAAATTGAAAAGTACGAAAGCGTGGATTAAATTTACGTCATTTCTGTATTTCGATAAAATTTTCCCTTCCTACAGCTTGCATTGAAATGACTGAAGACAGCTTTACTGCATGTTTTATAGTCATGACACTCAACCTTTAAAGTTTCTCATCAATTTTGAAGTAATGAATAATTAAATTATAAATTTTCCTCTGACAATGTCATTCTGTGGCGAACGTTAGTTGGATTAAAGATGATGTAAGCACATAACTAACGTAAAGACAAATAGAAATTTCATATATATATTTATGTATTTTGTCATTCGGAAATTTGTTAATAAGTTTAAACGTCAAGTATTATAAGCGAAGTAATTTAACTTAAAATTAAAGGTTAAATCTAAGAAAAGTATGAGAATGTGCATAGTTTTTTAAGCGCTTAAGCATTTTCAAATATCCGAAAGTATATACAAGACATTTAATGACAGATTTATTATTTTAATCTTCAATGTGAAGATCGATTGGTTATATGAATATATATGAGTATATTTACAAACAAACTTCGTGTTACATTAGACCTTGACTTAGATATAGAGTATAGGATCCGTTATCCAGAACGCTTGGGACCTGAGATATTTTGGATAAGGGGTTTTTCCGTAATTCGGAACACTATACTATAAGTGTTAAGAATAGTATGAAATGTATAAAATATGAATAATATATGAAAATACTTAATTATAAATCTGTTAATTTAATAATTTATTTACACAAAATAAAAAAAACCTTCTAAATTACAATTTAAAAAAAACAACAACAACAAAAAAAACAATAACATTATAAGACGAGCACAGAATTCTTTGATTTGGATTTTTAGAACACTTTTATTAAGATTGATTGCTTATAATGTGTCTTATACTGACATGATTTGCTGTTTGTGGAAGTAGCCTCTTTGCTGCATTCCACAAATCAGTTCTTCATTCGAAAAATATTAGTAAGCTCATTTGAAAACTTTTCATAGCCTCATTTAGCTGGTCATCATTATCACTTCTATTAGACATATCATTTGTCATTATGTCACAAATCTCACTGCATCTGATGACTTACAGGAGTATCGTCATCAGCAATTAGACAATCTTCCACTGGTTCTTGATCCAACAATTGATCTTCCGAACATGAAAGTTCTTTAGCTTAGTCCAGCAAATCTGTAATAATTTCCTTCTTTTAAATTTTAGTCTTCAACTTCTCAACTTCATGCTCATTCACATCCTTTAAAAATATTGCAGATGACCACAAATTGTATCACCTATAGATGAGTGTATTATAGCTATCTGTTGTATTCCCTGTTTGACGTAAAATATATCGTTATTTTTTACGTTTTTGAAATGAAACAAATTATTTTTGGTTATCATTTTGCATTTCGGTTTTCGGAGCATTCTGGATACGGGGTTTCCGGATAACGGGTCCCATAGTGTATTATGATTAGGTTTGGGTGTACATCGCCTAAGATGTGGTGCTGCTATGGTTTGTGATTCTCGTTTTCGCAATAGCTGATAGCTGGATCTCAAACACTAATACACCTAATTTAATAAATCTCCATATTATGTTACACCTAGACATAGATAGAAGTTGTTTAAGTTTAGGTGTTTACCGCTGAATAGGGTGTGCTGCTATGCTGTGTTTTTTACGGTTTATGCTATAGCTATATCTCAAGAACTAATGAACGAAATTTCATCAAACTACATAATTTTGGCATTAACTTTTAGATGTGAAACGGATTACGCAATATTAGCCCGATGCTTTTGCGCAAACATACGATGATAGCTACATCTAACTTTAGAATAATATATAAAATAGTTGTAATATAGGAATACAAATAATAAATTAATAAATTAATTAAAATAGAAATAGTTATTTAGTCGGAATATGGTATATTCACTGCTATTGTGTTTTTGAGGGTATGTGTAATAGGATAATTCCTCATAATAATAAAAGCTTCTACACAATTTTTAAAGCATTTAATTAATTTTTATCTACTAAATTTTATTATAAATAGTAGAATTTTAAACAAAAAAAAAACTATTAGTTTTATAAAGACATTTTTGCTTAGCTTGTACACTATACGGTCAATAATCACGGGACACTTTCAATTTTAGACGTTTTGTCGAATATTTAAAGTATATTTGTCGGATTTTTCTAAACGTTCAGGATTATGAAGAATATGTTAGACTGCATATTTATCAATGGCGATTGGATCAGAAGGACAATTAGGAGGCCAACAGAAAAAAACCTAAGAAGAATAATAATTTTTGAGATCACCCTGTAAAATAAAATGCACGAAGTGATATATCGATATAGCTTACGAATATATGGATATTTTACAATATATTTATTAATTTGTGGAAGAATAGAATGTATATTCATGGAGATATATTGATTTTTTTTTTAAGTTAAAGACATTTTTGCATATTTTTTGTTTATATCATGGAAAGCTTTTTACCAAATTTAATGACAGTTTAAGAAAATTTGACAAAATGTAGTAAAAGTAATATAGTGCAATTGGAATGTAATTATATTAAATATTTGATGAAATATGAGCAATTGTATGAAATATTCTTTGTCTGCTCATGCGCGCACGATAAAAAAAATATATTTTTTTCCTGATTTGATAGTCAACTCTATGGAGCAACTCAAAAAAATAAGCCAGTAAAATATCGTGAAAATTCAGAAAGATATCGGCAACATAGTAAGCTACTTTTTAGTTGCTCTCTAAAAGCTGCTGAATGACAAGGGTCCACAAATTTCCACAAATTGGCATTTTTTATTATCAGGCTTTCAGCAAAGTAGTTTGTACTTAAAGAATGTCAACGAACAGATTTAGAAGAAATGCTAAGAATTTGATACTTGATTTTTCTTGGAATTGACTGATTCTGGTGATTTTCAAAGAAGAACTAAACCATCAATAAAAAAAGAAAATTTGAAAAAGTTAAAATTAAAAACGACAATTTATGGAAAACCCCTTATCATTTAGCTGTTTTTAGAGAACAACTAAAAATCAACTCTATCTATCACCGCTATCTTTTGAATTTTCATGACATATGACTGGCACTTTTTTACGAGTTGCTTCATAGATTTGACTGTCAAATCATGAAAAAAATTTTTTTATCGTGCGCGGATTCGCAGATAAAACATATTTCATACAACTGCTCATATTTCATCAAATATTTGGTATATTTACGTTCCAATTACATTTTGTCAAATTTCTGAAAATAGCACTATTTTTATTTTGATCCTAAACATTATTATTTTTCTTTGATTTTTTGTTGCCCCCTTAATTGCCCTTTTGATCAAATCGCCGTTGATAAATATGAATCTGAACATATTCTTCATAATCACGAAGTTCCAGTAAAATCCGACAAGTATAGCTTTAAATATTCGACGAAATGTCTGAATTGAAAGTGTCCGGTGATTAATAGCCATATAGTGTACAGTTGTGGAAAAAAAATAAACACCCCCTACTAACTCCTCAACAAATTATCGTAGAAAAAAGTTACAGGCACCGAATGATTGGAAATAAAGTCAAAAACTTATTGTGCGAACTCCATAAAAATTTGTTTTTTGGCTAATTGAAGGGTGTAGAAGTGTTCATTTATGCTGTCAGAATTGTGTACTGTTATAGACAAAAACGAAGTTATGCACTCTAAATTAAAATGTCTGAAATTCAGACACTTAAGTGTCTGAGATGGAGTGTTCAATTTTCAGACATTTTAAAATGTCTGAATTTTTTCAGACACTTTTTGCGTCTGAATTTCAGACACTTCAAACGTCTGAATCGCATCCATTTTTTTGTAAGCATCATACGTAGCCATGTTTGACCACGTTGAATCCTGGAAAAAAATATTTGGCTGTGGTCCTGCCCCTCCCCCCCCCCCCCCATCCAATACAGCCTGATTTTTTGGTGCTCTCAGTTTTGGTATACAATTTTCGTTACGTTGATAATTTAAATCTTTTACGACATTGTACTGATTATAATCAATATCTTGAACTTCAGGAGTAGAACAAGATTAAAAAACAAAAAAATATTTATCTAAATATTAGATTTTTTTAAATTTATTTTGTTTTTAACCTTATTTTACTTTAAAAGTTCAAAATATTGATTATAATCAGTACAATTTCGAAACAGATTTAAAATATAAGCTTTACAAATATTGCACATCAAATTTGGGGGCACTACAGTCGTAGGGGGACGGGGCACTTCCCAGTTTGCCCTTCCTTTAATCAAGAAGTACTTTTGCAAAAAACGCAACCCTGCATTATAGTTGTCTAAATTGAGATGTCCGGTATTCGGGAGTATCCGTTGTGGAGGTTAATGGACATTCTCGAATAGCGAACACCTCTATTTAACGAATACTTTTTTAATCAGCAGACATACATATTTGTATATTTTTACCTCAAAAAAGTAGACATCTCCAATTATCGGACAAATTCCGCGGTCCCGAAGTGTTCGCTATTAAGGGCTTTTAAGGTACATAGATAAATATATATATATATTTTATAATCTTGTCCTACTCTAAAAGTTCAAAATATTTATTATACTCGGTTGAATGTGGAAAAAGATTTAAAATATCAGATGTACGAAAATTGCAAAAATCCCCCCCCCCCCCCCATAAAAAATGAAAATATAAAAAAATGTATTGCCACATAGGCAATTTTACATATACATCACTTGATAATCACAACAGCCATTTAACTATGAATAATGAAAATAAATAAATAAATATTCTACTTTAATAACATTGGGGGAAAAAATGACTTCGGTATTTTGTTAAATATATTTGCGTTTTTAAACTTGTCCTACTCTAAAAGTTCAAAACTTTCATTATAATCAGTGCAAGATTTAAGATATCAGCATTACAAAAATTCATGCAAAATCCCCCCCTCCCCCCCCCCCAAAAAATGAAAATACTTATTTAAAAATTATGTTTTTAAAAAATTTATATTTCCACATGGGCAAGTTTTTATGTAGATCAGAGGGTACTCACAAAAGCTATTCAACTATCAATAAAAACAAATAAGTACATATTCTATATTAAAAACATGAGGAAAAAATAACTTATGATTTCCAAACTTCTTTCGTCTTAAATATATACAGTAACATCTGTCATTTTTGTATTTTTCGTATAAGTGCATATAAATAAAGTTACCACAATTTTAAATACGAAATCTAGTTAGAGGTTTTTACTTTTTCCCATTATAAATTTCAAATTACTTTTTTATTAAAAATAATAAAAAAATCAGTATTAGAGTTGATTGCAAATCAAATACATATGTATATTTTTACAGGCAGCTTCATATAATAGACCAGTCTCATTTACTTTATTTATCTTTTTTTAATCTGCGGTTTTATGCCAGGAAGTAAGAAAGCATTAGGTCATCTTTCAAAGTTTTTTTTTTCTTTACTTCCTTGTGGCCGTCATTTACTGCGAGATAAAAATTATCCATTGAAACTAAGAACTGACATTGAATATATAATTCGTAATAAAAAAGAACGTCATAAGTTTAAAAATATATACTTCTAGAATTAGTGGGGTTTTTTGCGAACAGATTCAAAACTAATTAAATTTCATGCAGGATTTTGTTTAGTACAATAAATAAAATCATAAAATACACTAATTTTACTACTATAAAGAAACTTACTTGAGTTGCTGCAAGAGGTAAGAAATATTCCTCGATTTGAAATTTTAAAAACTACCACAACCACAGTGAGGGAGAAAGACTTTCATCAGTTTAAAAGGTAATCCCATAATACATCCGACTAGCCATATTTAAAGAATGAGATGTTTCATCCTAAAAACAGGACCCGCCAGACAAAAGTTTCTTTTTTTTGCCAGTTTCGACATGACTAAGATGAATAACACAATATTATTGATATAAATTGATACGAGTTAACACTAAGCCCATTGCACACGCTTTGTAGAATTTCCGGGTGTAATCTTCAACCGTCGTTTACTTCTGTTCTGTGTCTATCCCGCCCTTGTATCGACGACAGCTTCTAAGAGACATTTGATGTCGAGCACACACGTCAGATGTATGTATTCAATAAATAAATAATCCAAGTTAATACGAATTAAAATCACAGTACTTCACATTTCGCAAAAAACGAATTAAAATACACGCGTACATAAAAACAAACTTTGTTTGAATTACAACGTATACCACTTCGAACGAAGACATCTAAAACGCATGCGCAACTGGGAGTGCTAGTGCCCCCTGGTGGTTATTGCGTCGGCAGAATCAAAACGTCTTAAATTAAGACACGTTTAAAGCAATGAAGTGTCTTAAAATAAGACGTTTGCGGATATTTTAGACATTATTCTCAGTTCGTTTACACCATGGTCATAGTAAGACGCTTATGTATCTTAAATTAAGACATCTATAGTGTCTTAATTTTCAGATTAAGACACTTAAGTGTCTAAAATTCTTTTTCAGTCACATATGTGTCTAAATTTAAGACGCTTCTATTTGCAGTGTAGTTCGTTTTAATATGTAGATGGCCCTCTAAGCAAATTTTATATACATCATTTAAAAATAGACTTTATTTCCAATCGTTCGGTACCAGTAACTTTTGTCTACGATAATTTGTTGAGGAGAGAGTAGGGAGTGTTTACTTTTTTCCACCACGACTGTACAGATGGGTTACGATTCATATCAATTTAACTATAGTTAGAATATAATATATGTTAGAAAATTTAGCTCAAAAAATTAATTAATCAGATATCTTGTTTAGAAAACAATGCTGGCCTAAAATTTAATGTGATCTAACTACAATCATTTGTTTGTTGTTTCAAAAAGAGAAATTAAGATATCAGAAATACGGTACATTGCTATATTCATATTGAAATAGAAAAATGCTTAAAATATTTTTTACTATTAGATTTTTTTTTTTTTTTTGGCAAAACTTTTCAATAAAATCTGAATAAGTTCTCAAAACCATTATTCGAAAACCCTTCTTAATTAGAATATCTTCATTTATCATCTTTCAGCTGCTCTAAATTGTATTTTTTCTAATAGTAATTTAGATCTTCAAAGAGTTTAGAACAATGTACGTGTTTTTAAACATACTATATCTCTTTTTATAGAAAGGGAATTTTAATAAAATATTGCTTATACAGGGTGGTTCAGATCTATATGTAAATAATGCAAAAGAAGGTAGAGGGGGCCTAAATAAGCAGATTTTATGTAGGAATGTGGGTGCGGAAATGTAGCTTTGAGGTAGTAGAGGACACTGTTGAGTTAGGCGGATGAAAACGCTTTGCTGATTTGCATCGTCATTCTCCGCCCAGATTTCGAGCAACATACATCGTTGCACCAACGCGGAGCTTGCTGAAATGCATTTGATGTATGGGGGCGCGCATGGAAATGGTTCACGCACAACGCAGCTCCAACAGCTCTTGAGCTTGTTGAAGGGCTATCCTCTAGTGTGCGTAATACTGCTTCTTCCACTGCATGAATTCTGCGATATCTTTCACTTCCCGTATCACGACTCGAACAATAAAATCATCCATTCTTGTACAACTCCCGATAAACACGCTCAAATGTTTGCAGATCGAGAGGAATCCTATCTTGGAATCTTTCCATGATATGCCTTTGAACAACGGCTCCATTTCCTTGTGCAGCCCCATACATGAATTGTATATCAGCAAGCTCCGCATCCGTGTAACGACGCATGCTGCTCCTAATCCGAAAGGAGAATGACGATTCAACTCAGAGAAGCGCTTTCATCCACTAACTCAACAGCGCCCTCTACTGCCTCAACGCTGCATTTCCGCACACATTCCTATATGAAATCTGCTTATTTAGGTCCCCTCAACCTGACTTTACATATTTGACATAAAGTTCTCAACCACCCTGTATGTGCTTAAGCACAGAGTACAGATTGCTGTTCAAAATCTTGCCGAAATTAGATAAAATATAAATATTTTAAAACTATTTATTAATTTTTTTCACGAAAAAAAAAAAAAAAAAAAAAAAAAAAAAAAAAAAAAAAAAAAAATGTTTGAAATGAATTAAGGCCTTGAAAAAGAATGGGTTGCTACATTCATGTATGCCTAAATCCTTTTGGCAACTTATCTGCAAAACCCTTTTTATTCTGTGGCATATCGTAGGTCATCGGATATATAAATGAAATCACACGAATTTGATTCCCTGCATAATGTTTTCTCCAACTGCATTGTCAGTTTTCGGTAAATAAGGTTTGGTAAAGCAAGCAGAATGCGCATCATGCAAAAGACAAGTATGGGCTGTGTCAATGAGTTCACTTGTGAGAATGTTCGGAAAATATATGCATACTTAAATTCATCGAATAAAATTAAAATCACATTTTTGGTTCTATTACTCAAATGTGTTAATGAAGCAGAATAAATGTAGTGAGATATAGTTCCTTCTCAAACAATGTAACATCCCTGATCTTCGTTTTAGAAATTATAATACAAAAAGTTAAACGCTAAAAAAAGCTGTATATATGTAAAACTAGTTCCAAATCTTACTGGAATATTAATATATCCAATAGATTTTTCAGCAAGAACAACGATTTTAAAGCTTATATTTCCTGCTTCGCGTTGCATGAAGATTTAGGGAATACGACACCACATACAATAACTCTAGTGATGCCAAATTGTACTATCAAATCTAAAACTTCAGTCTATAATTTGAGCCAAAATATTTTCGCCCCATTTAGTACATTGTTCAAATCTGCAACAACCTGTCCAGTAATTCAAACGTTTTTATGAAAAATAACTGCATAACCGCAATTTATCTCTATTCTTACCAAAGTTAAAGTTTTTAAAAACAAAGTTTGTATATGGTGTGATAGACTAAAATTGAAACATTGTGTATACATACTGTGCAGTTTAAAATTAAATGTCCGTATGGAAATTTCAATATTTCGATTTAATTATTACATTATAATATTAAATAATGTTTCGTTCAAACTTTAAAACTTTTATAAAATCGAATTGTTATGAACAAAAAGTTATAAAAAATATTGAAATTGAGAGAATATAAATTGTGCTGACGTATTAAAAAATGAACAGACAACTTGATAAGAACGCTAATGAAAATAAAGATGTTAAAAAGGCAGACAGCTGGTTTCGGAGCTTCTAACGTTTCATGATCAGTGCAATGGTTTAAAAGTAAAAAAAAAGAATTGCATGAAACCATAGAAGGTGCTAGAAATGCGATGCTGCGATTTACTGCGCTGTAGTACAACTGATACAAAATAGCTCTTTTTTCTTTTAAAAAGTAATCGGGATAGAAAGAAATTTTACAATACTGTACCAAACTCCCTCCATTCAATTCACTTGATTGTGCGTGACCCCGTGAACCCCCCACCCCCACCCTCATTGTGTCAGTCGAAATATCAAAAGTCAGACTCTGGTTCCTTCAGCACTGATTTATGCCTTAGTGCGGGCATGAAAATTTTTCAATTATTTTGAAAATATCTGAAGTTTAAATAAACTTAAACAAAAATTATTAATTTGTAAGATTAGATTCGAATGTACGCTTTCTTATGTAATTATTAAGTTTTTAAAACTTCAAATAATTTTGAAGTTATTTAATGTTATTCACATTTCACTTTCATCTAAAGATTTTAGCATTAAATAAAAAAAAATAAGTATATATTTTAAAATTATTTTGTCAACTAAACATCGTGGTATTTTCATTTCAATGCAGCAAATATACTTACAAAAATGAAATCAACTTATGTTAACCAGCTTTTGCAAAATTACAGACCTACTAAATGAAACACAGTTATAAAATTTGATTTATTAGTCAATTTTTCATTCTTTATTCAGAATCATTTAATAGTTATTTTTGCCATTGAATGATTGAGTTACTGCAAAATATGAGGAAAGACTATAATACATCTCTGAAACAAAGTTGCTTATTCAGTTCACTTGCAAAATTGAAATGTTTTTCAGCAACTTCTGCAAGTGTTCCTTATAGGTTTTCGATGGATTTTTAATCACTACATAAAGCAGGTAACCCAATAATTTGAACGCCATTTGATTGAAAATGATCCAATGCATAACTTTGATTAGAGTATTATCGTCTTCAAATATGAAACATGACTCTCCAATTTATTTTCCAAAATTTGTAAAAATTAGATTTTAAGAGTATTTTTGAAATCTCCAACTTTCATATGACTATTAAAAATAAGATACATATTTTTTCTTTCAATACAAAGCCTGCCCCATCCAATTACAGTAGCATCTGTCCCTTGCTGTTTTAGACAAAAATGTTCTTATCTTCGAAGGTCATATTAGTAAAACTAACAAACACCTGACCAATCTAAATTAAACCCTTTTTTTACCATTAAAATATTTTTGGTAAAGTGATATTTATTCATGAAAAATGTTTGATTTAGATGGGTCAGATGAATTAAGTTTTAAAGGTCGAATTGAAGGTAACATGCTTCTATTTGAAGCCGATAAGGACCAAAACAGAGAATCTTCCATTATCTGGGTCTATTTCAAACAAATACATATTATGTTTTGGCATACAATAATTGCAAGTTTACGATACAGGTTGAATTTTGCGACGAACATACAATCTTTTCGAAAGATTAAATGCGCACGCTGCACATTTCTAGCAATAGGTGAAATATATGCTTTTATATCCTCATGAATATTATATACGGAATGAAATCAACGATCACAGACGAACTCAAAAGTAACTGTATTCTTCCTCTCTACCTTTAAGACTTTGGCCAGTCCTGTACTTTGGAAGAACACGACATACATTGCGTTTTTATTGCTTGTATTTTTAACCATTATTGTATTAGGATCATCTTCAAAGACCTATACATTACTTTCTCATGTATGCAAAAGTACAAAAAAGTCATGTACGTCTCATCACCAGTTGTGATTTTAGAAATAAAGCCTTCCCCACAATCATAAAATAATTTTAGTGTTTCCTTACCGATTTTGACATGCACCGCTGTTTGTTGTTCCGTTAAATTAAAAGGAAAATAACGAGAAACTCATTTTTACATATCCAGTTCTTTATGAGTAATTTTATATATATCTGCAAATCCAACCTTGAATTTTTCCTGTATCATTTGGTTGATACAGAAATTATCATCGACAAAACTTTTTCGTTAAATGGACACATTACGTGAGTCTACAGCTGACAAAGGTCTTCATTCACATGTTTTCTTCAATTAGTAGAGAATTTTGTCCTCTCTGTAAACCACTATGATACAGTGGGGCGAGGTGGAGCTTCATTCCCATATGCTAATCATAGACGTTGAAGGTATTCCTTTTTATTTAGCGTAACTTTAAATCCTAGAAAACCATAGTGCTCTTGCGTCAACTCCGCGTCCATTTTCTCTTCCTTCAAAATTTATTCACGAAAGATATATTGCATCGTTGATACAAATTAACATCTGTGGGTGTAAAAGTGTTCTAAATTGAATATGCGTTAGACATTTATTTTGGCACATATCGTCTTGCCTTATCCCAAAATTTTCGGTGTTAACCTCGTATATTGTCATAAAAAATAACATCGGTTTTGAAAAACGGAGTCTCCTTACCAGTTTTTTTGTATTATGTGTTACAACTGCTTTTATTTTATCGTTTGCTTAATAAACTAGTGAACTGAACATATTTATAAATCTCATAGAAACTTTCAGAATTTAAATTAGATTTATTTACAAAATTCAACAATTAAATATATCTGCTTCTATAACGTATGATTTTGGTGTAACATAGTTATTCCGCTCTATGTAACCTTCCTTCTGAGAGAATAACAAGATAATAAAAGAGAATTTATGTAGGATTTTAAATAACTTTCTGCATTTTCTGTGAAATTCACAAAGACTTATTCTGTTCCTATTAAAAATAAAACAACCTAAAAAATTTAAAAAATAAAATGAGGAGATCAATTTTGTTTAAAACTTAAGCATTTAAAAATTTAACGTAATAAAATTTGCTTGTTTCATAAAAAAATAATTTCAATTTTGAATAAAGTGAAAATGGTTAAAAATACTATGTATGTAATCATGCATACAATGGTGAAACATCTAAAATAAATAAATGTAATACAAAATAATTTTACAGTTTTTCCACTAAAACATTTATCTCTTGAATATTACTAAGCCACGTCAGAAAATAAAAGTGAACAAGTAGATTTAATAAATCTAGCTTGCTCATTTGTATGAAGTTGAAAAGTATGAAAGTGTGTATTAAATTTACATCACCTCTGCAGTTCGATAAAATTTTCCCTTCCAGCAGCTTGCATTGAAATGACTGGAGATAGCTTTACTGAGTATTTTACAGTTTTAACCATAATACTCAACCTTTAAATTTTCACATTAATTTTGAAGTAATGAATAATTACAAGTTTCCTCCGAAGATGTCATTTTGTAGCGAGCGTTAGTTGAATCAAAGATGATGTAAGCACATAACTAAGGTAAAAATAAATAGAAATGCCAGGTAAATATTTATGTGTTTTGTCATTTGAAAATTTGTTGTAAAGTTTAGGCGTCAAGTATTATAAGCGAAGTAATTTAATTTAAAAGCAAAGGTAAAAATGTAAGAAAAGTATAAGAAAGTGCATAGATTTTTAAGCGTTTAAGCATTTTCAAATAAAAGAAAATATATACAAGAAATTTAATGACAGATTTATTATTCTAATCTTCAGCGTGAAGGCCCGTGGTAACATAAATGCATATGAGTATATTTACAAACAAATTTCATATTCTAAAAGACCTTGACAGGGTGTTCTAAAACTGGACCTACAAATTAAGAGGGGTGATAGAGGGATAAAAGAAGAGGTAGAAAAAGTGGATGAAAAATTGCTATCGAACATGAGGGCGGAACCCACTTATTTAGTCACAAATTCAGTGTGTTTTATCCTAACTGATCGTGGGTTGACAGCAATAATTTTGAGAAAAATAAAAACATTGCAATGAAAATGCACGATATATACATTGTTTTGTGTGAAATGTTACAACATTACGAAAAATTCTCTGAAAACACGTTACTCACACAATCGATGGTACCATATGAACAGATGATACTGCTGGCGCGTATAATGGTAACTTCTACCACTTTTGTTTTTGTTTTTGGTGTTGTGTTATTTATAACAAAAGTGAGCATGTCCATTAAAAGTTTCATTATAATATATGTACTTTAGCTTTATGATAGCTATTACCGTCAATCCAAATTGCTTTAAAGTATTTTTGATTTAATACGTGGTTTGCGACCCCATGTTTGATGGTGATATTTCACCCCCTTGATGTCTTCTATAACACCTCTTAATTTGTCGTTAGAATTTTGGAACACCTGTATAGATGATGATTAGCTTTGGGTGTCGTATATCGGCTAACATGTTCTGCTACGCTGTGTTTTTCTCGATTTTCGCGAGCACTGATACACAAGATTTCATAAAACGCCATATACTGTTATACCTGGACATACATAGAAATTATAATAAAACACACATACTACAATATATATTAAAACCCACATACACACATAAATAACGACTGTATTCAACAGTTAAAGGTATATATAAATATTTTACAGGCATACATACAATAAATACAATAAACCCAACTGGAGTGAAAAATTAGCCAGAGCCAGGAATCGAACCCGGGACCACAGTATACAAGACTGCTGCTCTAACCACTGAGCTACTGCGGCCGATGCCTGAGTCTGTAATTTCTCACTAATAAACCATGTTGGGTAAGCCACCAGTCATCTATCGACAGCCTTGGATGACCGGACAACGATGAATAGATTTTACTATTACATCAATCTACGATAATTATAATAAAACACACATACTACAATATATATTAAAACACACATACACACATAAATAACGCCTGTATTCAACATGACTTCGACTTCCGATGTATTCGACTTACCCAACATGGTTTATTAGTGAGAAATTACAGACTCAGGCATCGGCCGGAGTAGCTCAGTGGTTAGAGCAGGTGTGTTGTATACTGTGGTCCCGGGTTCGAATCCTGGCTCTGGCTAATTTTTCACTCCAGTTGGGTTTATTGTATTTATTGTATGTATGTCTGTAAAATATTTATATATACCTTTATACATAGAAATTGTTTGTGTTTAGTTTACCGCTGAACGAGGTGCACTGCTAAGCTGTATTTTTTACAATTTTCGCGATATCTCAATTATTAGCTATATTTAGCTATATCTTAATATAGATTTTAGCTATATCTCAAGAAATTTTATCAAGCAAAATATTCTGTTAGTTCTTAACATAAGAGGAAAATTCAATTTTGATTTTGATCACTAAACAGGGGGTGCTTGTGTTTCATGTTTAGTAAAAGATTCTTAATCGGGCCCACTTTCAAAATATGGAATTTAGTGAGCGGGATTTGTGGTATTATTAACTCCATTTTTGTAACTTTCATATACTTTGAAACCCGTTGTTCTCTGAACCCTGAATCGCTCATATTTGGTACCAAACATTGGCTGTGAACCGGATTATGGAATAATTTCGAGATGGATTTTTTCGAGTAACATACGATGATAGCTGGATTTTACTATCTCATAGGCATTGCTATTGTGTTTTTCAGTATATGCGTAATAGGATAATACAGTAGTATCTAAATACATAATTTATTAATAATAAAACCTTTCACACAATTTTAAAAGTATTTTTTATCTATTAAATGTGGTAGATATTAAAAAACATTGAGGTATGTTAGACAATGTTTCTTTTTCAAATAAAAAAAAAATAATTTAATTAATAAAAATTAACGATTATTCGTCTAATATTTGCAAAACATCAACTAAATAATAATTTAAAAAATTCAGTATTAGTTAAAAACTGAGAAATTGTACTTAATTTAAGACTTAAATATAAAATATTATATTACTTTGGCAAAAGTTTTCCAGTATTTTATTGCGTTTTTTTTTATTGTAAATGCGAAATAAAGACAATGTTTTCCTTTTTCGGTTTAAAATGTTATTATAGTGCGTCTCAAAAGTATATGGACAGGCGATTTTTTGAAATAACAGTTCAAAAAATGAAGCCATAATCACGAAAAAAATAATAAGAGTATGGAATTACAATACAAGTTTATGACAACAAACAAATGCAGTATAGGTTATACAGAATTTTCCTAAAAAAAAATAAAAATTAAAATTTGCTGTCTCAAAAATATATGGACTTTTCGAGTTTCTTGCATTTAAATTCGAATTTTGGATCCGTTCCTTTGAATTATCTTGATAACCGTATCAAGTAAGCTTCAAACTAGTGTTTGGAGAATGTGGGGCTGTAAAGAGAACAAATTCTGCCCTACGCTTTGCTTTAATTCCTGAACAGTAGAAAATTGACGACCATGAGCATATACATCTCGTGCAAGTACTCCCCAAAGGTTTTTAATTGGATTTAGATCTGGACTGATAGCTGGCCAGTCTATAACAGTTACTTGATTCTGCGTAAACCAAGCTGTTGTTGAATGAAAGATGTGAATTGACGCATTGTCCTCTTGGAATTTTCAGTTATCCCTTCCAAAAATGTTTCCAAATAGAAGTAGATTGCTTTTAAGGACATTTTAATAATCCTCAGAGAACTGTTGACTATTAAGAGAAGCAATATCCGTTGTTCCATTGAAACAAATCGCGCCCCACACCCTGAGAGAATCCCCTCCTTGTTGTCGACTAATGAACTCCAGAGATTCTCGTCGCAGATCATGCCGATGTTATTTCCAGCCATCAGGGCCATCCAAACTGGTTTTGTTTTCGTCACTGAAGAAACACTTAACAATTCATCTTCTCAAGGCTTGTGTTTTTTAGTTCAAAGAACGAGTGCATTTCTATGGTGTACTTTCAACATAGATTCCGCGCACATTCTGCGATATTTATGGATTTTGCTTGCCCGTATGCAACGGTGAGCAGTAGATCTCGTAATAGGAAAAGCTAAAGTCTTCAAAATTTCACGAACAAACTCCTTTTGGGTTGAAACTGCTCGAAAAATCTATCAGTCTTGTCGTATAGAGTTGCTTTTTTTAGTCGGCCTGAACGTTGTTTTGCAATCGCATTGTCCCTTTTTGATAAAATTTCATAAATTCCGGAACTGTTACCCTTTATTTGTTTAGCAATATCAGAAATTTTAATATTTGAGTCTTTAAACGCCAAATTTTAGCTATATCAGCAGCAGAGAATTGAACGTTGCGAGGCATTTTCCCACTATTCGATAATTGAAGAAAGAGCAGTGATTTTATATTTTGCAGTGGGTACTTCACATGTACAGAATGCATAAAATGCAAATTTTTTTGATACGGTGGAAAGAAAAGCAATTCTCTTCATTGTCCATATATTTTTGGGGCAGCTTATTTTGAATTTAATTTTTTTACAAAAATTCTGTAAAACCTATACTGTATTTCGTTGTTGTAACAAACATATATTATGATTTTATACGCTTATTATTTTTTTCGTGATTATGGCTTAATAATTTGAGCTGCCATTTCAAAAAATCGCTCGTCCATATACTTATGAGACGCACTATATAAAATAGTAAATATTTAAAATATTTAAAATCATACAACTATTATTTTTTATAACAAAATGTTTGCTTAGCTTGTGTGTATAATATACGTTACGATTAATCTCCATTTAAATATAGTTAGAATATTATACATATATCAGAAAATTTAGCACGACTTTGCATTCTAATTTTTCCATTAATGAAAATCCTTGAACATTAAAGAAAAAAATTGATTTCGTGAGAAATTTTGTTAAAAAATATACTTGAAAATTCACGGTTAAGTTTTACATTAAAATTTAATGTGATCTAGCTAGATTTATTTTTTGTGTTTCAAGAAGAGAAATAAGGTATCAGAAACGCGGCATATTGCTACGTGCTTATTGAAATAGAAAATTGCTTAAACAGATTTTTTACTATTGCATATTTTTTTTCGTAAGAGATGCATCAATAAAATGCCAATAAGTTCTTAAAACACTAGTCGAAAACCCTGAGTAATTAGTTTATCTTCATTTAATATTTTTCATCTACTCTAATTTGTATTTTTTCTAACAATAATTTAGATTTACAAAAAGTATACTAGAACAATGTACATGTTTAGAACATACTATTTCCGATTCTATTGCAAGAGGATTTTAATAAAATATTGCTTATGCATTTAACCTTTAATATACCAAGAGTACGTTAAGCAGAGGACAGACTGTTGTTCAAAATTTTGCCGCAATTAGATAAAAAATAACCGTTTTAACACTATGCATTTGTTCACGAAGTAAAAAAAAAATGTCATTTGCAATGAATTGTAGGGTATTGAAAGGATATGAGTTGCTACAGTTATGTCTGCCTAAATGTTTTTGGCAGCCTAGTTGAAAACCTTTTTTATTTCTATAACATATCCTAAGTCATCGGCTATAAGGAATTTCACACTTAATTGAAGCTAACTTTATCATCCACACTATAGATTTTGATTCCCTACACAAAGTTTTCCCCAAATGCATTGTCAGTTTTTGTTAATTTGAAGTTTGGCCGTTCAAAGCAAGTAGAATGCGCGCCATACTAAGGACAAGAATGAACAGTATCGAGGAGTTCAGTTGTGAGAATTTCGAGAAGACACATGCGTACGTAAATTCTTCGAATAAAAGTAAAATTAAATTTTTGGTTCTGTTACACAAATATGTTCCTTCATAAGAATAAATGTAGAGAAAAACAGTGTCCCCTCATTCAATGTATCATCCGAGATGTTCATTTTACAAATTATAATGTAAAAAAGGTGAAACGTTAAAATAAGCAGGATACAGGGTGATTCAGCTCGTCGGTGACAAACTTTAAGGATCGATAGAGCACACCTAGACGAACATTTTTGAATAGGGAATGTAGGGTCCCTGACGCGATGGTAAGGCGCTAGGCGCTTTCGAAAATTTGGGTGCCGAAATTCGAAACGTCATAAAAACTAGGGAAATGGTTAGATTTTCTTGCTTGTTGCGTCGAAATGATTCTGTTTGTTTAGACTTTCTTCAGTACCAATTTGATAAGCGTATCTCTTAAAACATGGATAGGGGGCGCTGCAGACTTTGGAGAGCTAGACAACAACTTTAAGCCCGTTATTTTGATAATTTAACACATGCTCGCCAAAGTTTATACTCTAACTTAAAGTTTGAACCCAAAAGTAGAGCCCTGCAAAAAGCGTAAGAGCCGGAATAAAATGTCAAAGTACAGGGTGGTCGAAACTCGAAGGCTCCTAGGAGATAAACAAACAGATTTCTTGACTTATGGCATGCATTTTCATGATTCTGTTTGCTGGGGCTCTCTGAAACTCAGTTGAACGGTACAAAAAGAAACATCGATAGGGGGCGCTTTGGGCAAAAAACATAATTCGTTGACATTTCGGACGCTAACTGGAAACGGGGCGCTACGATCAGTTAGAAACAAAACAAGAGAGTAATTTACTTATCATAAGAAGCTATTAAAACTGCAGTTTGTTTGTTTTTTTTAACAAACATAGCTGGTTTCAATCATGCACAATGCGCGCAATAAAATTTACATAAGGTGCTTTTTGCTGATTTATGCAAAAGATATCGTACCATATCGATATGCAAAAGATACGTAATGCGTAGACGACAACGCGAGATGACGTAGTTGTATGCGCAGACACGTCTTTTGAACGTGCGGTACCTACTTAAGCTTCGGGTTACTTGTCTGCAGATCGGTAGTAGGATGGAACGGTACACAAACTCTGAATTGGCTGACATGCATTTGGCGTATGGCGCTGCTGGTTGTAATGGACGAGCCGCTCAGCGGTTGTACGCCGAGCGTTACCCCAACAGGCAAATCCCCTGCCATGCCTTCTTCGCTCGAGTACACCAGAGGTTGTCCACAACGGGATCTTTCGACGCAGGCAGGCCTGAACGGGAGCGATCAGTGAGCACCCCCGACAACGAAGAGGCTGTGCTTAACCTGGTTGAGGACAACCCAGGTCTTAGCACGAGAGATATCGCCAGACATGTTGGCATTTCGCAAGCAACTGCGTGGCGCATCTTACGTTCCTGGAATCTGCACCCCTACCACATCCAGCGGGTGCAGTTGCTCAGAGAGCAGGATTTTGGCCCTCGAGTGGAATTCTCAAGATGGTACTTGGCGATGAGATCCAGGGATCCCCGTTTTGTAAACAGCATTTTGTTTACGGACGAGTCCACCTTCAGCCGGGAGGGAATGTGGAACGCCCACAACAGTCATGTGTGGTGTGATGAAAATCCACATGAAACCAGAAGCCGAGCAGCCCAGGAGCGTTTCTCAGTAAATGTGTGGGCCGGCATTCTGGGGGATTGCCTCATTGGCCCTTATTTGTTACCTGAACGGCTGACAGGTGGAAATTACCTGATTTTCCTGGATCAAGTGCTGCCGCAGCTTCTGGATGAGGCGCACGTACCCGAAGGTTCGCGTCGCCAGATGTGGTTCCAGCACGATGGAGCTCCGGCCCATTACACGAACGACGTGCGTCTCCATCTAAACGCAAGGTATGGCCAGCGGTGGATCGGGCGTGGGGGTCCAGTTCACTGGCCTGCCCGATCACCAGACCTCACCTGCTTGGATTTCTTCCTTTGGGGTTACCTGAAGGCCGAGGTATACCATACACCTGTCAGCAGTGCTGAAGAACTTGTGGCGCGCATTGTGGCAGCTGCAGGGCAGATCAGAGATACTCCTGGCATTGTTGGAAACACACACTCCTCAATGCGACGGAGGTGCGAAGCCTGCATCATGGCCCAAGGTCGAAATTTCGAGCATCTTCTGTAGTGTTATTTTTTGTAAATAAATTTCCAGTATCATTGATGTTTTTGGTCTAAATTTATTCAGAACTGTTGAGCAGAGGTAGAAAATGTGTTTTCATTATTACTAACTGATCGTAGCGCCCCGTTTCCAGTTAGCGTCCGAAATGTCAACGAATTATGTTTTTTGCCCAAAGCGCCCCCTATCGATGTTTCTTTTTGTACCGTTCAACTGAGTTTCAGAGAGCCCCAGCAAACAGAATCATGAAAATGCATGCCATAAGTCAAGAAATCTGTTTGTTTATCTCTTAGGAGCCTTCGAGTTTCGACCACTCTGTACTTTGACATTTTATTCCGGCTCTTACGCTTTTTGCAGGGCTCTACTTTTGGGTTCAAACTTTAAGTTAGAGTATAAACTTTGGCAAGCATGTGTTAAATTATCAAAATAACGGGCTTAAAGTTGTTGTCTAGCTCTCCAAAGTCTGCAGCGCCCCCTATCCATGTTTTAAGAGATACGCTTATCAAATTGGTACTGAAGAAAGTCTAAACAAACAGAATCATTTCGACGCAACAAGCAAGAAAATCTAACCATTTCCCTAGTTTTTATGACGTTTCGAATTTCGGCACCCAAATTTTCGAAAGCGCCTAGCGCCTTACCATCGCGTCAGGGACCCTACATTCCCTATTCAAAAATGTTCGTCTAGGTGTGCTCTATCGATCCTTAAAGTTTGTCACCGACGAGCTGAATCACCCTGTATGTGTAAAACTATATCCGAATATTTCTTGAATATTAACTTATCCATTGGATTTTTCAGCAAGAAAATGATTTCAACGCTTATAATGCTTGCTTCACACTGCATGAATTTTAGTGGGCCATTCCATGTCTTGTGTGGGACAGCTTTTCACCATATTACTGCTATTTACTGTATAAACAACATGTATAATAATCACTTATAAACAGATTAAGTTAAATAATGCTATAAATAGTGATAAATATCTTTATTAAGATTGACGATCGTTTCATCGCTCAAACGACGACATTTTCAAAATCATTCACGATAGAAAATATTTTAACATAATTTAAAAACTTTCGCATAGTAAACAATGTCACGAGACATGATACATAATGAAAAACATTGCAAACATAAAATAAAAGTAAAATCAAATTAGCTATTTGCGAGCGTGGATTAATTTTCACTAAATTTATCTGAAGCAAGTTTTTGTTTGTTTCTTGCGTGGTGACCCTGAAAGAGTTCACATTGACTCGAGAAAAAAGTTACTGACAGTGTCAAATTGCTCAGGAAATGCATTTTTTAACACAAACTGGATATTGCTGGTAGCTTGTGTGATGACATTGAAAGATTTTGCAATGACAAGGGTAAAATGATATTAACAAACTGAGATGACGGAGTAAATGCATTATTTATCTGAAGCTAGTTTTTATTGGTTTCTTGCATGGTGACCCTGAAAGAGTTTGCACTGATACGAGGAGAAAGTTGTTAACAGTCTCAAATTGTCCAGAAAATGCATTATTTAACAAAACCTAGATGATGCTGGTAGTTTGGGTGGTGACATTGAAAGATTTTGCAATGGCAAGGGTAAAAAGTGGTAACAAACGGAAATGATGGACTAAATGCATTATTTATCTGAAGCTAGTTTTTGTTGGTTTCTTGCGTGGTGACCCTGAAAGAGTTTGCATTGACACGAGGAAAAAGTTATTAACAGTCTCAAATTGCCCAGTGAATGCATTATTTAACAAAAACTAGATGTTTCTGGTAGCTTGTGCGATGACATTAAAAGATGTTGCAATGACATGAAAAAAAAGGTGTTAACAAACTCAAATGACGGAGTAAATGCATTATTTAACTAAAGCTAGATTCTGCTGTTTACTTGCGTAGTGACTCTGAAGGAGTTTGCATTAACACCTTGAGGGGCGGTGATGCCGCTATAGCATCACATAACTTTGATCCCTATTTGCCACACTAGTACCCTAATTTTTTAATGAAAATTTCACTTTAATTAAGTACGCGAAAGTATACTTTTACTTGTTTACAAATAAATTTTCTTTTAAATAGTGGTGTTATCTAATTATTTCAACATTTTACGAATAAAAGTACCTTACCCCTGAATGGGTTAACAAGAAGGAAAAAGTTATTAATAACCTCAGATGGCACAAGAAATGCTTTATATAGCAAAAACTAGATTATTTTGCTGGTTATTTAGACGATGACTTTGAAACAGTTTTCAATGACATGATAAAAAAAGTGGTTAACAGACTCAAATGTCACAGGAAATTCATTATTTAACTAAAAACTGGATTCTGCTGGTTGCTTGGGTTTTGATATTGAAAGATTTTGCAATGACACGGATAGTTGTTTTTATTAACAAACTCAAATGACGGCAATGTATTACTTAACTAAAGCTAAATTCTGCTGATTACGTGCGTGGTGACCCTCAAAGAGTTTGCATGAACACTAGAAATAACGTATGATTAATACACATAATTTAAATTAATGGTTAATACAATTTAGCTACTAGACTTTTACGTAATATGAAATTTGGGGAATATATATCATCGAAGAAAGTTTTTTTGACATATTAATGGCTCGTTCAAATAATAAATATATAATTGTTATTAATTTAAATTCTGTAATAATGTTCCTACAGATTAATAAGATATTAAAACCCAATAAATTTAAATATATATAGCTCCGGGTTTTTCTATTTTCACTGTACAATTTTCTATCCAATCAATTCATACAAAATGCTATAATATCTGATTTTTTGTTGTTTTTTTATTTGAGTAATCCACACGCAAATTATAAACATTTTTCACGCACAGTATTAATTCTGTTGTCTTAATATTGCTTTATTTGACTACGTTTTCATGTGTTAGAATTTTCTTTGGTGGTCCGTGGACGGATAACTTCAGGTTCTTTTGCAATATATTTCTCTCTGAGCTCCTCTGCTAATTTTATAATTTAGACTCTTCTGCTATTAAAACCTGTTGAATCTTTAAAAACTGCCGAAGTATTTATCTACTCTAGATCTTTAACCACTATATAGGAATAGGTCACAGACATAAAGATATTAAACATTGCAGGTCTATCTTCCATATATTTCAATCTTTCGCTTCTTTGAAATAACTTTGAAGGGGTAATTAATTTTGTATCTTTCTTTCCTTTTTCTAATCCTTTAATTTATTTTGTACTTTTTTTTTTCAAAACACTTATGAATTATTGGTGTTTCATGTTTCATGACTTCTCCCACTTCGTTTATCTGGCTATTTTCATTCAGCTCTCTGTCACTTTAATTGGATACTGACGACGAGATTTTATGGGATTTTCACCAAACTTGTTTTGCCATTTATGTCAAAATTATTATCATTATATGATGTTATTTTATCACTCAAATCATTTTCTGAAAGTTCGCTTCGCAATTTTGAAATTCCCTTATTCGAAAGACCTCCGTCACGATGCCATCACTATAAATGTGCAAAACTGTGATATGACTAACTGACAATTTTCTTAGTCCCGACCCGTTTGCAACAGGCAAAATATTTTTTTTTTTAGTTTCTAAGGTATTACAGAGACAACAACATTCTACAACATTTCAACAATAGCCTGGAATCAAATAAGAGCTCGGATATTCAGTTTGCAGTTGCATAACAGATGTGTGATCACGCCCCCACTCCCCTATTTTGTAAAAAGAAAGTGAGATACATCTTCTTACTTTTCTCTTCCTTTTTTGAAAAATATAGTGTTGAAAGCCCTGTTGAAACAATAGAAAAAGTCATTATTTTGCTTGGGTCAGAGATGAATCGGCATAATAATTCTAGATATGCAGACCTGTTGATAAAATTATTTTTTTTTGGATTCCTACTAAATTCGTATTAATGCATTATACCGAGTATTTAGGAACGTAAAAAAAGTTTCAAAGTTTGATTTTTAAAAACAACAGTGTTCGAGCGAAAAATTACGTCTTGGATCACAGATGAACCGCCGCGATAATTCTAGTGTTAACAAAAGGGAAACGATAGAAATGGCCTCAAATGACATTAAAAATGCATTATTTAACAAAAAAAACTAGACACAATCGCCGTATAAATTAAAACATTTATCATAATGGTACACCAGTTTGTTAATTCCATCCGCATAGAACTTTGCCACCTGACACCTCCACAATGAACTGACGCCTGCATGAAATTCCTAGTCATCGTGGAAATGTTGTGTTGCAAACCAGGTCTACATATATGGGAACAAGTGAAAATCGTTCGGTATAAACAATTTTCACGATGAATCGCGAAGTGGGCAGCCGTCCGAGCAATGTTAACTATATGAGAACATTTTTGCTAAAGTACGGGACAAAACCAATGACAATGACGATTTTCACTTGTTCTCAGACATGAAGAGGTGTCTTGCAACACATCACTTTCTTTCTTTCTAACCGATGACCAGGCCCCTACTTGCCGGGTTGCCCCAGCTGAACGGGTTTGATACCTGGTATCGGGGCGGTGACCGCCTAATCGTCGCGTAGTGGCACTAAATCTGACGAGAGCATAGATCTTCATCCTATCGACTGTGCCTGCTGCTTAGATGTAAACTTAGTTAATCCGGTTACTTACCATTTTGTTTTTGTTGTTTTGTACCTGCGCTTTGCTACTAAAGTTGGCCTTGTAATTTAGAGCCTTGATCAGGTAACGAGACCTTCACCTGGCAAGGCACCTCCAGAGGTATAATTCACAGGTAACTTGGAGGACTTTGTACCCACGACGGATTTTACATGCACCAGGCTACATTAGTGTACATGGCTCACAAAACAACACTTCAGTGATGACGAGGAACTGCATGCATTCTTCCGTGCATCGTTGAAGTGTCAGGCGGCAAAGTTCCATGCGGATGGAATTAGCCAGCTGGTGTTACGTTATGATAAATGTCTTAATTTGTACGGCGACTATGTTCAGAAGTAACAGAAGAATGTGTCTTTCAAATGTAAGTAATAAAAAAGTGTTTCCTTTCATTTTTTTATTCATAAACGTAAGTTACTTTCCGAAAAGCCCTCGTAGATTCTTCTCGTTGTTTTGGCGATAAACCTGAAGAAGTTTGCAAAGACACGGGGAAGATATTGTTAACAAACTCAAATGGTGCAGGAAATGCATTATTCGACTAAAAACTAGATTTTGGAGTTGCTTGCAATGATTGCACCTTAATTAACAAATATCATGTATATAGTGCGTCCCAAAAGTTTATACACAACCAAATGTTTGGATTTAATATCTAACTACACGAGTAAAAAAGACGAAAAAAAATATGCAAATATATAATAAGAAAATAAGATTAATAAAATACTCAAATAATTTTAACAGTCTTAGATGTAATATAAAAAATAAAAACAAAAATATTTTCTTAAAAATATATAGACAACCGGTGTTAAAAGCTGATTTGAGTACAGTTAACCAAAATTTGCATATTCCAAGATCGTAAATGTCTGACGCAATAGTTTCCTGAGATAACAACGAATGTTTCTTTCCGTTCCGACTTATGGCAAAGATGCCTCGCAATGTGCATTTTTCCAAAACGGAAATTTTCCAAATCTATTGTTCAAAGGTTCTTGGATGGAATGTTGTGGACATCGAACAAAAAATTGAACGCAGCATGTTTGTACTTACCAAATTCTGCCAAATGTGACAATTTTGAAACAAAATTCCGTTCTAGACGACCAAAGAAAACAACTAAACGGTAAGACAAAGAGACTTTGAAATTGGTTTCATCCCAGAATATTGTCTGTACGGTCAGTTTCTAAAGAAGTAACCATTCCAATATCAACGGCTGTAGGCGAGTACATTTCTTGATTATCGCAAAATGTGTTGTTCACCAAAGTTTACAAAACAGCAAAAAGACGCTTGTTTTCAGCAGGCCCCGAAATCATGTGAATTGTACAGATGAAAGGATGAGTGTTCTTTTCAATGATGAAAATAAATTTAATTTAAATGGCCATGATGGTTGGGTATATTACTGGCACGATATTCGCAAGGAAGCACGAACCATTTCTAGCAGACGACAAGGAATGAGTTCACTCATGGTGTGAGGAGCATTTTTTAAAAATGGAAGAAGATATATACCGGGTGTCCCAAAAAGGACTGACTGATTTTAAAATTCAATAACTTGCAAACGGTGACAGATATTAAAAAAATTCTTGCAGGAGGGTTATGCATAAGGTCAAAAGTTTTATTACAGTGATTTTCAATTTTAGTTCGATTTACAAACAATAGATGGCGCTGTAAGCAATAGTCGCTAAATACAGGCTTGATTTTTGGTCCTTTATTTTGTTCCATGCAGAAAAAGGAGATGGAAATGTATTATCCGGGCCACGAAGTACCAAAAATCGAGCTTGAATTTAGCCTCTATTGATCGCAGCGCCATCTATTGTTTGTAATTCGAACTAAAATCGAAAATCACTGTAAAAAAACTTTTGAATTTATGCATAACCCTCCTGCAAGAATTTTTTGAATATATGTCACCGTTTGGAAGTTATTGAATTTTAAAATCAGTCAGTCCTTTTTGGGACACCCGGTATATATTTTAAAGGTCGTCAATGTTACGAAAATTACAAGAAAACCCTTGAAGTACAGTGCCTTTGATTTGGAAAGTTGCTACGTGGGGTAAAAGGGCTATACTAGCAAGACAATTGATCCATTCACGCATCTAACTCTACAGTGCTGTTGATTAGGAGCGTGTTCAGAAGTGCAATTCGCGCCGCGCGCGCGCTCAGAAGTTTATGCCATGGAGTAGGTGTTATCGAAGAAAGGAATTTTAACATAATTCAATTATTTCATTATTTTTATGGTTCAAAAAAGGTAAAACCAACGACTATATTTCTTTATTCTTCCAAAACATGGTTTTCGTAACAGGAATACATGCCTATGTTCACTCAGATAAAATCTAAAATAGTCGGGGAAAACATCACGTGACCTTCTTTATCTACTTTAGCCCATTTGGCATTTAAAATTAGTTAACCAACCGCGCGCAAACTTCGCGCGAGCTGCTCAAAAAAATTGTGTGGGCGATTTGATCACGTGATTGTGCGTTTTCTGCTTATGTGTTATTGGTTGTGCTTTGTTTGGTAGGTTGATTGATACAATTTAAGAATTCAACTGGTGATCTAAAAATTTTAACAATTTTCTTTTTATTTATTTAAAAATGATTTATCAGTTGATTTATATCTTCCGTGATAAATAAAATGCTGTTAGTAAATCAAGATTGTGATATCAACATATGAGATTTATTTGTAATCTACTATACTGGATGGATTTCAATGGAATTTGCACTGTTAGTTAGACAGTTTTTCAGAGAAGGTTTTAATATATATATTTCTTATTTTATGATTGCATATTTCAATACCGTGTGGATAACAGACCAAAATACATCATCAAACATGAGAAATAAATGGCATTCAAAATTCTGTTAGTATAAGCAAAATACTTATTTATACTTTCAGTAGAAAATTTATAAACATTCTGATCATACTTTATTCACTACAAAACTAGACAGCAGACCTATATATTTTATCTCTTTAAAAAATATATGTACAGGTATTTTTAGTTAAAATAATCTACAACTATTACATTTTATTTTTATAATGTTCAAAGTAAAATATGATTTCCAGCCTAGTCTCGATAAAAATTCACTCGTAAAGTACTCAAAAAAAAAAAAAATAAATAAAAAAAAAAAATCAAGGAATTATCCTATGTGCGATATATATTATTTTTTCATTTGGATTTGCTTAATGTTTATATCATTATACATATACATACTTAGAAACGAAACTTTGAATATTTAAAAGGTGTTCAGATTAGTGATGCAACGAATAGTGGTTTGGCCGAATACCGAATATTCGGCCAAGTTGCAGCCGAATATTCGGCCTATTTGGCCGCCGAATAATGAACTTATTTTTGCCTAAAAACAAAATATGGTATGCATTATATGCACAATTCTTGTATATTTCACATTTAAAATGTATTGTTTTCTTTTAAAAAATTATTTATATACAAATTTTTAATTTTTTAAAGCATTATTTTACTCTGAAAAAATATTCGGCCATGTACGGCCTAAAAATTGCCTCAATAATATAATTCAGACCCCCCGCCGCCCCAAAAAAAAAAAAAAAAAAATTCTTAGCAAAAGTTCCTCATCAGGTACTGTCTAGTTACATTTTAATAGATATTATATGTGTTGTTGTTACATTTTAAAATAATGACAAAATTTTAAAAATACTAGGAAACATAAGTTTCAGCTTTCAGATGAAATAAAATAAAAAATAAGAAATCTTAATATCTTAAGAAAAACCACTGATAGAAAGGGTGAAAGGAATATCCTCTAAAATGGTGGAAAGAAATTACTGTAGACTTTATAAAGCTCACAATTAACAAAATTTTTATTTATCTTTAATATTATTATTATTATTATTATTATTATTTTGCTGTCAGCAGTGAAGCCTCTTTAGAAAGTGCGCCTCAATGTGAAGAGTAAAAGAAATTAGTAATTTTCTTTCCCAGCCACTACTAGAAAGACAACAGCGTCCTTTGGGGTGGTGGGCGAAAAATTCGGAAGACTTTCTGTACCTTTCTGCACCAGGAAGTACCATATATAGTGAGAGGTTATTTTCAGAAGCAGGTAACATTTACGAAAAAAAAAAAAAAAAAGAAAGACTATCATCTGAGATCTGAGAATGCTGATTATTATTATTTCTGCATCACAATCTACGTTTATTGAAAACATTTTAACTGTTTTTTAAGGCATTACAATGCTATTCTTGAAAAAAATATCTAAAATGTAAATGCATACTAATTAAAAGAATGTAGTATTTACATTTCTTTCATTATTTAATAAGAAATAGTAACAGGCTTAAAAAAAATCACTTAAATTATATTTCACTTTTAAGCGTATTTTACTTAAAAAAAAAAACCCTTAACTATTGCAACATATACGACTTAAATATCTTATACATATAATACATCTATATCTAATCAATCATATATTTATGTTCTTTATAGTTATAATTCAAAATATTATTGAAAGAAATATTTTTTTATGTAACATGTTAAACTTCACATTATGATAAAAAAAATGAATTAGCTTGTTACAGCTGTATTAAAACAATTTTGAATAGATTAATTTTAAATTTAACAGATTATGTTATCTTATTACAGATACTTTTTGTACTTACTGATACAGCATAATTTTTTTTTTAACATGATTCCTAAATTAGCCTCTTATATAAAAATGGGTAGATAAAACCCATTCAGAGTATGAAAGTTAATGGAAAAAAAAGTGTTAATTAATTTCAAATAAAATTTTTCATTATATATGATGAATATAAATTGTCAAATTAAAAAGTTATACTGTGTAAATATAAAAACATTTATTACAGTGTATTATTCGGCCAAGGCCGAATAATGGTTCTGATATTTGGCCGAAGCCGAATATTCGGCAGACAGGCCGAATGGGCCGAATATTCGGCTTCGGCCGAATATTCGTTGCATCTCTAGTTCAGATGTAAAACTTTCATCTCGAAATACCTCATTTTCTTACATTTAAATAAGTATTTTATTATTATAATAAAAATACACGTGCCTCTGTATAATAAAAATAAAAAATATATCTTCATCAAAAATATCTTATTCATTATGAAAAATATAAAACAACCAATAAACAAAACAAAAAAAAATTGTAACATAATGTGGTCTCGGAAGGATTCGAACCCAGAATCCCTGGTCTCGAGTTCACTGCCTTATCCATTTGGCCATCTGGCACACGATGCTTCGGTATCAAAATATCTTTATAATTAGCACTTTAATTAATCAAATCCATGATCTGTTCCTGAACACACTACGTGCCTACCTGTACACTACCTGAACACACTACATCCATGATATGGACCCACTCCATGTTCCTGACTCCTGAGCTCGCGCGCGCTGCGCGCGTGCTTCTTGAACACACTCTAGACAAAAACAAGTTAACTGCTATGGACTGGCCAGCTTTAAGTCTTGACCTGAACCAAATAGAAAACGTCTTGGGAAGACGCTAGAGACGTAAATTCTAACGGCCGTCAATGTGGAACGGTTCACGATCTAAAGCTGCATATTGAACGAGGTTCGGTTTTTTTAAAGGCACAGTTTCTCCAAACTCTTGTTTTGAGTATGCCTATCCAAGTTTTTGAAGTGATTAGAAAAAACGGCTTAAAAGTTTGAACATTATAGGAAAAAATTGAAATGTCTCTAAACTTTAAGACAGTAAAATTTAAGTTTTAATTTTTCACAAAATCTGTGATTGTGTAACATAATTTTTGTATAGTATTATTATTGTTTTGATAATATTTATAATTATAAATTGTTTTGAAATTATTACTCATCTTTTTTCAATTGTAAAATTACAAAAAAAAAAAAAAAAAAAAAAGAAAAAAAAAAAAAAAAACGTTGTCTATAAATTTTAGGACGCACTGTATTTCCATGACTAATCAGTTAATTTATCCTTACAAGAGTATATATAAACAGTTTTCATTATGAACATTAAAACGTTTAATTAAAATCTTTCTGCTTTTGAAAAGTGTATAAAAGGAATTTATATAAGCAAAATACTTTCGATAATTAAAATCTTTGTTATCTAGAACTTTTTGAACATACGGTTAAGGTATTTAGGTTTATTGATAGATAGATTTCGAAAACAGATAATTAATTTTAAAGAATTATTTTTACATATGGGTATTCATTAACAAATTGATTTCTTTTTTGAGAAATGATAAATTTCTTAGAAAAGTTTTTCTTTTTCTTTTTAGATAGATAAAAATAAATATTTTAATTTTGTAGCGTTAAGATTCAGCCTTTGTGTTCACATTAAATTAAAAGAGTATTGATTTTTTAAAATGTAAATTAATAATTACTGAAAATAAGTGTAAGACATTTTTAATACTTTCCAACAAAATTGAAAAGTGTTTATGACTTCGGTTTGTTTGGCCGTCTGTCCACGCTCTAACTCTCGTAAATATGCTCGGATCGTTCTGAAATTTTTGGATGTTAGTGACCTCTACCATAGCATGTTCCCTATTGCAAATGAATTTTGATATGCGCTGATTGATGCTACTGATTGCTTGATGCGCTGATTGATGATATGCGCTTTTTTAGGGTTTCGTTCATCTGACGAAACCCTATTCGTTTCGCTCCTCTGTCTGTCTGTCTGTCTGTCTGTCTGTCTGTCCGTCTGTCACAGAGCCCGTTCTCAGAAACTATACATGATGGAGACTTGAAATTTTGCATACTTATAGCTGAATACCACGCATCATACGACAAATCATAAAATTTTTAAAAAGTCGTACATTTAACCCTTTGGGCTCCCACATGTGTATTTTAAACAATTCTTTCTAAGTGAGCACCTAATTAGGTTGGAGGCGTGACATTTTGCATACTTATAGCTGAACACCACGCATCATACGACAAATCATAAAATTTTGAAAATCGTACATTTAACCCTTTGGGCTCCCACATGTGTATTTAAAAAAATTATTTCTAAGTGAGCCCCCAATTAGATTGGAGGCGTGAAATTTTGCATACTTATAGCTGAATACCTCCCATCAAACGACAAATCATAAAATTTTGAAAAATTCGTACATTTATCCCTTTGGGCTCCCACATGTGTATTTTAAACAATTCTTTCTAAGTGAGCCCCTAATTAGATTGGAGGCGTGAAATTTTGCATACATATAGCTGAACACCTCACATCAAATGACAAACCATAAAAGTTTGAAAAAGTCGTACATTTAACCCTTTGAACTCCCACATGTGTATTTTAAACAATTCTTTCTAAGTGAGTCCCTAATTAGGTTGGAGGCGTAAAATTTGGCATACTTATAGCTGAACACCACATATCATACGACAAATCATAAAAATGTCAAATGTTTAAATTTATGACCAAATTTGGACAAAAATTGCCAGTTGTATGTAGATATATCAGGACAAAATGATTTAAAATATATTACGTGACTGCAAATTTTGAGTGGTTACAAAATTGATCCAGACAAATTCTCCAAATTCAGATTTGATACAATACAAAACATTATGTAAGCGTTTTTTCATGATATATTATGATTCCCATTCTTTACATTCCTCTGTGCACAGATTAATATAAATATACAACAGAATATGCAACACAGAAATTTTCATTAAAGCTGTCGAATGTTTGCTTCGTACCTTAAATTTTAGAAAAATAAATTTTAGGAGTTGTTATAATAATACAAAAATAGTTTTATCACTTTAGCTTCCATACCGTTAAGAAAGTATCATTAAACTTATCAAGAAGAACGTAAAATCATTCGTCAATCAGATTATGGAACATTTTTCAACGCATTCGGACTACTATAATAAAACTGCATTGTTTAATAACGTGAAAAACGATGTCTAAGTAATAATTTGTAAAACATATAACACGTTTGAAAACATAATTTCAACTAAGGTCGAAAATAGCTGAAAATTTTGTACGTCATCGTATATAAACTATAGATTTATCATATAATTCACAGTATGCTATAATTTAGATCAGTTAGTGAACGCATAGCACAGTTGTAAATTACTCGTTGGCGATTTCTGACAATAAGAGGGAATATACTTCAGATGTTTTGTGCAGCCCTGCGTATGAGTTATAGTTGTGTGGTCGAACCTTTAGTTACCCGTGGGCCTATCAAACTTTAGGATAGGAATGTGAGGGCCAGAGACAGTACAGAAAGAAAACGAATTATATATTTTGTTCAAAACTTTTATTAAAATTTATATTTAAAGAAGTTTAATATGCCACTTCATTTTACAGTCGAGAAATCAATGTGATGATTGGCACTGCTTTCCTGACACGAGTTTACCAATGTCCACTGTAAGTTCAGTAAGTCTCAGGATCGACTCCAGTGAAGTACTTTCAATTCGTTTTCCAGTTTTTGATTTAATTTGTTTGGGAGCAGAAAAAGCACTTTCCTGCACATATGTACTGCAAAACAGCGATAACATTTTCAGAGAGAATTTAAGCAGTTTAGGAAAACGTTCCTTAGAAATCAACTTATAGAAGTTTTCAGGGGCATCGCACTTTTTAATCTGATAGAGTGCGTCAAGATCACAAATTTCCATTTGAAGGCCGCAGGGTAACTCACTCCAATACCCAAGGGGTTGTTGAACAGTGCGTTTTGGTTTTAGGGAGTCAAAATCCTGGAATCTGCCCAGGAACACTTTCTCGATTATCTATTATTATTTTATGAAACATACTAAAATTTGTGTCACTTTTTTTCTTTTTTCAACTGCTGACAAGATGGGAAGTGTGCCGTATTATTTGCCTTCAGTGCTATTTGCATTACATCCAGTTTTTTGCGGAAGCCCCCAATATGTCCAAAAGCTGGGAGATGTTTAGTTTCTGCCTTGTAGTTTCAGCTTTAAAGCATTTAGATAGGTATATTAAGGGGAATTTTCCAAAATGCCCTTGAGAGAACACGAAACTTCACCACCCATACCATTAATTCTCCTACATACTGTCTAATGAGACAAGGAAACTGTTTCAAAATTTTTAGCCATCTTACCTCCAAATAAAGATGCCATTTTCTCAGTTCATTCTTAATACCTCACCATCCATAAAGAACTTTTTACTTTTAGCTAGCTCTAACATACCTCATAAGATGTCCTTAAACTAGCAGTGTTTGATGGTTGCAAGATATTCTTCTGTCTAGTTAGTTTCAGCTTCAAATCATTAAACACACAATTTCTGGTACTTCCCTAGTATTGATCGTATTTTGATTTCTGCAAGCTGCAAGCTGGTATAGTGCCTACTCACTTTATATTCTTTCAAAACACCTAAGACTTGAGAACAGATAACACACTGTGGTTGTACATTATGTTCAACAAAGAAGTGACTTTCCTGCCACTTTGATGGTAATTGTCGTTTCTCATCTTCAACACGCAGTTTCTTAAGTTCCGCCATTTTAGGTACAATTCTCGTACGACGACAACAGTCTCTCGTCATACTATATCGCTCGAACAAACACTCTCATCAACAACAACCGCTTTGAACTGCCCTGCGCTCCGAAACCTTTCAGAAAAATCCCCCACAGTACACGTAGGAACGTGAACATATCGACGGCCAATCACTGGCGACCAACCGCCGCTTAGAAGAGGGGCCGCTTCTCGCCTTTCCCACCTGCCTCCATCGTAACACTACTGAATGAAAGTGAAAATCGAAGTAGGCACACCACGGATTATAATGGTTGAAATGTGAAGCTTCCGTACGGTCGTTATAGGGGAAATGAAGATTGTAAGGTACTGCTGACGAAAACTTTAAAAAAACCTAAAGTAGTATTACTTAAAACAAAGCAGTAAGAAGTGTAAACGATTTTTTCCAAATATTAAGTTAATTTTTTTTTATCAGTAAGAAGGGCAAGGGCCAACAAAAATGAAAAGGCGGGCCGCATGCGGCCCGCGGTCCACGGGTTGGACCACACCAAATAGAATTTATACACACTAACTAAATATTATGCAATTTTTATAATTTAAAAAAAGTGTTCTACAACTGTAAACGCACTTTCATCAATTATCGTTCATACAGAGAAAAGTATAACTGATTTATTTTGTGTGCCCCTGTATATGAATGATGAATGGCACATCATATTCAATAGTAAGCGTCTTATAGAGCACCTCGGAGATATATATCAATTTAAATACTTTTAAAAAAGTGCAAAAAGAGTAAAATACACGCCAAACAATTTTTCTCCATAGACCATAATGTAACATAATTCTTTTTAGTGTCCCTGTAAATGATCGATAAGTACTACCCATACCATATTCTATAACAGTCATCTTGTAGTGCACTTCATAGATATGTATATAATTCTCAAAGTGTTTGAAATTATGATATCATTAAAAACCGCCACAAACGATTTTCCCCCGTAGGCCGTAATGTAATGAAATACTTTTGAATGTCTCTGTAATGAAATTATGACTGCTACACGCTACGTTTTACAAAACCAAACATTCAATATTGAATATCAATAACATTCTTCAATTTCATGGCGATGCGACTGTACTGACGCCAAAAATAATTTTGGCCAAGTAGAATCGGTAAATCATCCACCGTGCGACGGACGGACCTGACGGCGACTATAGGTGCTACTTAATTATATAATTACGAACGCACCTAAAAAAAGTGTATTTTAGTCAATATTATTTTACTCTTATGTTATATATTTTTTAAATTATTTCTTACGTGCGTAAAATGATGTATGGTAACTTGAAGTGAGATGCCGTGTTGTACGAGATGCCGAATAACGCAGTTTTCATATGCGCAGGCGCTGTAGGGAAACGCCGCCCAGTTGTAAGGAAGAGGGTTCCCTTCTGATATTTTAATTTCCGTTTGCGTTCTTTAAAAAAAATTAAGTGGTACTTTTTTATTGCTATTTCGTCAAAACATTTCTGGTAAGTGTCGAAAATCATTTGAAAATTGTCTTTATTTTTCTATATATTATATATATTATATATTATAACTAAGACTTATATAGCATATAAGTCTTAGTTTAAACACCAGAGAAATAAATCTGATGTTTTTAGAGAGTACTGGTACTTGGCCTTTCTGCAAAGCATAAATGGTGGCCAGTTCCCGCTTCCTCACGTCAGTGGTGTGCGCCGGAATCTTACCCATTACTTTGGGGTGAGTCGACGAAAATTTTTGGTTGTAAGATGCCGGTTGTTTTCATTGGGTTAAGGTGCCGGTTATTTTCAAATGCGGTCAAATGCCTGGTTGCTTCTTCATTGTATAAATTACTCTTGTATATTAACTAACTTGTCATCAATTTAAATAAGTGATTAAATCGTGATTTTAATCAACTGGTTAAAAAAATCATTAGTTAAAATTATAAATTTTCTAAATTTTTAAAATGACATAAAGAAATATTAAAATCTAAGGTGAACATAATTTGAAAGGTTTCTATATGTATTCTGCCTCATAAATAAACTTTATTGGCCTTATAAATAATTGTATAATAATTATTAATTTTAATCATTGTTAAAAATTTGATGATAAATGCAGTTATAATTAATTTTAATAAATGTAAATATCGGTAGTATATAATATAGTTTTAGATAACTAGGGTCTTCTGCAACCTACGAGCTACGCTCCCCAACCTCCATCAAGACACCGCAGGCTCTAAAAACACGCTAATTTATATGCTTTGAAAAGATAACGGATTAAATTTCCTACCAAGATTCAGAATATGCTGATTTTTTTTTTTAAGTTAATGAAAATCAGTGTTAAGAGTCTCTAGCAGAAACCTATAATAACCTCTGAAAAATGTGAATTGATCAAATGAATTCAGTGAAACTGTTGGTTATATAAAAGTTGCTCAAAGTGCCTAAACAAATGAGTCTGTGGCAGATCTGAGTTACAGCTGAAAAGAACAAAGGGGCATATGAAATATGCCAACAAAAAATCTTCACGTTAAAGCAATTAATCACAGTGACTTTATCGTATTTAAACTTCTTATAATGTTTAAAAATAGGCATACTTAAGTGCCATAATTCTTTTAATTGTTAAGTAGAGCATAACTTTTTTTTTCAAATATTAGTTTGTCCTTTTATTAAATTGCCAACGTTTGTTACATTCATATTTTTGTAATTTCCTAATATTAAGTAAGTTAACAACTTTAGTATGTCTAAAATATTAAAGTTACTTTTATTTGTCCCATTATGTTTTATACTGCTTCAAAAAATGTATTGTTTGCATTGAAACTCCACAGGGCATCTTATCCCTAGAGTTGGCCATGGGTAAGATGCCGAAATACAAGTGTTTACAACATTTTTGATGCTTTATATAATATCTATAAAATGAGATAAGGTTTTAAGTGATACATAAGGGTGCAAACTTCAACAAGGAATCAATGAATAACAAATAAAAACAATAGGCGAATATTAAAACAATAAAGTCAAAAACTATCTTCAAAAACTAGTCAAAACTAAAAGGTTAAAGTAAAAAAAAAAAGTCAATTAAAGTCAAAAACTAGCATCTCCTCCCAATTTACCCTATTGTAACACATGAGTAAGTATTTTTCAAATCGGAGTTGATGATTCATAAAGGGTTAATAGAATTTTTCTTATTCTTAAATTTCTACTTGATTCAAGAAAAATAAGTAATATTCAAAGAATATTTTTTCTTAATATTTTTCCTTTAAAAATCTCACATATTTTAATTTAATAATCTACTTTCAATTACGAAAGCTCTTTTTGCCAGCATAAATAATGAAGATCTAACATTAAACAAACGAAATCTTTGTAGTTTTATACACATGCATTAAAAGTCTGACAGAAAAGCTTGTAGATGTGATTTATTAATTAAATTCTTTGTTTATAAATGAAAACCCTGATCCTGCGTCACTACAGTTAATGTAAAATGAATTCATTTCCTAAGGTTTCTATGCGTTAAATGACTTGCTTTTGCAGATTTCGGTTGAACTAATGAGGAATTTTATTTCAGATATGTCACTCTAAATAATAGGGTTCTGGCGCGATTACTTTTTAATTATTTTACGCATATATAAATAATCTTACATTGATTTTTACTTTCTTCTATCTTCAATAGAAGAAAGCAGCGTGATCGAAATTTTTTTCGACTGCCGGTTTTCGACGGATTTACACGTTTTAGGGGTCCCCAAAAAACATGTTTATAGAAAATGTCTGTCTGCCCGTGTGTCCGTCTGTTTGTCGCCATTGTATCATCAAAACGTGTATGAAATTATGCATAAAACTGAGCCAATTTTTTTTGTAAGTTCTTGGCTATGGTAATCAGATCCTTCCTTAATTTGGAAAAAATCTGCCGGTAGGGGCTGCTGTAATAGAGATTTTTGTGCCATTTTGAATATTGTACCATCGAAAAGTGTAGGAAATTACGCATAGAATTGAACCAAATTTTTTGTGTATGTTTTTGGTCATGGCAAGAAGGTCCTCCCTGAATGGAGAATAAGTCCGCCGGAAGAGAGTGCTGTAGTAGCAATTTTTGTGTAATATACTTAATTTATCGTAGTTCTATTTTACACCAGTGGCTCGTGAATCGACGGGAACTTCCCATCCTGATAAGCCGACTATTCGCGACTCTTCGTGATTTTAATAAATATCATGATCGAGATTAACTCGTTTTTACTCCTATTAATTGACTGAAGCAGAATTTAAGGATGAAAGTCAAAGTTGATATTGTATTGAACTAATAAAAATGAAACATTGATATTTGTAAGAACATTTTGAAATATTAAAATACATGAGTTAGAAGAAAATTTTGGGATTGGCACATCCAACTTATTTGTATATGTTTTTTCCATGGTTAGAAGGTCCTCAACGAATTTGGCAATATTCCGCCGAAAGGGGGTAATATAATAGCGAATTTCGTGTAAATTTCTTCAGTTTTCGTAGTTCTATTGTACACCAGCGACTCGTGAAGCGACGGTAATTTCCCAACCTGATAAGCCGTCTATTCGAGAACAAATGATATACAACAGAATAACGGAAAACTGTTGAAATTTTAGAAGTTATAAAAGGAGTAAAAGTTTGAAAATTTTAATGTTTTGTATAAATTGTAAATAATATCTTAGGGCGGTTCTCAAAAGGTGGGCACTGGACACACGTCATAACTTTAAGCCTTTCAAAAACAACTTTAATTATCACTGACTTTAGTCTTTTTTTTTTTTTTTTTTTTTTTTTTTTTTTTTTTTTTTTTAACTGAGTTTTTAAGATAAGAGTTTTGAGATATTATTCAGAGACAGAAAATGACGTAATTTATTGTAGAAGCTTTGTATAAATATCTTCAAATTTTATTATTTTATGCTAAAGAGGCCAATTTTGGACATTCATAACGTTAACTGCTCCAATGTACCACCAAGAAAAAGAGTTTTAACTAGCTTCCAGGTGGTTCTAATGGTAAACAACGAATGCGTATAGGAAACGGATGATTTTTTGATAATTTCGTTAAGAGATGGCAAGCTGATTTATTGCTTTTTTGAAGATAGAAGGACTTTTCTATAAAGAATTTGTCTGTACTTTGTTATGTCCAAAAGTAACGATCGCCACAAAGCTATCATTTCCACGAAAAATGCATCAAGTAAGTACTTTAAACTCTTTCATCCAACTTTAAAATAATTTTTAAAAAATTTTAAGTATTTGTATGTGTTTTTGTAAGATTTTTTTGCAATAAATGCACTTTTCTCAAATAAGAAAGTAGAATGTCCAAATCGCGTAACGATCGAAACGCCTATTTTATTTTCGGTAAATTTATTTTTAAAGATGATTTGGTGTCCTGAAACGTATAAAAAGATTTTTATTATAATGTTTTATCGTAAATAATTATCGTGTTTTGTATAAATAAAGTGTATTTAGTACGTGTAATACTATAACTTGACTTTAAGCATTCTCAACTAATGTGTGTAACGATCGACACAAAATGACGACCGCTTCGATCGTTACGAAATTCCGGACATGCTTATTTAAAAGTATGATTTAAAATTAATAATAAAACTTCTTTTTTTTATTTCAAAAGTAATTCGTCAGTGATCTTATGGGTTTTATATGTATTTTGCGAAGCTTTCTTTGTTGCAAATGTACCCCAAAAGATTATTTAATAACAATGTCCAAATCATGAAACGATCTAAACATTAATAATTTTAATTTTCTAAATACATAAATAAATATATTATAACAGAGTCCATTGTTCTAACATACATCTTAAAAAATAAAATAAATATTTTTTTGTTAAATTATTGTACTTGAGTTCATTTTTTTTTAAATTCAAGGTTTAAGAATCCCCCTTCTTAAAATTCCATTCTTCCTCTTTGCTTCCCCACCAAAATGCAAGGCAAATAAAAAGTTTAAGCCACTACGTTCTGTAATTTTAGTAAGGAAAAAAAAACAGAAATTGACAATACTCAAAGTATAGAAGACAGCCAGCAAAAATTGTTAAAAGTACTCAAAAGATTCACTCCGTACAAACGGCAAACAAATTTGGTACTATTCAAATAAAAAGTAGATCTGATTTTTGCAATCTCTATAAAAAAGAATCAAGAATGCATTACCAGTAAAGCTGGTGAAAAAATATTGTTTCTACAATTGACTCCTCACAGTTGAAAATAGATTGACATTGGTGACTGGTGCATTGTATTAATTCATGATGAAAACTTATGGCCAGGTATTATTGAAAAAATCAGCATTGATAATGGTGAACAAATATTTTCTATATTTTTTTTTACTCCTCAGGCAAACATTGATTTTAACAAGTTTCGTTATCCATCTAAAAGGACAGCACAAATTTAAAATATGAAGATATTTTGTTGAAATAACCATATCCACCTCACCCGGTGAAAGCAAGAGGAGACTTTTCTTTTGATAAAGAAATTATAGATATGTGCATTTAAAAAAATGGTAGTATAACTTTTTTTTTTTTTTTTGAGAAAATAAAAAGAATAAATTATATGTTGGATACTTCTAGTATTGTGTAAAGGTATGTTTTTTGTATAATGTGTAATTCCTATAAAATTAAGATATTACTTCTAAAAAAGTAGTAAATACTTTAATATCAAAGTTTAACATTTGATTTTATTATTATTATTACTGGATAACAAAAAGTTAATTATATATATATATATATATATATATATATAATAATTATACATATAATTATAGAACAAATTTATTACATTCTTAGTTTTAAGAATTTTTTAAATACTAAGCACAACTTATTTATGGAAATGTCAAAACTGTGTAACCTACATCTCAGTAATGTCCAAAATCTGTAAATTACATGCCAGAAATGTCCAAAATTTGTAACCTACAGATCTACTAATTAAATGCTTTAATAATTAATTTTCCAGAATAGTGGTTGTCTTTTAATAATTGTGTATAATTTTGTAGACTTATATACTATACTATTAAAAAAAAATTGGCCTTAAATTTGAAAATTTTAAAAATTACATATAGTTAACGTTTAATGATCCCACCTTTTGAGAATCTCCCCTACTAAAATAAGCATGCAACGGAGAAAAAAAAAGTAACAGCAAAATATTTTATAAACCAAACATTATCTGCTTTTAGATTAAAAGCAATTTTTTAATTATAATAATTAGTAATGTTTTCATAACAGAAAATTTAATTAAGATGCACATGAGTTTTTACGTAAAGAAAATCAGCTTCAGTTAAAAACAGGAATTATATACGTGTATGATTAAAGCATGTTCAAATTAAAGAAAAATACAATTACAATTTTTTGAATTTAAAATTAGCTGAATCTTTTTAAAACTATTCAGTTTTCAGGTCCGTTCGTAATTATATAAATACGTAGCACCTATAGTCGTCGTTCAGTCCGTCTGACCGTCCGCATATAACAGAGCAAAAACTACCCAACCGAATGGTCTGAAATTTTAAATATATGATTGTTGCAAAATTTTGTGAAGCCATTTCAAATTTTATGAAAATCGGATGTATAGTTTAATTACAGGGACAGTCAAAAGTTTTTCTCTACATGACAGCCAATGGAAAAATTATTGCAAGTGCATTTTAATGATGTTACAGCCTTTCGAAAGGTCTGAAATTTTAAATATATAATTGTTGCAAAAGATTTTCGAGCCATTTCAAATTTTAGGAAAATCGGATGTATAGTTTAATGATAGGGACAGTAAAAAATTTCCGTTATATTACGGCCAATGGGAAAAAATTATTGCAAGTGCATTTTAATGATGTTACAGGCTTCCGAATGGTCTGAAATTTTAAATATATAATTGTTACAAAATTTTGTCGAACCATTTCAAATTTTATGAAAATCGGATGTATAATTTAATTACAGGGACAGTAAAAAGTTTTCCGTTACATTACGGGAATGGGGGGGGAAATATTGCAAGTGCATTTTAATGATGTTACAGACTATGCACTTATGAAGTGCAAAACAAATATACATTCAGTACAATATGGGGTGCAAAAATAATTATAAAACTAGTTATAGTACGAACGCACCTCATTTGCCACGTTTGACGAGCAATTTCCAACTTGGTTTTATTATAATCAAAGAAATATAGAAAATAATTTTCCATTAGCATTTTTAAAGAAATAGGTATTTTAACTGTTTAAAGATTCGAATGATGCAAAATCGAATATATGTTTTGAAATATTTATAAATCATATCTTCTTCAAACTGTATTATAAACAGATATTGCACAAGTAAAAATTAAATTTAAAAAATCAAAAACCCGACTGCATAAAAAGCGAATTAATTAATTATTTCTCATCAATGTGGAACAATTTTTTATATTACTTACCTATTTTTTATTTACTCGTATTGATGACATTTAAGTTCTGTTTAATTATTAGTTACTATCTATAAACACTGTTTTGATGAGGCCTATATAGATGTCTTTGAAGGTTAGAGTTCAGTAAAGCTAGAGATCCTACCTACACAACTTCCAGGTTGTGTAATATTTAAACGGAGCTTCTGATTTTAAAGTAGTCAATGAAACATCGTCTTCATTTTGAAAAACATATCGAATGATATGCCACTCAATAGGGTGCGTACATTTTTTTTTTTTTTTATCACGATCGCCTTTTTGTATTTTACGTCCGCCATTTTGAATTTATAAAACAAAACCTATCCTATAAACATCGGGCGATTAAGACGAATCGATAGAGTCCTTATTTATTAAAATCCATCCAGCCGTTGTGATGTTTAGAGGGTATAAAGAAATCCACATATCCAGATACGCGTGAAACACATAACCTTTCTTGGCAGTCGGGTAATAAAACAACATTATACGCAGAAAACAACACTTTAAGTAACACACATTTTAACATTAAAGAAAAGTTGGGTAAAAGCGAATACCTTATTAGTGGTATTAGGTTACTTCCCTACAAAATGTAATAATACTTCACCAATCACTGCGCACATATCCTTTTACATTAATATCATTATAGAATTACTACGAAATACAACCCTGGCCTCTCGGGTTAGAGAATATAGGTGAAAACCATTTTTTTTAAAGTGAAATATCTGATAGATTTTTTACATTTAATGCACTGAGAAAAAAATATGGTTCTGGCATCTAGAATCTAAATTGTGGATTTAGAAAAAATAGTTCCATATCAACCCTTTAAATTCAAGTTCGCTTTGCTAGAGAGTTCTAGATTCTCCTACTAGAATTCAAGAGCGTTTTCCTATATTCTCGTGGTCAAACTTATTTAAAAATCTCTGCAAATAGAAGCGCACACAAGAGGTTAGTTTTAGTAACTACAATCCAAGTTTAACTTTATGAAACCTTTCCAGAAATCAAGCGATAATTTATCGCTACTGAAACGATTCATTATCGTTTCGTCACCTAGAAAACAAGAGACTAGAAATTCTAGATCATTTCGGCTATTCAGTTTAGTTGTTTATCCTATTTACATAGCTCGGAAATCTATATTTCTAGATAAGGGATTCAGAAAATGACTAAATATTCTTTCTAGGTGTTCATCAGTATTTTTTTTTCTAAAATAAGGGGCAATATTTGTGCTTACTACAAGAAATCTGTATATCTGTTGTTAAACGCCGGTTCATGTAAAGTCTCCAAAGCAATAAAATATGTTAACATGTGAATTTTTATTGTAAATTCAGCTTTGGGGTAATTTTTTTTTTAATGAATATTGTTTTAAATATTTTTTTAAGTATGAAAATAACAAAAAAGAAAATACTTTGAAAATTGTAATGCTTGGATCATTCAGAGTGTGTAATTTCTTAGATAGCTCATTAACAATACAAACGATTTAAAAAAAATAGCAGGTATGTGTTCTAATAAAGTTTTGAAATCCATTAAAAGGCGACTCTTTTGTATTGACATTGGTCCAGGAATTAACACAGTACAAGATATCATAAAAAATAGCTGTTTGTAGTAACCTTTGTGTGTATGATAATTTTAATGGTTTAAGCGCTTTGTTCCATTACATTTCTTAAATTTGTGTTTTATTTATATTGTATTATTATTTTTATTTATTCATGAAATTTTAGTTTCACTTCACAATATAAGCCGGAAACAAATTCTGACATTTTTATATTAATTTAAGTGCAAACAGATTTATCTTTTGCAATCGTCTGCACGCAATAGAGACATTAAAAAATCATAATAGTAAAATATGAGTAAATTGCTGTACAGCTTTCAAACAAGTTACTTTGAAAATACATTTTGTCAATGGTGAAAAGTTTTAAATGTGCAATGTTTAGATGTTTAAAAAATAGCAATAAAAGCGATGTGAAAATGTAATCGTTTGCTAACTGTTGCTTACGTAAAATAACGTCTGCGTTGCGGACGGGCACGTTTGTCCTTTATAATATAGATATGATATGTTAATGACATTTTTATTAATAAATGGTTTTCTGTAAAAATTCATATCATCCGGTCTTACACCGACATTGGGATGGACTTTCTTTCAAAAAGGAACAAACGTTTTAGGGAAATAAACAAACGACATTTCAATTACACGCAATAGCCCAGGAGCCGGTGAGATCAAAAGCCCGTGATCACGGAATTGAAACTTTTTATGTAAATCGGTAGAAAAAAGTCATACGAGCAAAATGAGCTGGGTATGACTAGGTTTGACAAGCCAATTTTTTTAATTAAATTAATTATTATTAAAAAGCTATAACAATTTACCTTTATCAAGGAAAGCTGACACTTGGCTAGGGTTCAGACGCGAAATAAAGCAGCCACCGTTAAAAATTCATGAAAAAAATGTGAAATTTGATCACCTGCCGCCTGCTTAAAATACGTATGACAGATTTTTCTGGCAGAATAACGTTTGTCACACTAAGTTTTTCTGGAACAGCGCAAAATTTTCCATAAAATGCTGTAAGAGGGATCAATATCCGCTACAAAGTTAAAACATTATAGCATTTTAATAATAATTAACTTCATTTAACCCATTTTCGGCTTGTCAAACCTAGTCATACCTAGCTGATTTTTTTCGTATGACTTTTTGCTAACAGTCTATATTATAAAGGATAAACGTACCTGCGCGTAACTCTGGCGTGATTTTACAAATAGCAAAATTTCACGATCAAATTTCGGTTTTGAAATTTTCGCTATTGCAATTTTTTAATCTTCTGACCATCGTACATTTTCAATTTTTAGAAAGTCGCATAGAAAAAAAATCTATTTTCAAATGCAATTTGTTCAAGAGCTGTATCTTAACTGACTGATTTATTATGTTTTTACAAATCATTTTTAAGCATTTTTTTTTTCAATTTATCATGTGTTGGCTTCAATATCTAATAATAATACACATTTTCCACATAAAGCAACAGAAAAAGTTCAGCATTAATTTCTGACTAATTTCCCATAACGAATTTAATATTTCCTTTATAAATAAATAAAAGAATAATATTAAAAAAACCCAAATTTAACAAATTTGTAATCGAACAATTTAAATTTTTAGACAGCCAAATTGGAAAAAAAACATGCAAATAGAATTTCTTTGCAAAGTGCGTCTTAGTTTACTGATTGTCAATGGATTTAAAAACAAATTTCAAGCGTGGAATATTTAAAAATTTTTTGTCTATTTCATTGCGCTTGATTACGAAAGGTTAATCCGTTTGCCTTTAAAGCAACATGCAGAGTTCATAATTTTCCCACGGCTTCCATAAAAAAAAAAAAAAAACTTCCTTTATAAGTAAATAAAATAATAAAAAAAAGCAATTTAACAAATTACAACGACCATTTGGAAAATTATTTTTTCAAAGACTAAAATTTAAGACATAAAAAATCGCACGGAGTTGATCATACATTACGTACGCTATGGATTACATTTTTCGGTACTGCAAATTTTTACACTTCTACGGAGCTGGTCATTGATTACGTACGCCATGGATTAAACATTAATATTCCGGGAACAATTTTAAATGAAATTTCATTCTTATACTTCTAAACATCCCGCAATATTGCTTTTTACACCGTCGTATAGAGAAAAAAAAATGTGATTTTAAATGCTATTTGTTTGAAAGATGTATCTCAATTTGTTTCTGAGTTATTAATTTTCTTTTGTAGTTTTTATTACTTTTTGTCATAGTGACAACAGAAGTATCCATCACTGTTGAAAGTAAAGGGAAAATACAGATTACTGTACAGACCAATCAGAAAACGAATAAAATGCGGATTCAACCAATAAAACGCTTCAGATATGTGTGTGATTTCCTACTCTGACAAAGAACAATAACCATTTTTCCAAATGGTTAATATAAAACACAAATTTAACTGACATGTAATTGAACTACGCGCTTAAAGCTCTTAAATTATTAGACTATATAAGAATGCCATAATTGGCCAAATCTTTTGCTAATAACTCTTTGCCTGCAGCTAATACGAAAATATCGCTTTTGATAAATTTCAAAACTTTATTAGATTGTATAATTTATATTTTCCATATGAAAAATGTTTTTTATTGTTAGTGAGCAATCTAAGAAATATATTGCATGCAAAAAAAAAAAAAAAAAAAAAAAAAAAAAAAAAAAAAATCATTAGTTTTCAATTAAAAAAAAAAAAAAAAAAAAAAAAAAAAATGTTTTCCCCTATATTCTGTAAGATGGGAAGCCCAGGTACGACCCCCTAGTTTACATAAAAAAATGTGAATACCGCTTTGAATTTCACCGGCTTCCGGACTATAAGGATTCAATATTTAAAGACGGAAATATAATTATCTTCATTTTAAATTGAGAAAAAGACATCCAGATCTTCATAAGCTAAAAGAAGTTATAACCATTCTTGACCGTGCAGTTCTAACTGCCTTTTCTCCAAGCCTTGTTTATCTACGCTTCATCAACAGATTTCTAAAATTCTAATCCATAACAGAATGTAAACATGAAAGCAATTGTAACAAGTAATATAAAAATTTTGTTTTTAAAGTCAATTCCTACTTAGGTCATCAACGAAAATTTTAATATAATCCCTTAAGCTAATATTAGTTTTTGTTGCATTAAAATATCTCAATTTCTTGATTTTCTATAAGCAAGTAGGTTTACAATGGAACTCTATGTGAATTTGGCGAAATATTAGAGATATCACCAAGTTGGCGTCACATTTGGCGACTCATTTTGGCCGCCAAATTGGACGCTACATCGCGAAGTTGGCGACACACTTGGCGGTATTTGGCGACAGAACAGGGTCCCCCCTATGGTAATCACTTATTGAAAATACTTTCATTGATCTTCAAGAACCAATGGCCGCGAATTCGTTTCTCATGCAAAACTAAAATTAATTAATTAAAATTTAATTAATTAATTAATATTTGAAAAAACTGTATTAACATCAATTGTCATCCAGTACAAGTTTTAAAAAAATTATTTCAACTTGATAGGATGAATAATGAGTATTTTATTAACGTTTGAAAGTTTGAACAAGATATATAAATATATAAATATATATAGGGAGAGTGTGAGTTAATAGTAGGAATTGAATGAAAAATATACGTGTAAAAATTAATAACAGTATAATTACTGGAAATAAATATGCTACATACAATAATATAAAATGTTTCAGTAACTTTAAATTGTAAAGAATTTTCAACTGTTCTTTCTTGACAAAATAATTTTTATTTCATATAATATATATAAGTAAATAAAATAAAATAAAATAAATAAATACATGGCAATTTTTTTTTTAATTTTCAACATTAATTTAAAACAAGTTAAATTTTTAACTATCTTTATAAAACAGTAACTGTAAATACCTCTTTATTAATTTACAAACACTTATCACGTCATAATATAAAAATAATTATGTAATATTTTTATTAGGGTTCCGTACTTAAAAAGTAAAAACGGAACCATTAGAATATTACTCTTGTGTCTGTTTGTCTGCCGCAGCCATTTTACTCGTAAACTATGGGACGTGGAAAGCTCAAATTGGGGGAAATAAGAAAGACTATTGACCCACATATTTATTGATTATTAAACATTCACAAATATATTTAGGAAAAATATAGAGGGGTTAATTAAAATAATTGAAAAAAATCTTTATATATCGTGTGAGGTATCTTGTGAAAGCTTTCGTAACGCTGAGCATAAAAATGCATTTCTTTTAATTTTAGGTATTATATTTTCAGAGATTTCGTCGAAAATGTAGTGCAAAAATATGTCCCCCCCCCCCCCCCACACACACACTTCTATTTCCGAATCTGCTGAAATTAAAATTATGAAAAAATTAGAGGTAGTAGAATTAATTTAAACCTTTCAGAAAAATTATAGTGATTACCCTAGGTCACATAGTTTTTGAGAAAACTGCATTTTTCCGTTACACACAAATTTCGATTTGCGGTCATTCAGCAAAATTGCTGAAGAGCGCTGGAGGTACAGTCGTGATAAGAAAAAAAGTAAACACCCCCTACTAACTCCTCAACAAATTATCATAGAAGAAAGTTACTGGTACCGAACGATTGGAAATAAAGTCTACTTTTAAATGATGTATATAAAATTTGCTTAGGGGGCCATCTACATATTAAAACGAATCCAAGCTTCAATTTTTTTCAATGACAATACCCAATTTTAACAAGATATTTCAAATCTTCGGTTCAAATTATGCCTAGACACCGAATTTCAAGTCATTAGAATGATAAGTTTTTGAATTATAGAATTAAGTTTTGAATATCAAATTTTAGTGCTTCTAATGTTAAATTACATTTTCATATTTTTATTAATATCTCCAGAAATTATGCTCCTAATGTGCTAATTTTTTGTGTAGCAATAATACTAATATACCCAAACATAAATACGCTGAATTTGCAATTTTTATAATTTTATGATATGAATTATGAATTATGAATTTAATATTCGAAAAAATTATGAATTGCAACCCACAATTTTTTTTGATGGATTTAGATTTATTAAGTCCTGCTTTATGTATAAATCCAAAATTTCACATTTTTCTTCCAAGTAGTTTTCAAATTATGCTTAAAAAACGGCAAAATGATGGTTTAAGGGGCCGTCTATAATAGAAGTGACTAGATATTTTGAAATGTCTTCTGCTGAGGCTTCGCTGACTTCTTATGGTGCCTTGATCAAGATGGGGGCTCTCTCGGTTAATAATCGATTTCCGAACTTCAATTTGGATACAGCCTTTAAAATACACTCGTTTTAAAATAATTAATTTCTCGGAAACTTATGGTACGAATTGCATAAAAATTTGTTTTTAGGCTAATTGGAGGATGTAGAGTTCATTTATGATGTCAGAATTGTGTACTGCTATTGAAAAAAAACAAAGTTATGGTTCGTTTTAATATGTAGATGGCCCCCTCAGCAAATTTTACATACATCGTTTAAAAGTAGACTTTATTTCCAATCGTTCGGTACCAGTAACTTTCTTCTACGATAATTTGTTGAGGAGTTAGTGGGGGGTGTTTACTTTTTTTTCCACGACTGTACCTATCGTAGTAGAGGTATAAACGGTTTGTTGATAATGATTTTCTAAAAATATCGTCGGTAGTTATCCGAGATATTAACCCTTAAAGATACGGACGGTTTGGACATGCACAATGACAGGTATGGCGTACTCTATGTATCATCGGATTTTAAAGCCTAGATATGAACTTTTTATGATACGTTTGAGTAATGTAATGCCCAGTAACAGCATAAAAGCAATAAACGACAAATTGTTAAAAACAGACTAATTTAATTAGAATTAAAAACATAAATACTATGGCATTCGCGACTAGTTTGCATTGAGTGGATCTCCCAATACGCCTCCCGTGTCTTTAAAAGTTAATTAAAAACCTATCTTGAAAAACGCGGAAAGGACCAGGGCGGCGCGCGTTGCAAATTTTGCGACCTCCTTTCGAAGCGCGCTTAGCACGTTTAAAATTTGAACATGAATTTTGTTTTTTTAGCTGTACTGTAGACTAGTCGTTGGAGGCCACCGTAATACTTACCCACCATGAATATGCATAATATAAAATATGAAAATAAAACTTGTGTAAACTATTTATAAAATGCATTGCAATTCCAAAATAAAAGTTTACGTACTAGCCGCCCATGGCGACCAGTTTGGTCTCCCATAAAATGTATGCTTGGGAAAGCATCCTAAGCATTATATCATGTTACTTTAATGCATAATTTAATTTACCTGGACTCTCTTAAATATAATTAATATAATCCCTTATCAGTTTTTGTTGCATTAAAAGTACCTCAATTTGTTGATTTTATGTAAGTAAGTAAACCCTATTGGTTTACAATGGAATTTGGTGAAATATAAGAGATATCGCCAAATTGGCATCGCTTTTGGCCACTCGTTTTGATCGCCAAATTTGGCGATATATCGCCAAGTTGCCGACAAACTTGGTGGCATTTAACGACAGAACAGGGTTACCCTAAGATAATCCCCTTATCTGTATGGGGATGCATTAAATGCTGTTCAATAATCTATGGTATGCATTTCATTCGAACGTTGCCATTAACACTAGAACGGCGGTAGGGGTCATTTTGACACCTGAGTGCTTTCGTCCGTTGATTACTTTTGTTTGCTTGGGCGAAATCGTTTGAAATTTTTTGACTTTTCCTAAATAGATAACATATATTTCTAAAGAAAAATTCAGCTTTCTAGATTTGTTAGTTTTTGAAATATGGGCTTGTATTCCTAGAACGGCGGACGGGGGTCATTTTGACCCCTTTAATAAAATACTCTTTGTACTCGAAGCTGCTTTTGTTGCTGTACTATATGTTCGAGGCAATAAAAAAAAGGGTTTAGATTTATATTGATTGTCGTCCAAGGCCATGAGGAATACTATTTTGCAAAGAAACTACCTCAAGAGATAGATTCAAAGAAAGAAAAAGATTTTTTAGGTTTGATGAAAAGACAACAAGATCTAGCAGACTACAGACTGTTAAATTTGCTCTTGCATCTAAAATGTGGAATAAATTTATTGAAAATTGCAAAACATGCTACCGACCAAGACAAAATATTACAGTTGATGAACAATTGTTCCCATCTCAGGATAGATATAAATTTACGCAATATACGCCAAATAAATCGGATAAATTTGGAATAAAATTTTCGTTGATCTGTTGACGTTGATACTAAATACCTCTTGAATGAATTTATTTATTTAGAAAAGGATGAAGTAGCCAATCAATTACGTTTATCGGAAAATGTTGTCATGAAATTAACAGATCCCCATCTAAACGAAGGGAGGAATATTACGACAGATAGCTATTTTACTAATATCAAATTAGCAGAAATGTTAAAAGCTAAAAATACAACTTTGGTTGCACAATGAAAAAGAACAGAAGAGAAATTCCTATATCATTGAAAAATATGCGCAGTACTCTATATTCATCGAAGATAGTGGAATGTGATAATATGACACTTACCATCTATCAAGCCAAAAGAAAAAAAGTGTTTTTCTACTTAGCTCATTACATTCTACTGTAAAAACTGAAGACGGTCTCAAGAAGTTGCCCGATTCAATAGAATATTACAACGCAACGAAGTATGGTGTGGATATCCATGATCAGATGTGCCGAAAATACTCCGTGAAATCGGCTTCTAGACGATGGCCTGTACATATCTTTTTCAATATTTTGGATCATTGAGCTTTAAACGCCTGGATAATTTATAAAAGTGTAACAGGCAAGCCTATCAGCAGAAGAGATTTTCTATTAAATTTAGGAGATGTGTTCAGGATGGATCTTACGGTTTCACATCTCCCAAAGATCTTTCCTGAGTCTTCAGAAAAAAAAAAAAAAAAAAAAAAAAAAACACGAAAATAAAATAGATATCAAGAGAAAAAATGTCAAGTACAGACATGCAATGGAAACAAATCTCAAGAATTTTGCTCACCATGTTTCAAAGTTGTGTGCGGAAAGTGTACTGGAAAAATTGCTATTTTTTTTTTTTTTTTTTTTTTGATACAACTGAATTAATTCCTAATACGTGCGTACAATTTGGAGTATTATAAGCATTAAATAAAATTGAAACAGAATGCTTAACATATTAACCATTCAGCTACACTTATAATGAAATAACGGAAACAACAGAACATATTTCTCATTTATGGATTTAGAGTGTGAATCATTCGGCGAGTAAGTAGATGAAAATATAAATATATATTATTTTATAAATTGTGTTTTATTTTAGTTAACATTAGATTTAATTTGTGAAAATATTAATTTTAAATCGATTTTTATATCAAATTAATGAGTTTTTTGAGTAGTCGTAGTATGATCCAATTAATCGCCCTGTAGGCGTTACATATACAGTACTTTAAAAATTCAATAAATTATCGAATAATATTAAATATAAATTATGAAATACACGTAAATTACATATTTTTGCCAATGTATGGCTTTTAAAATTATTTTAGCGTTGTTATTTCAATAGTTTCATCGAGGGGTCAAAATGACCCCTTCCCGCCGTTCCAGTAGGTAAGATTTTCCCGCCGTTCTAGTGTTAAACAATTAACAAATAATCGCGATTTAGTGGTGCCACTTACGACAGCGTAATATATAGCGCCAAACTACTTGCAAAATTATACAACTTGGCATATTTTTTTATTTTAAATAACGAAAGAACAAATAAATTAGTAAAATATTAACAAAAATACAAAATAAACATCGGATTAAAAATTGATGACGTAACAAACACGTGTTACGTGTTTAATGTCGAGCGAATTTGACATGTACGATAAGCCATTATTGGCATTTAATCTTATAGATTGGCGATAGTTTTTGGGTCGACGAGATAATCACGTAGTACCGAATTGCGTAAAAGAAACATCCTTATAACTCCAAAAATGATAATCATAATAACTAACAGTTTACTGCGTCGGATTATCCGTCTCTTATATCGTTATATATCTTCTCATATATCTTCTAAAATATATTTTAGAATTAAAATTTGAATGAAATACAGGGTCATGAAAAATCGTTGAGTATGAAAACTATGATTAAATATATCTCGGAGATAAATTATCCGATTGAATTCATTCTTTATGCGAAATTTATGTTTTTTTATTGTCTTTTATATTCACTCTTTAAAATAAACTATTTCGAAAATTATTATATATCTTTTATCAGAACGAAAATTTCGAGAGTCCGATAAAAAAGGTTCTGGATAATCGAGGTTACTGGTATGCAATAGGCTTCCTCCCGTTATTACATACTAAGTACACACCAAATTTCCAGTCTCTATCTCAATTTGTTCCAGAGATAGAGCGTTTACAGACACACCCATAGACGGACGGCAAAAATTTTTTTCGATTTTTAAAACGATTACAAGACTTAGCCTATACTACATATGATGGGTAAGTAAAAGAAAAGATTATTACTACGCTGAATTTAGTTTTACGATATGCCAAATGAAGTTTAAATAAGCCCTACTTTTATTGTCAGCACCGAATTAAGTTCATCATAAACAGATTAGGATAAGATTAAAAAAAGATTTATACAGAATAGCAATATTTAATATTATTTAGGCTTCATATCTCTTCGAACTTTTATGCTATACCCATTCATACTTTTCTGGTATATACACTATACCCAACCCTACATTGTATATTTTTTTACAAAGTCTTATTCTTTTAGCAACGATTTTTTTAATAATACAGTTAATAATTCATATATTTGTTGTACGGAATCCTCTGAGCACAACTAATACTCACACTTGACCGTTTATAGTATTATATAATATCATATGTAGAAAGATTCATAGATAGACGAAATAATAATATAATAGAATAAAGATAAATGCACGAGAAGGAAATTTATTTTGTTTGAAGTTTTTTACAGCATTGATAAATCTCTTTATGTTTTGGTGGGAAAAATTATAAAAACTTTACATACTTATAATTGTTATGTGCAAGTAAAATTCCCTTTTTATATCTAAATAAAATTGTTAAAATATTTTTTATTATTTTACATGGTTATGTTATATATTATAAAATGTAATGAAATGAAAGACACCTCTTTACAGATTTAATTAATTTATATCAAAATTACAATTGCAGAAACACCTTTTTGTACGGCGTATTTTCTCGTTATTTTGTTTACTACGAAACATATTCTTTATGATTTATATACGAACGTAACAGTATATTTGCAAGCGAAAGAAATCGTTTCGTGTATGTAAGAAGATATTACTGTGGAAGAAAATATATTTTCACCCAAAAATTCACATTAGTGCTTAAGCATACAAAAACGGCATTTACAATGGACATATGAATACAAAATATATTCCTTTAGGATATAAAATATTTTTTCTTTGAATATTGAACAAATTTTTATTTTATTTTTCGTATATCCTATCAGACTTTGTATATGTGATTAAATTTAAACGTTAAAAACAAATTCGACGAGAATACAGTTTATTTTTGATTAAATTTCCATTATAAAATACAATAATTTATTTTTCTTTTCACAAATTATTCCACTAAGGTTTTATTTACACATTCTTCTTTATACAGTAGAATCTCTTTTATCCTAAACTCTTTTAACCGAAACTCTCGGTTAACCGAAATCCATTTTTAATGCTTTTTTTTTTAAATTCTTATTATCCCATTCCTTGTGTGCAAAATCCATTTTGAGAGGGTTTTTTTTTTTTTTTTTTTTTTTTTTTTTTTTTTTGTGTGTGTGTGTGTGTGTGTGTGTGTGTGCAAACGGTCCTTTCCGAACTACGAGTATATATAAAATTTTTCGATCCTTTTTCTTAGAGTTCCTTTGAATTTAACTTGAGCTCCCGTAAGCTAAGGAGTGGAACGAAGAAACAAGAAAATGGACAAATTAGCAATTCTGAAGCTTTTAAATGTTTTGCAAATGGTTTGGCATGGCTTTAGCAGCAGAAAGACTGTGATACTGGTGAACTAATAATATTAAAAATCTCAGTGATAGAGCTTCAAAGCAAAGGCAATCGAAACCGCGACAAAATAAACATTTTTCAAAACTTTGTGAATATGTAAAAGGTACTTAATTTCAAAATTAAAATTCAGGTAATTTATTTTTGTTTCTGTTTTGCTATTGCTTTAGTTTTATTAAGCCCTTGTTACCATAATAAGAAATATTGCATATATATCTCCTTAATCTTAAAATTGAAGCATTCTCGATTATCCGACAATTTCGATTTCCGAAAGAGGGTCGGTCTCAATTGCTTCAGATAATCGAGGTTCTACTGTACTTATTTTATGACATTGAAGATTGAATAAGATATTAAGCTTTCTAAAATTATATTATGAATAAAAACATTTGCAGGTGTAAAAATTAAAGCATCATATATTTCAAATTAATTTGTTTCAGTGCTCATTCAAAATAATCGGTCACATGTGAGTTTAACTCGCACACAAAAAGGATCCCTACAATAAAAACCATATACAGTCGTAAAAAAAAAGTAAACACCCCCTTCTAACTCCTCAAGAAATTATCATAGACGAAAGTTACTCGTACCGAACGATTGGAAATAAAGTCTACTTTTAAATGATGTATATAAAATTTTCTTAGGAGGCCATCTATATATTAAAACGGACCCAAAATTCATTTTTTTCAATGGCAATACCCAATTTCAACGAGATATTTCAAAACTTCGGTTCAAACTATACCTAGACACCAAATTTCATTTGAATGATAAGTGTTTGAATTTTAAACAATAAAAATTTGGTACTTCTAATGTTAAATTGCATTTTCATATTTTTATTCATATCTGCTGAAATTCTACTCCTAATGTGTAAATATTTTCTGCAGCAATAATACTAATATACCCAAACATAAATACGTTGAATTTGCAATCTTTTTATAATTTTATGATATGAATTATGAAATTAATAAATGAAAAAATTATGAATTACAACCTACATTTTTTTATGGATTTAGATTTATTAAGTCTTGCTTTATGGAAATCCAAAATTTCACATTTTTCTTCCAAGTACTTTTAAAATTATGCTTAAAAAACGGCAAAATGATGGTTTAAGGGGCCGTCTATGATAGAAGTGACTAGATATTTTGAAATTTCTTCCGCTCTCCTGTAATCTAGCAGACTTCATTGGCTGCTTGCGCAACAATCGAGTACAGAACTTCAATTTGGATACAGCCCTCAAAATACGCTCGTTTTAAAATAATTAATTTCTCGGAAACTTGTGGTACGAATTGCATAAAAATCTGTTTTAAGGCTAATTGAAGGGTGTAGAGTTTATTTATGCTGTCAAAATTGTGTATTGCTATTTTAAAAAAATGAAGTTTGGGTTCGTTTTAATATGTAGATGGCACCCCAAGCAAATTTTATATGCATAATTTAAAAGTAGACTTTATTTCCAATCGTTCGGTACCAGTAAATTTCTTCTACCATAATATGTTGAGGAGTTAGTAGGGGGTGTTCACTTTTTTATTTATTTATTTATTTATTTATTTATTTTTTTGCACGACTGTACAAAGTTTAATCTTGGTATTTTACCAAACTCACTTCTAAAGAAGCTCGCAAAATTTTGCATGCTGCCTTGGTCGTGCCGTTGTTTTCTATGCATGTGTTTAATTAATATCTAGGCTAATTTCCAACAAATCTTTTTCTAAAATCAATACAACAATCCTTGGGGGAATCTGCGTTGTTAGGTACCTCGAGCCCCCGTGAAGTAAAGTTTGTGTGCAATGGAAAAATGTGATTTTCACAAAAATTATCTGACTATCATTATGTAAGAAAAATCGTTATAGTTTTCCTGAAAGCTTTAAATTAACTCCTACTGAACCCAATTTTTTTCATAATTTTAGTTAAAGTAGATTCGAAAAAAGGTGGAGGAACGTACTTTTGCAGTACGTTTTCGACGATATCTCTGAAAATATAATACCTAAAATTAAAAGGAATGTATTTTTAAGTTCGATGTTATATTTCGAACAATACACCACCCTCACACACAAAAAAAAAGAAAATCAAGTAACTTAATTATACCCCGCCCCCCTTTAATTTTTCATAGAAATATTTGTAAATGGCTAATAATCTAACTACAAATAAATTGTTTACTAAAAAGGTACATAAAAATTTATTAAAATATACCGTTACAAAATGAATGAAATGGTCTTTAAAACTTAAAAACCATTGATGTTAAAATCATAATGAAACAGAAAAAGATGATTCCTGAGATCTTTCGATCGCTAACGCGATCATTTTCAAAGGATACTTTCACTGGAATGTCGCATTCACTGAGCTATTTATATGGGGGCGCTGATTAATGTCCCCATGATATATGCCCCCATACGTCATTTTGACGTCACAAGAAATGGGGATATAAATACAGTGCTGGATCATTTCACTTTTCACGAAATCCTGATTAATGTCCCCATGATATATGCCCCCACATCTGAAAGGGATTCAAATCCAGTGCTAGAGAAATTTCCTTTCGTTGAGAGCCTGATTAACGTCCCCGTGATTTAAGTCCCCATACGTCATTATTTTGATGTCACAAAAATGGGGGCACAAATCCAGTGCTCGAGCATTTCACTTTTGACGAAATCCTGATTAGCATCCCCATGATATATGCCCCCAATTCAGAAGGGGACACAAATCCAGTAATGGAGAATTTTCCTTTCATTGAGAGCATGATTAATGCCCCCATGATTTATGCCTGCATACGTCATTTTGACGTCACAAAAAATGGGGGCGCAAATCCAATGCTGGAGTGTTTTACTTTCGACGAAATCCTGATTAACATCCCCATGATATGTATCCCCATACGTCATTTTGATGACGTCACAGTAGATGGGGACTTAAATCAGGGGGCATAAATCCAGTGCTAGAGCATTTTATTTTCTCAAGAATTCCTGAATTACGACCCCATGATATATGTCTCCATACGTCATATTTATGTCACAACAAAGGGCATTCAGATTCTATTTAGGATAGACCACTTGAAATCTGCACTACCGGAATTTTCAGGTCCTGGCCCGGCCCGGTGCAAAAATTTAAAGTTCGAGCGGGGAAATTTTTGTGTTAAATGAATTTAACCTTGTGTAATTACGTGTCCAGCGTTTTCTGGCGTTTCTATTATGTGCGATTTAATTTTGTTGAGCTGATCATAATTATCAGCCCATATGTTATAATTAGTAAGGTAACTGGGTGAATTAGTAATTCCAGCTTCTCCAGGATGGCATAATTGGTAGAGCACTGGCGGCTTCAGCCAGGGTATTCCTGGTTCGAATCCTAGCCTGGGCATTTTTCGCCCTGTTCGAAAAATTGAAACTCATATGATTTATTTACCAATTATAATTATTGTGTTAAAAAAGCCAATCTTGTGTAATTACGTGTTCACTCCACCGTTTTCTGCGTTTCCACTACCTGCGATTTTATTCTCTTGAGCTGATTCATAAATATCACACCAGATTTATTACCAATAAAGTTAACTGGCTGAATTATCCTGCTGAGAAAGAAAAGTTTGCATAAAAGAAAATAAGTGCTCTTCCTATTTTATTTAAGCCTGTTCTATAATCCAAAAGGGCAAATTTATGACATAAGTTTTAATTTATTTTTGTTCGGAAATGCATAAAACTAGCAGGTGTTGTTGTTTAGAAATAATGTAATCAAACTGCGTTTTCCGGTGTTTTTTTTTTTGCAAACGCAATAGATCTTTCAGAAAATAGTGTCAAAGTGGGCGTTTGAACCTAATTTCCGTGTGAAAGAAGAATAACTACCCAAGGGAGGGTGAAAAACTCTTTGTTACGTGATCAAAATTGCTTATATCGCAATAGGTAATTTATTTATCAAAAAATGGAAAACACAGTGCGATTTCAAATCGCTTCCATAGTCAGGCCTTCCAATTTTATATCTTTCCGTTAAAAAATTAATTTGTAAATGTGTTAAAACGTTTTGCTCTTGTTAAGCAGAACAGTTGAGAACAGCCTTAACGTAATCGTTGGAATTATACCTTAAGGTGGTTCTCAAACGCGAAACTTTGACACATTTTCTGACAAACTTTTAACTGCAAAGGCATAAAATTGACAAGCCTAACTATTGAAGGGATTTGGAATAGAATAGCTTTTTCCATTTTTGAAAAATAAATTATTTGTCGACATACAGGATATTCTTGTCATGGCTTCGGGTTTTTCTTCTTTCCCGTGATGTCGCTTCCGAAATTCTATTCAAAATGCTACCTTTAACAGTATATTCTCATAGATATATTGCCTTTATCAAAAAATCGATAACGCCATTCGATTACATAGTTTCTGAATGACAATACCTGCCAATCTTATACGTTTCCGAAAAGAAATGAATTCAGAAATGTGTGAGAAAGTAGCTCTTTTGGATTTTAGAAAAGCCTTAATAAATGACAGAGAAATATTTTCACAAATCTACTTTTTATTATACAGCTTCAAAAGTTATGATATTTCTAAACCTCCTTTTTTTTTCTTTTATTCTAAACTACATTAATTTTTTAATGAATCCTTATTTGAATGTTGAAACGTCTATAAGAATATAAGTAATTATTAATGTTGCTATTGTGTATTTTCTGTCTTGCAAACACATCGTAATTTTCAAATATATACTGTAAATTTATCCCATAAATATGTATGCAGTTTTCTTTAAAGGAATCTTAATTGTATGTTAAGAAAAATCAGAATTTCTTGTAGAAATTTTTACGGATTCCTGTTTGGAAATTCCGGCCCGTGCAGACCTCAACCAGGGTCCCTCTCCAATTGAGGTCTTGTTAGGGGCTCCGAGTCTCTCTATAAAATTTGAAATAACCTTTCCTTTGCGTCTTTTTGGTCTAGATTTAGTCTTAAATGTTTAACCCCTTGAGGGGCGGTGGGATATAATATATCCCACTTAATTTTAATTCCGAAATGCCACATTGACACCAGAATTTTGAAATAAAATTTTGCATTTGTACTGCATTTGAAGCAAAGCTTTTACTTATCTACCCTATATATATAAAATCCTAATGAAACGAATTTATGAAACGAATACAAGAAACGCCTGAAATGTATCGATTCTTTGAATCGACTGATTAAACAACTGATTTTGTTTACCGGCGATTTCTCCTAAAATATGGAATACTTTGCGATGAAATTAACACCAAAAATCCGTGTTGATCCACAGATCTCAAAACTGGTATTAGAATTTTTAAATTCGAATTAGTTTTCGAAATATTAATTTTTTTCTAATTTTAAATACATTTTTTCTAATGATGGCAACTCAAATGTTAATCATAACAGAAATTTTTTTTTCATAATTCAGAAAAGGTTACTATTTTAAATTAATTTGGCGACAGTTGGGCCTCCTTTAAATCTATGCTAAGAACAATGCTTTTTTTGTATTTCGTTATCATTTTATTAAATACAAAACTTTCATTTAAAAATGAAACATTTAAATTGGTGGTTTTCACTTCTTTTTTTTTAAACAAAACGAAAAGAAAAATATTAGACATAGATGTCATATACGCACCGGGGTACCTAATTGGCGCACAAATGGCATTATTTTGATAGACATGGTAACCCGGCTATTGTTGTTTATTTAATAATAAATGTATATTTACTTCTATTTCTTTTTTTAAATTTATATAAATTATTTTGTTCTATAGTAATTAATTATTTTTTTGCTATTTCCTTTTGAAAATAATAGAAAATAATTAAAAAATACGGTACAATGTAGCAGTTATTCCGTCACCCAATTTCGCAAGTTATATAAATCGCCAAACCACTCGCCAAATTGTACAGATTGACAAAATTTTTATTTTAAATAACGAAAGAACAAATAAATTAGTATAACATTAATAAATATAAAAATAAAACGTCGAAATAAAAATCACTTGATGACGTAAACACGTGTAACATGCTAAAAGTCAAGTGAATGTGACATTTACGATCAAGCATTATTGACATTTAATCTTATAGTTCGCGATAGATTTTTTGTCGACGGGATGACTAAGTAGTACCAAAAATACATATATAACTGGTATTCGAAAACGAGGCTTTCGCCAAATTTTCGTTAAAAAAAAAAAAAAAAAAAAAAAAATCATGCCAAACATGCGGTGCATATATGACATCTGGCGAAATATTAAATTATGTAACAAACCATGACATTTACTTTCAACTTCAAATCAATGTTTTAATTTACCACTCGAACAATAAAAAATATGCTGACTGGCGAGTTGATAAAAAGATATTGGCGAGATTGTCACCAGGCCTTTTTTTTCTTTCGGCACAGATGTCATATACGGCCCCATATTGGCGCGATTTTTTTCTGACTCCAATGTCATATACGCAACGGGTACTTAACTGGCACCAAAGTATCGTTATTTTGCTTGATATGGTAAGCCGGTTGTTGTTGTTTATGCTGTTGATGCGTTCCCCAAATTGGCGTTGGAAAAAAATCGCGCCAATATATATGACATTTGTGCCAAACCTTCATATGAAAGGCGAAGGGATCAGACCGTATTTGTTTATGGCATTTGATGACTTGAACTATTATAATATAGATGAAATGATGGGGACAGAATAATATTTGGCGACTTATCACCTGTGCCTGGATAACATTAAAGTATCAAAATGGCACCTAGAGTATAAAAAAAGAAGTGTTCCGCCGGGAACTGTTGATGATAGTCACATAATTTAGGCTATTATTATAAAGATTGATTTAAAATATCGGTTGACAAAGACTCTGAATGCTTAATTCATTTTATTTTAGCTTCTTTTCAAATGTTTAACTGATCCTCTTTAATCAAAAACGAAAACAACCATTGGATGTCTTAACAGCAACTGATTCTCAGTTAAATTTTTGCAATCAATGGGAATTGAATGGAAATCCGTTTACTGGGAGATCTGCACAGCTTTTTCAGTATAATTTAATCTTCTCTAATATTTTTAAAACCCATTAGATTTTTAGATTTTTAGATTTTCAGATTCTGCGGTGTCTGAACGGGGGTTGGCGAGCGTAGCTTGCAGGGGGCAGAGCCCCCTAGTTTTCAAATAAAATTGTTTCTAATTCCTGCCGTGAATCTGTCATTTCAAAATTTTAAGAAGAAAAGTACTTTGCTCCTGAAAGGGTAATTGTGAGAAGGAAGTGGGTATTAACTTTATTTATTACAAAGTTTATAATAATTGTCGGGAAATGTATAGATTTAGTAAAAGTAACCGTGAACGAAAACCATAAATATTTAAAATATTGTGAAGAATATATCCTCCAAAATAAAAAATAATTATGCATATTAAATGTGAAAGTAGTAGTAATTTTCATACATTTTAGTATTTATATTATATTATCCTTCTATGATATATACGATTTAAAAATATAAAGTTTATTAGTTCAGCAGACTGTGCGAACAGAAAAGTGCACCTGGGCCAAAGTTTAAATTTGTCGTCCCCAATCTTCGACTTCTCTGTGACAGATGGCACAAAACTGGCGAAGTGCACAAACAGAAATAAATTCTGTTGAATACATATTTCGCGCTTATTTTGGAACTTTAAAATTTTTAATTCAGAAATTTCAAATAAGAAAAAAAAAAAATAAAATTTGCAGTTATATTATGGAAAAGCGGATCTGGGAAATGGTTGTGGAAAAAATGCATCTAACAATACTGTATAACAGTTGGCAAGAAAATTGTACTTAGTCAGTAATTTGTTTTTGGATGTGGGGTAATGGACGATGCAATAACTTTGAAATGTAAAAAGTATGTACTTTCATTGAGGAAAAATTCCCTATATCTATCTACATATATAACAAGTAAGAAAAATCATACGTACAGCATAGATTATGAAACACTTTCCAACACTCCGTGAAAGCTTTAACGAAACTTCGTTACTTAGGAAAATAAGGTAAATAAGTAAACTAAATAAACATTTAAAAATCTGATTTCAGTAGTTATCGCCCACAGCCAAATATGTATTCCAATTCTTTTGAACAATATTCGATCTGTATGTTGATATACATACTAATGGGAAAATGTAGTTTAGCAAGAAAATGCATAACAGGTTGAAATTAATCTTTCAGCAATTTATACTAATATATGGAAACATACTTGAATACTTTTGTACAGCCCCGTAGTTTACCTAGTACCTTTATTACATGCCACTATTTAGCTAAAATTTAATTCAAACTAAAACACGCTTAAAACTACTGAAATTACATTTCCAGAAATTATCACCCATTGACGGCCATGTATCCAACTCTTTGCGTGGCCCTGTATATTATTTTATCTATATTCTACAAATACTTCTTAGTACACTAAATTCAGTTCAGCGTAAAAATGCATAACTCCTAGAGGTCTGCACGGGCCGGAATTTCCAGGCCCGGGCCCGGCCCGAACGGAAGCTATCTTGGCCCGGCCCGGCCGCTGTAAAAATTGGAAGTTCGGCCCGATGCCGGCCCGGCCCGTTTCAACTTTTACAGTTCTCGAGCCGGCCCGTACAAAAATCAGTGAAAACAGGCCTGGCCCAACACAATTTCTACAAAAAAAAAAAAAAAAAAAAAAAAAAAAAAAAAAAAAAAAAAAAAAAATTGGTTTTTTCTCAACATACAGTTAAGATTCTTTGAATGAATACTGCATACATATTTATGGGAACATTTTACAGTATATTTTACATTACTATAATGTTCGCAAAACAGAAAACACACAATAGTAAACATTAACGATTACTTACAGTGTTTTAGTCATCGTGTCTACAGACATTTCAAAATGGAAATAAGGATTCATTAAAAGATTAATGTAGTTCAGAATAAAGGATTAAAAACATGATAACTTTTGAAGCTGTATAATAAAAAGTAGGTTTCTGAAAATATTTCTCTCATTCTTAAGGCTTTTCTCAAATCCAAAGGAGCTACATTTCGACACATTTAGGAATTCTTTTCTTTTCGGAAACGCGTAAGATTGGCAGGTATTCTTATTCAGAAGCTATCTAAATGTCGTTTTTTTTATAGATAAAAGCAATATAGCTTTCTGAAAATACTGTCAAAGTTAGCGTTTTGAATCGAATTTCCGGAAGCGATAGCACAGGAAAGGAGAAAAACGTACAGTCACTTGACAGGAATCTCTGTTATCTCTGTAATTTATCAAATATGGAATAAGCTATTCGTTTCCAAATGCCTTCAATAGGCAGGCCTGTCAATTTTATGCCTTTATAGTTAAAAATTTTGACAGAAAATGTGTCTGAAAGCTTCGCATTGTTGAGCAGTGAATATGAGAACCACCTTAAGGTATATTTCCAAAGATACTGGTAAGAGAGGTTCATTATTACTATTAATACTATGAAACCCAATGACTGTTCTACATATCCTGAGATCGATTCAGACCAGTTCCGTCCCGGCACGAGTCTGTTGAAAAAAAAATTAAACTCGGAATCAGACATCTTGTAACTGTACGATGCCGATCTCTACGATGGACATATTACATTTCTGTATTGATGTTGTTAAACTCGCATCGGCTCGTGACGCACACTTATACTTCTCGAGAAAATCATATTTATTGAAAATGGCTCGTATTTTATCTGCTTCGCTTAATTTCTTATATCGGGCCGATAGGCCCGATTAATTTTTTTGCCGGCCCGGCCCGTTGAAAAAATTGTCCTAATTCTGCCGGCCCGGCCCGTCTGAAAATTCGCCTTCATTCCGCCGGCCCGGCCCGTTTAAAAATTCGCCTTCAATCCGCCGGGCCCGTGCAGACCTCTAATAACTCTTTTAAAACCCACCATTAAGCAATTTATGCTCATACTCAGTAACTTTTACGAATTCATTTCTGTAGCTCTGTATATGAATTATACATTTATACGCACTTTATAGTATGCATAAATATAGTGAACAAGTAGGCAAGTGTGATCACAGATCGCACAGAGTGTTTCGTTTAATATTCCTTTCAAAACACTTTATCCTTTTGAAAAATCTCTTAGTTCCACATTTCGCAACCAGGTGCGCATTCTATTCTAAACTAACTTCTATCCGAATGAAACTCCGTTTTATATACTATCCGTAGATATATTAGTCGAGGGGATTGTGCTGATAGCACCCGAGATATGTTGGCGCCCCTGGCGGTAAAAAGTGGAACTAAAATATGTAAGGCTATGGTGCATAATATGAAAGAATTGTCAAACGGGTGTCGGCAAAGGTTAGCAAAGTGCTCCCCGGGTGAAAAGGGCGGAGGTCAGAAAAATTGCTTAAAATACACAAGTTAGAGCCCGGTAGAGTAAATAATATAAGACTTTTTGAAAATTTTATGATTTGCCGTGTGGTCTGAAGTATTCAGCTATACGTATGCAAAAATTAATGTCTCCAACTTAATTAGTGGCTCTCTTAGAAAGAATTGCTTAAAAGACATATGTGGTAGCTCAAAGGGTTAACGTAAGACTTTTTCAAGATTTTAAGATTTGTCGCCTGGCCTTAGATGTTCTGCTATAAGTATGCAAAATTTCAAATCTCAAATTTAATAAGGGGCTCAGTTAGAAAGAATTACTTAAAATACGCATGTGGGAGCCCAAAGGGTTAAGTGTACGATTTTTTCAAAATTTTATGATTTGTCGTATGATATGTGGTGTTTATAAGTATGCAAAATTTCACGCCTCCAACCTAAATAGGGGCTCACTTAGAAAGAATTGTTTAATATACACATGTGGGAGCTCAAAGGGTTAAATGTACGGCTTTTTCAAAATTTTATGGTTTGTCATTTGATGCGAGGTGTTCAGCTATAAGTATGCAAAATTTCACGCCTCCAACCTAAATAGGAGCTCACTTAGAAAGAATTGTTTAAAATACACATGTGGGAGCCCGAAGGGTTAAATGTACGACTTTTTCAAAATTTTACGATTTTTCGTATGATGTGTGGTGTTCAGCTATAAGTATGCAAAATTTCAAGTCTCCAACATGTATAGTTTATGAGAACGGGCTCTGTGACAGACGGACAGAGGAGCGAGACGAATAGGGTTTCGACAGATGAACGAAACCGTAAAAAAGCGCCATATCATAATTAAAAATGCATTTCGAGCAATCATTACTAATATTACAGTAATTCGGATACAATATAGTATCTGAAATCTTTTCAAATACACCGCAAACAATTTCCCCTATACCATTATGAACGGAATTCTTTTGTGTGGCCCTGTAAATGAACAATAACTATTCTTTGCATCGTATATTCAACAGAATACATATTTTAGTGGGCTTTTTAAATGAATATCAATTTTACTATGTTTGAAAAAGAGTACCACCATTAAAAATCATTTGAAGCGATTTTTTCCCCATTGGCCGTAATGTAACGGAAAACTTTTTACTGTCCCTGTAAATGAACTAAACATGCTACAAACTTCATTTGAAATAGGGAACGTGCTATGGTAGAGGTCACTAACATCAAAAAATTTAAGAGCGATCCGAGCATATTTACGAGAGCTAGAGCGTGGACAGATGGCTAGACAAACCGAAGTCATAAACACTTTTCAACTATGTTGGAAAGTGTTAATTATTTATAGTATACATTAAAAAAGAAGAAAAAGGAGATTGGTAGTATACATTTGACGCCCCCCTCGATTTCCGCGCACGGGGCAACCGCCTACTTCGCCCTCTTCCCTTTCACACTATCCTGTAGCTAAGTATTAGAGTATACGTTGGGCCGTAGTTAGTACGTTACATATACGTTCGTAAAAGTATTTTTTTTTAAACACTCTATAATAATACCCTAAATTATGTGACTATCATCAACAGTTCCCAGCGGAACACTTCTTTTTTTATACTCTAGGTGCCATTTTGATACTTTAATGTTATCCAGGCACAGGTGATAAGTCGCCAAATATTATTCTGTCCCCATCATTTCATCTATATTATAATAGTTCAAGCCATCAAATGCCATAAACAAATACGGTCTGATCCCATCACCTTTCATATGAAGGTTTGGCACAAATGTCATATACGCCCCATATTGGCGCGATTTTTTTCCAACGCCAATTTGGGGAACGCATCAACAGCATAAACAACAACATCCGGCTTACCATATCAAGCAAAATAACGATACTTTGGCGCCAGTTAAGTACCCGTTGCGTATATGACATTGGCGTCAGAAAAAAATCGCGCCAATATCTTTTTTGCAACTCGCCAGTTAGAATTTTTTTATTCTTCGAGTGGTAAATTAAAACATTGATTTGAAGTTGAAATTAAATGTCATGGTTTGTTACATAATTTTATATTTCGCCAGATGTCATTATACGCACCGCATGTTTGGCATGCTTTTTTTTTTTTTTTTTTAATGAAAATTTATCGAAAACCTCGTTTTCGAATGCCAGTTACATATGCATTTTTTGTACTACTTAGTTATCCCGTCGACCAAAAATCTATCGCGAACTATAAGATTAAATGCTAATAACGGTTGATCGAAAATGTCACATTCACTTGACTTTTAGCAAGTTACACATGTTTACGCCATGAAGTGAATTTTTATTCGACGTTTTATTTTTATATTTATTAATGTTATACTAATTTATTTGTTCTTTCGTTATTTAAAATAAAAATTTTGTCAATCTGTACAATTTGGCGATTTATATAATTTGCGAAATTGGTTGACGGAATAACTACGTTGTACCGCATTTTTTAATTATTTTCTATTATTTTCAAAAGGAAATAGCAAAAAAATAATTAATAACTATAGAACAAAATAATTTATATAAATTAAAGGTACTTCTTAGTTATCCCGTCGACCAATTTCGCCAAATTATATAAATTGACAGAATTTTTATTTTAAATAACGAAAGAATAAATAAATTAGTAAAACATTAATTAAAATACAAATAAAACGTCTAATTAATGGTGTTATTGGCCATTATTAGCATTTAAACTTACAATTAATTAATTAATGGCAAACCATTATTGGCATTTAATCTTACAATTTGGCGTCAGTAATTTGGTCGGCGGGATAACTAAGAAGTACCAAATTAAAAATAGAAATAAAAGTAAATAAACATTTATTATTAAATAAACGACAATAGCCGGGTTACCATGTCAACCAAAATAATGCCATTTTTGCGCCAATTATGTACCCAGTGCGTATATGACATCTGTGCCTAATATTTTTCCTTTCGTTTTGTTTTTTAAAATAAAGAAAGAAGTGGAAGCCATCAATTTAAATGTTTCATTTTTAAATGAAAGTTTTGTATTAAATAAAATGATAACGAAATACAAAAAAATCATTGTTCTTAGCATAGATTTAAAGGAGGCCAAACTTGTCGCCAAATTAATTTAAAATAGTAACCTTTTCTGAATTATGAAAAAAAAAAAAATATCTGCTATGATTGAAATTTGAGTTGCCATCATAAGAAAAAAGGGTACTTTTCGGTTAGCCGGGCGCCAGTGTTATATATACATACATATATACATATATATATACACATATATTTACATATATATATATGTACATACACACACATATATAGATACATACCTATGTATATATATATGTAAATATATGTGTATACATATGTATATATCTATGCATATATAACACTGGCGCCCGGCTAACCGAAAAGTACCGAAAAAAGTATTTAAAATTGGAAAAAAAATTAATATTTCGAAAACTAATTCGAATTTAAAAATTCTACTACCAGTTTTGAGATCTGTGGATCAATACGGATTTTTGGTGTTAATTTCATCGCAAAGTATTCCATATTTTAGGAGAAATCGCCGTGAAACATAATCAGTCGATTCAAAGAATCGATACACATTTCAGGCGTTTCATATATTCGTTTCATAAATTCGTTTCATTAGGATTTTATATATACTAGTTGCGTAGCAACCCGTTGTGTTGCTTTTGAATTGCATGAGACAATCGATCTTTTTGCGAAAAATGAAATCTTAACTTTATTGTAAATTTAGAAAGCCATTGCAATATTAATTTTATTAAATACAATATTTCAAATAAGTTATATTTACAATTTCAGTCAAAACTTTCCCAATAAAAATGCACATATTCTATAACTTTATTTGCCTAGAGTTTTTCGCTCTTCCAAGATTTTGCTTCGAATTTCGGAGTTCGTAGAAATGATGTCATTTGGGTCAACTTATACAAAAGTGAATTTGTTTGGACGAATTTATTCAGAAGTATTTTATATTTATGAATTAAAATAAATATTTAAAGAATTATTTTTTCTTCTCGCTAAAACTTTTCCCTTCTTTTTCTCGCTTTTTCGCATTTTTAATGTCCGCTTCTGAAATGTTTTATTAGCCATCTTAAGGCAATGGTTGAAAATCTACTTTACGACTTTAAATTAAATGAAAATAACGTACGATGTTTTTTTTTTTTCTTTTGACGTCAACAGAATTTATCTCAATGTTCCAGTCGAGAGTCGAATTTGTGTTTCTAAAATAAACGGATTCCTGAAGCTTGAATATGTGTGAGTTCGTATTTCGTGAAATTTTCTTGAAAACTACAATCATTTTTTCACTATTTATTCAAATATACGTTAATTTCAATTAAAAAAGGATTTCAAACAATGACCTAATAATCCTTGCCATTTTCCCTTTTCTCTCTTTTATCCACAAAAATGGAGCAATTTTAGTTTCCATCATTAGAGAAATGTCATTAAAAATAACGTAAAAATTTATATATCGAAAACTAATCAAATTTTAAACTTCTACGACCACGTTAACATCCTCGGACCCATGCGGATAACTGACGTTAATTTGATCACCCAGCATTCCATATTCTAGGAGGAACAGCTGTGAAATACAAATGGACAGTCACTTTTTAATATAACAGATTGATGAAGTTTTAATTTCGCTATAAAAACTTAGTCAGGGACAAATGCTGAATTATTTATATTATTTTAAGTGCAAATGGCTCATTCCATAATGGAGCCTGTACGCAATGGATATAGATTAAAAACATTATTCTTGAAAATTATTTAAAAAGACATAATAAATAAATCAATTAAGATACAGTTTTCAAGAAAATTGCATTTGAAAGTAGATTTTTTCCCCGATATAACGGGTGTAAAAATTGAAGATGCGCGATGTTTAGAAATTCAAAAAAATGCAGTAGCAAAGATTGCAAATCCGACATTTAATCGTCAAGCGTTGCCATTCTCAAAATGACGTCAGCCGTACGCACGGACATATTTTTCCTTTATAATATAGATAGATAATATAGATAGAAAAGTTCCGTTTGTCAGCTAAATCTTTGCATGTGAAAATGTATTCTTTTGGCTTGAGGGTCTAATTGAAGTACCTCGAAGTACAAATTTCAGAAACTGATGTCTTTTAGATGTATTTGTGTAAAAATATATAGTTTTATCAAAGAAAAGGATTGTTTTCTTATAAATATGGCACTTACTGAAGCATTACGCCAAGTGCCTCAAATTCGGTATCAGCCGAATGAAAATATATTGTAACATTAGCTTTATGAGAGAAAATGTTTTTTAAATAGTGACGTCATTTTCTGTTCAGACTTAAAATAAAGTTATTTTTAATTGTAATGAGTAAATGGTATCAATAAGGATAAATAAACCCCAAAATTTCTTTTTTTCTGCAACAGTGGAAATAATACGATTGTAACCATTTTGATGAAATTTCAAAAAATCTTTTCAAATTAAATTAAAAATATAAAAGTGAAAATATTTAGAAAAATAGCTAGTGCGAGGACATCTACAAATGAACAGCTTTCATTTAAAAAAAGAATTATTAGCAAAATTGGTACATTAGAAAGTTCAAGGAAGATGTCTAAAAAAGCTATCTTGTGTTTTCAATATATAGATTACTTTTTCTCTTTTACTTTAACAGTTGCCTAGCAACTCTATTTCATACAAATTACATTTAAAAGCACATATTTTTTACAATTCGGCTCTAAAAATTTAAATTGTTTGACTACATATATGTTAAATCCGTGCTTTTCTATATATTATTCTTTCATTTATTTATTGATGAAGCTTTAATTTTTTGTAGAAAATTAGCGGGAGAGAAATTCTGTACTTTTTTTTATGTGCAAATTGTTTATTAATATTTAGCAATGGAGCCGGTACGGCAAAATCATTTAATTGATAAATAACAACGAAATAAAGCCAAAACGCACTGGGTTTTATAACAGACGATATTCTTGACATAGCACGTATTTTAATTTCAATTTTGTTTTTCGGTTTTTATGAGAAAATGGCAACAAAAAGATACAGCAATCTACTATTTTCATTTCTCCCTTTTAGTTTCAACAGAAATGGAGTACTTAAGCTGCCACGATTACAAAAAAGTAATAAAAACTACAAAAAAAATAATATATTAAAATTAAAATGGGATACAGCTTTCAAACAAATTGCACTTAAAAGAGCATTTTTTTTCGTTATATGGCGGTGTAAAAATTAAAAATGTGTGATGTTTAGAAGTATGAAAATTTCCAGTAGAGAAAATTACAAAACCAAAATTTTATTTCAAATTTCAAACTGTTCCCATTCGCAAAATGACGTATGCGTTACGCACAGATATGTTTGTCCTTTATAATATTGATAAGGTAGATTTTACTCACAGCTTATCAAATTTTAACGTACAAAATATGGAATTAAGCAGATATTTTAGGAATATTTTGAGAACTAAGAAAAAAAAGAGACTTCCTTTAAGAATCATAACACAAAATAGCAAGTTAAAATTATTATTTTTCTCAGGAGATATTTTAAATATACGAATGCACCCATAGGTTTAACATTAGTGAGGGAAATTCGGACGCAGAGTATGACTAAAATCCTTAAAACTCTGTTCGTCTCATGCTTTTGTTTCATGTCAAGCAGGGATCTCGCTTACTTTTAATGAACGTTAGCAATTTGGCTAATCAAAAATAAAAAACAGTAGCCAAATGAAAAAAATGTTAGCAAAATGGATTCGTCGTGAAAAACTGAAAAATCGATCTTTGACCCCTTAATCTAGCTTTCTTTCAATATACTCTAAAATAAACTACTTTTTTAAACATCTTATACAGGGTGTCCAGCGAATAAGACCCTGATTTCAAAATTAAATATCTCAAAAACAAAGATCAATAGAATTATGCGGTAAACGGTTTGTTTATTAGCTAAGCTGTAAAAATGTTAGACGGAAGTTTCAAAATTTAGTTGCAAAAACCGCTAACAGATGGCGCTGTAATCGCAATTCCTATGCATCGTGTTTTGAAGTCGAGAGCACTAGCGTCTCATTCCTAGATGGCTTCCTATGGAAGAACGAAAATTGGGAAAGACCGCTTTTTCGTTGGGATGATGTGCAGAAGTGGAAACATCTGGTCACAGAATTATTGCATCAGCTTCAATTTTAGAGAATTTCAATTAATAGAATTTTCAATAAAAAGTTTAGCAATCATTATATAATAACTTACTAAAATATTTTATTTGGGTAATGTGCAGAAGCGGAGCCATGTGTTGACAGAATTGAGATTTGTTTCAAATTTTGTTATAAGCTACTTCGGTCCGGATGCCAGTGTCTTTGTGGTATGTCTTTTCTCTCCTAATTAGTAGATCGTGGAATCGAATCCAAGTAGAGGAGGATTTGAAAAAAATGGAAATCTTTTCTTTTTAATGTTTATTTAAACTGTGAAAAAAGTTTGAATAAAAAAATCCAAAGTTTCTGGTTTTAAAATTTAATTAAGCTAAAAGAAACCCCTTTTTTAAAAATCTTTGAGCATTTATAATAATGATTCATAAATCATTTTTTTTAAATTGTAGAGAATAATTTGAATGAAAAAATACAAAGTTTCTATTTTTAAAAACTTAATTAAGTTAAAAAAATAATTTTAATTTTAAAAACTTAATTTCATTTTTTTTAGTTGAGCACAGAAATATGGTGCAACTTCTAGCGATAGGATTCGAAGTGTTGGAAAGGAATGCAGCATCCGAAATACTTTTGCTTTGACGTTGATGATATGACTTATCATCAATTCCTTAAAAAAAAAAAAAGTAATTTAATGCATAATATCTGTCTCTAAAACTTCGTTTACAAAGAAAAGAAATATATGTCTTGTGCTAAAACTAAAGTATTATACCGTGATTTAAAAATAAATTAAAAGTGAAAAATTACTTTTTTATTTTTAATAATTCAGGTATAAACAATAATACCAAAATATTATGCCGTGATTTAAAAATATGAAAAATAAATGAAAAGTACAAAATTATTTTTCTAAATATATGCATTTTGATTTAAATAATTATATGGCATTAAAGATTGAATTTAATAAAATATTTAATAAGTTCTTATAATGATTTCTAAACTTTTTATTGAAAATTCTACTAATTGAAATTTTCTAAAATTAGAGCTCATGCAATAGTTTGTGACCAGATGTTTCCACTTCTACACATCACCCCAATGAAAAAATGGACTTTCCCAATATTCGTTTTACCGTATGGAGCAAATCTAGGAATGAGACGCTAGTACTCTGGACTTTCAAGCTGTTTACAAGTATTGCGTTTACAGCGCCATCTGTTAACGGTTTTTGCGACTAAATTTTGAAACTTCTGTATAACATTTTTACAGCTTAGCCAATAAACAAACCGTTTGTCGCATAATTCTATTGATCTTTGTTTTTGAGATATTTAATTTTGAAATCAGGGTCTTATTCGCTGGACACCCTGTACATCAGTTATTCATTTAAATTCAACGATGCGCAACATAAACTATTTTAAAAAAAAGTTCTTTTTAATGTCTCGCGCAATCAAGGAAAAATTCCCAAACCCGATTTAACTCATTAAAATCTTATGAAACAAAACTTTACGACCAAAGTTTACTCAGGATTTTAAGATATTACATATAATGAATCCTGAAAAATCTTAAATATAAACAATAAAATATATATTGCATTTAAAAAATATATTTTTTCCAGAATTCTATGGCTTTTCATTGAAGACTATACTTCAAAGGCAGATTGAAAACTGTACTAATGATTCGATGCCATTGAACATGATAATCGGCAACAATCGTTCAGTAACGCTAAAAATCTGTCGCCTGTACTGACACACACTCACAAAAAAATGAGTAATCATTAAACATTCGGAATCAGGCGAATGTAATCGCTCCTTTACTCGCCAAATGAAGCATTTTGTCGCGATTTGGCGCAATGGCGAGTGGCAGCGAGAACCCTGGTGATAAGGGATTAAAAATTCTTTAAAGGACGCTTGTTGCGAAGGGGTTAATAGTCGAAAATGCTTGTTATGATGTTCTAACTGATGATAACAATGTATTATTATTTATGAAATATAATAGACACACATTAAGTAAAAGTACTTACATTTTTTTTATATTAAAATTTCTGTATTAATAAAAAAGAAGGGTTTTTTGTCCGTGTGTCTTCTGCGTGTTTGTTTGTTTGTTGACGACGGTTAGGGAAATCTATCGCACGTAGAGGTCTACAAATTTGGATAAGGATGCACATAGACAGATTCAAATGAACCTGGGGCTGAGATTTTTCATTTTGTGATAATTAGCTTAATTAGTTTATCCTTGGACAAATTCGTGGAAAAAATGTCCTTTGCACAAGCCTCTTGTTATGCGCGTGATTTTATCAGAGATTTATTCAATCCAAGCAACTAAACGAAAAGGATTTGCACATAATTGTGAAAATTAAAGATTTTAATGAAATATTCTTTCTTGTGGCTAAAATTATGCAGTTTTAAGTATAATTATGAAAGTAATTTTCAAAGAATCTGCGATTGTTTTTGTTGGTTAGGGATGCTATGGTCATCTCTTGCACACATGAGCTAAACAGATCGGGACTTCAGATTAAAATGGAATCTGACCCACTACACACATCCATACCTGATTGTGTTCGAACCAAGCAAGCTCTTGTTCAGTAACCAGCTCGCCAATCGCAAGACAAGCAGGTGGCTTGAATCTGGGAAAAGTACTTTAAACCATGTATCATTTCATCACAGGAAATCAATGTGTCTTTATTTCTCATTTTGAAAAGAAGTTTTAAATCTATTGCATAAAACTTTTGACTCTGAATTAAACTGAAAAAAAACTGCAGGAAAATAACTGTTTTCTCAAACTTTACTTTTTATAGACAACGGGGGGGGGGGGGTGGGCTTTTCCACCTATTTTTAAGGAAGGGGGATCGAATTCTTAACCCATCTTATGCTACTTGGACATATCGGGCATTTCTCCGCGCTCTCGCAATAAAAATATCCTTTCCACTAAATTCAGTTTTTGTGCATGAAATTTATACCTCAGCATCAATATAATTTTTTATAGAAAGTGAAGAATAGAGCTGTGTAGGGGCCCGAGTTATCATGATTATGGGCCCAAGTCGTTTTTTCACGATCATAAATCTAGATCAGAAAAAAACCTGTCCTCAAGTGAGTTTAGGGAAAATTGGGAAGCAACTTCAATACCACGCTTCAATTTTTGTGCAAGCAGCAAACATGAGCATGACGATTTTATTTTCCATCAGGTTCAGTAGGTATAGGAATAGGATCAAGAGATTTTGGGGGAAGGCAGCTGATTTTGAATATCATTTTTAATTTTGTGTATATGGTGAATCTCATGTATAAGGAAGTTATACGTAAGTTTGATATTTTAAATGATAATAAAAATATACTAAAGTATTTCTGTTTTCCGAGTTTTTCTTTCCTCTCATAATATAGGTTAAGTTTAACCTCACTCACCAGGAATACAAGCAGAAATTGGAGGCCCCGAACAGGGGTCAGGTGGGCCCTCTGTATCTCCTGTATTTACTATATGCATATACTTAAACGGTTCCTCACGGGGCCTTTTTCAGCTTAGGGCACCGATACAACCAGGCCCGTAGCTAGACTATACTTCCAGGTAGGGCAAAGATTTTTCCAAGGGTGGCAGATTATATCTTCATTTTTTTTTCTATCTCTTAATCGCAGTTCTTCAAAAATATGCATTGCGATTTTACGGAATTTTTTTTTCATTTAAAATATAAGATATTTCTAAGGTCAGTACGAAATTTTTAAAGTTTCTTCAGAGACATAATAAAAATATATTAAAGTTAAATAAGATATTTGGCATAATCAGGACCCTAGGAACCGTCTCGCATACCCGCCATTTGGGGGAGGGGGGCTGGGCAAAGTCAGGAGGCCAGTAGTAAGTTATTGTACCTTTGAGCCGAATAATGTTTTTTAACTTTTGTAATTATTTTAAATGTATTTTTTAATAACATTTTAATTTGTTTTATCCAAATTCATTTTTTGTCAAAGATCTTGGTCAGATTTAGAAAACAGATATCCGCTTTCCTTCTATATCCACTACTTTTTATAAAGATGAGCAGATGGAAGAGCTTTTGAAGGTTTAAATTCTATTTTAAAAATATAATGGTATTTTAGTCTGTTTGGGGACCCGCTATAAATGGGAGAAAAAGATGAAACCAAAGGTTCAAAACTTCATTAATGCTATTACTTCCTTCAACCAAAACAGATATGCACTTTCTTTCTACAGCCACCATTCTTTTTAAAGGTGCCCAGATGAAAGAAATTTTGTAGGGTCTAAATTCTTTTTGAATTGCCTTTTTTAAAGCCTTCTATAAAAGTGAGGAAAAGTTGGATCCCAAGATTCAAAACATTTAGGCCAAATTTTTTATTCAAATGTTTAAAAAATATGCTTTTTTATCTCATTGGTGCCCCTAATAAGTTTCGAAACTTTCTTAATACCATTACTTTCTTCAAAAAATTTGTGCTTTCCTTCTATAGTCACCGTTCTTTTTAAAGGTGATGAAAGAAATTTTGCAGGCTTTAAATTCTTTTTGAATTATGTTTTTGGGGGTCCCTATAAAAATAAAGTAAAGTTGGAACTCAAGATTCAAAACTTTTAGGCCCCTATTTTTTAATCAAATGTTTAAAAAATATGCTTTTTAATCTCGTTGGGGGTCCCAAAGAGCTTCAAAACTTCCTTAATACAATTACTTCCTTCAACCAAAACAGATAATGTGCTTCCTTTCTAGCCATCATTTTTTTTAAAGGTGCCCAGAAGAAAGAAATTTTGCATGCTCTAAATTTTTTTTAATTGTCTTTTTTTAGGGAGGGGGGGGGGGTATGAAATTGAGGAAAAGTTTTAACCCAGGATTCGAAACTTTTAGCTTCCTTTTTTTTATTCAAATGTCTAAAAAACGTGCTTTTTAATCTTGTTGGAGGCCCGAATCAGGTTCAAAACTTCCTTAATACTATTACTTTCTTCAACCAAAACAAACATGCGCTTCTTTCTATAGCCGCCATTCTTTTTAAAAGTACCCAGATGAAAGAAATTTTGCAGGTTCTAAATACTTTTTAAAATGTCTTTTTTAGGGTCCCTATTAAAGGGAGGAAAAGTTGGAACCCAAGACTCAAAACTTTTAAGCCTCATTATTGTTATTCAAATGTTTAAAAAAATGTATTTTTTAATCTCGTTGGGGGTCCCAATAAGCAGGCATCTGGGTAACATACTCTTGCCACCTATCCCCTTACGTTCGACCTGTTTCTTTTTTAACGTTTCATTTCTCTTCTCTCAATAAATTACTAATGTTAATTATACATAAATGATATTCTGTAATTATTTAATCTGCTTAGCTCGCTTTGCCGGTTGGTTTTTCGAAAGAAGAACCTATTTTGGGGCGTTCCCCCTTGGGGGCCCCACAGCCTTCCACAACGTAAACCTTTTCGGAATATACCAATCTGATCTTGAATCAGACAATCCTTGAATTATTGTAATTTTTCTTTAGATAAAAATGATAGTCTCCAGATAAAAGTTAAATTTTCCAGCATCGTCGTTCACTTTGCTACAGGAGCAAATTTGTTATTTTCCCACCTTCAGCTCAATCATGACAGCAGTAAAATCTACTGGATAATTCTGCAGTTTCAGAAAAACTTGTCAAAAGGTCTTTGCAAAACGCGAAAAAAAGGGTATAAATCGCAAGAAAATTGGGCAAAAATTAAAAAAACGTCGAGAGCAAAATTTGACTATATCGATCCAAAAGATTGAATGTGGAATTTTAAAAAATATGCTAAAATCACATAAAATGTTCGTAAAAAATTCAGAAATTGCAAAAAATAAACTTTCTATATCGAACTAAAAGACGTCAACTTGATCCCTTTTAGGGATATTAAAAACACCGCGGAAAGCAAATAAAACACCGCACAAATCAAAATTTACTATATTGGGATAAAATATTGAAGCCGGATTCCTTTTATATTCTCAAAAAAATAAAATTAAATAAATCAGTGAATTGAAGGTTTTTTCCGTTCAATCACACACACGCACGCACACACAAAAAAATGCTTTGATTTGCCCATTTTTCGCAAAAATATAGACCAATCTAATGTAATAAGTCACCAATCTAATGTAAAAATTACTCAACATCCTTCGATATTACAAAGATGCATTTTCGTCAACTCAAATCTCAATAGTGTTCCGTCAACTGTGCTGCATTGTACTTTTCATAATTAGAAACTGATCTTACGCATGAATATTTTTTCTTTCATAACACGAATAAGTCGCGAATAAAAGATCAAAATTTCTAGAAATTTTCCATTCAAAAGACGGAAATTTCTTCAAATATGAGAAAAAATCTCTTCTAATCATAGGAGCTTAAAAACGGGAAAAGCCTTTAAAATCGCATAAAAAGTTTGCGAAAAATTCAAAAATTGCAGAGGAAAAAATTTTGTACTTGTGGCTAAACGATTGAAACCTGATTCATTTTACTAATGTCAAAAAATCCGGTCGGAACGCGAAAGAAAATTAAAAATTACATAAAAGACTTCGTGAAATATTCAAAAATCGCACGCAGAAGACTACTTTACTATATTCGGCTAAAATGGAAAGATAGATTGAAAATGGATTTCTTTTATGAATATGGGGGAAAAAGTACGAAACTCGAAAAAACACTAAAAATAGAATGAAAAATTAAATTTAAAAATTTGCTTAAAAAAAAAACCTGTTTCGATGTGCATAATTTAAGGCATACAGGTATCCTTCCTATCAAATCTTGTCCTGAACATTAAAACATCTGGTCAGACCAAAAAAGAAAAAGAAAAAAAAACTAGACAATAACTCTCTAAATAAATATATATATATATATATATTTAAATAAAAGGCACCGTTCAAGGCAAAAAATAAAAGTTATTATAAGCGAGAATTTTCTGCTTAAAAAAATCTGTCTGGGCTATGCGGATGACATTGTCTAACTGAAAAAAAAAAAAAGAAAAAAAAATGCGAAAGACTTCCATATTTTTTTATTTATGTGCAATATTTAGCGGTTTTTTGTGGCGGTTCTTAACATTTGCAAAGGGAATTCAGTATGGAACTTTTATTTTTTGCCAAATTTTGTTCTCTGCTATTTTTGAATTTTTAGCTGTTTTTCTGGTATTTTTTTTAACATTCGTAAATAAAAAATCAGGTTTCAGTCTTTTAGCACAATATAGTAAATTTTGCTCCCTATGAACTTCGAAATATCGTTATCAATTTTTGGCATTGTTTCGCATTTTGCGGCGATTTATTTATTTTTTCTTTTTTTTCTAAATGAGGGAATTCTAAGTTAAATTTTGCTAGGGCTTTGATCTAGTTGTAAGAATATCACATCTGTTCCTGTATCGCCATGAACAAAATGTTGAAATTTTTAATTTAATCCGGGTCGAAATAAAAATTTACAATAATTCAAGGTTTGTTTGATTCGAGATCTGAGCGGGTATAGCCTCAATGGGTTTACGTTGCCGAAAACAGTTCAACCCAACTCTAAATTCGTTTAATTTGAGTTTCGTTTTAGAAAAATCAACTAGTGAAGCTCCGCTGGTATTGTTATAAAATGGAACTCGGATAGCAAAATTAAATAGCGGTATTTCTTCAAAATCTTACAGAGGGGGGGGGGGGGGTGAAAAAAATGTTTGTGGGTGACCTCAAAATACCTTCCTACGGCCCAGGGCATAACGTAAATAAAATGTTTTTATTTTAATTGGAAATTGGAATCGAATACCGTTTTTCACTTTTCAATAAATGCATTACACTTTGAGTTGTTATTGATTTCTATCTTATGATGGTCTGCATCAGGCTGTCGCCTTGCAAAAATTGGCTTACAATGGCAACTTTGGCGACCACTTTGAAAACTGATTTGCTTTTAAGAAGAAGTGCAAAAGAGTTTCATTAAACAGTGCATTCAGTTTCTTCGTTTCTTAATAAAAGCATCTGTAACATTTTTGAATTTAAGAATAAAAATGACTTTATGAATGTGTCAGTAAGTAATAAATTTGGATTTGTAAAATCGTAAGTAACCTGACATATTTTATTGTTTAAATTTGAAATAATGATTGGTTTACTTTAGAAGCGCCATTTTTTTTTTTTTTAAATTTCAGTGGAATGGCAGACAGTCAAAGAGATGAAGTGGCAGACCTTCCATTATCTATTTTGTAATTTCACATGAGGGAGGAGGGGGGAGACTGTCCTTTGGAGTTTGTTGTAATTGGACCAAGTTTCCACGAAAAAAGCATTTAACTCTTATGTACAGCAAATTCAAGTTAAGGAAACAGCATTGTTATTGTGGGCTGCTTCAACGTTAGTTTCAGAAGCCATTGGTTTCAACTCGGCTTCCTAATGGTAAATTTCGTATGGTGACAATTGTATAAAAAAAGCACGATTTAGAGATTTAAGGTAAACCCGATTTGTTGTTGAAGCAGTATGGAATAATTTCTACAAAGCGAAAAAGCGAGGCACGCACAATGGAGCAATTTTCGACAGGTCTGTTAAAGAGGAAGAAAAAAAAAAGCTTTATAGATGAAATTTTGTTAGTTTTGTTTCCAGTCCAGAAAGGAAATTTAGGGGTAGAAGGCAAGGTCTGGCATGAGGGCAGAAAAATAGAAATGTGATGTTGTATTACATAATTTTTTTTTAAGGGAAATACTGAGTGAAAAAATGATCAGAATGTCGAACTTCATTATAGGTTGGACAAGAAGTGGGGGAAAACTGGAAATTTAATGTTTTTACCACAATGCGCTAGGTCGGGCAAAATATTTTCCAGGTCGGGCCTTGCCCGACCTGGCCCCTACCTGGCTACGGGCCCGGATACAACTCTCCGCCCTATCGCCCTCTGATCATGTCCCTGTTACTCGCATAATAATATTTTAGCCAAAATGATCTTTTGGTTTTTCATATAAGACGTCATAAGTGAGTAACACAGAGGGCCCCAAGAATGTCTATACTTTAAGCCTCTAATTTTTTAAATCAAGTTTGATGACTACATCATACTGACTTTAATATGGTAATGAAAATAATTATTTTGTGTACATTCGAAATCTTTATTTTTACTTATTTCTTAGGTAATTTTCCTTATATGTATGTACTCATAACTTTCGTAAAATCAAAAATTTCAGTTTATTTATTCTTGTTTTCTTTTCTATTATGCTTGTATCTATACTTTGCAACAGATATAGTTAATAAGAACGTAAGGATAATAATAATAATAAATAAAAAACAGAAACAAAAGTTTGTACAGAATAAGCATAAATATAACAAGTATTATGTACCAACAATTTAGAAAAAAAAATCCCAATTAGACATTCACTGAAAGCTTATTACCTGATAATACCTGAATACCCGCGGATGAAGAGAGGTAAGAGGAAACAATACTTTTGCGACATTGCCTCAAGGCGTAAGTATAGCTCCCTATGATCTGGTCATTTTTCAGGAAGGCAGGAAGTTGCGGGCTATTTGTACTATGGTAACGTGAGTAGTAACGTGATCAACTATTTTACAGCTTTTAGTTCTCTCAGTGGGTGGGTTTCCTGTGATTTTTGTTGGAAATCTTCTAAACTACGCTTCTAAGAAATGTATTTCAGATTGCAAAGGAAAAAAGTATGAGCAAGATAAGATTTGGAATAGTATAAAATTCCTGTACTTTTTCCATCTGAAATCGAGCCCCTTTGGTCCCGGGCTCCCGTGAAGTTGCCCACTGTGTCGCCTCCCCCCCCCTCTCTCACCGGCCCTGAATAAAATTATAATTATTATTTAGTAATTAGGTACAGAAATTATAAAAACTGCAAATTAGTAGTTTCATTAGTTAATAGCATACAATAACATTATATACATTAATATTTTGCAATAATTATGTAAAACCATGTTAAATACCAGTGATATTTTTATATATTAAAATTATTAATAACTGAATTTAATATTTAATTGCTAACACTACTTAAAATTAATAATTATTAAACAATTAACTCTCTAATTAGGAACGTAATATACATTTTTATGCTTTAATTACTAAAATGATAATTAATAATTTAGTATTCATTCTAGAAAGAAAACGAAGCAGAATGCTAGTTCAAAAAACAGCACTATTCCATGAGGAAATATATTAGTAGTAATGTGTTTAGTAACGATATAAGAAAAAGAAAAGTGTATAATTTTTTAGTATGATAAATAATGTGTCATTAATTTTTAATAATTTTATTAATTACAAATTGAAAAATACAATTAAATAACAACATGCTTTAATAATATCCTGTTTTTTTTTTTTTTTTTTTTTTTTTTTTTTTTTTTTTTTTCTAAAGAAATAAAGTTCTGTTATTTTTGCAATGTTTTGGGCACACGGATTTAGAAATACTGTGGAATGGGAAAGTTTTTTTTACAAGAAATCGCTGGCTACAACTACAGGTGAATTTCACTATTTCTTAAAAAGGCAGGGGGCATTTTCCCAATTTCAAAAGGGGCAGGGCACATTTTCCTAATTTCCAAAGGGGCCCTTAAAAAGTGTCCTAAAGGAAAAAGTAAGTAAATTAGAAAATTAATAAAACCTGCAAATAAGTAATTTCATTAGTGGCACAAATAATAAAATTATATATAATAATTATATATAAATTATATAATAACAAATAATATTGTTTGCAACTCGTTTTACTTGAAACAATTACTGTTAATCATCTAAACCTAAACTTACACAAATGTATTTGTATGCTAACCAAAAAATTTATGAAAATGAGTTAAATCTATTCTTACACTCATACAGAGTAAATATAAGAATATCCGAAATCCTCAAAATATTAAATAATAGCAATATCACATCCCAGTGGGAAATATTAGCTTTCAATGGTTCGTTTTTAAGAAAAAAGTTTTGCTACCTTTTCAATACCTTTTTTTTTTTTTTCCCCGTATATGAGTTACAAAGTAAAAAAGAAAAAAAAAGAACAAAAAAAAAAGTCAACCTATACTGAAGAAGCAAAGTTACTAATTAGTTCTTTTTCTCTTATTTCTTTTACAATAACTGTTGAGCAGATGTCATTCTTTCATTCTTCTTTTGCTCCAATATTTGCTGTAAATTTATTATTGCAAATGTAGAATAAGAAAAAAAAAAGATTCTAGCTATTTTATTCTTTTACTTGCAGAAATTTTTTATACTGCTATGCTTATTTTATATAAACGAATGAATTATTTGATTAGTTAAAGAAAATTATGACATTGCAAATTATATATTTAAATATTTTAAATGAAATGTTTTTTTATGTCATATAAAACTATCCTTTTTAGAAATTTATTGTACTTATTTTTTTTATAATACTCAGAAATTAAGCTTTGAAGCAAATATTTAAAGCCTTTTTTTTGTTTATTACTAAGTCAAAATACCTGTAAAAACTTTCAAAATTATATTCATCTTACATTTGAATTCCTTTTTATGTCATTTTAGACATTTAGAAAATTTATTATTTTAATCAATGATTTTAAAAAAATCAGTTGATTAAAATCATGATTTAATAGCTAATTTAAATCAACTGATAAAAATCGCTGACATCCTAGAAAAGTATTTAGGAATTCATTCTCATACTGTCATAGAAAGTATATACGTATTGAGGTTTACCATGGCATGTTCGGTGTTGAAATGAAGTTTGTGTCATTTATATTTCGTTTACAGAGACGCTCAATATAATTCCACTACATTACGGTCTATGGGAAATAATCGTTTTAGTGCATTTTAGTGATGTTATAATATTTTTAACATACTGAAATGGATATATAACAAGGAAGTACATTACAAAATGTCTACTATAAAATATGGTGCGCATAGTATTTGTTATTCATTTACAGGTACACACAAGAATGGAATATCTTTCATTTTTGGAACCTCACAAAATAATTAGGTTACAGTACTGTCTATGAGGAATAATTGCTGAAAATGAGTTTTCAATTGCAGTATGTTTTCTTATATTTAGCACTTTTTTTTAAATATTACTTTTTCTGTATAAATTATATAGATCATGTATAGGGCTGCAGAAAAGAACCCCATTACATTATGGTCTATAGGTAAAATTCGTTTGCAGTGTATTTTAATTACGCTATACTATTTGAAACGTAATGAAACTGACATACATGACAGATGCGCACTACACATTGCTTACTGTAGAATATGGTGTGGTGTGCATAGCATTTATCTTCTTTTTTTTTCCTTTTTTTCTTTTTTTTTTTCTTATACGGAGACGAACAAATATATTCGGTTACAGTAGTGTCTATGAGCAATAAGTGCTGATATTGCGTTTTCAATTGTGGCATGCTTTTTAAAATGTATCTATTTTTTTCCATGTCATTTGGTGTGTCTACATTTTATAAACATTACGCAAGGCTGCACAAAATAATTCATGTACATTTTCGGATTTTATATATATATATATACAGTGTTTAATTTTCGCCGGAGCTTACCGAAGAACAGCTCTGGTACTTCTTAGCTTTTCGTGATTATTTAAATGTTGGTAGGAATTCACCTCAGCTCATAGATAATGCGCTTTGGAGCCCTGCGAAACAGCGTTTCCAAAATGCGGAAGCCTAAATTACATTTTCCTGTTCCTCCGATTTACAATCCTTTGAGTCTTTCTTCCAAAGGCCTTACATATTTGATGTAGCGTGTCGCACACATAGGAGCATGCTTCTATCTAGTGCTCGCAAATCTACACTCAATGGTTTTCTGTCTCAGTTGTTTTCAAATGGCGACGAGGAATGCCGGAATTATTCGCAACTCTATCCGCCGTTTTTACTTGTGGTTGTATATTGGTTACTCACTACTTTTTGTTCATGTTTGTAAAATATTTTTTAAGATCAACTTTTTAGTTACTCGCGGTGTTTAATTTGCACTGAAGCTCATAGGAACAGCTCCAGTATTTCTTAATTTTTAACCAATATTTAAATGTTAATCGGAATTTGAAACCTACCAGAGTTTGTAAATAATGCTCCCAGAAGCCCCGAGCGTTGTGTCAATATAAAGTAATGGGATTTTTTAAAATTTCCCACTCTCTGATTTAAGTTTTTTTTTTTTCTCTTTATTTATTAGATTACGTTTTATGTAAAGGAATATTAGATATAGTCAAAATATATTTTATATGTACGAGTGTATATAAACATTTTTTTTCCGAGTAAGAAATTGCTTTAAATTTTGCATACTATTTGAAATAAAAAAAAATACAGGTACAAGGAGAGGGGAGGTTGTTGCAACGAAAGTTTTTATTAGTACAGAAAATTAGAGATCAGGTGCTTTTTTTGTTATAAATTAAGCCCTGTAATCTGTATATATATATAAATATATATATATATATATATATATATATATATATATATATATATATATATATACATACAGTGTAATCTGTATGTATATATAAATATATATATATATATACATACAGTGTAATCTGTATGTATATATAAATATATATATATATACATACAGATAGATAGATAGAAGATAGATATGGGGGCATTCTCACAATCTTTTGACTTTCGGGAATAAAAATCTGGGGAAATTAAACTTACTAAAATAACATTTTAATCTGATAGACAAATGCCGTAATGATTCAAAATAAAGAAAAAATGGTCAGCAGAGAGAATTTTTGTTATTTAACTGAGGTTTAAGTTAAACTTGCGAGTTTAATTTTCCTTACCATTTTACCACTCTAACTTTCTATTTTCTTCTAAATTTTTACTTATAATGAATTTGCATAGTACCCACAAAACATTCAAATAAGAAATAACAACAATGTAGTATTTTTAGTACAAACTTTTGGTATAACATTGTCGGAAACAAAATGGGATGGTATAGGAAAAAAGGGACGGTAATGGAAAAAAAAAAGGATGGTAGGGATGGGACGGTAAGGAAAATTACGACTATTTTTAGACAAATCATGTTAAGACTCAGTGATAGTCACAATGTTCAGTGATTTTTAGAAACAGTTATTTACATTGGATTAAAAATAATAATAATAATTTACCTCGAAAAGTGCAGAAATAAACCTTGGGGACGGTAAGACTACCAATAAAGCCACGATGCTTGAAATTGATATTTAAATGCTGATTTAAATTCTGCAGTCAATTTCCTGTCAAAGAATCTTAGACATTCTTTCTCTAGCATACTTCTGCATCACAAAAACTTAAAAGAAATTATCTGGCTGCATCTGAAGTGATTTTCTGTATAATTTTAGAAGAGGGACGGTAAGGAATCTAAAACCCAGGGACAGAGTTTAAAAAATAATAACAACCCTAAAAATGTGTGCAGTTTAATTTTTTGCTACAAATTTATATAAAACAATTGTCCCAGTTTCGGAAAAAAACTGCATCGAATTACTTTTATTGAAACAATTTTATACAGTCAGCTCCAAACTTAAAAATCAACATCAGGGACACGGGACGGTACAGGAATTTTCCTGGTATTTGGATCCCCAACATCGTCCAAAACTTATTTATCTCGTTAATATTGTTATGCAATCATGTAGTGGGATGTTCCCCCAGTATATGATATGAAAGAAAACACAAGAATATGTACTAAAATAAAAATTATTATTCAGGGACTTAAAAGTCAAAAGATTGTGAGAATGCCCCATATATATCATACTCTTGCTGTACAAAAGAAGTCGGATATTTTCTGACTATAGATGTTAATTGCTGAAAAAGGATTCATAAATGCGTTATACATTTTCAAAATTTTTTACTTAGACACCGTCTATCACCTTAATAAAGTGTGAAGTTTTGTTACAGTTACTATGTTCAGTATTCAGTGTTTTATAATTTGAATTTGGCGCATTATTTTTCTTTCTTTTTTACTTACTACCAACAGTAAATAAATTGAAAACGAAATATGAAAAATTTTGTTAATTGAAATGACAAAACGTGTTTTATTATTTAAAGTTTTTTGTATGTTTAAACATCCATCTAAATGCCCAAGATTTTACTCAGGCTCCAAAATAAGATTTGAATACATGTAATATTTAAAAATAAAAATCAGTCATTCACAGTATTTTGGTAAAGTGTCTTTCACGTGATTAACCAACACGTTAAACTATTTAGAAAAAGCAAAAATATAAATAATTAAGTACAACAAAGAAATGTTTCTTTATCATTCCCTTTTTACACTAATTAAGAATGAAAGTTCCCATGGTATTACTAGTAAAGGAAAAAAAAATCTCAATTGATACGGCTCGGAAAGAATGAAATACAGGCCCTGTTCGGGACGAATCTCGAGAAAAAATTTAAAGCCTGGGACGTTCTTCGATAAATGAAGTTCAGCTTTATTCAAATCTTCAGAAAATATCAATACTGCCGAGCCCGGCTCGAGTCATCAGATTAAAAATTATGGCCGGCCAAGTTTAATGAAAGAAAATTTCTCCGAGCCAAGCTTCGGGACAAGCTCAGTCTAGTGTAGACTTTAGAGTACTGCAGCAGGTCAAGTAACCCGATTGTACCCAACCCGGCCGCCATTAATTGTTTTCGTTGTGTGTTGCGTTTTAAATGTTTCAAGTTAGGTTTTGACTCTTTCTGTGTGGAATACGGGTCAACCTGATTTTTCAAAAATGTCCTAAATAGTTAATAATAATAATAATAATAATAATAATAATAATAATAATAATAAACTGTGTATGAATATTAATGGGTTTATAATGTATTTAATTTTATACAAAAAAGGTAAAACACATATTAATGATATCATTGTATATTACTTTTCCATAATTGTATTAAAATATGGCTTAATTTTTTCACATCGAGTTCAAATATTTTGGTTTCTAACTTAAACTACACAAGTGCTTTATGATTCATTAAGGATCAAAGCCTGTACTAAACTTGTTTTCTTCACCGTGCACCCCGAGGTGATATACAGAATGAGCCCCGATCAGGTTGTCAGCCTAACGCGGGACCTTCAGTGTTTGCAAGCTTCGTGCACATTTTATTGACCCCGAAGAGATGGAAGGTTGAATAAATCTTGCTTAGCTTGGAACCAAACTCTGGATCTGCTGGGTGGTAATCAGACGTGGTAATTTCTGACTACTACGCCACTGAGGTTTAATATTTTGGTTTCGGATCGACGAAATTAATTTTTGCCGGGTTCTGGTCGAATTTAAGTAGAAATTTCGTGTATATCGGGAAAAATTTTGCTAATTTATTTAGAAGTACATGCCCACCACGCCCTTCTTAATTTTTTAGACCTAGATAATAGCCTCCCACACCCTATTTCATAGACTTCTGTTTCTTTAAGACCGGGGGAGAAGGGGGGGGGGGCTGGATTGGTGACATTCAATATAAGAATATTCTCTTTTTATTTAACAGCACTATAAATTATAACCGACAAGTAGCAAGCTCTTTCTACGTACATATAGCGCGTTCTGAAATAAAATATGTAACTTTTTTGCACACACACAAAAAAATTTGTTTAAGAATTTCATATTTAAAACTGCTTCAAGAATTTCCTAAATGACACAATTTTAATCAGGCGTGATTCTGTTTCGAATTTCAGAAAATTTAACGCATTCTGTTCCAAAAATTTTTAAAAATCGGTCATCTGTCCGAAAATTCTGAGAAAAAAAATCACTGAAAAATATTGTGAATTTTGACAAATGATCGCAATAAAAATCAACTTCGTCCGTTGTTCGCATAAAAAATCGCTAATTACGCCAAAGGATAGCGGGAAAAGTGCGAATTTCATAAAATTACCGAGAAAAAACACGTATTTCGTCAAAGGGCCATTGAAAAAATTGAAATTTCGTCAAAAGATCGCGGAAATAACACAAATTTCGTCAAATGATCGAATAAATAACGCCAATTTCGTCAAATAAATGAAACAAATATACGAGTTTCTTCAAAGAATAGCAGAAAAAACGCGAATTTCGTAAAATTGTCACGGAAAAAACGCAAATTTCTTAGAAAGGTCATTGAAAAAATGCGAATATATTCGAAGGATCGCGAAAAAAATGCAATTTTGTCAAATGATCGCGGAAGAAACATGAATTTCGTTTAATGAGTGCGGAAAAACGCGAATTTCTAAAACTATCTTGGAAAAAACGTGAATTTCGTTAAAGGACTATTGAAAAAACGCGAATTTATTCTAAGGATTGCGAAAAAAAATGCATATTTAGTCAAATGATCGCGGAAAAAAAATACGGTTTTCGGCAAATGGCAGTTGAAAAAACGCGAATTTTCGTCAAAGGATTACAAGCTATTATTTATTGTTTCACTAATTGGTTTATTTCTATTAAATGCTTATTTTTAAAGGCAGTCACATGATTTTTTATAGTAGCATCGTTCAGAACGGTGTCACATTTTTAAAAATACAGCATAAATGTGACTTATTCAATATAAAAATTTCATAAGTGTTGATACCACTATTTTCGAATAGTAATTTCAGAAAATATCTTAAATTCTTGCTTAAGACATTTTTAAACTGTAGCATTCTCTACCGTTTTGCGTGCGTTTTTTTTTTTTTTTTTTGAGGGCGGGATGAGATAAATATTACTTATTTAATATTAAAAATGTCATAAGTATTGATACCACTATTTTAGAATAGTAATTTCAGCAAATATTTGAAATTGATGTTTAAGACCGCCACTCCCTCGACAAATGTATCTACGGATAAGTTGTACAGACGAGTTTCGTTCAGATACACTTTTGTTAAGAATAGAGTGCGCTCCCTGGTGGTGGAATGTGGAACTAACAGACCGCAATTTTATTTAACTTAGGAAATCCAACAAGGCGATCTGTTCAAATTTAAGATAGTTTATAACACATAATAAAGAGTTTTTAAAGGAATGGCGCGAGAAATTTCGTGGAGTGGCGGGGGGGGGGGGGGACACAAATGTTTTTTTTTTTTTTTTTTTTTTTTTTTTTTTTTTTTTTTTTTTAACTTAACGTTTTTTACCATTTTATGACGGTTTATTGACGGGGTCCTGAGATATAAGCTACTTATTTAAAATAAAAATGTCAAAAGTTTAGTTAGCGCTATTTTCGAATAATAATTTCAGTAAGAATCTCAAATTCTTGCTTAAGACCGCCACCCCTCGAGTAATTATATCTACTGATATGTTGTTTAACGGAGTTTCGTTCAGATACAGTTTTGTTAAGAATAGAGTGCGCTCCCTGGTGTTGGAATGTGGAACTAACAGAACGCGATTTTTTCTAAAATTAGGAAATCCAACAAGGCGATCTGTTCAAACTTTAAGATAGTTTATAACACATAATAAAAAGTTTTTAAAAGAATGGCGCGAGAAATTTCGTAGGGAGGGGGGTGGAAGGACGCTAATTTTTTTCTTAATTTAACTTTTTTTACCATTTTATGACGGTTTATTGACCGAGTCTTGAGATAAATGCTACTTATTTAATAGAAAAATGTCAAAAGTTTTGTTATCATTATTTTCGAATAGTAATTTCAGTAAGTATCTCAAATTCTTGCTTAAGACCGCCACCCCTCGAGTAATTATATCTACTGATAGGTTATTTAACGGAGTTTCGTTCAGATACAGTTTTGTTAAGAATAGAGTGCGCTCCCTGGTGTTGGAATGTGTAACTAACAGAACGCGATTTTGTTAAAATTGGGAAACCTAACAACGCGATCTGTTTTAAATTTTAAGATAGTTTATAAAACATAATAAAAATTATAAAAAAAGAATGACGCGTCACATTTCGGGGGTGGGGAGGGGCGCGAACAAAATTAGGAAATATAACAAGGCGATTTGTTTGAAACTTTTAAGATAGTTTAGAGAGGGTTTATCAAAATTTAGAAGGGGTTAAATGGCGATAAATGTACTGGGCGTTTTGAAAGAAAGTGTTTTGAAAGGAATATTAAGCGAAACCCTCTGTGCGATTTGTGATCACACTTACCGACTTGTTTTATACTGATGCCAATTGACAAAACAGCACAAACTAGTATACATTTCTCTCAAATAAAAATTAATTAACATACGACTACTAAAAATAGAAATGAAAATAATAATTAAATGACCACGTGTTAAAAATAGGAAATAGGGAAAATTGCGTCATAAAGTTGTATTTACACGTGAATCATGAAAAAAATAAGAAACTTTGAAAATATTTTAGTTATTTTGCGAGAAACGCACTTAATGGAAAAATTACGTCATATGTAAAATGCCGAAAGGATAAATATCGTCATATGTAAAATGCTTAAAATAATTAAATTATTACGCTTGAAAAACTTTTCATGATTAAAATTTGGTCATATTTAAAAAGCTCAAATAATGATATTCCAAAACATTTTTAAATTGAAAATATTTTTTAAACGTGAATTTTAAAAGAGAAAAAAAACTTTATAATAATGTACATGTGAAATGCATTTAATGGCGACAATTATGTCATATTTCGAAACTATTCATTTAAAACGATTTTCTTATGGACATGTGACGTCACATTGGGAATCACTTGGTGTAAAAAAAGAAAAAAAAAATGTTGCTAGCAAATGTCTTTGTATATTTCATTCCTTGATGCAGCCTAGAAACATTTAAATTTATGCCCAAAATATTTTCGATTTATTTTGTACGGATTCTTATTCGATAAATACATATCAGAAAAGTCGTATATATGCCTTTGAGGCATTGCGAGTTGCTTGGCGAAACGTTTACTGATTGTACTTCATACGTTTTCAGTATTTTTAACTTTTTATAAATTTTACTTTTTAACTGCAATCAAGTCTGTCTTATTTATTTATTTTATTTAGTCTTTTAAAAGTTTCAAATTCAGACGTTAAATGTATGTATATTGTAAACTCGTATATACTTATTAATAAAAATAAACAGTGCTTTTTCATTATGGGGGGCCTTGGCCTTTTTTAAAAAGCTTGGCGTAATTCGGGCTCAGAAAATGAGATTTGTTGCCAAATGATATAAACAGCTATTAAAAAAAACTAATGAACTTTTATACTTGTTTGTATATGAATTTATTTATATATATAGGGTGATCATGAATTCATGGTACAAACTTTAAGGGTAGGTACAGGTCACTGTAACAATAATATATTGTATAGCAATCTATGGGCGCAAATGGCGCGTTGACGCGTAAACACCAGGGTGGCCAGTTTGCCACCATTTCTCTATTTCGCCAAGGCCCCTATAGTGAAAAAGTACCAAATAAACAATTTAAATTTTAAAAAATAACATGAAAATATGTATGATGGTTCAATAAAATATAAAAAAGATTTTATGCATAAGCTATACCTGTTCCTGGAAATATCGGAAACTAAATCAAAAGATAAAATATAAACGTAAAATTTATAAAAAAAATGTTTTCAATACCGAAGTTCTGAATGCTATTCCTAAGAAGACGGTGTTTTTTAATCTCGATATCAAAGGATGAACATTGTCTATACTCTATAGCATCGTTATAAAAGTGCTAGAGACATCAGAATTTTCAACCTTACCCTTTTGTGCAAGCTGATTTAAAAATGTGTAATTGATCTTAATTATCAATCCCAGAAATAGCCGCCAGCTGTCGTGATAGCGATGGATGAGGCCATGGTAAAAGAAAAATACACTATTCAAACGGAAAAGCGTGGCAACCCGATTGCAGAAGATAATCGCCATTCGTAATAATATCTATCAATTTTTCGTAACCTGCTAATATTTGTAAAATAGAGCACATTACCATGTTTTTAAAAGCTTCAAAGTCTGAACGGGGGTTGGCGAGCACAGCTCGCAAAGGTACTAGTACAGGGGGCCCTCTAGTACAGGTAAAATTTCACCCAAAATATATATCCAGTCTTCTTTAATCCTTTAATCCCCGCTGCCGTGATATTCATGGGCTGTGTTTTTTATTCATATTGATTGATTCCCAACAGTTTTGTAAAATAGTGTAACTGGCTTTATTATGGTATCATTTTACCTGTCATTAAATAACATGAACATTTCTTTTTCAGAAAAGTGGTGCCATTAAGCAATTTCAATTTTTAAACCGTAATTTAATGCGACTGTTAAGGGGTTAAAAGAATCATTAATTGTGTGTTTTATAAAATTGGATTTTCTGTAGAAATTGAATGGGCCGGATCGGACTTGATTTAATTAATTTTGTTACGGGTCGCACCTGTCCCGGGCCGAACTTTTAATTTTTACACTGGGCCGAGATCAGGCTGGAAATTCCTGCCCGTGCAGAACTCTAGTGGCCAATCCTGCACGAACTCTGAATCCCCTTTGTTCTGACGTAAAAATGACGTATACGGACATATATCATGGGGTCGTAAATCAGGAATTCTTGAGAAAATAAAATGCTCTAGCACTGGATTTATGCCCCCTGATTTAAGTCCCCATCTACTCTGACGTCATCAAAATGACGTATGGGGATACATATCATGGGGATGTTAATCAGGATTTCGTCGAAAGTAAAATACTCCAGCACAGGATTTGTGCCCCCATTTTTTGTGACGTCAAAATGACGTATGGGGGCATAAATCATGGGGACATTAATCAGGCTCTCAATGAAAGAAAAATTCTCCATTACTGGATTTGTGTCCCCTTCTGATATGGGGGCATATATCATGGGGATGTTAATCAGGATTTCGTCAAAAGTGAAATGCTCGAGCACTGGAATTGTGCCCCCATTTTTTGTGACGTCAAAATAATGACGTATAGGGACTTAAATCATGGGGTCGTTAATCAGGCTCTCAACGAAAGGAAATTTCTCTAGCATTGGATTTGTGTCCCTTTCAGATATGGGGGCATATATCATGGGGACATTAATCAGGATTTCGTGAAAAGTGAAATGATCCAGCACTGTATTTATATCCCCATTTCTTGTGACGTCAAAATGACGTATGGGGGCACAAATCATGGGGACATTAATCAGGCGCCTCATTTATATACCAGTCTGGGAAAAAGGGTCAGTCTATTATTTGTTGGGGGTGTCTATGAAGTTGTTTCGTTCCAATGCTGAAGTGTTAGATATTTTCAAAATGTTAAACCAGATTTGAGGTATATCATAAGACAAAACATCGTTACATACATTATTTTCTTTACTTAAAATTTCCAACGATTCCCTAATTCTTAAAGTATAATGATCAGATGTAGGTAAAATAACTCTTGCTTTTTCGAAATCTATTTTTAAATTTTGGCGTTGATTCAATCTGGAAAGTGCTGTAGACGGTCGGTTAAACTTGATATCTCTCATGTACTCCCCCAATCTTTCTTTAAATTTTCGAGTGGTCATACCTATGTAGTTTAACTCCTTCTGATTTTCCGTTTGAAATGGGATAGAATAAACACCTGCAATTTCCTTATTAGGTATGGGATCAATTTTCTTTTCAATTAGAGCTTTCAGTTTTGTAGGAGGTTTGGCTATTAAATTGATATCAAATTTCCTTAAAGCGTATTTTAATCTTTCATATAATCTTGGTACGTAATCGAAGGTACAGATTCTAAGTTCTCTCTTGTTTATTCTTTCTTTTTGATTTTTCTGCTTTATTTCATAAATTAATTTATTTATGTGCTGAGGGGAAAATCCGTTTTCTACTGCAATGTGTTTAATTGTATTTAATTCATTTTGTAGGTACTTTTCACTGCAAATATCAAAGGCTCGTTTTACGTAAAATGTGTAAGCCGCAATTTTATATTTGAAAGGGGAGTTACAGTTATAAGAGATGGTGTTATTCGAACGGCAATGCTTCCTGTATACTCTTCTTTCTATTTTCCCCTCATCCATATTTCTTATTAGTTCTGTATCCAGGTATGGTAAAAACCCCTCATATTCTATTTCCAAGGTGAATTTAATGTTCGTGTCTATTTCATTAACTTTCACTAAAAACTCATTTAAGGTTTGTATGCCATGATCCCAAACTATAAACACATCGTCTACATAACGGATCCATAGCGTTGGTTTTACTTCAAAATTTTACATTTTTTGATTTTCTATAGGTCTAAGCTTCAGCTCCGCCATTAAACCTGAAATGGGTGATCCCATTGGAGCTCCCTCAGTTTGTCTGTAAAATTTATCATTAAAAATAAATACATTATTTTGCGTCACTAAATTGATTGCTGATTTAAGTGTAATCTGTGTGTCCTTAGCTTGGATATTATCAATTGAATCTTCTATAATTTTCACAACCTCTTTGATGTCTATTGATGGATAGAGAGAAACTACATCTAGACTAGCAAGTATACTATTATGATTTACTGTAATATCTTTAATTTTCTTAATTAATGCTTTTGTAGAGTCAATTACATAATCTGAGGGCGGAATAATTGTTTTCAGAACTGGCACTAATGCTTTTTCAATTCCATAAGTGGGTGCCGAGCATTTCGACACTATGGGCCTAAAGGGGGATTTCTCTTTGTGATTCTTTAGACGACCAATCAGTCTAGGGGTAACTGCAGTTTTATTAATTTTTACTAATTTTTTCATCTCTGCCGGCCAATTACCATTCTTGATTAAATCCCGTGCTTTACTACTGATATTGACATTAGGATCTCTTTTTAGTTGTAGGGGAGACCGGGGGAATGGCGACACCTTAAGGAAATTTAAATTTTTTCACCTCGAAAAAATGTTTATTTTTTAATAGTAAAAATTCTAAAGCAGTATCATGATCTTTAGTATCTGTATAAATTTAACCGTAATCATAACTGTAAAGTAAGCATACATAAAAAAATATTTTTTAAACCTCTGCACAGTGGCGGGATTACCCAGGACACTGGGGTAATTCCGCCCCTGTACCGGGGTAATGCCGCCACTCTTTAATGACCTAGTACATGCATCAAATGGATACTAGGAAACACACAACTTACTAAAAATAGTTAGAAAGCAATGTAATTGAGCAGAATAATGGTTAAGCTTACAATTTACTTCATATTGCAAAAGTCACTTTGCTGAATCGGCTCTATTACATTAAAATGAGGCCATTTCTCACCCGATTTGCATGGCGGCGGCATTACCCCGAGAGGACAATATGGCGGAAATCCTCAAGCAAAGCCGAAACAAGAACCGAACTTGTTCAACACATTACATCAAAATGTCGGCGAATGCATATAGTTTACGGGTCATATTATCTTAAATACCTAATGTTACAATAAAAGGTGCTTATCTCTACTCATTTGAAGCTCCAAAATAACAAGCAACTAGATGAAAACTACATTTTTCACTAGAACAAAAGAACGACGTACAGCAAAGTCACTCTCACTTTAGGCACTGTTTATATTGTTGGCCGCTATAGTGCAGGCACATTCACTATCTCAAACTGCCCTTAGTTTTTAAACTAGGTGGGGTGGCGGCATAACCCGGGTTGGCGGCATTCCCCCGGTCTCCCCTAGATAACTTTAAACTATTTATTTTATTATAAATAGTCCTCTGCTTAGCTTGCCACTGAATGTTTCTAAAAAGTTTCAAAATACGTTGAAAATCATCGAAATCTCTGTCGTTCAGTAATTTTGCTAATTTACCATACATTTCTAAACATTTTATTGAAATACGGTCCACAGTTTTAAACTTAATTCGGATGTACGATTTTAAGCACTTCATTTCAAAATCCTTTGTTATCGATGGTAGTAGATGGTTAACAAGTTGATTATGGCATCTTAAAAATTTCGGAATGATCTTATTATATTAGCACAGGTGTAAAAACTTTAAGTTTGCGACTTCTCTGTCCAGCCTTAAACATTCGTATTTGTATCTCCGTTTCAAAATATTGCATTCCATATTCATATCCAGTATCGATTATAATCTAATTGAAAAACATAGAACTCAAATGAGCTCAGAGTGGAATGAAAAATTCACCTTCCGTTAAAATAACTACAAATAAATTGTTTACTAAAAAGGTGCATAAAAATTTATTAAAATATACCGTTACAAAATGAATGAACTGGTCTTTAAAACTTAAAAACCATTGATGTTAAAATCATAATGAAACAGAAAAAGATGATTCCTGAGATCTTTCGATCGCTAACGCGATCATTTTCATAAATTTTTCATATTTTAATAAATTTTTATGCACCTTTTTAGCAAATAATTTATTTGTAGTTATTTTAACGCAAGGTGAATTTGTCATTCCACTCTGAGCTCATTTGAGTTCTATGTTTTTCAATTGGCTAATAATCTATAAATATGTGGGTCAGTAGCCTTTATAACCCTGGCAAGATTTAACTTTCCACGTTCCATATTTTTTTGGGAAAAACGACTGTCACAGACGGACAGACAGACGAGTGATCTTTTAATGGTTCCGTTTTTACTGTTTAATTACGGAAACTTATATATATATATATATACATATATTAATTGAACAAAGTGACAAAGGAATATTTTTCTTTCCGACTGGATGAAATTGAATATGAATATTGAACAAAGTGTTTCTTTCTTAAAAATTCAAAAGCTATTATGAATTTTATCATTTAATTTTCATGTTTGTTTTTAATATTATACATTTTCTAAAATTTTCAATTAACATTCTAATAATTTTGTCCCCTTATATTATAAGACGCGATATCAAATGAATCTGATAACGAGTAAATTTATTTTTAATAAATCAATTCTGCGTACGAAATTTAAGAATAGATGCATAATGAGTATCATTTAAACATTATGTTTAAATATTTCAAATAAAATGTATTATTTTTATTCCTTGAGTTGATGTAAAGAAATAAAATGTTTTTTATTTTCAGATCGGTCTCAAAGAACTAAGCTTAATAAGACTATTAAAGTGACCTCTTTAATTTGTAAATATAAAAGACTTTTGTAGGATATTTTTATTACATTAAAAATCTATTCAAAGTTTACATAATATTTGAGTTCACAATAAAAAGTTTTCCGTTTTTAAATTAGTCTATAAAAACAATGCTCGATAAGACGAACCAAGTGACCGCATTAATTTGTATCGGTCTCAAAGAACTAAGCTTAATAAGACTATTAAATTGACCATTTAATTTGTAAATATAAAAGCCTTTTGTAGGATATTTTTATTACATGAAAAATCTATCCAAAGTTTACATAAGATTTGAGTTTACAATACAGTGTTTTCCGTTTTAAAATCATTCTAAAAAAACTATGCTTGATAACACTATTCAAGTGACCGCATTAATTTGCAATAAAATGTATTATTTTTATTTCTTGAATTGATGTTAAGAAATAAAATGTTTTTTTTTTTTTTTTTTCAAATCGGTCTCAAAAAACTAAACTTAATAAGACTATTAAAGTGACCCCTTTAAATTGTAAATATAAAAGTCTTTTGTAGAATATTTTTATTACATTAAATATCTATTCAAAGTTTACATAATTTTTGAGTTCACAATAAAGTGTTTTCCATTTTTAAATCAGTCTAAAAAAAACTATTCTAGACTATTCAAAAAGACTATTCAAGTGACCGCATTCATTTATAATAAAATGAATTATTTTTATTCCTTGAGTTGATGTAACGAAATAAAATGTTTTTTATATTCAAATCGGCCTCGAAGGACTAAGCTTAATAAGACTATTAAAGTGACCACCTTTAAATTGTAAATATAAAAACCTTTTGTAGGCTATTTTTATTACATTAACAATCTATTCAAAGTTTACATAATATTTGAGTTCACAATAAAGTGTTTTCCGTTTTTAAATTAGTCTATAAAAACTATGCTCGATAAAACGAATCAAGTGACCGCATTAATTTGTATCGGTCTCAAAGAACTAACCTTAATAAGACTATTAAATTGACCTTTTTAATTTGTAAATATAAAAGCCTTTTGTAGGATATTTTTATTGCATGAAAAATCTATCCAAAGTTTATGTAATATCTGAGTTCACAATACAGTGTTTTCCGTTTTTAAATTATTCTAAACTAGTCGGATATACCAATCCCAAAACTTTCTTCTATCTCATGCATGTTAATACTTGAAAATTCGCTATCACACTACCAAAATTAAACGGCAATCTATGCCATCATGAGGATTCTATAGATATGAAATTCCGTGCATTTGTTCTTGAGATATGGCTATCTCCAAAATCGTGTAAATCCAGCAAAATTCAGCCCAGCAGCGCCATCTATTGGGTGCTTTACACCAAAACCTATGTTAAACAAAACTACCAAGCAACCACTTACGCCAAAGTCTAACTGAATCTGAAGTTTTGGGAAAATGCGTGCATTAGTTTTTGAGACAAAGTTATTGTGAAAATCATGAAAATGCCAGCACAGCGGCGCCACCTATTAGACGATTAACACCAAAACCTAATCAGCAACAACTTGTGTTAACATATAACTAAATCTGAAGTTAGATGAAAATCCGTGCATTAGTTTTGAGATAGAGCTATTGCGGGAATCGTGCAAAATGCAGCACCTCAGCGCCACCTGTTGAGCGATTTACACCAACACGTAATCAGCATCAAGTCATATCAAGGACTAACTAAATCTGAAGTTTGTTGAAAATCCGTGCGTTAGTTCTTGAGATAGAGCCATTGCGGAAATCGTAAAAAATGCAGCATAGCAGCGCCACCTGTTGAGCGATTTGCAACAACACGTAATCAGCATCAAGTCATATCAAGGACTAACTGAATCTGAAGTTTCATGAAAATCCGTGCATTAGTTCGTGAGATAAAGCCATTGTGGAAATCATAAAAATGCAGCATAACAGCGCCATCTGTTGAGAGATTTACACCAACACCTAATCAGCATCAAGTCATATCAAGGGCTAATTGAATCTGAAGTTTCATGAAAATCCGTGCAGTAGTTCTTGAGATAAACCCATTTCGGAAGTCATAAAAATGCAGCATAGCAGCGCCACCTGTTGAGCGATTTGCACCAAAAACTAATCAGCATCAATTTCTATCAGGGACTAACTGAATATAAATTTGTATTAAATTCCGTGCATTAGTTCTTGAGATAGAACGCCTACAATATTTGTGTCACACACAGACACACAGACAGACGGACAGACAGGCAGACAGATAGACAGACTCACAGACAGACATTTTGTAAAAACATGTTTTTCGGGTTCTCTGACCTCTAAAACGTGTAAATCCGTCGAAAACCGGAATTCGAAAATTTTCATGAATCCAATACTTTCTTCTTGTAAAGATAAAAGAAAGTAAAAAACTATGCTTGATAACACTATTCAAGTGACCGCATTAATTTGCAATAAAATGTATTATTTTTATTTCTTGAGTTGATGTTAAAAAATAAAATGTTTTTATTTTCAAATCAGTCTCAAAAACTAAACTTAATAAGACTATTAAAGTGACCCCTTTAATTTGTAAATATAAAAGTCTTTTGTAGGATATTTTTATTACATTAAAAATCTATTCAAAGTTTACATAATTTTTGAGTTCACAATAAAGTGTTTTCCGTTTTAAATCAGTCTAAAAAAACTATTCTAGACTATTCAAAAAGACTATTCAAGTGACCGCATTAATTTATAATAAAATGTATTATTTTTATTCCTTGAGTTGATGTAACGAAATAAAATGTTTTTTATATTCAAATCGGTCTCGAAAGACTGAGTTTAATAAGACTATTAAAGTGGCCCCTTTAATTTGTAAATATAAAAGCCTTTTGTAGGATATTTTTATTACATTAAAAATCTATTCAAAGTTTACATAATATTTGAGTTCACAGTAAAGTGTTTTCGTTTTTAAATCAGTCTAAAAAAACTAAGCTCGATAAGATTATTGAAGTGACCGCATTAATTTGTAAACATAGAAGCTTTAACTCAAATACTTTTATTATATTTCTTAAAAACCTATTCAATGTTTATATAATAATATTATTAAAGAACATGAAGAAGATCTCAAATTAAATAAACTCAATACTGCTTTATCAAGATTAGCCCAAACGCAACCTATAAAAGTAGATTTTAATTAATCACGATTATATTTTGCACAAATAATTATCACGAAGCCATTATAAGAGAATCGACGGAAATAATTGCTAATAAAGATATGTAGCAAGTAACGATGCACTATCATACGATATCCATGGAATTTTGAAAGAATTGCTGCGAACTAGAAGAAAGCTTATTTTGTTAGAAATTTGGACACCTTTATCTGGCACATTATCTGCCGTACAAACCTTAAATTACAATGATCTCAACAGCATTTAAATAACCACTGATGACAGCCGTATGAAGGCTGCAAACGTTCTGGATTTTTAATGGTTTTTAATGTATTTTTAAGATAATTTCTAATATATATTAAATAATTTGTTATATGTATACACTTGCAATTAATTTTAGCACATTTGTTTGTGCTTATTATATGAATTTTAACAATATGCAGATTTAAATCGACAGTCAAAGGAATGAGGATTTTTAGAATATCGGTAAGGAATATCCTCTTTATAAATACCCTGTTTTCTAGATGTGTACTTTTCTTATTCATTGGATTTCTCAAATCTCCCAGTGCGAATTTTGTTCATGGTCGTTCATTCAACAATCTTCCGCGATTATACTCTAACCTCTGCCGATTCAAAAGATTCGGCTATCCCACGGGAGTTTGAAATTTTACACTATTACTACTAACTGTTTTTGCAATATTTCTTCTTTTTGAATACTGAACAATAGCTGATCCCGCAGAAGACTCATGTATTAGGGTAAACCGGGATATATTTTTTTAGATTTTACAATCAGTGCATATTAAAATTTAGCGACACGTGAGAAAAAAAAGATTGGGCTATCCCACGGGAGTTTGAAATTTTACACTATTACTACTAACTGTTTTTGCAATATTTCCTCTTTTTGAATACTGAACAATAGCTGATCCCGCAGAAGACTCATGTATTAGATAAACCGGGATATATTTTTTTAGATTTTACAATCAGTGCATATTAAAATTTAGCAACGCGTGAGAAAATTTACAAAATATTAATTTATAGTTTCTATATGAAGCTCAAATGAACATCATGCCCCATTGAACTGGGAAATCGACAGTTACCGGAATGAGGATTTTTAGAATAGCGGTAAGGAAGTTCCTCTTTATAAAGACTTTGTTTTCTAGATGTGTAATTTTCTTATTCTTTGGACTTCTCAAATTATCAGTGCGAATTTTGTTCATGGTCGTTCTTTCAACGATCTTCCACGATTTTACTCTAACCTCTGCCGATTCAAAAGATTCGGCTATCGCACGGGAGTTTGAAATTTTACACTATTACTACTAACTGTTTTTGCAATATTTCCTTTTCTTGAATACTGAAAAATAGCTGATCACGCAGAAGACTCATGTATTACGGTAGACTGGGATATATATATATATATTTTTTAATTTTACAATCAGCGCATATTTAAAGTTTAGAGACGCATGAGAAAATTTGCAAAATATTAATTTATAGTTTCTATATCAAGCTCAAAAGAACATCATACCCCATCGAACGGGGAAATCGACAGTCACTGGAATGAGGATTTTTAGAATGTCGGTAAGGAAGTTCCTCTTTAGAAACACTCTGTTTTCTAGATGCGTACTTTTCTTATTCTTTGGATTTCTCAAATCTTCCAGTGCAAATTTTGTTCATGGTCGTTCTTTCAACGACCTTCCGCGATTTTACTCTAACCTCTGCCGGTTCAAAAGATCCTATCCTACGGGAGTTTGAAATTTTACACAAACTCTACTAACTGTTTTAGCAATATTTTCTCTTATTGAATACTGAACAATAGCTGATCACGCAGAAGACTCATGTATTACGGTAGACTGGGTTATATATATATTTTTTAATTTTACAATCAGCGCATATTTAAAGTTTAGAGACGCATGAGAAAATTTGCAAAATATTAATTTATAGTTTCTATATAAAGCGCAAAAGAACATCATACCCCATCGAACGGGGAAATCGACAGTCACTGGAATGAGGATTTTTAGAATGTCGGTAAGGAAGTTCCTCTTTATAAACACTCTGTTTTCTAGATGCGTACTTTTCTTATTCTTTGGATTTCTCAAATCTCGCAGTGCGAATTTTGTTCATGGTCGTTCTTTCAACGATCTACCGCGATTTTACTCTAACCTCTGCCGATTCAAATGATTCGGCTATCCCATGGGAGTTCGAAATTTTACACTATTACTACTAACTGTTTCTACAATATTTCCTCTTCTTGAATACTGAACAATAGCTGATCACGCAGAAGACTCATGTATTACGGTAGACTGGGATATATATATATATTTTAATTTTACAATCAGCGCATATTTAAAGTTTAGAGACGCATGAGAAAATTTGCAAAATATTAATTTATAGCTTCTATATCAAGCTCAAAAGAACATCATACCCCATCGAACGGGGAAATCGACAGTCACTGTAATGAGGATTTTTAGAATGTCGGTAAGGAAGTTTCTCTTTATAAACAATCTGTTTTCTAGATGCGTACTTTTCTTATTCTTTGGATTTCTCAAATCTTCCTGTGCAAATTTTGTTCATGGTCGTTCTTTCAACGATCTACCGCGATTTTACTCTAACCTCTGCCGATTCAAAAGATTCGGCTATCCCATGGGAGTTTGAAATTTTACACTATTACTACTAACTGTTTCTGCAATATTTCCTCTTCTTGAATACTAAACAATAGCTGATCACACAGAAGACTCATGTATTACGGTAGACTGGGATATATATATATATTTTAATTTTACAATCAGCGCATATATAAAGTTTAGAGACGCATGAGAAAATTTGCAAAATATTAATTTATAGTTTCTATATCAAGCTCAAAAGAACATCATACCCCATCGAACGGGGAAATCGACAGTCACTGGAATGAGGATTTTTAGAATGTCGGTAAGGAAGTTCCTCTTTATAAACACTCTGTTTTCTAGATGCGTACTTTTCTTATTCTTTGGATTTCTCAAATCTCGCAGTGCGAATTTTGTTCATGGTCGTTCTTTCAACGATCTACCGCGATTTTACTCTAACCTCTGCCGATTCAAACGATTCGGCTATCCCATGGGAGTTCGAAATTTTACAATATTACTACTAACTGTTTCTACAATATTTCCTCTTCTTGAATACTGAACAATAGCTGATCACGCAGAAGACTCATGTATTACGGTAGACTGGGATATATATATATATTTTAATTTTACAATCAGCGCATATTTAAAGTTTAGAGACGCATGAGAAAATTTGCAAAATATTAATTTATAGCTTCTATATCAAGCTCAAAAGAACATCATACCCCATCGAACGGGGAAATCGACAGTCACTGTAATGAGGATTTTTAGAATGTCGGTAAGGAAGTTTCTCTTTATAAACACTCTGTTTTCTAGATGCGTACTTTTCTTATTCTTTGGATTTCTCAAATCTTCCTGTGCAAATTTTGTTCATGGTCGTTCTTTCAACGATCTACCGCGATTTTACTCTAACCTCTGCCGATTCAAAAGATTCGGCTATCCCATGGGAGTTTGAAATTTTACACTATTACTACTAACTGTTTCTGCAATATTTCCTCTTCTTGAATACTAAACAATAGCTGATCACGCGGAAGACTCATGTATTACGGTAGACTGGGATATATATATATATTTTAATTTTACAATCAGCGCATATATAAAGTTTAGAGACGCATGAGAAAATTTGCAAAATATTAATTTATAGTTTCTATATCAAGCTCAAAAGAACATCATACCCCATCGAACGGGGAAATCGACAGTCACTGGAATGAGGATTTTTAGAATGTCGGTAAGGAAGTTCCTCTTTATAAACACTCTGTTTTCTAGATGTGTACTTTTCTTATTCATTGGATTTCTCAAATCTCGCAGTGCGAATTTTGTTCATGGTCGTTCTTTCAACGATCTTCCGCAATTTTACTCTAACCTCTGCCGATTCAAAATATTCGGCTATCCCATGGGAGTTTGAAATTTTACACTATTACTACTAACTGTTTCTGCAATATTTCCTCTTCTTGAATACTGAACAATAGCTGATCACGCAGAAGACTTATGTATTACGGTAGACTGGGATATATATATATTTTTTAATTTTACAATCAGCGCATATTTAAAGTTTAGAGACGCATGAGAAAATTTGCAAAATATTAATTTATAGCTTCTATATCAAGCTCAAAAGAACATCATACCCCATCGAACGGGGAAATCGACAGTCACTGTAATGAGGATTTTTAGAATGTCGGTAAGGAAGTTTCTCTTTATAAACACTCTGTTTTCTAGATGCGTACTTTTCTTATTCTTTGGATTTCTCAAATCTTCCTGTGCAAATTTTGTTCATGGTCGTTCTTTCAACGATCTTCCGCAATTTTACTCTAACCTCTGCCGATTCAAAATATTCGGCTATCCCATGGGAGTTCGAAATTTTACACTATTACTACTAACTGTTTCTGCAATATTTCCTCTTCTTGAATACTGAACAATAGCTGATCACGCAGAAGACTCATGTATTACGGTAGACTGGGATATATATATATATTTTAATTTTACAATCAGCGCATATTTAAAGTTTAGAGACGCATGAGAAAATTTGCAAAATATTAATTTATAGCTTCTATATCAAGCTCAAAAGAACATCATACCCCATCGAACGGGGAAATCGACAGTCACTGTAATGAGGATTTTTAGAATGTCGGTAAGGAAGTTTCTCTTTATAAACACTCTGTTTTCTAGATGCGTACTTTTCTTATTCTTTGGATTTCTCAAATCTTCCTGTGCAAATTTTGTTCATGGTCGTTCTTTCAACGATCTTCCGCAATTTTACTCTAACCTCTGCCGATTCAAAAGATTCGGCTATCCCATGGGAGTTTGAAATTTTACACTATTACTACTAACTGTTTCTGCAATATTTCCTCTTCTTGAATACTGAACAATAGCTGATCACGCAGAAGACTTATGTATTACGGTAGACTGGGATATATATATATTTTTTAATTTTACAATCAGCGCATATTTAAAGTTTAGAGACGCATGAGAAAATTTGCAAAATATTAATTTATAGCTTCTATATCAAGCTCAAAAGAACATCATGCCCCATTGAACTAGGAAATCGAGAGTCACTGGAATGAGGATTTTTAGAATATCGGTGAGGAAGTTCCTCTTTATAAACACTCTGTTTTCTAGATGTGTACTTTTCTTATTCATTGGATTTCTCAAATCTCGCAGTGCGAATTTTGTTCATGGTCGTTCTTTCAACGATCTACCGCGATTTTACTCTAACCTCTGCCGATTCAAAATATTCGGCTATCCCATGGGAGTTCGAAATTTTACACTATTACTACTAACTGTTTCTGCAATATTTCCTCTTCTTGAATACTGAACAATAGCTGATCACGCAGAAGACTTATGTATTACGGTAGACTGGGATATATATATATATTTTAATTTTACAATCAGCGCATATTTAAAGTTTAGAGACGCATGAGAAAATTTGCAAAATATTAATTTATAGCTTTTATATCAAGCTCAAAAGAACATCATACCCCATCGAACGGGGAAATCGACAGTCACTGTAATGAGGATTTTTAGAATGTCGGTAAGGAAGTTCCTCTTTATAAACACTCTGTTTTCTAGATGCGTACTTTTCTTATTCTTTGGATTTCTCAAATCTCGCAGTGCGAATTTTGTTCATGGTCGTTCTTTCAACGATCTTCCGCAATTTTACTCTAACCTCTGCCGATTCAAAATATTCGGCTATCCCATGGGAGTTCGAAATTTTACACTATTACTACTAACTGTTTCTGCAATATTTCCTCTTCTTGAATACTGAACAATAGCTGATCACGCAGAAGACTCATGTATTACGGTAGACTGGGATATATATATATATTTTAATTTTACAATCAGCGCATATTTAAAGTTTAGAGACGCATGAGAAAATTTGCAAAATATTAATTTATAGCTTCTATATCAAGCTCAAAAGAACATCATACCCCATCGAACGGGGAAATCGACAGTCACTGTAATGAGGATTTTTAGAATGTCGGTAAGGAAGTTTCTCTTTATAAACACTCTGTTTTCTAGATGCGTACTTTTCTTATTCTTTGGATTTCTCAAATCTTCCTGTGCAAATTTTGTTCATGGTCGTTCTTTCAACGACCTTCCGCGATTTTACTCTAACCTCTGCCGGTTCAAAAGATCCTATCCTTCGGGAGTTTGAAATTTTACACAAATTCTACTAACTGTTTTAGCAATATTTTCTCTTCTTGAATACTGAACAATAGCTGATCACGCAGAAGACTCATGTATTAGAGTAGACTGGGATATATACATTTTTTAGATTTTATAATCAGCGAATATTAAAGTTTAGCGACGCATGAGAAAATTTGCAAAATATTAATTTATAGTTTCTATATGAAGCTCAAAAGAACATCATGCCCCATTGAACTAGGAAATCGAGAGTCACTGGAATGAGGATTTTTAGAATATCGGTGAGGAAGTTCCTCTTTATAAACACTCTGTTTTCTAGATGTGTACTTTTCTTATTCATTGGATTTCTCAAATCTCGCAGTGCGAATTTTGTTCATGGTCGTTCTTTCAACGATCTTCCGCAATTTTACTCTAACCTCTGCCGATTCAAAATATTCGGCTATCCCATGGGAGTTTGAAATTTTACACTATTACTACTAACTGTTTCTGCAATATTTCCTCTTCTTGAATACTGAACAATAGCTGATCACGCAGAAGACTTATGTATTACGGTAGACTGGGATATATATATATTTTTTAATTTTACAATCAGCGCATATTTAAAGTTTAGAGACGCATGAGAAAATTTGCAAAATATTAATTTATAGCTTCTATATCAAGCTCAAAAGAACATCATACCCCATCGAACGGGGAAATCGACAGTCACTGTAATGAGGATTTTTAGAATGTCGGTAAGGAAGTTTCTCTTTATAAACACTCTGTTTTCTAGATGCGTACTTTTCTTATTCTTTGGATTTCTCAAATCTTCCTGTGCAAATTTTGTTCATGGTCGTTCTTTCAACGATCTTCCGCAATTTTACTCTAACCTCTGCCGATTCAAAATATTCGGCTATCCCATGGGAGTTCGAAATTTTACACTATTACTACTAACTGTTTCTGCAATATTTCCTCTTCTTGAATACTGAACAATAGCTGATCACGCAGAAGACTCATGTATTACGGTAGACTGGGATATATATATATATTTTAATTTTACAATCAGCGCATATTTAAAGTTTAGAGACGCATGAGAAAATTTGCAAAATATTAATTTATAGCTTCTATATCAAGCTCAAAAGAACATCATACCCCATCGAACGGGGAAATCGACAGTCACTGTAATGAGGATTTTTAGAATGTCGGTAAGGAAGTTTCTCTTTATAAACACTCTGTTTTCTAGATGCGTACTTTTCTTATTCTTTGGATTTCTCAAATCTTCCTGTGCAAATTTTGTTCATGGTCGTTCTTTCAACGATCTTCCGCAATTTTACTCTAACCTCTGCCGATTCAAAAGATTCGGCTATCCCATGGGAGTTTGAAATTTTACACTATTACTACTAACTGTTTCTGCAATATTTCCTCTTCTTGAATACTGAACAATAGCTGATCACGCAGAAGACTTATGTATTACGGTAGACTGGGATATATATATATTTTTTAATTTTACAATCAGCGCATATTTAAAGTTTAGAGACGCATGAGAAAATTTGCAAAATATTAATTTATAGCTTCTATATCAAGCTCAAAAGAACATCATACCCCATCGAACGGGGAAATCGACAGTCACTGTAATGAGGATTTTTAGAATGTCGGTAAGGAAGTTTCTCTTTATAAACACTCTGTTTTCTAGATGCGTACTTTTCTTATTCTTTGGATTTCTCAAATCTTCCTGTGCAAATTTTGTTCATGGTCGTTCTTTCAACGATCTTCCGCAATTTTACTCTAACCTCTGCCGATTCAAAAGATTCGGCTATCCCATGGGAGTTTGAAATTTTACACTATTACTACTAACTGTTTCTGCAATATTTCCTCTTCTTGAATACTGAACAATAGCTGATCACGCAGAAGACTCATGTATTACGGTAGACTGGGATATATATATATATTTTAATTTTACAATCAGCGCATATTTAAAGTTTAGAGACGCATGAGAAAATTTGCAAAATATTAATTTATAGCTTCTATATCAAGCTCAAAAGAACATCATACCCCATCGAACGGGGAAATCGACAGTCACTGTAATGAGGATTTTTAGAATGTCGGTAAGGAAGTTTCTCTTTATAAACACTCTGTTTTCTAGATGCGTACTTTTCTTATTCTTTGGATTTCTCAAATCTTCCTGTGCAAATTTTGTTCATGGTCGTTCTTTCAACGATCTTCCGCAATTTTACTCTAACCTCTGCCGATTCAAAAGATTCGGCTATCCCATGGGAGTTTGAAATTTTACACTATTACTACTAACTGTTTCTGCAATATTTCCTCTTCTTGAATACTGAACAATAGCTGATCACGCAGAAGACTTATGTATTACGGTAGACTGGGATATATATATATTTTTTAATTTTACAATCAGCGCATATTTAAAGTTTAGAGACGCATGAGAAAATTTGCAAAATATTAATTTATAGCTTCTATATCAAGCTCAAAAGAACATCATGCCCCATTGAACTAGGAAATCGAGAGTCACTGGAATGAGGATTTTTAGAATATCGGTGAGGAAGTTCCTCTTTATAAACACTCTGTTTTCTAGATGTGTACTTTTCTTATTCATTGGATTTCTCAAATCTCGCAGTGCGAATTTTGTTCATGGTCGTTCTTTCAACGATCTACCGCGATTTTACTCTAACCTCTGCCGATTCAAAATATTCGGCTATCCCATGGGAGTTCGAAATTTTACACTATTACTACTAACTGTTTCTGCAATATTTCCTCTTCTTGAATACTGAACAATAGCTGATCACGCAGAAGACTTATGTATTACGGTAGACTGGGATATATATATATATTTTAATTTTACAATCAGCGCATATTTAAAGTTTAGAGACGCATGAGAAAATTTGCAAAATATTAATTTATAGCTTCTATATCAAGCTCAAAAGAACATCATACCCCATCGAACGGGGAAATCGACAGTCACTGTAATGAGGATTTTTAGAATGTCGGTAAGGAAGTTCCTCTTTATAAACACTCTGTTTTCTAGATGCGTACTTTTCTTATTCTTTGGATTTCTCAAATCTCGCAGTGCGAATTTTGTTCATGGTCGTTCTTTCAACGATCTTCCGCAATTTTACTCTAACCTCTGCCGATTCAAAATATTCGGCTATCCCATGGGAGTTCGAAATTTTACACTATTACTACTAACTGTTTCTGCAATATTTCCTCTTCTTGAATACTGAACAATAGCTGATCACGCAGAAGACTCATGTATTACGGTAGACTGGGATATATATATATATTTTAATTTTACAATCAGCGCATATTTAAAGTTTAGAGACGCATGAGAAAATTTGCAAAATATTAATTTATAGCTTCTATATCAAGCTCAAAAGAACATCATACCCCATCGAACGGGGAAATCGACAGTCACTGTAATGAGGATTTTTAGAATGTCGGTAAGGAAGTTTCTCTTTATAAACACTCTGTTTTCTAGATGCGTACTTTTCTTATTCTTTGGATTTCTCAAATCTTCCTGTGCAAATTTTGTTCATGGTCGTTCTTTCAACGACCTTCCGCGATTTTACTCTAACCTCTGCCGGTTCAAAAGATCCTATCCTTCGGGAGTTTGAAATTTTACACAAATTCTACTAACTGTTTTAGCAATATTTTCTCTTCTTGAATACTGAACAATAGCTGATCACGCAGAAGACTCATGTATTAGAGTAGACTGGGATATATACATTTTTTAGATTTTATAATCAGCGAATATTAAAGTTTAGCGACGCATGAGAAAATTTGCAAAATATTAATTTATAGTTTCTATATGAAGCTCAAAAGAACATCATGCCCCATTGAACTAGGAAATCGAGAGTCACTGGAATGAGGATTTTTAGAATATCGGTGAGGAAGTTCCTCTTTATAAACACTCTGTTTTCTAGATGTGTACTTTTCTTATTCATTGGATTTCTCAAATCTCGCAGTGCGAATTTTGTTCATGGTCGTTCTTTCAACGATCTTCCGCAATTTTACTCTAACCTCTGCCGATTCAAAATATTCGGCTATCCCATGGGAGTTTGAAATTTTACAATATTACTACTAACTGTTTCTGCAATATTTCCTCTTCTTGAATACTGAACAATAGCTGATCACGCAGAAGACTTATGTATTACGGTAGACTGGGATATATATATATTTTTTAATTTTACAATCAGCGCATATTTAAAGTTTAGAGACGCATGAGAAAATTTGCAAAATATTAATTTATAGCTTCTATATCAAGCTCAAAAGAACATCATACCCCATCGAACGGGGAAATCGACAGTCACTGTAATGAGGATTTTTAGAATGTCGGTAAGGAAGTTTCTCTTTATAAACACTCTGTTTTCTAGATGCGTACTTTTCTTATTCTTTGGATTTCTCAAATCTTCCTGTGCAAATTTTGTTCATGGTCGTTCTTTCAACGATCTTCCGCAATTTTACTCTAACCTCTGCCGATTCAAAATATTCGGCTATCCCATGGGAGTTCGAAATTTTACACTATTACTACTAACTGTTTCTGCAATATTTCCTCTTCTTGAATACTGAACAATAGCTGATCACGCAGAAGACTCATGTATTACGGTAGACTGGGATATATATATATATTTTAATTTTACAATCAGCGCATATTTAAAGTTTAGAGACGCATGAGAAAATTTGCAAAATATTAATTTATAGCTTCTATATCAAGCTCAAAAGAACATCATACCCCATCGAACGGGGAAATCGACAGTCACTGTAATGAGGATTTTTAGAATGTCGGTAAGGAAGTTTCTCTTTATAAACACTCTGTTTTCTAGATGCGTACTTTTCTTATTCTTTGGATTTCTCAAATCTTCCTGTGCAAATTTTGTTCATGGTCGTTCTTTCAACGATCTTCCGCAATTTTACTCTAACCTCTGCCGATTCAAAAGATTCGGCTATCCCATGGGAGTTTGAAATTTTACACTATTACTACTAACTGTTTCTGCAATATTTCCTCTTCTTGAATACTGAACAATAGCTGATCACGCAGAAGACTTATGTATTACGGTAGACTGGGATATATATATATTTTTTAATTTTACAATCAGCGCATATTTAAAGTTTAGAGACGCATGAGAAAATTTGCAAAATATTAATTTATAGCTTCTATATCAAGCTCAAAAGAACATCATGCCCCATTGAACTAGGAAATCGAGAGTCACTGGAATGAGGATTTTTAGAATATCGGTGAGGAAGTTCCTCTTTATAAACACTCTGTTTTCTAGATGTGTACTTTTCTTATTCATTGGATTTCTCAAATCTCGCAGTGCGAATTTTGTTCATGGTCGTTCTTTCAACGATCTACCGCGATTTTACTCTAACCTCTGCCGATTCAAAATATTCGGCTATCCCATGGGAGTTCGAAATTTTACACTATTACTACTAACTGTTTCTGCAATATTTCCTCTTCTTGAATACTGAACAATAGCTGATCACGCAGAAGACTTATGTATTACGGTAGACTGGGATATATATATATATTTTAATTTTACAATCAGCGCATATTTAAAGTTTAGAGACGCATGAGAAAATTTGCAAAATATTAATTTATAGCTTCTATATCAAGCTCAAAAGAACATCATACCCCATCGAACGGGGAAATCGACAGTCACTGTAATGAGGATTTTTAGAATGTCGGTAAGGAAGTTCCTCTTTATAAACACTCTGTTTTCTAGATGCGTACTTTTCTTATTCTTTGGATTTCTCAAATCTCGCAGTGCGAATTTTGTTCATGGTCGTTCTTTCAACGATCTTCCGCAATTTTACTCTAACCTCTGCCGATTCAAAATATTCGGCTATCCCATGGGAGTTCGAAATTTTACACTATTACTACTAACTGTTTCTGCAATATTTCCTCTTCTTGAATACTGAACAATAGCTGATCACGCAGAAGACTCATGTATTACGGTAGACTGGGATATATATATATATTTTAATTTTACAATCAGCGCATATTTAAAGTTTAGAGACGCATGAGAAAATTTGCAAAATATTAATTTATAGCTTCTATATCAAGCTCAAAAGAACATCATACCCCATCGAACGGGGAAATCGACAGTCACTGTAATGAGGATTTTTAGAATGTCGGTAAGGAAGTTTCTCTTTATAAACACTCTGTTTTCTAGATGCGTACTTTTCTTATTCTTTGGATTTCTCAAATCTTCCTGTGCAAATTTTGTTCATGGTCGTTCTTTCAACGACCTTCCGCGATTTTACTCTAACCTCTGCCGGTTCAAAAGATCCTATCCTTCGGGAGTTTGAAATTTTACACAAATTCTACTAACTGTTTTAGCAATATTTTCTCTTCTTGAATACTGAACAATAGCTGATCACGCAGAAGACTCATGTATTAGAGTAGACTGGGATATATACATTTTTTAGATTTTATAATCAGCGAATATTAAAGTTTAGCGACGCATGAGAAAATTTGCAAAATATTAATTTATAGTTTCTATATGAAGCTCAAAAGAACATCATGCCCCATTGAACTAGGAAATCGAGAGTCACTGGAATGAGGATTTTTAGAATATCGGTGAGGAAGTTCCTCTTTATAAACACTCTGTTTTCTAGATGTGTACTTTTCTTATTCATTGGATTTCTCAAATCTCGCAGTGCGAATTTTGTTCATGGTCGTTCTTTCAACGATCTTCCGCAATTTTACTCTAACCTCTGCCGATTCAAAATATTCGGCTATCCCATGGGAGTTTGAAATTTTACAATATTACTACTAACTGTTTCTGCAATATTTCCTCTTCTTGAATACTGAACAATAGCTGATCACGCAGAAGACTTATGTATTACGGTAGACTGGGATATATATATATATTTTAATTTTACAATCAGCGCATATTTAAAGTTTAGAGACGCATGAGAAAATTTGCAAAATATTAATTTATAGCTTCTATATCAAGCTCAAAAGAACATCATACCCCATCGAACGGGGAAATCGACAGTCACTGTAATGAGGATTTTTAGAATGTCGGTAAGGAAGTTTCTCTTTATAAACACTCTGTTTTCTAGATGCGTACTTTTCTTATTCTTTGGATTTCTCAAATCTTCCTGTGCAAATTTTGTTCATGGTCGTTCTTTCAACGATCTTCCGCAATTTTACTCTAACCTCTGCCGATTCAAAATATTCGGCTATCCCATGGGAGTTCGAAATTTTACACTATTACTACTAACTGTTTCTGCAATATTTCCTCTTCTTGAATACTGAACAATAGCTGATCACGCAGAAGACTCATGTATTACGGTAGACTGGGATATATATATATATTTTAATTTTACAATCAGCGCATATTTAAAGTTTAGAGACGCATGAGAAAATTTGCAAAATATTAATTTATAGCTTCTATATCAAGCTCAAAAGAACATCATACCCCATCGAACGGGGAAATCGACAGTCACTGTAATGAGGATTTTTAGAATGTCGGTAAGGAAGTTTCTCTTTATAAACACTCTGTTTTCTAGATGCGTACTTTTCTTATTCTTTGGATTTCTCAAATCTTCCTGTGCAAATTTTGTTCATGGTCGTTCTTTCAACGATCTTCCGCAATTTTACTCTAACCTCTGCCGATTCAAAAGATTCGGCTATCCCATGGGAGTTTGAAATTTTACACTATTACTACTAACTGTTTCTGCAATATTTCCTCTTCTTGAATACTGAACAATAGCTGATCACGCAGAAGACTTATGTATTACGGTAGACTGGGATATATATATATTTTTTAATTTTACAATCAGCGCATATTTAAAGTTTAGAGACGCATGAGAAAATTTGCAAAATATTAATTTATAGCTTCTATATCAAGCTCAAAAGAACATCATGCCCCATTGAACTAGGAAATCGAGAATCACTGGAATGAGGATTTTTAGAATATCGGTGAGGAAGTTCCTCTTTATAAACACCCTGTTTTCTAGATGTGTACTTTTCTTATTCATTGGATTTCTCAAATCTCGCAGTGCGAATTTTGTTCATGGTCGTTCTTTCAACGATCTACCGCAATTTTACTCTAACCTCTGCCGATTCAAAATATTCGGCTATCCCATGGGAGTTCGAAATTTTACACTATTACTACTAACTGTTTCTGCAATATTTCCTCTTCTTGAATACTGAACAATAGCTGATCACGCAGAAGACTTATGTATTACGGTAGACTGGGATATATATATTTTTTTAAATTTTACAATCAGCGCATATTTAAAGTTTAGAGACGCATGAGAAAATTTGCAAAATATTAATTTATAGCTTCTATATCAAGCTCAAAAGAACATCATACCCCATCGAACGGGGAAATCGACAGTCACTGTAATGAGGATTTTTAGAATGTCGGTAAGGAAGTTCCTCTTTATAAACACTCTGTTTTCTAGATGCGTACTTTTCTTATTCTTTGGATTTCTCAAATCTCGCAGTGCGAATTTTGTTCATGGTCGTTCTTTCAACGATCTTCCGCAATTTTACTCTAACCTCTGCCGATTCAAAATATTCGGCTATCCCATGGGAGTTCGAAATTTTACACGATTACTACTAACTGTTTCTGCAATATTTCCTCTTCTTGAATACTGAACAATAGCTGATCACGCAGAAGACTCATGTATTACGGTAGACTGGGATATATATATATATTTTAATTTTACAATCAGCGCATATTTAAAGTTTAGAGACGCATGAGAAAATTTGCAAAATATTAATTTATAGCTTCTATATCAAGCTCAAAAGAACATCATACCCCATCGAACGGGGAAATCGACAGTCACTGTAATGAGGATTTTTAGAATGTCGGTAAGGAAGTTTCTCTTTATAAACACTCTGTTTTCTAGATGCGTACTTTTCTTATTCTTTGGATTTCTCAAATCTTCCTGTGCAAATTTTGTTCATGGTCGTTCTTTCAACGATCTACCGCGATTTTACTCTAACCTCTGCCGATTCAAAAGATTCGGCTATCCCATGGGAGTTTGAAATTTTACACTATTACTACTAACTGTTTCTGCAATATTTCCTCTTCTTGAATACTAAACAATAGCTGATCACGCAGAAGACTCATGTATTACGGTAGACTGGGATATATATATATATTTTAATTTTACAATCAGCGCATATATAAAGTTTAGAGACGCATGAGAAAATTTGCAAAATATTAATTTATAGTTTCTATATCAAGCTCAAAAGAACATCATACCCCATCGAACGGGGAAATCGACAGTCACTGGAATGAGGATTTTTAGAATGTCGGTAAGGAAGTTCCTCTTTATAAACACTCTGTTTTCTAGATGCGTACTTTTCTTATTCTTTGGATTTCTCAAATCTTCCAGTGCAAATTTTGTTCATGGTCGTTCTTTCAACGACCTTCCGCGATTTTACTCTAACCTCTGCCGGTTCAAAAGATCCTATCCTTCGGGAGTTTGAAATTTTACACAAATTCTACTAACTGTTTTAGCAATATTTTCTCTTCTTGAATACTGAACAATAGCTGATCACGCAGAAGACTCATGTATTAGAGTAGACTGGGATATATACATTTTTTAGATTTTATAATCAGCGAATATTAAAGTTTAGCGACGCATGAGAAAATTTGCAAAATATTAATTTATAGTTTCTATATGAAGCTCAAAAGAACATCATGCCCCATTGAACTAGGAAATCGAGAGTCACTGGAATGAGGATTTTTAGAATATCGGTGAGGAAGTTCCTCTTTATAAACACTCTGTTTTCTAGATGTGTACTTTTCTTATTCATTGGATTTCTCAAATCTCGCAGTGCGAATTTTGTTCATGGTTGTTCTTTCAACGATCTTCCGCAATTTTACTCTAACCTCTGCCGATTCAAAATATTCGGCTATCCCATGGGAGTTTGAAATTTTACACTATTACTACTAACTGTTTCTGCAATATTTCCTCTTCTTGAATACTGAACAATAGCTGATCACGCAGAAGACTTATGTATTACGGTAGACTGGGATATATATATATTTTTTAATTTTACAATCAGCGCATATTTAAAGTTTAGAGACGCATGAGAAAATTTGCAAAATATTAATTTATAGTTTCTATATCAAGCTCAAAAGAACATCATACCCTATCGATCAGGGAAATCGACAGTCACTGGAATGAGGATTTTTAGAATGTCGGTAAAGAAGTTCCTCTTTATAAACACTCTGTTTTCTAGATGCGTATTTTTCTTATTCTTTGGATTTCTCAAATCTTCCTGTGCAAATTTTGTTCATGGTCGTTTTTTCAACGACCTTCCGCGATTTTACTCTAACCTCTGCCGGTTCAAAAGATCCTATTCTACGGGAGTTTGAAATTTTACACAAATTCTACTAACTGTTTTAGCAATATTTTCTCTTCTTGAATACTGAACAATAGCTGATCCCGCAGAAGACTCATGTATTAGGGTAGACCGGGATTTTTTTTTTTTTTTTATAGATTTTACAATCAGCACATATTAAAGTTTAGCAACGCATGAGAAAATTTGCAAAATATTAATTTATAGATTCTATATGAAACTAAAAAGAACATCATGCCTCATCGAACGGGGTAGGTTGGCCATCTAAATTGATTTGATGTTCGGATTACTAACGGAAATTAAAAAAACTCATAAAATATCAAATATAACTTTAATTTGGTATATTAATGCTACAAAGGGTAAGAAAACATATTTTGTTCAAGTTAACTATTGCCTTCATCGAAATCTTTCTCATTAACGCATTGAATGCTATATTAAAGTTTAGCGACGCATGATGAGACTTCCAAAATATTAATTTATTGTTTCTATATGAAGCTCAAAAGGGCATCATGCACCATCGAATGGTGTAGGTTGGCCATCTAATTTTTTTTTTATGTTCGGATTACTAACGGAAATTAAAAAATACATAAAATATCAAATATAATTTTAATTTGGTATACTAAAGATACAAAAGATAAGAAAAGCTATTTCGTTCAACTTAAATACTGCCTTCAGCGAAATCTTTCTCATCATAGCAATGAATGCAATATTAAAGTTTAGCGACACATGAGAAAATTTTCAGAATATTAATTTATAGTTTCTATATGAAGCTCAAAAGGACACCATGGCTTAGCGAACGGGGTAGGTTGGCCATCTAAATTGATTTGATGTTCGGATGACTAACGGAAATTAAAATATACATAAAATATCAAATATAATTTTAATTTTGTATACTAAAGATTCAAAAGATAAGAAAAGCTATTTCGTTCAACTTAAATACTGCCTTCATCGAAATCTTTCTCATCATAGCAATGAATGCAATATTAAAGTTTAGCGACGCATGAGAAAATTTTCAGAATATTAATTTATAGTTTCTATATGAAGCTCAGAAGGACACCATGGCTTAGCGAACGGGGTAGGTTGGCCATCTAAATTGATTTGATGTTCGGATGACTAACGGAAATTAAAAAATACATAAAATATCAAATATAATTTTAATTTGGTATGTTAAAGATACAAAAGATAATAAAAGATATTTTGTTCAATTTAACTACTGCCTTCATCTAAATCTTTCTCATTATCGCAATGAATGCAAATATAAAATATCCTGTTCCAATTGACACTTGATTCGTGCGACCAACGCTTGCACCTGGTACATTGAATCCACTTTTGTTCTGTTTTCCTTTCAGTTAATATCTCCCTGCCCCCCGCCCACAGTAACACACACAGATATGCAATATTATTGACTTTTATAAGCTTTTATATTGACTTTTATATGAATTTAAAAAAAAAAAAAAAAACTCTTGAACTGCGGGAATTATGCCCCGGATTAAATCGATCGCCTTACCCCATATCGCAGTTTTGATTTTTGACCGTCGTATTAAAATATTCTGTTAATATTTTTAAAAATTATTGGGTAGAAAATAAGCTCTGAACAACGGTCTTTTAGGCTGCTATTTATCAAACTGAAACTGCAATTTAGAAACAAATCAGAAACGATTAATTATATGATAAACAAAAAAGTTACGTTAATAAAAATTAAAAAATTTGGAGTTGCTTTTGTGCGTTTGCTTTTTCAAGAAGACGTGATAAGACATAAATCGGTTAGTAACGGCATCGACCGGATAGTTTGAAACATATCGCAGATGAATCAATGTGCCACTATGGCCAACATACTCCGTTCTACCTTACAAAAGTTTATAAATTCGTATAAACGACGCAATTCTCTTAAAATTAAGCATTAACTTATACTTGCTTCCATAATCATTTTTGAAAACCAAATCATTCTACTATTTCACCTGGAACGTCAATAAATAAATAAATTTACTTTAATGTCAATGCATAAATAATTTTATTATAGCATCAATTATTAAGTCATTTTTAAAAAGCATTAACTTACTTTTAAATCTCATTTTATGTTAAAAGCTTAACCTTTTTTGAATAATTTTAAATGTAGTTTGTAATTATTTTCTTGTAATACTATAAAAGTTTCATAAATGTCACAAGCACCTCTTTTAAAGCCATTTTCACCCCAGTCGTTTTCTAGATTTTTTCAAGTATTTGAAGAATAATGCCACCAGTACAATCATAAAATGTATTCCCACTTTATGAGGAAAATCCGAGGTAAAATTGCTTTTATTTAGCAACAGCAACATCACCAAATATTAGTACTTTAATTTAAAGCTATTAGCCTTCTGTGTTATGCAGTATCGTGTACTAACGTTTTACGCTTATATAACTTATGTATAGTTTTCGCAAATATTCTCTCATTTTGTATCGTTCTAAAAACAGCTGCTGAAAGTTGTATCATTTGATTACTATTAAATGAAAAAAGTTTGTGTGTTATATAGGCTTATATTTTTAATCTTAATTACACATTAATTTAATGCATTAATTTAATGTAAACTACGAAATGTGCAACACACGCGATGCTTTACATTATTTCACTTTGAATATTAAAGCGGTTCATTTCTGTGCAAAAGGCGAATGAAATCTAAAATATGGTTTCGTTATTTTTTTTACAGAGGAAATGAAAATTATCATTATAGATAAATTTAGATTTTTTTAAGCATAAACTTGCAATTAATTTTATCAATATTGGTTATGAACATTTTAAATATAGAAAAATGATATGTTTTATTTTAATATCAAATCATCTGGATTGTTTTCCAGGTTAACGGTTACCTGATTGCAACTGTTCTATAAAATGAAAAGGCATCGAAAATGACGTTCTTTTTAATTTTATTCAAACAATTCAGCATTAAAACATTTTAGCATGTGTTTTTATGATTAATTTTCCTTTTAAATATGGGAATTAAACATCGTGCTTTTTCTGCGAATAATTATTACACTTTTGACTGTACTTACTCTGCTGGAATAAAAAAAAAAAAATGGAAAAATGTAGTATACTTTCCAGGAGAAGACTTATATTGCGAAATATAACATAATATAAAGTGAGGTTGTATTCATGCTCCTAGAATCACACATAATGTAAAGCTGAGAAGTCCAGGGTTCAAGAGCTAAGAATCGAAAATCCATCAACCGAAAATTATTTCAATTCAAAAGTCGATTTCTGCAATAATTGTTCTCTATTTTACTAGTGTGGTGACTATAGAATATTTTAATTACTGTTGTTATAACTGAAACATAAACCAAATTGTACTATAAATGATCAACTAAAAGTGTTTCGCCTTAATAGCAAAAGTTGTATATCGCATGAAATAATAAAATAGCCCAATAGCGTTCGCATCATTTACAGCAATGTGCATGGCCAATCCAGGTGAAGCTCTATGCTTCTTTCAAATACAAGGTCAAATTCATGATTCCGTATGATTCAAGGTTCGTTTGAAAAAAAAAAGACTAGCGCACCGGGCGTAGCCCGCTAGTACTATATATAAATAATGTATACATTAGCATTCTTTACTTTACACACTTTTAAATTTGACTATGGGAAAAACAAGAAAAAATAATGAATGACTGATATAACAAGTTTTACCTAAACTCTTCTTTTAAAGTTGCTTTTTTCTCAAGTCTCATTTTTGCTTTTTAACATTTGTCTACACCTCACCGTTTCGTTTGTTTGTTTATTTGTTTCTGAATGGTAAGGATCTAGATAAGTCTGAGGCTTAGTCGCCCCACCAGTGGCTGAGAGGTTCTGCTCTCGAAGCTGGTAGACGGGAGGTGTTGGGTTCGAACCCAATCGCGCCCGTCGGCCTAATCGTTCGGAGTTTTCGTGGTTTTCTTCGAACCTTGGATTTCCAAGCGTTAATACGGGTTAGGTTCTCTTAGAAAGACCCCCACGAAGGGCACTCCCCCCTGGGCCTATATCCCTCGTGCAGATAATTGGCCGTCATAAATACAACCAACCAACTGAGGCTTAGTCTTCTTCGTAACATGTGCTTCTGTTGCACCTTTATTTTCAGATTGTTTTAGCGACTGATTTCGAAATTTGTTTGTCAAATTTTAATTTTGAAATTCTTTTTTTTTTGCTATTTTAAACTTTAATTGTTCTGTATTTTCAATTTTTGGCATTGTTTTTACTCTTTCACTTCACTGACGCTTTCATTTTTTTTTCATGTATATATGTATGCTTCAGGTTTTAAACATTCAGCAAAGTTTGACCCTATTGCCTTTTTCGTTGTATTTTGATTCGTTGATAAAACTGTTTTTAACCAACAGTTTAAAAAAGCATGATATGGATTATCTTCAGGAAGCGATATTTATGATTGTGATTCCAGACTGTTCTTGAAAATAGAATCTAGTTTTTAAAATATGCATTCATTGCTTGCTAAAATTCAAAATCTTCATCACTTATATTTCTATGCAATGTTAAATCTGTTTGAACAGACACATCACACATTATTGGAGAAGTTGCGTTATTACCTTGATTGTGCTCAATCTGAAAATTTGTGTTGGCAAAACAAGCAATAGTTGTGAAGTTCTCATTAATCATCTTTATTAAACATCTTTCCCTCATAGCATGCATGGTCACGGTGACGTCGTTGTGACGTCACTGTAAGTCACTGTGGTCACGTCAAATCTGTGACCAAAATGCCACCACTCAGTGATGTCACATTGTGACTGAGATGTGAACTTCTTAGAAAACTTTAAAAAATTGCAAGAATTCTTTAAAACATGTTATTTACTGTAAAATTATATTTTTCTGGCAATTAAAAAAAATTGTGACGACACTGTTATGTCACTGCATGTAACGTATGTCACGTCACATATGTTATAAAAAACCCACCATATTGTAAGTCACAGTATGATAAAAATATGAACTTCAAAAATCTTTGAAAATGAAGAGAAATATTTTAAACAGTCCCGAGTTACAGCGACATAAGGAATGAAAATATATTATGGATAGCAAATAGTAAATTCTGTCACGAAAGGGGGAAGGGGCATAATAAATAAAATTCACGATACAAGCATTAATAAGCTAAATTTCCATGCTATATTTTATCAATTTGATGGATTAAGCGGTCTCACAGACTACTCACAGTAGTTATGCGGCAATTTTTGTCACAACAGCTAAAGGTTAAACAGCATTTTAAACAGTCCCGAGTTACAGCGGCATAAGGAATGAAAATATATTAGTGGATAGCAAATAGTAAATTCTGTCACGAAACGTGGGGGGGGGGGGGGCATAATAAATAAAGTGCACGGTACAAGCATTATTAAACTAAATTTTCATGCTACATTTTATCAATTTGATATCTAAGACAGTAAAAGTATTCTTTTTCATGATTTCAATTTTATCTGACATTGCAATTTAATATAATAATCCTCCACTGATTGTTACACTCTCATAAAATTATTGCGCATTTAAGATTCAAATGTGTTTTATACAAAAACAAATAAACGATAAAAAAACACCTTCTCAAATCGTCTGCCTCGCGATATTACCAACAAGAGAATACGCGGGAAGTTAATTTCACTCCTCTGTTTAGAAAATCACTACGTCTACAGCACTTCTTTTAATGTAAAAGAAAGACATCTGCCATTTTAGGATATTACAAATACACGGATATTATTAATGGAGCATATATGTAAGTCTTATTTAATTTAAATATTTTAGTCCTGTTTTGTATATATTATAAAGATGAGTTAAGTAGTTTTATGTTACACATATAGAAAGAGACTGATCTGTATTGTTTTCAGAAGGATATTTTTCTATTCGATTCTGTTGTATATCTTGATCTGCCATCGCTCGAAAAAAAAAAAAAAAGCTGGCGCAGAGATTGATTCATGCCTACATTCATAGTGGAGTGAATGTAAATATTAATTTTCAGTTACTTGAGATTTGAAATGTGTTGAAACAGTGATGTGGAATTTTTTTCGGCTACTTAATGTTTTCTAATTACTAACACTTATAGCGTCATTATTATTTTGGAGTTAAATATGAAATTAGAAACCGTTTTAGATTAGAAATTAACATTATACTGGGAAAATGTCTTTTTACATATTCTAGTAGTGAAACTTTTAAAAGATTTTTTTTTTCATTGCTAATAATATTTTAAATTATTATTTAAAATCCTAAATCTTCATACCAATGTTTTTAAATTTAACATTTGACAAAATTATAAATTAATAGGAATTCCTTATAACGTGTGGAAATATTTTTGAGAAATTGTTAAATCTAATAATGCATTTTATTCATCTATTGTAGTTTGTTGTGTTTAATAATACACTTATAAATCCTAATTATTTAGTGTTTTTCAAATTAGTATATTTATTTTTTTTAATTGTATGTAAGCATGTTTTTTGCTGTTTGTGATTTTAATCAAACATTTAATTGTAGACACTCTGAATCAGTTATTAAATTTTCTTCGATTGTAAATTCATTTTCTACATTTTCGATATATGTAATCATTGGCATTAAAAAATTAAATATGATATTTAAGCATTGAAATAAAGTGTTTTACATGCCTGTGATAACAAGTTTATAGATTAAACTGCTTTAGTATATTTTTTTAAAAAGTTGGTATTTACTTACGTAATATAGGACTGAATATTTTTTTAAAGCAATTAATAACTACTTTCTATATTAAAATGTTTTTCAAACAATAAAAATAGTTAATGTGCAATCATTTATTTTACTTTTATATGTCCTTTTTAATAGTTTTCAACAAAGTTGAAAAGTGTTTATGACTTCAGTTTGTCTGGCCGTCTGTCCGCGCTCTAACTCTCGCAAATATACTCGGATTGCCTTGAAATTTTTGGATGTTATTGACGTTTACCATAGCACGGTCCCTCTTTGTAATGAAGTTTGTAGCGTGTTTAGTTCATCTACAGGGACAGTCAAAAGTATTTCGTTACACTACGGCCTACGGGAAAAAATCATTTCAAATGATTTTTAACGATTTTACACGCTTTCAGACATAAAAAATTAATATGAATTTATGAAACGCACTAAAATATGCATTCTGAAGAGTACGCGATGCAACGAATAGTTATTGTTCATTTACAGGGCTAAAAAAGGAATCCCAATACATTATTATACACTGATGGAGGGAATTGTTTGCGGCGTACTTTAATTATGTTAATCTATTTCATATATAATGAAATTGATATAAGTCGCTGAGGCTGACACACTATACATTAGTTCATGATAAAATGAAATGTATATAGCATTTACAGGACACACAAAATATTTCTGATACTATATTGCATCCGAAGTTCATTAGGGTTGATTGCTGGAAATGCATTTTTAATTATGATATGCGCTTTTATGATTCACTATATTTATGCATAGTATATGGTATATATAAAGGCTAAAATTCATATGCAGGACTACACAAAAGTATTAGTAAGGGTTACTGGGCATATGCGCAAATTGATTAAAGGTAGTTTTTAAATGAGTTATGGATTTTTACGTTGAACTGTATTTAATTTACTAAGAACTGTTTGTAGAATATAGATAAAATGATATACAGGGTCACGCAAAGAATTGGATACATGGCCATCTATAAATTATAATTTCTGGAAATGGGATTTCAGCAGTTTTAAGAGTGTTTTAGTTTGAATTAAATTTTAACTAAGTAGTAGCATGCAATAAACGTTCTAAGTAAACTACAGGGTTATACAAAAGTATTCAAGTATGTTTCCATATATTAGTATAAATTGCTGAAAGAGTATTTCAAACTGTTAAGCGTTTTCTTGCTAAACTAAATTTTCCCATTATGCAATATATATATCAACCTACAAATCAAATACAGGGCTGTTCAAAAAAATTAGAAAGCCTATTTGGCTATGGATGGTAACTGCTGAAATCAGTTTTTCAAATGGTTTATGTGTTTTCTAAAATATTTACTTAGTTATCTTATTTACGTTATTTCCCTAAATTACGATGTCTTGTTAAAGCATTCAGGAAGCGTTGGAGAGTGTTTTATAATCTATGCTTAACGCATGATTTTTCTTACTTGTTTTTTCTATTTCGCAGATCAGTCTTTTCCTATAAAACATACCAAATCTATTTAGCTCATATGCACAAAATACAATATACACGGGAATAAAAAATTTAAATAAATATGGCTTATCATGTCGTATTTAATAAAGCAATGACTAATCACAACACATTAAAATCTTACACATTCTTAATATCAAGCTTGAACTCAAAATAAAGCTTAAAATTTAATAAAAAATGATGTCAGTTGATAAGCATTGTTTTATAAGTGGTAAAATTTAAAATATTTTAGAAGAATAGGACTCCAAAATATAGATATTTTGCTAAAAAGTACGGTAAAAAGATAAGAATTTATATTTCAAACAAAAGTTTATTTTAAATTTGTGCATTTTAAAATTCATCTCAGTGTTTATGGCAAGAACCATCATAGTATTAATACTTGGAATTTTTTTCCAGAGAGAAACATTCGGCTTGCATACAATATTTCAAATGAAAATCAAATTTCAAATTATTTGCTTAAAAGGCGCAAAGGCCAACATAGTAAAAAAGATTCAATGCCGGGAATCGAACCGGTGCCATCAGTATAGCGCACTGACATTCTACCGACTAAACCACATGGAACGATACCCAGCCTGGAAAATTTCTCGCTATTACATGTTGGCAAGGCTACAAAAGCAGCACACGATGGGATATTTATCTTGAGCTACCGACATGGTTCCAAACACGAAATTTAATTAATTAAATCCAGCATCGGTTGAAACTATATTAATACTTAGAAATTTTTCCAGTGAGAAACATTCGCCTTGCATACAATATTTCAAATGAAAATCAAATTTAAAATTAAAATTGCCTTTTAAGCATGTAATTTGAAATTTGATTTTCATTTGAAACATTGTATGCAAGGCAAATGGTTCTCTCTGGAAAAATTTCCAAGTATTAATATAGATTCAATCGATGCTGGATTTAATTAAGTTTCGTGTTTGCTCAGTGTCGGTGGCTCACGATAAATATTCCATCTTGTGTTGCGTTAATAGCCTTGCCAACATGTAATAGTGAGAAATTTTCCCGGCTGGGTATCGGTCGATGTGGTTTAGTCGGTAGAATGTCAGTGTGCTATACTGATGGCCCGGGTTCCAGTTCCGGCACGGAAACTTTTTCACTATGTTGGCCTTTGCGCTTTTAAGCAATTAATTTGAAATTTGATTTTCATTTTAAATCATCACATTGTTTATGACCAGTTCGTCACAAATTACACATATTTCACAAATTGGTCACAATGTGACTTCAAAGCATTGTCGCTTTCGTCACAAAGCTAATGCCAAAATCGTCACAAATGACACACTTTTCAAAAATTAGTTACACCGTGACTTCACAGAGTGGTCACAATGTGACGTCTTAAACGACCTGTAAAACGGCCATAAAGACTTCGCATTTTAGTCACTATGGCGTCACATCGACGGTCACAAAATCACAGTGTGACATCACAACGACGTCACCATGCCTTACGGGTTATTAACAGCTAAATTCTTATTAAAATAGCAATTAAAGCCTTTTTGCAGGAATATTAAAGAGCAGAAAACCAACGTTTAAAAATGCAGAAATAATACGAGAAAAGCAGCAAACAGCTGTTTCGAATCTACTAGCAAGATTCTTCTTCAGTGCAAGATTGAGCAAGACACAGCGTGCTAGAAAAAGCAAAACTGAGCAAAATGACAGAGACGTTCCGGCTTATATACCCGATACGGGTAGCGAATGCGCCCAAAACAACCAATGAGACAAAAGCAGATGAAACGACTGAGTGGACAAGTAGCGACATCTACCGGAGAACGAGAGAATAAAAGCTAAATTCTTAACCGTCAAGTCATTGGTGTGTATGACTCGTTTAATTCATTTAATTTATATTTATCACTTTGCAAATCTTTATAGCGCTGAATGGTATTTGGATCGAAAAATGATTCTGGAACAGCAAACCGATGAGAAAATGCCAGTTTTGAACTTTCTAACACAGTCGAAAATTGTTTATGAATTAGGTTTATCTCTGCGTGATCTAACTCGCGTAAATATACGTGGATTGCCATGTAATTGATACACGTTATTGAGATTTACCAGGGCATGTTCGGTATTAAAAATGAAGTGTGTAGCATTTATATTTCATTTACATGAGCATTCAAAAGTAAAAATAAAATAAAAGTATCAATAAAGGAAACCCAAGAAGGCGGACATTATAGGCAGTATTGCATAAATAAAGAGTTTCTGGAAGAGATAACAGAAAAAAAAACCTAATTTAAAATCCTAAACAAAAAAAACTAAAAATGTGTAGAGGTGTAAAGTTTATTAAGAAATCTTAAAAAGGTCCTACGCAAGAAAATTCAATAGTTAGGTGTGTGTGCCAACAAACATTCAGAAGGAAAGGGTTGCCGGAATCAGATGAAACAGGTCACTATCACAGGTCCCGGAACTGAAATATGTTAGTTGGTCTCTCCCTGAAAATGTTATTAAATTACTTGATTACACTAAATGCTATGTCAAACACTGCCATACACAATTTCATTTATTTACTCTGACCAAAAATAGTTAATTTCAAAATGTAAAAAAAAAAAAAATGTATATATATATATATATATATATATATATATATATATATATATATGTATATACATATATATATATTTATTTATTTATTTATTTATTTATTCCCATAACTAATCAACGTAATTTCATTATTTCACAAAATATATGAAGATAATTAATTAAATCGCAAAAGGAAAAAGTAATTATGAAAAGTCTTTGTATTCTGTTTTAGTATTAATGAAAACGTTAGTTTAAATTAAAAGTATACATTTTTTCTTTAAAAATGGATGACGTTTTAAAACCTTTATTTTGTCAAAAAGGAACTTTCCTTTATGTTTTGTAGAATTAATTAAAATCTCTGTTGTGCATAAAAGAATTTTTTTTATTTTTATAAATATACATATCACTTCACTGGACAATTTAAATTATTTCTATGCATTTTAAAATGAAAAAAAAAATGATTGTTGTTAAGTATTTTTCCTGATTTTAATTAGTATAAGACGATTTAATTTAATCGGCATCTATTTTTTTTATTAAAGACTCTGTTAATACAATAATTCTCAAATTTGATAAATATGTAATTATCAATATTTTATTACTTACTGTGATAATTTAATTAGTGATGGGCGATTCTCGAGAATTCGACAATCGAGAAAAATCGTCATCGTAAAAAATCACAATCGATACAGCCATCGATTAATTCATAGAATCTACAATCGAGATGTTTTACAATCGATTATAACGAGAGAAGCTAAAAACAGTTGTTGGAAAACTAAACTATTATTCTGGCCGAAAATTTCATAGTAGTGATAGGGCTTGTTCGATAATTCTGCTATCGCAATTATTTGCTCCTGATTTAGGCTTAAAGGGTTACTTCAGTCAAGTGAAAAGACCCGCTCGCTAATGCTAATCTTATGGAAGAAATTTATAAAGATATCTCATTTGAATTTCAGTGTTTTAAAATGATTTTCTTTGCATTGGAATAAATTTCCCTTTCTTCTTTATGAAACTGCAATGTCCAAATCGCGTAACTATGGCGCATTGGATGAATCAAATAACCTTTCCATTTTTTCGATAACTTCAAAAAGTTTGATACAGTTTAAAGTTCCCCTAAATGTCAAATGCTGTGGAATTTCCCCCTTGATCGAAAACAAAAGTTTCTTTCAAAAAACGTAAGTTTAGCAAGATAAAGCTACCTGCTAAGAGGGAACCTGTCTAACACGGAAACTGTTTTCCAGTGCCTAGCGGTTCCAACACGACTCTTTAAGTCTGTATCGAAATCCAAAGGCGCTACTTTCTGACACACTTACAAACTTATTTTTTATTTTAGGCGCATTAGCTAGATACGATTAGCGTTTCCTTCTTTTCGATAAATGCAAAAGGTTTGATACAAATTAAAGTTCCCTAAATGTCTAAGGTGTATCAAATGCTGTGGAGTTTCTCCGTTTATCGAAAACAAGACAGCTTTATCGAAAAACGAAAGGATAACCAGACATATACAACTGCTGAGAGGGAACCTGCCTAACACGGAAATTATTTTCCAGTGCCTAACGATTCCAACATGACTTTTTTAGTCTGTATCGAAATCCAAAGGTGCTAGTTTCTGACACATTTACTAACTCAATTTTTATTTTAGGCGCATTAGTTAGAATCGATTAGCATTTTCCTCTTTTCGATAAAGGCAGAAGGTTTGATATAAGTTAAAATTCCCTAAATGTCTAAAATGTGTATAATGCTGTGGAAATTCTCAGTTTATCGAGAAACATAAGGATAACCAAACAAATATAACTGCTAAGATGGAACATGTCTAACACGGAAATTGTTTTCCAGTGCCTAGCGATTCCAACATTTACTAGCTCATTTTTTATTTTAGGCGCATTAGCAAGAATCGATTAGCATTTTCTTCTTTTCGATAAAGGCAGAAGGTTTGATACAAGTTAAATTTCCCCAAAAGTCTAAAGTGAGTCTAATGCTGTTGAATTTCTCCGTTTATCGAAAACAAATGAGTGTTATCGAAAAATAGAAAGGTAAACAGATAAATATATCCGCTAATAGGGAATTCTATAACTAAAATAAAACTTCAATGAAGTTCATTTTTGGTATTTCGGATAATTTTAATCTTCCAATCCTTACCAATGTGGTATTAGATGATGAGTCTGGAAAAGGTAGAAGAAACGCCCCCCCCCCCTTCTCCGAAAGGGCATTAAGCCCCAAATTGACAGTAGGGCAGCAGACCAAGGATGAAAGTTAACTTGATGTAAGAGAGGACTAGGGGAAGTTAAGAATGGTAAAAAACCATTGAATAACAAAAAAATTGAAGAAAAAGAAGAAATGGTAAAAGAACAAGTGAAGCATGTGATTAGAGCCAGACAGATGAAGAGGGGCCCGATGGGCCACAGCTTGTCCAGAATGAGTGCCCAAATGGTCAGAATGGGACAAGAATTTAGAGAATAGTATATACCAAGAAGGAAAACAATGAGACAAAATATTATGAAAAACAGATGAAAAATACCAATACCCTGAGACTAACAGTAAAATGTTTCACTAGGCGGTGCCCCCTGGTGGTAGTAAAAATAAAATTGATACGAGAAGATAGGGGAGAGTGAAAAGACTTTATTTTGTGAATTTTATAATTTTTGGACAAACAGTATACTAAAGGTTTGAAGAAACAAAACTTTAAAGCTCCCTCTTGAGGCGAAGGAGGAAGTTAAAATTAAGAAACATATGTCGATATTTTTTATTTGATTTTTACACAATTTGATGTTAGTCTTATAATTTTTCTATAAGTGGAAGATACCGTACCAGAGTACGAAAAAAACCGCCGCTAAGTATATTCATTTAGAGCATTTTAAGCCCAGGGGTCCAAAATTAAAGGTGGATTGACAAAAGAAAGGTAGATTTAGAAATTTTATGATATTACCCTTATTTTAATGTATTATATGAGTGGGGTAAAATAATTTCGAAAAATCCTCTTTCCTGAGGCGACACTTAAAATCTTGAAAACACATAATTTGCAGTGCAGTTTTGTTCTTAACAATAGCATTCTAATATTAAGATATATGGGACAGCTTAGGAGGGCAAAGATAAGAGAAACATTAAAAATAAAGGACAAACTGGTGCCAAATTCAATAGAAAACTTCAATATCAACAATTGAAACCAGAACTGATAACTTAAACCAATATGCCTCCTAACCCATATCAGTTAATAACAAAAGCGAATGGAAAAGCAGATGTACTCCTTTGAGAAATTATGACTTACACCAGAAGCCCGTTAAGTTTGATTCTTCTGAAAGCTTCATTTATCTCTCTCTCTCGCACCTCGAGAGAAAAAAATTTATCGATGGAAACTGCTCACTTATCTCTCTCTCTTGCACCTCGAGATAAAAAATTCTCTCGATGAAAACTGCTCGCTTACCTCGAGATTCCTCCCCTCGATTCTAATTCATCTCCTCCCATTGTCACTTCTCGTTTCTCGCTCTCGCTCTCTTTTCAACATTTCATATGACGTTGTCCGAGAATGAGAAATCAGTTTTCGCCCTTTCTCGATATGTTACTCTCGATGATTGTCATTTCACGCTCGGCCAAAAAGGGCCGAGAAGAGATATCGAAGGGCGAGCTGGAGAAAGAAATAGGCTTGGCAATGAGCTGTGAAATGAAGCCTTAATTTTTAAAGTTTCTGTTATTTTAGCCCTACCATGCTATCACATACCTGGAGCCCTCTGATAAATATTATTTATTAAATATAAAAATTTCAAAGAGAAAGTTGGGTCGGGTGAATTCCGAGGACGTGAGAGTGGACCCGTGCGGGGCCCAATTAAAAAAAAATAACACTGAACTCTTTCTGTGGCATATCATCGAAAAGCCATTTGACAGCTCTTTCATATTATGAACCTTTATTCCCCCGAAGGTGAAATTCGGAGGGTGGGGAGGGGGCGAACAATTTTTTAAAACCGTCGCCGATTTCTATAATAACTTTCAATATCATTTTAGATGTGGGTTTTTCATGCAGTCTTCCGGTAAATATTATTTATTGAACATAAAAATTTTAAAGTGGGGGCTGCGTGAATTCCGACGCGAAAGAGTGGGCCCACGGGGGGATGGAGGCGGAGCAATTTTCAAACTTTTTTTGGACACGTCATGTGATATGTCATCGGAAAGCTCTAGGATGACTCTTTCATATTATGAGAGTTTCTTCCTCCCCTCCCCAATTTGGCTTTCCGTTTTTATCATTTTAGATCGGATTTTTTATGAAGCCCTCCGGTAAATATTATTTATAATATATGAAATTTCAGGACACTTTTCTAAGTTTAGCCAAGACCCTTCATGTGAGATATCGCTGGAAAGGTCTGTGACTACTTATTGATGTTATGCACCTACGGTGTCCGTCCCCCCAATTTGCCCCCCCCCCCAAGGGGCACTTTTCGAAATTTAGCCAAGACCCCTCATGTGAGATATCGTTGGAAAGGTCTGTGACTACTTATTGAAGTTATGCACCTCCGGTGACAGCCCCTCCCCCCACTTTGACCCCCGAAGGACAATTTTTCAAATTTAGCCAAGACCCCTCATGTGAGATATCATTGGAAATGTCTGTGACTACTTATTGATGTTATGGACCTCCGGTGACCACCCCCACTCCCCCCCCCCAAGGGGGCACTTTTCTAAATTTAGCCGAGATCCCTCATGTGACCTATTGTTCGAAAGGCCTATAACCACTTACTCATGTTATCCACCTCCCGAACCCCTCCCCCCACTTTGCCCCCACAGGAAGGGCATTTTTATAAATTCAGATCCAGACCTCTCAAGTGACATATGGTTGGAAAGGCCTAAAGACCTGTGACGACTTATTCATATTATGCAGCTGCTGTTCCCTCCGCTCACTTTGAACCCTCCCCCAATAGATCTGGTCCGAGGTGCGTTCGTTTCGAGATTTAATTTTTTTTACAAGATTTTGCAGTGAGTGCACCTGACGCCTGCTATACGGCGCCGTAAATAGCGGGTAACCTGTCCGTGATTTCATATTAAAAGCTTACGTATAAATTAGGGGCCCTGATTAAAGGAGGCGACCGCTAGCGGGCGATGTTACCTAGTCTTTATTAACAACGACTCATTCCAGTTTACCCGCAGACGATTCTTGATAAATGTATGACGTATATAATATATAAAATATGATGCATAAAAGCAATTCGCAAACTGGAGTCATCGAGAAAAAATTTACACACTCGAAAAATATCGAGATGTCCACACAATCGAGAAAATCGAGAAAAACATCTCGTTATCGCCCATCAATAATTTAATACATAAGTATACATTTTAAGACTTCATTATCGGATGCTTTCATAAATAATCATGCTTCCGGTCGACTTAACTATGAATTCAAGGTGGTATTCCAAAACTTTTTTTTTCCTCCAAAATGAAATTTGTCCTTTTATAAATATAGCATGAAACATCTACACAATTAAAAAGTTTGTATAGCAAATACACAATTCTTTTAACTCAATAGTCGTCAAAGATGAGTTAAAATTAAAATTTAATAATATTACTACCATAGTGGAAACCCGATGAATTGCTTTTGCACTGCATGCGATCTTTTGATTTTTAAGAAAAAAAAAACTAAATTAACAAAATCCAAAGTTTTTAACAATAATTGACTTGACTTTCCGAAGTAGAATTATTGATACGTTAAAAATCTGGACCCGAATAAATAAATAAAAATTCTACAATAGAATATTATATACTTACTCGATATAATCGCATATAACGTAAAAATAAGTCAAAATTTAAATAAGTAGTACTAGAATAAAATCCCGATTTCGAGGTATTATTTTTTAATAACAACAACAAAAAAAAAAAAAAAAAAAAAAATGTTAACATTTGAAAATACATTCTATTCGGAAAAAAAGTAAAAAATAAAAGAAAAATGAAGAGAAAACATTTAATATATATTATGATATAAAAAACAACGCAATCAGATCGAAAATCACTTATGAAAAACCAGAGTTGATGTGCAAATCAAAATCTATTCCTGATGACACTTAATTAAATGAAAAGAATAGTTAGAAAAAATATTTTACAGTTAAAATTTAAAAATACATCTCTCTGTACCTAGAATAAAATAATGCTTTTTTATTAAAAAATTTATCATCAGAAGGAAATCATATTTACAAGATTAAATGAAAATTTACAAAATTCCTTTTTGAAAATGCATAATTTTGATGAAATTTTAATAAAACTTTATTTTATGTCACTTAAAATGTACTATTCAAATGATGCCACTAACTAAAAAGTTGTTTTGACCTTTGAAGGAATTTGAAGATTTAGTGGGCGATTGTGAACACCTGTCGTTATGAATTTCGATGTTGAAGAAGTTGTAGTTTCCATTACACGGATTCTTTTTTCTAAACGTCACTGAAATGTGACGTTTCGAAATTGCTCTGGTCATTAAAAGATTGAAGTCATTGAAGTAACATGGACGTAAAAAGTGAAATCTTCTAAAAATAATAATTTTTATATTTAAGAATTTTCCGGCAATGTTTAATGTTAGTTTTTATTGTAAATTTATGAAACTTCTGATTTTGTGCTATAATTTGAAAAAAAAAATAAATATTAAAAACGCATTATTTTGACCAATTGGTATATGAAAACGTAAGTTCCGTTTTCCTTAAAATTACATGTTTATTTATCTTATTACATGTTTATTTATCTTATTACATGTTTATTTTACGTAGACGCGTACTGACAATATTTGATGCTTCTGCAAATTCTTCTTGCGTTTGTATCTTGTCTTCATACAATAATACTTGCAATTTCTACCTTCACGCTCTGCGTCATCAACATCAAATAAACCTTTTTTAAATTGCCTGAACCACCTTCTAGATATACTTTTAGAAAAAGCATATTCACCATTATCAAAGAGTTGGAGTAGGGCATGATCATAAGGAAGCGCATATTGAAGATATTATCAGTTGATTGCGCATAACCGAAAAATGATCCGTAATTCGGAATCAGGAACTGACACATAAATATTTCATATTTTAAAAGACAGAGTTTTTCTTTGTAAATCATTTTATTAATATACTCTTAGATTGTAGGTGGCAGGATACATAGAATGATTATTAGGGTGGGATGGCCTCGTTAATTTAACACATCTATTAAGGCAGAGGTATAAAGTATAAGTGACGACAAACAGTTGTGCTTCTACAAGCCAAATGTGCAATATCACCACCATGGTGAGTCCAGAAATGCCAAATAAAACAAAGAGAAAAAATCCGTTATATGAAAAGTCAATGAGAAAATTTAAACTTGCATGACATAGAACTAGGGGCGCCATTTTATCAAATTAATCCGTATTTTAACAACGTAACCCTATCAACAGGGATCGAAGCATATAAGACAAATATTATTGTTCTTACCAGTATCTTTTATTAATAATCTTCATGATATATTCTTATTGCATGTCTTATGAAAATGTCTTTTGGAGATTATTGATAAAAGAAACTGGTAAGAACAATAAAATTTGTTCTATATGCTCCGAGCCCTGTATCAAGGATGTCTCCTGACAGATGGCAAAAAAGAAGGCGATGCTTATGTTATACAGGGAAATGCATCTGTTTTCTGTGCTTACCGTTTTAATTTAAGTATTGAAATACATCACCGCATATAATCATGAAGACATAAATAATCGTTACATTAAATTATGTACTGGGCATCATCGAGAAATAAACTGCGAATAAACAACAACAACAACAAAAAAATAACTATAGCTGAAAATGCTTTTTTTATGCGTACCGAAATTTATTTTGTTTCTTATTTTTTAGGTATTCCTATAGTTGCATTTGGTAGATAGAAAATTAGCAGCTGCATTAAATTTATTAAGAGAAAGTAAAAAGTATTTAGATTGAAAACGGCCTTTTTCTGTTAAAGATAAAGTATTAAATTTGGGAACGGAAAGAAAAATTAGAGTATTTAAACATTAATATATAACCACTTTATAATCGTAAGCTTCTGCCTGTAAACGATAACTATCAGCAGCGCCTTTCTTTAAATTATAAAAGTAATAATAAAACTTTCCGCAAATGACGATTATTTGGCACAAAATTATCCATTTTAAATTGAATAAGAAACTATGTCGTTTACACTTTAATCAAATGCCATATACTGCGTTTTGAAGTTTATGAAGAGACTTTTCAAAAGCATGTATTACAAGATTCACACAATACATATAAGAACACTTACGCCATATATTAGAAAAACGGAACTTACTTTTTCATATACCCAATAATAGCTTAGGGCCAAAATATAGAAAATGACCTCGTAGAGGAAAAAAAAATGCTACATATTTCCAGAAAATCTGTAAACAGATTCATATACACAATCTGTCTTTTCAATATTTATAGAATTTATTTAACCCCTTCTCTGCCGGTTTCCTTTTCGAATTTCCAATCCCCAAAAAGCATTTTTTTATTCCTGAAAATTAATATATATTCTATTCTGAATTGGAAAATGTAAAATATTTTCATCATTTGTAACCAATTTTTGATTGGCCAGTAGTTAAAAAAAAAAAAATAAATAAAAAAAATAAAAAAAATCAAAATTTTTCTGAACCCCATTTTTTCCTGAAACGCACTCAAGTTTAAAATAAAAAAAAATAGTCTGGAACTATACTTATCAAATCTATTTGAAGTATAAACATAAAGTTGGCAACATTTCGCCAAATTTGGGAAAATCTTACCAACATTGATTTTCTGAACAGCTTTTTATATACAATTTACACACATAAAAGATACAGAGCTCATATCCTCGTCTTCACCTTCAGATTCACAAGAATCTGAAAAAAATCATCACTTGATAAGTCAGAGCTCTCATCATCTGACTGAGATATATTATACTCACTTCCTTCAGACGAATCACTCTCTGAATCCACCATATAAGACATTTTGACATGGAACAATAACTAACGAAAGCCGATATTGCAGCAAATTCGAAAATAATAGAACTAGTTGCGCCATTTCTTAGCAATATGCAGAAATACAAAAAAACGATCCCAGAATATACTGACATGCAAGTTGCGGCAAATTCAGTTTCAAGGATGAAAATTGCCTTCGCATCGTATGACATGCGACGCCGACCGTACCTGAATAAAAACGCCGAACGTATTATATGCGACGACGACAGAGAAGGGGTTAATATAGAGAATCCTTCCAACTCGGAGATAAATTTCTCAGAACATTGGCAGCTTCAGCCAAGAGACACCTGGTTTGAATCTTGGCCCGGACATTGTTCGCCGTTTTGGAAAATTACAACTCATATGATTTATTTACCAATTAGAATAATAGTGTTAAAATTAATCTAGTGTAACTACGTATCCAGCGTTTACCAGAGGTCCATTACCTGCGATTTATTCTGTTGATCTGATTCATATATGAGACCAGTCGCTATAATCATTAATAGGCGGAGATGCGGCAGCGCAGACAATCACCCCATCAAGTTCACAGCTGAAATTCCAGAATTGGTTAAAATTCGATGCGCATGCTAAAACGCAATCGGTCTGCCAACTGATATCTTGGTGGAGAACACCTGAAAATCCGATTTTAACGATTGACTCGTAGATTTACCATTGTGTTTTCCTGCACCCAAATGTATGAAAACATGGAGGACTGGGAGCAGGAAAACACAATGATAAACCTACACTGTTAAAAATATCGTGAAAAATTACCTCTGTTTTTAAAGGCTCTCTATTTTCTGACCAATGAGAACGCTAGATAAAGACCTATGAAGCGTTCTCATTGGTCAGAAAATAGATAGCCTTGAAAAACAGAGGTAATTTTTCACGATATTTTTAACAGTGTACGAGCCAACCGCTAAATTCTGTTTTTCAGGTGTTTTTCAAAAATGACTTAGCAGACCACTTGCGTTTTAATATACGAAGCGAGTTTTAACTAAATCTTTAATTTCACCCGCGACCTCGATGAGGTGATTCTTTGTGCTGCCGCTTCATGGTTGATTAACTGGGTGAACTAGGATCGAATCCGGCCCCGGACATTTTTCGCTGGATTGGAAAATTACAACTCAATGAATAATAATGCGTATTATACTACTGCGTCCTTCGTCCGACAAGTATAGACTTTCAACAGAATTGCGCGTTGCAAATTTCTACATATTTCTTCCATTGGTGGAAACGCATTGTAATATACCATTAATACAAATTAAAATTAGGCATTCGGATTAATTGCATATATTGCAACAAACATGATAGAACTCAGAATCGGCCCCAAAGGCTTTACTTTTTTGAACTTCTGTAATGCGAAGGACGTCATTTTGACACAATATATGGTTTGTCTGGAAAGTATCCGAGCTTTGGTCGAAAAAATACATAAGTTACCTGACAGGATTGGGAACCTAATCCCATTCAAAGTAGGCCCTTTGCTTCTCAACACGCTTAGGCGACCGTTCCTTTCACTGCCAAAAACACTTTTGGGAGGTTTTTTTTTTTTTTTTTTTGAAATGGTGTTCAACTCCGCCGTCGCGTTCTGAATAGATGATCTCTACTCTCAAAATGGGTTCCTTTCAATAACGCCTTCAATTTCGGAAAGAACCAGTAGTCGCAAGGTGCTATGTCTGGAGATTACGGAGGTTGGCGATCGTCTGGATATCCGTGTTTCGCCAAGAAGAAGAATCTTACGAATTGTTTCGCTTTGGGAATCACTATTCTTTGACAAATTTTTATGCAGTACCTTTTCTCAACTCGTTCAGTGATCTTGAGAGAAATCAAAATCCTACGATACGTACAACAGCACCTCACTCGGTGGCCAGCAGGCAACAACTGGCTCACTGGATTACGTGGAAAAAACCTAAGCATGCGCATTAAGCTGTCTCCTTCCAATGTGCATAGTGGCGCCTCCTTAGAAACAATATTGCGCGCGGGAAAAATCAAAGCCGGATAGTTATAAAACAGACGTCCTATTTTAGTTTTAGAACTTTAAACACGTTTCATTTGATAATATTTTCAGGAGTGAAAACAAACCACTTTCAGAACCTTATTAAATGGGCTAATTATTTTCAAGTTTTTTAAAAAAATAAGAATATTTTTTAGCCCCCAGTACGGTATGCTATTTCTTTCACCCAGCTTGTTTTGTGACATCTCCAAAAAATAACGTTACCTTACACAAGCCAGCCGTAAAACAACGCAGTATGATTAAATACTCTATACTTTTTTTTTTATTTCTAAGCATCACACATTTTCAATTTTTATACCACCGTATTGGGGAAAAATGTACTTTTAAATGCAATTTGTTTGAAAACTGCATCACCAATTATTTCGAAATATTAAATTTTGCAGTTTTTGGAGCCATTTGCTTAATATTAGAAACGGAAGTACTCATTTCTGTAGAAAGTAAAGGAAAAATAGTTGTAAAATATTAATTATATATTTTTGTTGCCATTTTTCATAACAGCTGAAAGAAAATGTAATTAAAGTACGTGCTATTTTGAAAAAAATATAAAAGAATGATTTCTGTTAAAACATGGAGCAATTATAAACTCTTTTTAATTTTAAGTGTCTATATTAATGTTATAAAGAAATGAAGGCCTATGAATCATTAGACAGCCATTTTTTTTTTTTTTTTTTTTTTTTTTTTTTGTCGAGTTCCTTTAATGACGGCATCCTTTTGCTGCATTTTGTATTATTCCGCAATAGTGACGTCCTATGCATACATTACTGTAGATGTTTAAGAGTGGATCGTATGTGGAATTTTTAAGCGGATGCGAATGACGTCATTTTACATAAAATAAAAGCGTGTGCTGTAAGTCTTAAAATTGAAATATGTTTTGTACTATTTATATCCTACATATATTTTTTTTTCATCTGGAGTGACACTAAATTCTGAAAAAGTAGAATTCCTGTTTTATAGTTCTTTTAAATTGACAAGAAATCCATACCAAAATACATCCAAACATTGGCATCGCTTTTCTTTTTATCTTTTTTTTTTCAAATAAATAACCGAGTTGTCACCATTATACAGGATGGTTACTAAATACTGTTACAAATATTCAGTCTTTTTATTTTGCGAACAGAAAATAGAAAATGATAACTACACTAATATGATGAACATCAGAGATGAAAGTTTACTGGGAAATAATTTTACTCGAATTGACCGCCATCTTTATCGATTACCAGAGGTAATCTCTTATGCCATTGTATGACTGCGGCACAAATCATTTTACGAGGTAATCGGTACCATTCACGCAATATGGAAGCTTTGAGAGAGTCCAAACTTCTGTGTTTGTTGCTATTTACTTTAGCCTCTAAATTCCCCCAGACGCAATAATCTAAAGGATTTAGATCCGGTGAAGAAGGTGGCCAATCTTCTTGCAAGATAAAGTTTGGACGATTGACAGGGAGCAAAGCTTGTGTTGATTTAGCTCGGTGCGAAGTTGTAGAATCTTGCTGAAATATGCGATTCTTTTGGGGATACAACCTGTCAGCATGTGGCAATAAATGTGTAGCCAATATGTCCTGTTTGTAATATTCGCATTGATGTTTATCCCTTTATCGTTGAACTCCAAAGATAATTTGCCATTGTTTGACAGTGCAGACCAAACCATAACAAAATTCTTGTTCTGGAAGCTTTTAACAGTTTGAAAGGCTTCAGGTATATCCTCGAGGGTTGATGAATATACGACATCATTTTTAACATTATAACACTGTTCTCTGCAAAATACCTTCCCATGAGAAAATATTATTTTTTCAACACTTTTCCTACCATGCCGGTTCACCAATTTCTTTTTTCATTGTAATCTTTTTATTATTTGTGCAGCAGTCAAACTTTGAATTTTTCTTTTGCGATAGGGGCAATAACCCAGATCTTCATTTATAATAACTTGCATAGTTCTGCGACTCACGTTCTCTTCTGCAAGCCATTTTATTTGCAGAACGTTGTGGATTTCTTCACACTTTTTCACGAATTCTGTTGATGCGCTCTGTTGTGAGAACTGAGCGTGGATGACCAGAACTAGATCGATCTTTACATAGCTTTTAGTATCCAATAATCGATTTATAGTTCTATATATAAAATTTCGATTAAAATCAAGGCATTTTAATTGCTTAAAGATTTTACCTGCGGAAAATCTGCAGTCAAAGAGCTGTTTAATCATCATTCTTTTGGCTCCCTTCTTTCAAATAATTTTAAATATTTGCTTTATAACAAAATTCGTCTGCACTAATAGAAGACTGCCAAACGCTAAAATAGAGAAATAAATTGTTTCACCAAACGATTAAAATTAATTCGTATTTTTTGGAGTGTTACAGTATTTAGTAGCCACATTGTATTAATTGTATTCAAAATGATAAAAAAATGTTTAGTAAAATGTCAAGTAAAATTAAAAAATCGTGAGGGTTTTTGACATACTTGGATCCATTTAAAAAACTGGTGTTAGTCTTATCATGAAATTTGCAGCATTCTGAGATGAATAGCATTGAATTACAAACAGACAGTCATATTTCAATGAAATAAATCATAATTTTAACAAGACAATCACAATATCTTTAATGAAAAATTCATGATAAAAAATGATTATCTACCATTTTTATTATTTAAGTAATCACATATAAAAAGAAATATTTATAATACATAAACTTTTTTTTTGGTAAGTGTAAGATTTTTCTTATAAAATAAAAAAAGCTCATGCCTTTTAAAAAAAATCACCAAGCTTATTCATATATGATTAATTCTAATTCACTGATTCTTCAGCTTATACGAGATAGATAACTTATAGTAAATAATTAGAAAACATAAACGGCCGAGCGCGACTATTACTCGGGCACAGAGGGTATCGTACGATAAGTATATTAATTAGTAACTGTATTATTACAAAAAAATATTTGCTAAAAGAGTAATAAGACTTTGTAAAAAACTATACAACGTAGGGTTGAGTATAGCAGTATATACTAGAAAAGTATAAATGGATAGACCACGAAAGTTCAGAGAGATATAAAGTCTAAATTGTATCAAGTATTTCTATTCTGTATAACTCTTTTTTTTTTATCTTATCCTAATTTGTTTATGATGAACTTAATTCGATGCTGACAATAAAAATAGTGCATATTTAAGCTTCATTTTCATTTCGTAAACCCAAATTCAGCGTAGTTAAAATCTTTTTCTTTTTACAGTGTATCTAAAACAAAACCCTTGTTCAGAGTTTAAACTTGGCATTGTACTAAGCGCACTTCGAAAGGAGGTCACAAATTTACAACGATGCCTTGGTTTGTGCCGAGTTTTCCAGATAGGCTTTTAATTAATCTTTAATTAATCTTTAACCCTCTTTATCCACTCAATGCAAATTAGTCGCGAATGCCATAGTAATTGATTAATTCTAATTAAATTAGTCTATTATTAACAGTTTGACGTTTATTGCTTTTATACTACTACAGGGCATTGTATTACACAGATACATCCTTAAAAGTTGTTATGCAGGTTTTAACCCTTTATATCCCAAATTATGATTTTAAAAAACTATCTCCTCGAAACTTTTTCCCCGTGCATTACGACAATACATTAGAAGATATATGCAATAAAAAAATACATTTATTTATTTTTTGTTAGTTACGGCTAATTACCTGATGTAGTACTTCTAAGTATCTTTGCAAGGCTGCTACAAGTGACTATTTTTTAATTCTGTTTCGCACCCCTTTTTCAAAACATTTTATTTTTTTTTTTTTTACATACGCTTTGACAACATGTGCAAGAGAAATGAACTACAGAGGGTATTTTTTTTAAATAGTGGTGCGAACAGAATATAAAAATAGTCGTCTGTGGCAGCCCTGCGTTGGTTCATAATGCTTGGATAAAAATCAAGTCTTAAAAAAAACAACAACAAAAAAAAAACAATATCCAATTTTTCCTTATTATTCTAATGTGACTTATCATGCATATATCTAGTGTATATACAGTGTGTCCACGTATAACCTGACCGACCTTTATTTTCGCAACCGTTGGTCCTAGATGTATACTTCCAATTACAAAAATGGTTTAAATAAGGTAAAGAGTTATTTTTAAAGCGATTTGGGTCAATAAAAACATTTATTAAAAAATTATGAAATTTAAATTTTTATACGGTCCCCCCGGTCCTATAAGTGATACTTAATAAAAATATACTGTGACACTCACAAGTAAGACAAAAAAAGTACCATTCATGTAACATTAAAATTGACCGAGTTATGAAACTTTGAAATGCATGACTTATACCACTTTTTTGCATATCAAAACAGATGGTTTCGACCATGCTTTCAGGGGTCGTGTATAAATGTACTTAAACTTATTTCAAGGTATTTGCGGTTTGAAATAAATCGTACAAATATTACAATTAACTTTTATTAGTTAAGTTTCAGATTATTTAAAATAATTGTATTTTAACATATGTTTTATTTTGTAAGGATTTGAGGCTATGATTTCTTTTAACTAAAATTATGTTATTTTCATAAGGTTTTATTTAACTTGCAATGATCATCTTTCCAGTTTAAAACTTTAAGAAAGTGCTTTAGATTAGATAACATAAACTTGCGATTGTTGTGTTTTTTAACTTTTATAATTACATTTTATGTATTTTTTAACGCTGAATCAAAAAATTACCTTCATTTTTAACCATCATGTCAAGATTTTTCGCAAATCGTAAATTTTAAGTTTAAAAAATAGCGAAAAATCTGATACAATAAAATAGATGTAAGACTTTTTTATTCAGTTTAATTTTATTTAATTCAATAATTTATTAGATTTTTTTGCTTATACTGTGTTTCTTACAGCTAAACAGCTCGGGGGTTCGAATGAGGTTGGTAGGGGAGGGGGCTTAACTTTTAGCTTTTTAACTTTGAAATTTGCGATTTGAGAAAAATTCTGACGTGATGGTTTAAAATGAAGGTCATTTTCGGATTCAGTGCTAAAAAATACATAAGAATCAATTTTCAAAAGCTAAAAAACATGCCACAACCCACAATTTTAAAGACAGTGTAATCTAAAAGCATTTTAAAATAGATATCATTTTGTAAAGAATTGAGGCTGTTGCTTTTCATCCTTTTATTTACCAAAAAATCTGTTATTTTTATCCTCTTAGAATGTTCAGTACAAATTGTACATTTTGCAGTAATATGTCAGAAAGATTAAAGATTTCAAATTTATATTGCAATGGCAATTTTACTCTCAACCATTTCTTTAATATATCTGATAAAATTATATTTCTACTAAATTTGTGAATGACCCCTAATATGCAGCAAAAAATATGCTCCAACTTTAAACAGCTATTACTCGGTGAATTTTAATCGTAGAATAACAGGACTTTTTTTGCCTTACTTGTCAGTGTAACAGGAAAATTTTACTAAATATAACTTATAGGACCGGGGGACCGTATAAAAATTTAGATTATGTAATTCTTCACTAAATTGTTTTTTCGCTTCAAACATTTTTTTATCTTAACCCTGTACCTAATTTTGACCATTTTTGTAATTGGAAGTATGCATCTAGGACCAACGGTTGCGAAAATAATGGTCGGTCAGGTTATACGTGGACACACTGTATGTCTATAATGTATGTATGACTAGATGATGATGCTGTTGGTGCATCATCAGTGAGCATTTCACCATCAGAAGGATATTGTACAGTTGTAACACTATCGTCTGATAGAAAGTATATGTAAAGAAATTTCCAAACTTTTAGTTATAGAAAACTCAAAAGGAATCAGAAAAATGCTAAAAGATATTTTTAGCTATTTTTTCTAATTTGTATTTTTTTTTTCCATTTTGTTTTTAAAAAATACAATATTTTTTCTAAACATAAAAATAGCATATTTTTTGTTTTATTATTCATCAATGTCATACATAAATTATGCAATGTTTTCTCCTATATTGTATCAAATTCCACGTGTTTAGCACCCACGCATCCTTAGTAAATATATACGTTTTTATACACCCTATGTATTCAAACGATGAAAATCAAAGTAAAAATCTTGTTCAACATAATCCTGACTGTACCCAAAAGTACCTCTTTCAAAAGTGCTTCTTAAAATAAAAAAACTGAAAATTAATTTTTTTTTAACACGACCTACTGTTAGGTGATATATTTAAAACTAGAAAAAAATTATGATAGCCTTAACTTTATAATTTAAGATGTCTCGAAGCAAAAGTTAGAAAAACCATTAGATTGCAGGGTTGATAATCACCTCATCAAGTTCGCGGATGAAACTCTAGGATTACTTAAATCTTGATTCGCATATCAAAACGTAATCCGTCTGCCAAGTCCTATCTTGGTGGAAAACACCTGAAAACCGGATTTTAGACGAGCCGTTAATTCCCAAATTGGCTCAACCGAACTCAGCAATCTGATTGTTCGTTAATATTAATATTTTGGATTACTTTAGTGTGATTTTGATCAAATTTAACAAAATAAATCAATTTAAGCCATTATAATTGCATTCTATTTTACATTACACTACTTCATAAGAAAATAAATATAATTTTCTACTATATAAATATCAGTTTAAGCCAATCAGATCGCTGAGCTCGGCTGAGCCAATTTGGGAATTAACGGCTCGTGGATTTTAGAGGTTGACTCGTAGGCTGTGTATTTCTTTCCCATTGTATTTTCCTGCTCCCAGTCCTACATTTTTTCATACCTTTTGGTGCAGGAAAACACAATGGTAAATCTACGAGTCAGCCGATAAAATGGGGTTTTAAGGTGTTTTCCACCAAGATATGACTTGTCAGACCGATTGCGTTTTAATATGCGAATCAAAATTTAACTAATCCTAGAATTTCATCCTTGAACTCGATGAGGTGATTGCCTGCGCTGCCAGCTCCTCGTCTACATGTCACACAAGAAAATAGAAGCAAAACTGACACTTACACGCATCAAAATAGCTTCGTTAACAATTTTCAGCTTACTGGAACTGCTATTGCTATATATTGACGGTAAAGCGAACCATTCAATGAGTTCTATTTAATTGGGATAAATAACTGTGGTACTTGACCGCTGGTACATAAAGGGTTAAAGGCCGGTGGCGTGTAGAGAACGCCTCCCATGTCTGTATGTATGTCTAAAACGTGCCTGTCTTTAATGGTTAATATCAAGGCTAATTACCGACACTGTTTTTAGAAAATAATTATCAACAATCATTTTATACTTATGCGACGATAGGTACTTCAGCGCTCCTCAACTCATTTGCTGAACCCCGCAAAGGGGAATTTATGTGTAACGGAAAATGCAATTTTCTCAAAAACTATGTGACCTAGGGTAATCGTTATAGTTTTCCTGCAACGTTTAAATTAACTTCTACTATCCCTAAATTTTATATAATTTTAGACTGAGTAGATTCGGAAATAGAGGAGGAGAACATATTTTTTCATTACCTTTTCGACGATATCTTGTGAAAATATAATATCTAAAATTAAAAGAAATTCATTTTTGAGTTCGGCATTACGAAACCTTTCACACGATATAAAAAAGAAGATTTTTTAAAAGTAATTTAATTAGCCCCTATTACATGTTTCCTAAATATATTTGCGAATTGTTAGTATTCTATAAATATGTGGGTCAATAGCCTTTATTATACTCAGCCATTTTGAACTGTCCACGTTCCACAGTTTACGAGTAAAATGGCTGTGACAGACGAACAGACAGACACAGGAGTTATAATGGTTCCATTTCTAGGTAGATTTCGTATGAAATACTACCTATTGCGATCGCTCCTATGTTGGAATTTCTGAAATTTTTTTGCAGATCTACACCGATCATGACCCCTAGAACCCAAAACCACCCTCAGTAAAAAAACTTTATCTATCTATCTGTCTATAACTTTATCTATATATATATATATATCTTTTTTATGGACGCGATAACGTCCGTAATTCTGCACAAATCTCTTCCAAACTGATACATAAAATCAAGGGGCAGAAAATCTCGGCCAAGTTCGTTAATGGGCAAAATCGGTCCAAGGGGGCAGAAATAGGGAGGATTTTGTGACAACCGAAAAATCCCCATAACTTCTTGATTTTTATACATACCAAATCAGTTTAAAGTTATTATTATTTCTAGGAAAAGGGCTAAAAATTTATGTATCACATATTTTTGATACAATTAAAAATGTGCTCAAGGGGCGCGAAAAATAGGGTTTTAGGGAGAACAAAATTCATAACTTCGTCAATTCTTAAGATATCAAATTCAATTAAATTCATTATAAATATTTTTAATATTATATACAACTTTTATAGGGACAAGTTTTTGATAGGATCAACTCTTACAGCGAAAAAAAATAATTAATTAATTATTTTTGATAGGATCAACTCTTACAGCGAAAAAAAATAATTAATTAATTATTTTTGATAGGACCAAAAAAAATTAAAGACGAAAAAATATGCGGGGAGGGGGGGGGGGATGTTGAAGAAGAACTCATAACTTCGTCAATTCACAAGAAATCCAATCCGCTTATATTTATTATACATCTTATCCATACTATCTACCAATTTCATATTGACAAATTTTTGATAGGATCAATTCTTACAGAAAAAAAAAATAAACAAAAATAAGGGTTGACGGAAATATTATCGTATTAAGGGTATACTCAAATACAAACGGCTTATTTTCGAGACTCATTCTTAAATTCATTTTCGCTGCGAAACGCATCCATTTGCCAGGTTCTCTTATTCAGAGACTATATAAAGTGCTATATTGGTCGATTTTTTGATAAAGGCAGAATATATTTCAGAAAATGCTCTCAAAGTGGGCATTTTGAACCGAATTTCCCAAAGCGAAAGTGCTGGAAAAGAAATAAATGGTCGTATTGAGATAATAATTGTAAATTAAGTTCTAATTAATTGAACGGAAAATAAAAACACAGGTCGCTTATAAATTTCTTCAAAAAAAATCACCTCAGCAAGTTTCATGTTTTTACTTTTAAAAATGTGTCAGAAAATTTCGAGTTGTTGAGCGGGGAAGAAATTGTTAAAATGGGTTTATCTCTAATCTTGATTTAGTTTTTGTTGGTGAAATTAGTACTTAACTTCGAAATCTACCTCAGCCTGTAGACCGAGCCGGAAGGGAATTTTTTTTTTTTTTTTTTTTTTTTTTTTTTTTTTTTTTTTTTTTTACTTTTTAAAAACGAAACCCTAAAAAAAGATGAATTTGAGATCGTTTTTTGGAATCCTTCATAAAACGGAAAGAACGGAATTAGAAAATTTAAAAAATCCTGTAAAAAAATAAAATTTTTATTAGCATCAACTTTTATTTCATTTTAGAAATTACTTTGTCTAACATTTAAAAATAGCGCATTAAAAAATACCCCAATAAAAGATAATCATGAAAAATTTTGATAAGAATTATTTTTATCTTTTTTCATTCTTGTACATTCTTCAAAAGTAATCCTTCGGATTAGTTGAGCTGTTTTAGAAAAACTATTTCGAGGTCGAGAAAAAGGAATTTCTGCTATTCAACAAATATGAATTTACATTATCATACACCATATGAGAAACGTTATTATTGATTTATCTCTTCTTCTCTCAAAACAATTTTGATCCCTTGACGGAAAACTTCACGTAATATAAATTCATTTCCATTTCTTGTTATAAAAAAATCATTTCCGTTTAATATAAGGGAGTTAATATTCGTGTTTATTTCTCAACATATTAAGCAATACGTTAATTACGTGTGTAGTTTTTGTCTTGCACCGATGCGTTTAATACCATTTAATTAAAACTCAAATTAGTTAATTTAAATGAATTTCTTCTATTCAACAAATATGAATTTACATTAGCAACCACTATATGATAAACGCTATTATTAATTTCCCTTTTCTTTTCTCAACACAGTTTTGATCTCTTGACACCAAACGCCACATAATATGAAATCATTTCCTTTTCTTGTTATGAAAAAATAATTTCCGTTTAAATATAAGGGAGTTAATATTCGTGATCATTTCTCAGCATGTTAAGCAATACGTTAATTATGTGTGCAATTTGTTTTGCACTGATGCATTTAATACCATTTACTTAAAACTCAAATTAGTTAATTTCAATGAATTTCTGATATTGAACAAATATGAATTTACATTATCATCCACCATATGCGAAACGCTATTATTAATTTCCCTTCTTCTTTTCTCAACACTATTTTGATCCCTTGACACCAAACTCTACGTAATATGAATTCATTTCCATTTCTTGTTATGAATAAATAATTTCCGTTTAATATAAGGGAGTTAATATTCATGTTTATTTCTCAACACATAAAGCAAGACTTTAATTATGTGTGCGGTTTATGTTTGCACTAATGCGCTTTTCGTCATTTAATTCAAATCTAAATTAATTAATTTAAATATATTAGAAATTTTCACAATAGTTCATTGTTCAAGAAATTTATTTATGATAAAATTTATATTAATAAAATAAATCTTTATAATATTAATTAAAAAAGACGGCGTTTAATAAAAACAAAGTTTTTGTAGCGTTAATTGCTTTGATTGTCCGTAATCATTATCGAATAATTGAATGGAAGTAGAAGGCAATTTTAGGGAACAATTTTTTTTTTGTTATCAACTTTTAAAAAACACATTTTTAGATAATATTATGTAACTGTTAATTACAACTAATTTAATCCAAAAAACTTAATTAAAACTATTTTTTCGCAAAATTGAAAAGAAAAGTTTTGGTGGTTTTCCCTAATTAATAGGATGATTCTTGATTGGAAAAACATTTAAAAAATACCCGATATCAGGGTATGCCAAGGGAGAATTCCACAAGTCTGCGGGTGCAGGATCGACTTTAAATCGTACAGAAATAGGAAAAGATTTTTTTCTTTTTCTTTAGGATCCCCAATACAGTTGTGTACGCCAGGACTTAAAGGGCTAATAAACGAACAGAGTATTGAAGTGACACAGAGTAATAAGTGAACAGAGCCAAGAACATTAAAATCAGGAGTGAAGGAATTTTCAGAAATTCCTACTTGTCAAGGGTTTCTTTGTAACAACTATCAAAACACAACATTCAGCGCTGTTCCGGTGGGTTTCAGTGCAAAGTATTTATAAGCTACTGGGTGGTTCTTTTATAATAAGTATTTATATATTGGTTAAAAATAGAGTACTGCTGGAACCAAAGAAGTGCTTGTTGCTTTTTTGAAAATTAATCACCACGTGGAGCTAAAAAGTTGATCACTAAGAATATTTTACAAACACGAACAAAAAAGCAGTGAAATAACACAACAAGACCACGAGTAAAAACCATAAATGGCGTTGGAACGATACACGTATGACTAAAATTACCCAATCAGTCTTATGTAACGCAATATTCAGCACTCTAAAACAAACGATTACATTTTTATTTTCACTACGTGTAAACAAACATTTGAAGTCCACCGATATGGGAATTGCTTTGGGGCCTATAGCTACAATGGCACTCGTCTCGAATGATCCTTTATTCTTATACACAGAGATAATTACACAAACCAGACATAACAATTTCGTCAACATACAAGGACGCGATAGCACAAGGAAATTTACAACACTGGAGAATTACAGCCGGGAGCTCCACAAACAGTGTGCAACGGAGCCAGCCGGAGTCGAACCCACAGACCTCCGACACTATCAAGTGATTAGCGGCGTGTGCTTTAACAACTTGGCCACGGAGGCCCCAACACACAAACACAACTCAAATACACATTTAAAACCAAATCTTACAACATTACACAGTTCACAAGTGAAAAAAAAATAATGGGCTACTGAAACACATGTCTTGTAGCGCCACCTCCGTTCCTCGCATGTCGAAAACGTGCTCCTTCGGTACAAAAGTGAAGTCAGACAGAGGCACGTTAAAACGACGCCAATGGGCTTTATTCCAAATCTGGGTTCGAGGGCTGAAAAAAGTCACGTGATACAGGTAATTTACGCAAAATATTTCTAACTGATAAGAAGGAAGGCAACTACTGCTTTCCGCTTGAACTGCTTCACTGGCTGGCGAGGTTTTTTCCATTACGTCTACAGAACCTTCCCTTCTTTATGCTATGAGTTTTACCTTGACCATGTGATCAAAACGTAGATGGAATATCCTCCATTCAGGAGCAAGTCCTTCTTTTGTATCTCATGTATTCAGAGTTTATTTGTTTCGCATCTTACAAAAAAGCGCTCATTCCAAGTGATATTTAGGGTCGTTACACCGGCATAAAATATTTTCCAAAAAGAACATTGTAAAGGATCAATGACAATTCAAATACGAGGTGAAGTGACGCACTTTGCATAAATCACAGGGATAGATACTAGAAGCACCAATCACAGAGCACCGTATGCAAGTCATTGCGACTAGAAAATGTTTAATAAACAGTGTGAGGAGACTATTTCTTCAATCAGTTGTGCGCATGTGCCAACAAGATGGCACTTACAATAAAACAAAGAGATGAATTTATAAAGCTGTTTTATCTGAACGGGGAAAATGCAGCTGAAGCAGTGACAGTTTATCGCAGATATCATAAGTTATAACGAGGCCCATATTCCGTAAAAACTGTACGTGATTTGGTGAAAACATGTGAAGAAAGTGGATGCGCATGTGATCGACCACGATCCGTACGACCATCTGTTACTGTTGAAGTTGTTAAGGAAGTGCAGAACAGGATTATTGCAGATCCAATGCATACTGCAAGAAGCGTTACACGCAGTTTGGATGTACCGAAAACAACCCCAGATAGCATGAATATTAGCTGCAAGTTTGATTTTTTTCTGATATTATCTTACCATGACAAAATTGACATGGCAAATTCGCAGCAAATCTCTCGCAAGGTATACCCTCTCCCACTTGCATGAGTAGTTTCTTGTGAAGCTGATGCAAGACTGCCTTTAATTCACGAAAGTGACCAAAGCCAAAAATTCATCTGTTGAGAGAATAGACAATCAGCATATGCGCAGAAATTGAAGAAATTGGGTGCTACTCAAAGGCAAGACACACGCATCATTGTTACTGTTATGGAATTTCATTTTCATTGATTGGTTAATTTAAGGAACCCAGAAAAATGTATTTGTTATTTTAACTCTTCAAATGTAGTTATTTTTTTGTAACGTAACATTTTATCTAAAATCTACAGCTTATTTCATATAAAAATTCTTACAAATTAAAAAGTTATGTAACTTACTAAGTTATGTTTACGTCTTCGGCCATTTTAAATTTATATTGAAAATTTTAATTTTTAAATGGATTTTTTTCAATATTATTGGATTTTTCTAAAATATCGTTTTAATTGATATTGATTTATTTATTTTTTTTTAAACCCGAGTCTATGATTTTTCGAGTCTATGATTCGAGTCTATGATTTTTAACCTTTTCGGGACTGCATTGCTTACACAAATCTTATTCGGTTTGCACCCCCTTTTTTATACGCTAATATCAAATACCAAAAAGGACTCAATTTAATTGTACAAATATTACCTATTATTGTAATATTTGGTAATGGTGATAAAAGAGAGATGCCTATGCATCTGTAGACCTGAAGGGTTTAAACTTATAAGTATAATCCCTTCATGTCTGTCACACTACAGTGTAACATTTCAAACAGATAGTATGACGTGACAATATTAATACTTTGCAATAAGTTAGCAGTATTCTTGACAAGACAAAGCTAAAATTTCTAGTAGCTTGCAAAGAATTTGCAGTAATTTAGTCATGACAGAACTAAATTTTCTACTTTTTTACAGTTAATTGGCAATAAATTCAATACAGGAAGAATTTAACTTGCACGACAGGTTAGATGCAAGTTCAAAGTGTGGTGACTTCGGCGTTTGCATTATCTTGCTGCAGTCTTGTTATGAACTTTCAAGCTTGTCATGCTGAACTTGTTGCAACTTTGAAGGTTTGAAAAGCAAGACTACTGATAATTTTATGCAAACTAAAATTGCTATTGGATAGTCCTTAAGATTCCGAGCACTGTTTTGTGGGCGGTTCTCTATTAATTTCAGCGCGTCCATTTACTGCAACCTGGAGACGAGCAACAGCGTTTAGACTGTGCAAATTATTATCTCATCAGACATGATGAAGATAACAGCTGTCCATTGCGAATATTATGGACGGATGAGGCACATTTCTCTTTATTGGGAACATAAACTCAAGAACTGGGTTCACTGGGCTGATGAAAATCCTTACCATGTGACATCAACGCCTTTACACAAAGATAAATTGACTGTGTGTACGGCATCGCAAAAAATATTCGTTCTCGGTACGTACTTTTTCGAGGAGGACACTTTCACAGGTAGGAAAACGTGCGCCATCACAAGTGCTCGGTACACAACTATGTTGCAGAACTACGTAAATCCAGAATTGTAGCAGCTGGTACGATCTGCCCTAAGTCTCATCCAGCTTAATGATACGGCGTAAAAAAGGTTCTCCTTTGCACTCATAGTGCTCCAGGTGGGTTCGAGCAGTATCGTATCGCAGCCATTTCTGCATTTCCGACAAAATGTGGAACCCATCGTGAGGCAATTTTTCTCATGCCCAAGCGTTCCTTCAGAATGTGCAGCACAGTCGTATGCGAAAATCCTGTCTCTCGGGCTAGCTCACGAATCGTTTGGTGCCGATCACTGTCCATTAGCGCGGCAACAGCATGCACTTCTGCTTTGCTGACACTAGGACGACCTGGCCGATGCATGTGTGCAACATTTTGGCGTCCTTCATTGAAGGATTTTACCCATCTTGCTACAGTTCTGTAAGGCAATGCAGATTCTCCGCAAGCCTCTTGAAGCCCTAGATGACATTGCCGTGCTGCATGGCTTCTGGCACATTAAATTTTTATCCAAATTCGTTGTTATTGTTTTGAAAACATCCTGGCAACACTTACTTTAAACCGCCATCTAATACAAGGATCAGTTCTTCGCGTCACTCCACATGCTCGTGACGTAGGAAGGACGAGTGTTTTTGCTGAGAATTAAGTTAGGTATGTTGCTCACGTGTGGTATAAGCGACATTTTTTGGTTTTGTTGCGTAGCGTTTTTACAGCAGTGTTACCACTATTAAAGTTCCAACCCTCGTATATATAATTTTTGTGGTTATTTGCAGCTATAGTGCTTATCACATAAATGCTATTTTTATTTTAAACCTTTATTTAGTTCATTATATACATAGAGAGAGAGAGAGGTTGGTTAACATCTATATGTCAAATATGTAAAGGCACGTAGAGGAGACCTAATTAAGCAGATTTCGTATAGGAATGTGGGTGCGGAAATATAGTGCTGAGGCAGTAGAGGGCGCTGTTGAGTTCAGTGGATAAAAACACTTCGCTGGCTTTAATATTCATTCTACGCACGGATTTTGAGCAACATACGTTATTACACGAATGCGAAGCATGCTGACAGGCCTTTCATGTATGGGGTTGAGTAAGGAAATGCAGCGGCTGCTCAGAGGATATACATGGAACGATTCCCGTGTAGGAAACTGTTGGATCGCCGAATATTTGAACGATTTCATGGGCAGTTCTGCGCGAGTAGATCGTTTTATGCTTTGAGACGTGACACGGGCACTGGAAGATATCGCAGAATTTTTGCTGTAAAAGGAATAGTATTAAGCACAGTAGAGAATATTTTTTCAACAGGCTCGAGAGCTGTTACACGTGCAGTGTATGTGAGCCAATTACGTATGCAGCCCCATGGATAAATGGCATATCGGCAAGCTTCGTATTGTTGTAATGATGTATGTTGCTCGAAATTCTTGCAGGAAATGGCGATTCACGTCAGCGAAGCACTTTCATCCGCCGAACTCAACAGCGCCCTCTACAGCCACAACGCTGCATTTCCGTACCCACATTCTTATACGAAATCTGCTTATTTAGATCCCTTCTGCCTGCTCTTACATTTTTCACATATAGTTCTGAACCGTACTGTAGGACATACATATATATGTGAGTGTGTGTGCTAATGATGTTTAAGATTGGTATAATAAATACACTTTCAAATTTTTTATTAAATTTATAGTTTCTTTCTCCCTTCCATGCACCATCCCCTAAACAAAAGGCAAAAAACAAAAAATTTCGAATTCAGTGACATTTCTGGGTCCATAATTATAGTTATCACTTAAGGAATATTTAAAAATCCTATAAAATTGAATGAGAAAACAGCGATGACAGCGATGACCACCTCGGGAACTCAGCTTTCGCTTTAGAATGTTAGTGCCCGAGGGGTAGACCACATCCACTCCTCCCGACTCTCAACCAGAGTCTGAGAGGGAGTGCTTGTTTACAGCGCCTAGAAGATACAGTGTGGAAAACGGCTAAAAAATTAAATCCCATAAATGTACAACGATGCTGAATAACAAGATGTCGATTGTAGCGCCATCGTAGTGATTTAAAAACGATAGTCATTCTAAAAGAGACACTTTAACCTATTTCACGTCATTCCTTAACTAAATTAGCTTATAATAGACTAAAATATCTTATATTTATAGTTTCCGATGTTTAACATTCTATAATTTTTGAAAACACAGGGTTTATATTCGAAAGAGTTACAAGATGGCGCTCGTATCAGCATATTGCCGCTGAGCATTGTTGGAGATTTATGGGATACAAGTTTTTAGCACTTTTTAAAGCATTATAGGAATAGCTGTTTTCCACACTGTATCTTCTAGGCGCTGTAGCTGGGTCCCTGATCAAGCTGCTGAGATTTATTTCGGTTACTGTGAGATTTACAATTACAATCACAATTGGTTACCCAATTTTTCTGAGCGAACCGAAGATTTCACACCGAGATAAAATTATACTGTTTTTTTAACAGTACATGACTGTATGTAGTGATTACATGAGGATCATTTTACCTAATGTGATTGCATAATTGTTTACAATTTTCTTGGATATATATACGTCACAGTACATTTAACACACAATATTTAACATGACAATTAGAAACACATTACAACACAATATCAAACACTCTCAGCTTTCTTGGATGTCATTGCAAAACCGTTTGTTAAATACAGTACAGGGTGTCCGGTCTCAACGGTGTCCAATGGCTAATTCCTAAACCGTTAGTCATAGACATATAGTTCCAATTACAAAAATGTTTAAAATCAGGTAAACAAATATTTTAAAAGCTATTTGGGTCAATAAAAACATTTTTTTAAAATTACGAAATTTAAATTTTTATACGGTCCCCCGGTCCTATAAGTTATATTTAGTAAAATTTTCCTTTTACACTAACAAGTAATACACAAAAAGACCCGTTATTCTACGATTAAAATTGACAGAGTAATAGCTGTTTAAAGTTGGAGCATATTTTTTGCTGTAAATTGGGGGTCATTCACAAATTTATTCGAAATATAATTTCGTCAGATATATTAAAAAATGGTCGATAGTAAAATTAACATTGAATATAAATTTGAAATCTTTAATTATTCTGACATATTGATGCAAAATATACAATTTGTAATAAACATTTAAGAAGAAAGAAAAAACAGAAATTTTGTTAAATAAAATGATGCTAATTTAACAGCCTCAATTCTTTACAAAATGATACGTATTTTAAAATATTATTAGATTACACTATCCTGCAAAAGTTGGGTTATGTCATGTTTTTTAACTTTTGATAATTGATTCTTTTATATTCTGTATCGCTGAATCTGAAATTGGCTTTCATTTTTAACCATCATATCAGGATTTTTTCGCAAATTGCAAATTGCAAAGTTAAAAAGTTCCAAGTTAAAATTGAGTCTCCTCCCTCATCTCATCGGACTACTCAGCTATTTAGCTGTAAGAATCCCAGGATAAGCAAAAATATCGACTAAAATATTGAATAAAGTAAAATAAAATAAAATAAAACAAAACAAGTTTTACATATGTTTTATAGTAAGAGATTTTCGCTATATTTTAACTTACACATTTACGATTTGCAAAAAAATTGTAGCATGGTTTTTAAAAAGGAAGGTCATTTTCAGATTTAGTGCTAAAAAGTACGTACAAATCAATTATCAAAAGTTAAAAAACACAACCATCTCTTCTACTTTATAGTATCCGATTTTTGTTATTCTTTAACTTTTACAGTTTATGATTTGGGAAATATACTGACATTATGGTTAAAAATTAATGTAATTTTCGGATTCAGTGCTAAAAAATACATAAAAATTAAAAAACCAACAATCGCAGTCTTGTATAATCTAATCTAAAACTTTTTCTTAAACTTCTTGGCGGTAATTTATCCGAAATTCTTTGTGTTATCCTGTAAAATAAGTATAAATGATAACCACCGAAAATCACAATAATATTAGATTGTTATTGGATTTGCACCAGTATGTAAAATGTAATCTCGGTCGGATATTTAAAAGTCAGTTAAAGTTCGAGTACAAATTTTGAACTGGAAAAGCATACAAACGATCGTTGAAGTAACATAAAAACTTATAAAAATAACATAATTTTTGTTAAAAGAAAGCATAAAAGAAACAGTCTCAAATCCTGACAAAATAAAACATATATTATTTTAGCCAATCTGAAACTTTATAAATGTTAACTTAATCTTAATACTTGTACGATTTTTTCCAAAGTGCAGATACACATGAAATAAGATCTTCGAATACTTTAAGCACTTGATATGTAATCCCTCAAAGCCAAGCCGAACTCATTTGTTTTCAGAGCAGAAAAGTGGCATAAGTCATACATTTTTTAAGTTTTATAACTCGCTCAATTTTAGTGTTATATGAATGGGACTTCTTTAGTCTTACTTGTCAGTGTAATAGGAAAATTTTACTAAATATAACTTATAGGACCGAGGGACCGTATAAAAATTTAAATTTCGTAATTTCTTAAGAAATGTTTGTATTGACCCAAATCGCTTTTAAAATATTTCTTTATCAGATTTAAAACATTTTTGTAATTGGAACTATATGTCTATGGCTATTGGTTTAGGAATTAGCCATTGGACACCGTTGAGACCGGGCACCCTGTATAACAGAATATTTTGCGGTAATTTGAAAGATCGTTTTTCTGTGCCAATTTTGTGCTTTCTTTCTTTTAGAGGGTATAATCTATATTTCAAAGTAAAAGGATGTCCGTGAATAATGCTGATAACGTGAGATTGATGGTTGTAATACCTGGCCAAATAAATTTGTTTAATTTTTTTTTTTTTTTTTTTTTTACATCCAAATATGACACAACTTCAATGTTTACACTATCGAAATGCACAGAAAAAAAATGTTTTTTTCAAATGCAATTTGTTTGAAAAGTAAATCCAAATGTACGGATTTTTAATCCATTTTAAAAAGAATTCCAAGCACGAATTTTTGTTAAATCAATCTCTATGGCGTGCAGCCGGATTACGAAAAGTTTACACGCTTGCTCTAAATAATTCAGCATTTGTTCTTGCAATATTTCATCAATAAATTAAAATTTTACACATAAATAAATAAATAAATAAAGCACAACTTTAACAGGCATGCAATCAAATTAAGCGTTAAAAAATATCATTTTAAAAATCAAAAAGAAGCTTTAATCACTTCATTACGAGGATGGGTCACCGTACATCCCAGCGAATAAGTTTCTATTCTCTTTGTACAATTTTTGGAAAACTAATCACTGTCATACAATTATACTAGAATAGTTTTAAGCGATATCTACCATAAAGAAATTTTTACGTAAATTGTAGCACGATTCAATATAAAAATAGTTGCAAGTACTGCACCATAATAAATAAGTTAAGTAGACAAATCGGTGGTGATTTCTTTGACTCCTGGCATGCGGCTAATACGAAAATATTGCTTTTTAAAAATTTCAAAAAAATAAATTTAAATATATTATTGATATTTTTCATATAAAAATGCTTTTAGTTGTTGCTAGTGTGCAATCTATAAGAATATATTAACTGTAAAAAATGTAAATGAGTTTTCTATTTTTTTTTTCACAAAGGGTCACCCAGTAGTTCATATATATATATATTTTTTACTATTGCGTAATTTTAGGCGGAAATGAGTTTTACACGTGGCACAATACATAATATTTTTGTTTGGGGTTGGAGTACATGTTGTCATATTTGTTGTCAACTGTCTGCTGCAAGAGAAGCCATTGTATTAAAATTTTTTATTAGAAAGTGCAAAAATTTAGTTTTTGATTAGTTGGAGACAATTACGATAAGTTAAAATAACCCAGTTCCATCTTGCCTTTTTCAACTAATAGTTTTATAAGAATTATTGTTAATATCAGCCCAAGGATGATATTTTAAAATGTTACCTAGTAGTTGATACCCTTCTAGTGGTTGTTCAATTTTTTTTTTAATATTGCGTCATTTCAGGCGGAAATGAGTTTACACGTTGCACTATACATAATATATTTGTTTGGATGTTGGAGCACGTGTTGTCACATTTGTTGTCAACTATCTGCTGTAGGAGAAGCCATTTTATGAAATATTTTTATTAGAAAGTGCAAAAATTTAGTTTTTGAGTAGTTGGAGACAATTACGATAAGTTACAATAACTCACTTCCATCTTACTTTTTTCAACTAATCGTTTTATAAGAATTATTGTTAAACACAGCCCAAGGATGATATTTTAAAGAGTAATTTTTACATTTTCGATTGTCTTCTTTCGCGTGAACAACTACTGGGAAAATGGCAATTTAAAAATCTATTTATTTATAATTTTGTTTCTATGTAATTTCAGTAGATTTCATTTTTGTCCATTATTGGACATTCATTAAGGGTTGTAGCAACCGTGTTAGTTTGCTTCTAAAACGTTAAAGGAAGAAAATATAATAATAAACTAGAAAACAGGTATTCTGCTTTTTCAGAATTTAGTGTTGCACCCGATGAAAAAAAAATGTGTATATATAAATAGTACAAAACATATTTCAATTTTAAGACTTAAAGCATACGCTTTTATTTTATGTAAACTGACGACATTCGCATCCGCTTAAGAATTCCACATTTACGATTAACTCTTAAACATGTACAGTAAAGCATGCATAGGATGTCACTATCGCAAAATAATACGCAAATGCAGCAAAAAGATGCCGTCATTAAAAAAACTCGACAAAAAAACGGCTATCTAATGATTCATAGGCCTTCATTTGTATGTAACATTAATATAGATACTTAAAATTAAATATATTTTATAATAGCTCCATGTTTTAACAGAAATTATTCGTTTATATTTTTTCAAAATAGCACGAATTTAATTACATTTTCTTTCGGTTGTTAGGAGGAAATGGCAACAAAAAGATATAATTGCTATTTTTCAACTGTTTTCCCTTTACTTTCTACATAAATGGAGTACTTGAGTAGCCAAAGGTAAACAAATGGTGCTAAAAACTACAAAAAAAAATAATAATAATATTTCCAAAATAAATGGAGATACAGTTTTCACACAAATTGCATTTAAAAGTATTTCTTACCAATACGTTGGTATAAAAATTGAAAATGTGTGATGCTTAGAAATTTTTAAAATTGCTATAGAGCATTTAATCGTACAATGATGCAACAGTTTTGTTTATTGCTGGCTTCTGTTAGGTAACGTTATTTTTTGGAGATGACACAAAATAAGCTAGGAGAAAGAAATAGCTTACCATACCGGGGGATAAAAACCCCGTAGCACTGACTTTATGTATAAAGTATTGGCCGAGTCACCCTATGTTCTGTAATCCGGAAATCCCGTGTTTGATCCCCCAAGTTGTTACTGCAGAAAATACAGGGTGTCCGAAAAACATCTTTACAATTTTGATTCTCATAAAACTTTAACGAAATTATATAACAAAAATCTGTTTATTGTATAATTCACAGCAATTTCCAAAGTTTTATGTGATGCTAGAAGAGCTGCTCATGAGCCTTTTCAGTTGCACGAAAACGTCTAGACCGTATTCGTCCTCCTGCAATATTCTTTGGAGCATGTCCACAGTAATTGTATGCATTGTAAAAAAAATCTGTAAAGTTACTAACTTTTTTCTAGGAAACTGGGATTCCTAGAACTGTTTATGTAACGGCAACAACAAAACTTCATGTAACAGACACAATTTTTGGTCGAAAATAAAAAAAAATCTGTAAGGTTACTAAGAATGTTTTAGGAAATTGGGATGCCTAGAACTTTTCATGTAACTGCAACCAGGGTTACATATAAAATTTTAGTAAGATTACTGCAATTTTAACAGAGTCATTTGTAAAGTTGCAGATTTCTGTAGTTTTACAAAATCTAGTTTTGTAGATTTGCAATTTTTTTTTTTCGTACAGTTACCGATGAAAGTTTAGTAAGCATGCAAATTTACATCTGTAGAACTAGAGATTTTTTTTTTTTTTTTTTACAGTGTAGCGACGACCGCAGTAAATCATGTGCTTTAGATAGTCCAAATCCCTAAAATGTATGTGGTACACACTATCTTTAATATATCCCCACAGGAAAAAGTCTAGGGTGTTAAATCCGGTGAACGTGGAGGCCAAAGTATTGGACCAGCCCGTCCAATCCACCTATCAGGAATGCTTGCATCACGAGAGAGGCCTGGAGACATTGAGGTACTGGTGGTGGTTGACGTCCTATTTTGTTCGGAATTTCCTTTGGACTTGTGTATTTGACTTCGTGTCTATGAACCAGGACACAAACTGGACCTTTTCCTGTGCTGTAGCCATCACTAGTTAAGGATCTTACCGGGGCGAACCTGAAAGCAAAAACATTATTTTTAGTACAGATAAAACTTTAGCACTGTAAAAAAAATCTTGAAGTTACTAGAACTTTTCTAAGAAAATGGGATTCTTATAACTATTTATGAAATGGCAAGAACAAAAATTCATGTAACAGATACACTTTTGCACTGGAAAAAAAAATTGTAGCGTGGTTTCTAAGACGTTTTTAGGAAACTGGGATTCCTAGAACTTTTTATGTAACTGCAACCCGGTTTACAGATAACATTTTAGTAAGATTACTGTACTTTTAGTAGATAATTTTGAAAAGATATAGATTACTGTAGCTTTAAAAACTAGTTTTGTAGATTTGCATATTATTTTGCACAGTGTACAGATAAAATTTTAGTAAGCATACAGATTTCTGTAACTTTACATCTGTAGAATTAGGTTTTTTTTATAGTGTGAGTTGCCATTATACGCACACAAATCCGAATTTCGTTATGTTATATCATTGACATTTTATGGATCAAAGTTGTAAAAATGAATTTGAGACACCCTGTATATTATGCAACATATTCTTTAACTCAAGTAAAATGATCTTTTTTGAATTAACTTTATTTAGAGGTGAAAAAAAATCCATATACAAATGATATTTGCTTTTTATTTCAATCCTAAATCTATACAATAACCAATATTGGTGCTATTTTTAAAGTAGGGAATCGCAATAACATGCTTTCAAACCGAAGAAAATGGATTTTGTTTCAATTTCTTTAGAAGGCAGAGATATATTCCCCAAAACATTCTTAAAAATCTGCAATCCGCTTTAAGGATTGGAAATCGTAAAATCTCAAAATAACTGGAATAAATCTTTTCACTTAAATCTCAGGTTATAACGATTCTAAAATACATTATTATTACTTCTTGCAAAATACAGTTTTATCTTTCCTAGTTTGAAAATAAATTTTCGAAATATTGTCTGCAACGTAAAATTTAGATAGTAATTGTTTTCTTTTGAATGTTCATGTTCTAAAAGATAATATTCAATTGAAGTAATAACGGAAGCGGATTCATCGAGATATTTCTTCATGCATAGGAATTCTTTTATTCGGGAAATTATGCAATTTTATAAAAACTAGGGATAGCAACCCGGTGTGATGCACTAAAATTGCATGAGGTTTTACGATTTTTTTTATTGGAAATGTAAATCTAGTTTTATTATACATTTTAAAAAGTTAATGTTCAATAGAAATATTAACTGGTGAGGGTGCACCGGGATATTTATTCATGCCTAGGAATTGTTTTATTCGGGAAATTATGCAATTTTATAAAAATTAGGGATAGCAACCCGGTGTGATGCACTTAAATTGCATGAAGTTTTACGATTTTTTTATTGGAAATGTAAATAAAGTTTTATTATGCATTTAGATAAAACAATATTATTAATTTGATTGAATACTGAATTTCAAATAATAAAACATATTATAATGTAGGTTAAAAGTTTGTTAAATAAAAATGCACATTTTCAGAATTCATTTTTAAAAAACATTGCCTTATTTTAAAATTTGGGTTTTTATTTTGAAATTGCTGAAATGCAAATGAAATCATTTTGACGAAATTGAACAAAAATGGCGTCATTTGATGAACCTAGCAAGAAACATTTCAGATTTCTGAATTCTGTCTTTAGTGGCTATGTGGAAAAAAGTTAGCACGTCATCTTTAACAAAAATTTACTCGAAAAATGGTGTTTTCTTCTTTTACTTTATTTGGTCTAAATATAGGACAATAATCCTATCTAATTATGCAAAAAAAAAAAAAAAAAAAAAAAAAAAAAAAAAACTTACATTTGTTTTCGTTCAGTCTCCATGGATGAATATTAATAATAAAAAAGAAAACTACAATACAATGTTTGAAGATGAAAATTGCTCAGCAGACGGATTTTTCTAGTTTATAATAAGTTGCTTTGTGAAGATGAATGTGTAAAATTAGGTTTTATTCCTTAGATTTTATTTTTTATCTCTTTGATTTATTCCATGCTAGAAAATCTTCAAAGGATAAAAAAAGCGAAAGAAAGGCAGAAAATGGAAGCATAATGGATAATTATTTTAAAAATTCACTTACTGTTCGTTTACGAAAGCGCGCACTCTGCGATGATTCTACTATCCAAAGGGATGTTACGCTGAGATGAGTATTTTCCGAAATTCTACTTCAGCGTTCACTTGTACGTTGTCACCAGGATTGGCGCTCAGAAAAACGCAACAAAACAAACTCCACTCACTCTTATTTTGATAAAATCAAAGCAGACCTAACACCCGCGCAAAAGGGCGAAGGGATTTGCTTTTTGAAAACAAACAGTAACTTTTTCCCCCCTCATTTATTTATTTTTATTCTGTAGACCCTATTTTAATTTATTTTTTCATATATTTAAAAAAAAAGATGTGTTATCAATCTCTCTTTGTTTTTCTATTTCGATTTTGGTTATAGCTTTTTAAGACTTTTTCCGCTAATTAAACAAGAAAAAAAATCACGAGTCAAGCAAAGATTATGAAACACTTCCTAACACATTCTGAATAATCTAACAAAACAAACTGCACAGTTTAAAAAATTAAAATATTACGCTTAATTCAACATTCAATTTATATGGAAACGCATAATACATTTCAAAACCCAATTTCAGCTGTTCCCATCCACAATCGGAAAATTATGAGAATTTTTTCAACAGCCCTGTATATGATATATAAATTTGAATCTATTAACTACATGCATGCCAAAATTAAGTTCACTTAAGAGATACATATACTTCAGTTGAAAATTTACCTTCAGCAATTTACTTTAATAAGGAGAAAGGTACGTGAATACACCCGTGCAGTCTGTATTTGATGTATAGAATTTATATTTAATGAGTAAGATGCAAAAAATTAATTAAATTTAAAAGCGCATACCGAATTTTAAACCATACACTCCAGCAATTATTACTCAAAGACAGTACTGTACTGTAACCGATTTCTTTTGTGTGTCCCTGTAAATGAATAAAAAATGTTACGGATTCTAACGTGATCGTAGTGAAATTCAGCGATTTATATCAGTTTCAATACATTTGAAATAGCATAATTCATCAAAATACTCTGCAAACGATTTTTCCCCATATACCATAATGTAATAGAATACTTTTGAGTGCGCCTGTAAATGAACGATTAATCCTACATACTTCATATACAATGCCAAACATGATTTGGTGACCCTAAGTAACTTTATCAATTTCATGAAAATCCGAGTATATTTACGGGAGTTAGAGCGTGGACAGACGGCCAGACAAACCGAATGCATAAATACTTTTCAACTTTGTTGGAAAGTGTTAAAAAGGGCTTAAGACTATTAATGTACAGTTTTTAAACAAATTACATTTTCCCTATTCGACGGTGTAAAGTTTGAATATTTTCCATTATATAGATGTTAAATTTTTTTTTTATGTTTTCTCATTACTAATTTTAAAATTTCGTTTTTTTTTTTTTTTTTTTTTTTTTTCACGTATGTTCTGTAACATGGAAAGACCGTATTTGATACCCAAGTTGTTATTGTAGAAAATGTAATACGTTAAAAATCCTTTAACTCAAGTAAAAAGCTCTATTCTAAATTAAGTTTATTTTGTGGGGGAAAAATCCATATACTGATTATATTTGCTTTTTATTCCGATCCTATGTGTATACAATTTTCGATATTGGTGCTATTTTTAAAATAGGGTATAGCAATAACATGCTATTCAAACCGAAAAAAACGGATTTTATTTCAATGTCTTTACTAAAATTAAAAAATGCTCTGACGAGCACCAAAAAAGGCTAATATGTTTTTAAGTATGAAAAAGGGTTTAACAAGTGCTTCTAATTGGGCATGAAAAAGGAGAAGGGTTCCCTTCTTGGCTGCAGCTCACTGTCAATGCCAACTTTGAAAAAATCATATTTGCGCTTTTTCTATATAAAATAAATTCACGGTACTTTAGTAAAACTTTCCGTCGCGCTTTACACGTTAACTGAACTGTTGCACTGCGCATGCTTCTGCAATGCAACTTTGTACAGTTCACTGTGTACCATTATTTCTCTATAAATTATACTACACTGTACATTCCTATTATGCTTTTAATTTTTGAACCTCAGCGCACACTCACACTGGGCTTTTGTACTTCCGTATTAAAGGTGTAAGCGTCTAATGTTCGTTTATAATTTACATATGCACTGTTGTACTGCATAGTACATTGTACAGCCACAGCCACTTGCATATAATTTCAACAATCAATGAATCCATTATACTGTTATGCGTGCACATGTAGAATTGTTCCTGTGCAGAGTGCTGCAACTGTCTGCACTGCACTACAAATCAGTTTTCTGTACAGTTCTACACTGTGGGCGTGCTTGGTGGCACTGCATGAGTGTGACATGCTGCAGGAACTAAGATTTTTGGTACTAAGTCACCTTACGTTCATATTTAATCAGGCTGCGTCTTTACTGGCTGTGTCTTTACACTACACATTTTTATCGTAACTGTGGCTGATTTTTTTTTTATATGGAAAAAGCGCAAATATGATTTTTTCAAAGTTGGCATTGACAGTGAGCTGCAGCCAAGAAGGGACCCCTTGTTCTATTTCATGCTCAATTAGAAGCACTTGTTAAACCCTTTTTCATACTTAAAAACATATTAGCCTTTTTTGGTGCTCGTCAGAGCATTTTTTAATACTAGTCATTTAAATTTTTTGATAATTATATATTGAATATAAATAAACCTGAGTTGCTTTTAAATATTCCCAATACTTTTTTCTTATTTCGCGCAATAATGCACTATTTAACCAAGTAATGCACACTGTTTTAAGAGGTTCAAGGTTTTTAAATCAAATTCACGTTATTTTTATTGATAATTTAATTTACTTGGGCTCCCTTAAATATAATTAATTTAATTCCTTAAACTGATATTAGTTTTTGTTGCATCAAAATATCTCAATTTGTTGATTCTCTCTAAACAAGTAAACCCTATTGGTTTACAATGGAAGTCTATAGGAATTTGGCGATATATTTACAAGTTGATGACAAACTTGGCGGTATTTGGCGACAGAACAGGGTCCTGCCTATGGTAACCCCCCCCCCCCTTATAGGTATGGAGATGCATTAAATGCTGTTCTATAACCAATGAGATGCGTTTCATTCGAGCGATTATTAACAACTAATCGTAATTTCTGTGACACAGACGATAGCGTAATATATATATATAGATTATCGAGGAAATCGAAGGTTTAGGCCACATCGTATTGTTTAGCTAGACCGGTTATACTAATATCGTTCTCATGTTTTGCTACAATTCCTTTTATCGAACAGTAATTCGCTTAAGCTTCTTACTACTGCTATCACTAAGCACTTTTTCATTCTTAGAAGCTATAATGAGAGCTAAAATTAGCGCAAACCTGACTAAAAGTAAAACAAAAAGTTATTTTTTTACAGTAATAAAGGTACACAAAGCTCTCTGATATGCACACCTTACTCCAAACTTGACTAATAACAACAGTTATGTGAGGGTTGCCAACTGAACTATTCGGCAGCCTTGGTCGTGAACCGAGATATTGCACGCCCACCGAGTCAAATTTTAATCATCGAAGTTGGACATAAACCGAACTGGTCATAAACAGAGGTGGTTGTGAACCGAGGTTCCCCTTATATTTTGACCTATAAGTTTGCAAATATGGCATTATTTATATATTCGATGGCGATGATCATTAAGCATCTTGGCGATTTTGGCGATGAAACTCACCGATTTCAAAGTAACGTTCCGAAGTGTACTTGAATCGCCACAGACGTCATATAAACATCACCTTGACGCGATTTTTTCTGACGCCAATGTCATATACGCACAGTGGTACTTACTATCGCCAAAGTTTTATTATTTTGCTTGATATGGTAACCCGAATGTTGTTGTTTATTTATTAATAAATTGTTTATTTACTTTTATTTTCTTTTTTAAATTTATATAAATTGTTTTGTTCTATTGTTATTAATTAAACTTTTTAAAATTTATTGTTAATTCCTTTTTAAAAAAATATATGTAACTGGTATTCGAAAACGAGGTTTTCGCCGAATTGGCGTCAGAAAAAATATCGCGCGAACGTGGTGCGTATATGACATCTGTACCATACTTGTTACAATTTGATTATCCTGTCGACCAAAAAATTATCGCCAAACTATAAGATTAAATGACAATAATGGATCATAGCAAATGTTACATTCACTTGACATTAAACACGATACACGTGTTTGTTACGTCATCAAGTGATTTTTAATTCAAGTTTTGGCACAGATATCATATACGCCCTATATTGGCGAGATTTTTTTGACGCCGCCAATGTCATATACGCACTAGGTACTTAACTGGCGCCAAAGTGTTGTTATTTTACTAAATATGGTAATCCGAATATAGATGATATATGAACGATGTTTTCGCCAAATTGGCGTCGGAAAAAATCGTGCCAATATGGAGCGTATATGACATCTGTGCCCAAGTTTTTATTAGTATTTTTATTAATGTTTTACTAATTTGTTTATTCTACCGTTATTTAAAATAAAAATTATGTCAGTTTGTATCATTTGACGAATAGTTTGGCGAAACTGGTCGACGAGATAATAAAGTAGTACCGTATATTTTGCTGTACATTTTCGACAATATCTCAAGCAAAAGTACCTAAAGTTAAACGAAACCCTAATTATTTAAGGCACAGATGTCATATATACAACGGGTTTAGAGCGGTGTTTTTTCCTGACGCCAATTTAACGAAAACCTCGTTTTCGAATAACAGTTACAGATATATTTTTAAATTACTTTCTATTCTTTTAAAAAGAAATAACTATAAATAATGAAAAGTTTAATTACTAACTATAGAACCAAACAATTTATATATTTTAATAAATAAAATAAAAGTAAATAAAAAAATAATTGATAAATAAGCAACAATAGCTCAGTTACCGTATCAGGCAAAATAATGCATTATCGCGCCAGTTATGTACTCTGGTGCGTATATGACATATCTTCCTTATTTAAAATAGATGGAATGGTATTTTTTAAGGTATGCTTAGTATGTGAAGTATTTATATTACTGCATACCTATCGCTTGTGTAAGTCAGGATGTTATGATGATAATTTAAAAAAAACTTACATTTAACTTCTGAACAGAAGCTTGGGATTTACCTCCTTTTTTTTTTCCTATTAACTCGTTTGTGCTCCATTGTGTCTATTACTCCAGTTCAAAATATTAATCAAGAAAGTTTATATATATATTTATGAAAATTATGCATTATCTGCTTAGGTTTACGTCGGTTTCAAAAATACAAAAATCTGTCAGTTGAATTTCAATTTTTATTGACTTATGAAAACAAAAGTACACGTGTTATCCTTTTTTTTTTTAATTATTGTATTGCGTTTTAGGGAGTGGCAACACGAAATAAGTTATTGAATTAGAAAATTAGAAAAAATTAAAGGAGATATTTCTATAATTTTATGGAGACATTATAAAAGACAAATTTGATTTTCTCAGCGACCGTCAAACATACAAAGACGAAAAAAAAACCTATTCTAAGTTTTAACAAGAGGATCAAAATAAAACAAAAACGAAGTTAATCCACCCACTGGAACGTTAGCTACACTCTGTTGAATTTTGTGTCTTCATTTTTTCGTTTAAGGTTAAATAAAAAACTACTGAAAGCTACAGTAATTTTTTAAATACTATCAGTTTATTCGTCTCGTCGAGTTCTATCTTTCAAAAGAAAAATCATTGTCGTACGTCAACTGGTTCGCCAGAAATTTAAGAAAGTCGTTTGCATTTTCTATTTCTTAATCATATTATAGCTTAACGCTACGCTACCCCCTACACAAATTTAGGGAGTGGCAACACGAAATAAGTTATTGAATTAGAAAATTAGAAAAAATTAAAGGAGATATTTCTATAATTTTATGGAGACATTATAAAAGACAAATTTGATTTTCTCAGCGACCGTCAAACATACAAAGACGAAAAAAAAACCTATTCTAAGTTTTAACAAGAGGATCAAAATAAAACAAAAACGAAGTTAATCCACCCACTGGAACGTTAGCTACACTCTGTTGAATTTTGTGTCTTCATTTTTTCGTTTGTGGGGGAAAAATCCATATACTGATTATATTTGCTTTTTATTCCAATCCTATGTGTATACAATTTTCGATATTGGTGCTATTTTTAAAATAGGGTATAGCAATAACATGCTATTCAAACCGAAAAAAACGGATTTTATTTCAATGTCTTTACTAAAATTAAAAAATGCTCTGACGAGCACCAAAAAAGGCTAATATGTTTTTAAGTATGAAAAAGGTTTTAACAAGTGCTTCTAATTGGGCATGAAAAAGGACAAGGGTTCCCTTCTTGGCTGCAGCTCACTGTCAATGCCAACTTTGAAAAAATCATATTTGCGCTTTTTCTATATAAAATAAATTCACGGTACTTTAGTAAAACTTTCCGTCGCGCTTTACACGTTAACTGAACTGTTGCACTGCGCATGCTTCTGCAATGCAACTTTGTACAGTGCACTGTGTACCATTATTTCTCTATAAATTATACTACACTGTACATTCCTATTATGCTTTTAATTTTTGAACCTCAGCGCACACTCACACTGGGCTTTTGTACTTCCGTATTAAAGGTGTAAGCGTCTAATGTTCGTTTATAATTTACATATGCACTGTTGTACTGCATAGTACATTGTACAGCCACAGCCACTTGCATATAATTTCAACAATCAATGAATCCATTATACTGTTATGCGTGCACATGTAGAATTGTTCCTGTGCAGAGTGCTGCAACTGTCTGCACTGCACTACAAATCAGTTTTCTGTACAGTTCTACACTGTGGGCGTGCTTGGTGGCACTGCATGAGTGTGATATGCTGCAGGAACTAAGATTTTTGGTACTAAGTCACCTTACGTTCATATTTAATCAGGCTGCGTCTTTACTGGCTGTGTCTTTACACTACACATTTTTATCGTAACTGTGGCTGATTTTTTTTTTTATATGGAAAAAGCGCAAACATGATTTTTTCAAAGTTGGCATTGACAGTGAGCTGCAGCCAAGAAGGGACCCCTTGTTCTATTTCATGCTCAATTAGAAGCACTTGTTAAACCCTTTTTCATACTTAAAAACATATTAGCCTTTTTTGGTGCTCGTCAGAGCATTTTTTAATACTAGTCATTTAAATTTTTTGATAATTATATATTGAATATAAATAAACCTGAGTTGCTTTTAAATATTCCCAATACTTTTTTCTTATTTCGCGCAATAATGCACTATTTAACCAAGTAATGCACACTGTTTTAAGAGGTTCAAGGTTTTTAAATCAAATTCACGTTATTTTTATTGATAATTTAATTTACTTGGGCTCCCTTAAATATAATTAATTTAATTCCTTAAACTGATATTAGTTTTTGTTGCATCAAAATATCTCAATTTGTTGATTCTCTCTAAACAAGTAAACCCTATTGGTTTACAATGGAAGTCTATAGGAATTTGGCGATATATTTACAAGTTGATGACAAACTTGGCGGTATTTGGCGACAGAACAGGGTCCTGCCTATGGTAACCCCCCCCCCCTATAGGAATGGAGATGCATTAAATGCTGTTCTATAACCAATGAGATGCGTTTCATTCGAGCGATTATTAACAACTAATCGTAATTTCTGTGACACAGACGATAGCGTAATATATATAGAGATTATCGAGGAAATCGAAGGTTTAGGCCACATCGTATTGTTTAGCTAGACCGGTTATACTAATATCGTTCTCATGTTTTGCTACAATTCCTTTTATCGAACAGTAATTCGCTTAAGCTTCTTACTACTGCTATCACTAAGCACTTTTTCATTCTTAGAAGCTATAATGAGAGCTAAAATTAGCGCAAACCTGACTAAAAGTAAAACAAAAAGTTATTTTTTTACAGTAATAAAGGTACACAAAGCTCTCTGATATGCACACCTTACTCCAAACTTGACTAATAACAACAGTTATGTGAGGGTTGCCAACTGAACTATTCGGCAGCCTTGGTCGTGAACCGAGATATTGCACGCCCACCGAGTCAAATTTTAATCATCGAAGTTGGACATAAACCGAACTGGTCATAAACAGAGGTGGTTGTGAACCGAGGTTCCCCTTATATTTTGACCTATAAGTTTGCAAATATGGCATTATTTATATATTCGATGGCGATGATCATTAAGCATCTTGGCGATTTTGGCGATGAAACTCACCGATTTCAAAGTAACGTTCCGAAGTGTACTTGAATCGCCACAGACGTCATATAAACATCACCTTGACGCGATTTTTTCTGACGCCAATGTCATATACGCACAGTGGTACTTACTATCGCCAAAGTTTTATTATTTTGCTTGATATGGTAACCCGAATGTTGTTGTTTATTTATTAATAAATTGTTTATTTACTTTTATTTTCTTTTTTAAATTTATATAAATTGTTTTGTTCTATTGTTATTAATTAAACTTTTTAAAATTTATTGTTAATTCCTTTTTAAAAAAATATATGTAACTGGTATTCGAAAACGAGGTTTTCGCCGAATTGGCGTCAGAAAAAATATCGCGCGAACGTGGTGCGTATATGACATCTGTACCATACTTGTTACAATTTGATTATCCTGTCGACCAAAAAATTATCGCCAAACTATAAGATTAAATGACAATAATGGATCATAGCAAATGTTACATTCACTTGACATTAAACACGATACACGTGTTTGTTACGTCATCAAGTGATTTTTAATTCAAGTTTTGGCACAGATATCATATACGCCCTATATTGGCGAGATTTTTTTGACGCCGCCAATGTCATATACGCACTAGGTACTTAACTGGCGCCAAAGTGTTGTTATTTTACTAAATATGGTAATCCGAATATAGATGATATATGAACGATGTTTTCGCCAAATTGGCGTCGGAAAAAATCGTGCCAATATGGAGCGTATATGACATCTGTGCCCAAGTTTTTATTAGTATTTTTATTAATGTTTTACTAATTTGTTTATTCTACCGTTATTTAAAATAAAAATTATGTCAGTTTGTATCATTTGACGAATAGTTTGGCGAAACTGGTCGACGAGATAATAAAGTAGTACCGTATATTTTGCTGTACATTTTCGACAATATCTCAAGCAAAAGTACCTAAAGTTAAACGAAACCCTAATTATTTAAGGCACAGATGTCATATATACAACGGGTTTAGAGCGGGGTTTTTTCCTGACGCCAATTTAACGAAAACCTCGTTTTCGAATAACAGTTACAGATATATTTTTAAATTACTTTCTATTCTTTTAAAAAGAAATAACTATAAATAATGAAAAGTTTAATTACTAACTATAGAACCAAACAATTTATATATTTTAATAAATAAAAGAAAAGTAAATAAAAAAATAATTGATAAATAAACAACAATAGCTCAGTTACCGTATCAGGCAAAATAATGCATTATCGCGCCAGTTATGTACTCTGGTGCGTATATGACATATCTTCCTTATTTAAAATAGATGGAATGGTATTTTTTAAGGTATGCTTAGTATGTGAAGTATTTATATTACTGCATACCTATCGCTTGTGTAAGTCAGGATGTTATGATGATAATTTAAAAAAAACTTACATTTAACTTCTGAACAGAAGCTTGGGATTTACCTCCTTTTTTTTTTTCCTATTAACTCGTTTGTGCTCCATTGTGTCTATTACTCCAGTTCAAAATATTAATCAAGAAAGTTTATATATATATTTATGAAAATTATGCATTATCTGCTTAGGTTGACGTCGGTTTCAAAAATACAAAAATCTGTCAGTTGAATTTCAATTTTTATTGACTTATGAAAACAAAAGTACACGTGTTATCCTTTTTTTTTTATTGTATTGCTTTTTAGGGAGTGGCAACACGAAATAAGTTATTGAATTAGAAAATTAGAAAAAATTAAAGGAGATATTTCTATAATTTTATGGAGACATTATAAAAGACAAATTTGATTTTCTCTGAGACCGTCAAACATACAAAGACGAAAAAAAACCTATTCTAAGTTTTAACAAGAGGATCAAAATAAAACAAAAACGAAGTTAATCCACCCACTGGAACGTTAGCTACACTCTGTTGAATTTTGTGTCTTCATTTTTTCGTTTAAGGTTAAATAAAAAACTACTGAAAGCTACAGTAATTTTTTAAATACTATCAGTTTATTCGACTCGTCGAGTTCTATCTTTCAAAAGAAAAATCATTGTCGTACGTCAACTGGTTCGCCAGAAATTTAAGAAAGTCGTTTGCATTTTCTATTTCTTAATCATATTATAGCTTAACGCTACCGCGTTTGCTATGACAAGGCTGATATATTCCCCAAAACATTCTCAAGAAATCTGGAATCAGCTTTAAGGATTTGGAAATCGACTCGAAATAACTGGAATAAATCCTTTCACTTAAATCTCAGGTTATAACGATTCTAAAATACATTATTATTATTTCTTGTGGAATACAATTTTATCCCTAGTAGTTTCAAATTAAATTTTCGAAATATTCTCTGCAACGTAAAATTTAGGTAGTAATTTTATTCTTTTGAATGCTCATGTTCTAAAAGAAAATATTCATTTAAACTATTAAGCCGGTAGGGCGCACCGGGATATTTATTCATTCCCGGGAGTTGTTTTATTCGGGAAATTATGCATTAAAAATATTCCGTAGAGGTTTTCCTTTATTCATTCTTAGTGTCATTTTACCCCTTTCAGTATTTGACCTAATCTTAAGGTAATAACAACTAGTCGGATGTGTCAATCCGAAAGCTTTTTTTTTTCTCATATATGTTAATTTTTGAAAAACTTTGCTACATATGTTAATACTTCAGTTTCATTACTTCAATATTACATCAACTTTGATTTTCCTCTTAAGTTTCTGCTCCATTTTACTAATCAGAGTAAAAAGACTTAATCTCAATCATGAAATTTAATAAAATCTATATTATTCGTTGTTCTGTTGTACATCAGCTGCTTGAGAATCGCCGTGTTTGCTGGTTGCGAATTGCCCGTCGCAGCATGAACGGACTATGTACAACAGAACCATGAAAAATCAGGAAAAATCTCTAGTACAGCGTCTCCTTCCGGTGGATTATTAACAAATTCACGTGGGACCTGCTGGCCGAAATATACACATGAAATTTGGTTCAATAATATGCATAACTTCATTCACTTTTCGATGGTACAATAATGAAAATTCCAGAAAAATCGCTATTACAGCGCCACCTTCTTTCGGAATATTTCCAAATTCAAGTAGGACCTGCTAGCCATAGCCAAAAATAGGCACAAAAATGTGGTTCAATTCTAAGCATAACTTCATACATTTTTCCAATGTCCAATAATGAAAATGGTACACAAGTCGCTGTTATAGTGCCACCTTCCCGCGGACTATTTCCAAATTCAAGAAGGACCTGTTGACCATAGCTAAAAACATACACACAAAATTTGGTTCAAATTCTATGCATAACTTCATACACGTTTCGACGGAACAAAACGGATACACGGACATACGGTTGGAGAAGCATTTTATGTAAACATGTTTTTCGGTATCTCTGACTCCTAAAACGAATAATTACATTGAAAACCGGAAGTCGGAAATAATCTTGGTTATAATACTTCCTGAGCTGTTTTTTTAGGATTTAAGACATTTCCGTTGAACTCTTTACTTGTTTGAATTAGATTTTTAAGATTTAGCATATAAAGTGTTTCTGTCGATTTATATTTTAGAAAATTTTACTCCTGATGAAGGTTTTAAAGATTAAACCGAAACGTTGAGATTTATTTTATTCATATGTTTATTTTACACCATCTTTTAATTTGTGAATAAATAGTACGCTGGATAGCAACACCTATTTTGTTTTATGTATAATACGTACTTTTTTAGAAAGAAGAATGAAAAAAAAAATCAAAAATGTCCGATTCGTCATCTGAATCTATTTCCCTTTCAGAATTTTTCATAGACTTTTTCTTAATCTTCTTAAATGGGTTTCGCAACACTTGACACTTCAACTAATAAAGGCTATATGAACTTCACTTTAATTTTATAATTCAAATAACGATGCATTTTCAAATTATATATTTAATGATAAATAAGAACAAGAACACGCGCAGGGAGACTAGTATGCCCCAAATATTTTTTTTCTAATAATAACTTAAATAAAATCCGGAAATGGCTACGGCTGGACAGCAAATTAACCTTTGACGCACCCCTTAACTGGCGACGAAATTTGACGTGATCCCTTGTTCTTTATTCAGTCACCTAATTCTGCGACTATATAAGACGAGGATTTGGTTTCTGATATAACAGAAAGAAAATTGTTATGCATGTGCAAATAGTGTTATATGACATGTTTTACGTGTGCAAATAACGGCTCTGTTCAATAAAATTGGCCCGATGTCATCTCAGTTCGCCAACCTTATTTAATAATTTTATATCTCTGCTAGGGGTCTCTGCCCCTGCAAGCTATGATCACCAACCACCGTTCAGGCACCGCAGAATCTAAAAACACGCTAATCTGATGGGTTTTAAAAATATTAGAGAAGATTGAATTATACTGAAAAAAGTTGTGCAGATCTCCCTTTAAACGGGTTTCCATTCAATTACCTTTGATTGTAAAAATTTCAGAGCGAATCAGTTGCTGTTAAGACGTCAAATGTTAAGACGTTAAGATCAGTTAAAGATTTGAACAGAAGCTAAAATAAAATAAATTAAGTATACAGAGTCTTTGTCTCTCGGTATTTTAAAACAATCTGTATAACAATAGCCTAAGTTATGTGACTATCATCAACAGTTCTAGGCGGACCACTTCGATTTTTATACTCTAGGTGCCCTTTTGGTACTTTAATGTTAGACAGATACAGGTGATAATTCGCCAAATATTATTCTATCGACATCATTTAATCTATATCATAATAGTTCAAGTCATCAACTGCCATAAACAAATACGGTGTGCGCTAAAACTCTAAAGCATTTGCTGGGTTTCCCTGGGTGGCGATCCTCATCCTCCTCGCCGTTCATATGAGAGTTTGGCACAGATGTCATATTGGCGCAATTTTTTAACCACGCCAATTTGGGGAACGCATCAACAGCATAAACAACAACATCCGGCATACCATATCAAGCAAAATAACGATACTTTGGCGCCAGTTAAGTGCCCGTTCCGTATATGACATTGGCGTCAGAAAAAAATCGCGCCAATATGAGAACGTAAGTTTCCATTTTGATAAAAAAAATCAATTTTTTTTTTCGAATAAAACTATATAAAATTTGCTATGGTTACAAAGAATTCTTGGTACTGTTACGCTAGCCGAATGCAAATCTCGCCAATAGCTTTTTTTTCCAACCCGCCAGTTAGCATTTTTTTTCGAGTGGTAATATTTGGCCAGATGTCATATACGCACAGTAGGTTTGGCGTGATTTTTTTTTTTTTTTTTTTTTTTTTTTTTTTTTTTTACGAAAATTTTGCGAAACATCCTTTGAAAATACCAGTTAGGTATGCATTTTTGGTATTATTTGTTATACCTTCGACCAAAAATCTATCACCAAACTATAAAATTAAATACCAGTAATGGTTAATCGTAAATATCATATTCACTTGACTTTAAGCAAGTTACACGTGCTTACATCATCAAGTGATTTTTATTTCGACTTTTTATTTGTATATTTATTAATGTTATACTAATTTATTTGTTCTTTCGTTATTTAAAATAAAAAATATGTCAATTTGTATAATTTGGCGATTTATATAATTTGGCGAAATTGGTCGACGGAATAAGTAAGTAGAACCGCATTTTTTTATTATTTTCTATTATTTTCTAAAGGAAATATAAAAAAATAATTAATAATTATAGAATAAAATAATTTATATAACTTATAAAAAGAAATAAAAGTAAATAAACATTTATTATCAAATAAACAACAATAGCCGGGTTACCATGTCAGCCTTCTCTGAAATATGAAAAAAAAATTATCTGTTTGATTAAAATTTGAGTTGCCATCATTAAAAAAATGTATATAAAATTAGAAAAAAAAATTATATTTCGAAAACTAATCCGAATTTAAAAATTCTAATACCAGTTTTGTGATCTGCGGATCAATACTGATTTTTGGTGTTAATTTCAACGCAAAGTATTCCATATTTTTGGAGAAATCGCTTGAAACATAATCAGTTGTTTAATCAGTCGATCTTATATATCCGTTTCACAAATTCGTTTCATATATCCGTTTCATAAATTCGTTTCATTAGGATTTTATATATATAGGGTAGATATATTATTTGTATCTATCTATTACTTATAGCTACATAAAGATTATGTACATATATATATTATTTACATCTACATTCAATTGGCTTATAACTATAAATGAATGCTTCTATTAGCTTCTAAAATTTTATTCAACATTTATTGACACGAACAAATATAGATCACGGCAATTCAACCAAATCTATAATACAAGGAGTCCATAAAAGAAAGTCTTAGTTTCAATGATAGGGTAATTCCGGGATTTATGCAGCACATTTCTTTTATGTGTGCATAAAGTCCCATGGTGGACATAAAATTAAAAAAAATCATGCTGTGCTATTTCATGTTAAATATACAACGCGTGTATTGCGACAAAAAAATTCAAAACAAATTATTAGTATTTTTTAACAATTTTTTTCTAAAACATTACACTGCGGCGCGTCACCCATACATTCAGGTTGAGACGCCGCAATTGTGCGGTACTTATGCCGCGCTTATAATAAGAACAGAATGAAGTTATAAATAAAAATATAAAAAAAAAAAAAAACATTCTTATCTGGACTATAATCATGGATGTAATAACAAAATGAAACTAAATGAGTACAATGAAACGTATTAGTAGATTTAAATTAATAATTGTTGCCTACTTTCACTATTAAAATTATCGACTTATTTTTTTACATTAAATTTTCATTGTTATTTCAGCAACAACGTAAAATCAATGTATTAGAAAGGGAAAAGAAAAAAAGGTAAAATTATGTTTACATAATTTATTTGTTAACCCTTTCGGGACCGGTGGCTGCCGAAAATATAAATTATTTTATTCTATAATTATTAATTATTTTTTTATATTTCCTTTAGAAAATAATAGAAAATAATAAAAACCACAAATTTTATTCGGTTGGTACCACTTTTTTAAAAGAAGTTACCTTTACTTAAATAATCGTGAAAAAGCTCAAATTAAACAAAAAAAATATTACATTTCTTTTTTACTGGTGCCAGAAACAAATTTTGTAAGCTCTTTATGAAAGTGCCGTCAAGAGATCGAATTCAATCTACAGAAAAAGTGTCGAAAAAGTACAGTCTTTATGTAACTATATTTGGCAAATGATGCAGCGAAGCCAATTACACTCCCTCTATTTTGGAGTAGTTTTCTAAACATTCCTTGCAAAGAACGTCTGCGTTACGCGTACTCCATTTTTTCATTATTACCATCTTGACTTGCATCTTTCTAGCCCTTCTTACTTTTTATTTTTCCCTTTTTCTCCTTTGGTTTTAGTAAACTTGATAACATGCCTAACATGGTTAGTCTGTGCAAAAAGAAAAGGAAAAGTTAATAACACTTAATCATCCCGTACTAAAGAAACTGCGGCATGTATACCGGAACAGCAGTGCGGCATGTATCCTATTTTGCATGGTGCGACGTCGGCCATCACAGTTACCTGCCATCGCTAAGGGGAATGGCGTAAACATACAGACAGTACTCTATACAAACGCTACACTTAATTTTGACTTCGAAATCATGCATGCATTTAGTAATTAGTGTATAAAATGTATTTAAACATGGAGTGTTTAAAAGTTTGGACAGTGAAATCATGCACTTACGTCAAATTAAGGATTGTACTTCAACAAGTAAACATCGAAATGGGATTCACGCTATAAACTGGTTAAAATAATCTCATTGCGCACCTATACTGTGCGGTTGACGACCATCTATCGATATTTACAAGAAATACAAGGAGTGCGGCATCTATCCCGTATGCGGCGACTCTCCCGGAGTTACCCTATATTAGAACAATTTAATTTAGACTACTTACAAAAAAATCATACTACATGAAATTGAAGGTAAACTAATCTAGTTTTTCTTACAAATGTTCAATAGGTGCACATTTAGTTAGCCGGCACACATCCAATATTAAGTCCAACTTCTTACCACACTTTTGTTAACAAGTGTGGAGTCATGGAAGAAATAGTCTCTTCAATTCTGTGTCTCAACTCTGGCTAATCAATTTTTGTAGCAGCGGAACGTAGACACGATCTTTTATAAAGCACCAAATGAAAAAAAAAACCGTATGGCTGTAAAGGCATTTAAAGCTTAAGCCCTGCAATAACGCTTTACGCTCAGGAGTCGCCCTTTTGCGTATATAGCACTCCAATAGAGTCAATAACAAAGCAATACTCCCGCATGCGCTTATCTAAAACTGTTTGAGTTACTCTTTATTTGTGTCTTTAAACCAACACTCTACAAATCTTAAAGTTACAAATATTAAAATTTAAAACTGCAACATTCTTTTTATGGACACCCTGTGTAATACATTCATAAACACAAACATTGGATTTGATATACAATTCTTATTTAAATCTTTTATTTGGCATTCAACAGATCTTTAATCTTTATGCTGAAATAAAAACTATGAAACATCAATTACCTCTCTTGGTACTTTTTTTTATTTTAATCTTCCATACATGAGAATATCGCCTTATATCTTGCGATTTCTTACCGTTCCTCGTGTTATGAATTTTATCTTCATATGATAGAATTTATCGATTAATTAAACTATTGAGGTTTGTTAAGTTGCATTGTTGATGATATTTATTGTAAGAAAATATCTTATTACCCCTTATACTCTTCAGTGATTGGCTGTTGTTTTCTGCTTCTCTATTGGCTGTTTCTTCAGGTTGTTTCCTTTCCCTTATATCTCATTTCAGTCTTGCTGCTGCTTTAATAGTAGAAGCCCGTCTTCTTTGCCTCTGACGAAGAAAAACTCAGATCTTTCGAAAGGCCTGGCACATTTAAGTTTTTGATGGCGTTTTAAGAAGTTGTTTCAGTTCTTATTTATGTTTATTGTCCCATTCTATTTTTATAGGGTTAGGGATTTTTCAATAAACAATATTATATTTTTAATTAATTTATCGATGTATTCTTGTAAATATTTTACAAATGGGCAGATTATTATTTAAAATATATGTCCAGTCTAACCCATTTGCAAGATTAGCATGTCAATTTTATGAATTTCCTATCTATTGCGAAATCTTGAAAGAATAATTTTATATATAATACTAGGTGGCTCAGGTCCATGCGAGTAACGCCCACTAACCCCGTTCAGGCTTCGCAGTCCCTGAAAACATACTAATGTGCCCTGTTTAAATGATATTATCAGCATATCAGAAGCTATCTTCTGTAACTGAGTTGCCATACTTTTCAATCTGAATGAGCATTCTTCAGTTACCATGACCTCAGTCACAGCTGTTGTAATTAATGACGTCTGTTTTCGGGATTGATAAGTAAGATCAATTACACATTTGAAAATCAGCTTGTATAAAATGGTTAGGTTAAATATGATGCTATCATCCTGAGTTTTATAACGACGCTATGGACAATATTCTTCATTTATATACAGGGAGGCTGCTGCACAAAAATTCATCTCATCGAGTCGACGGCTGAAATTCCAGGATTAGTTAAAACTCAATTCGCATAATAAAATGCAACTGGTCTTCTAAGTCATTTCTTGGTAGAAAATACTTGCAAACCCGATTTTAGTGGTTGATTTGTAGGATTATCATTGTGTTTTCCTGCACCCAAAAGTATGAAAACATGGAGGACTGAGAGCAGGAAAACACAATAGTAAACCTACCGATCAATCACTAAAATCGGGTTTGCAGTATAGGTGCAGATTCACAAAATCTAGAAGGTGCCACTGCTTTCTAAACCCAAATATCTAGTGGCCACATTGTGAAACAAACATATAAGAACAACAGTGTTTATATGAGGGAAAAAAAAATTAAACAAAAACGCTCAGGAATTAAAAGTGGAAAATATTTAATGTATACACATGTACAACAAAACGCATACTAATTATACGTCAAATGTGTTTACATAATTTAATCATGACATTCTTGAAATTTGAAGATTAATTTAGATTAATATAAATGTACCGTCAAAAGATGAAGTTGGGCAAGATACAGTAAAAAAAAATATATGTAAAAGCTAAGCAGTAATGATATGGAGAAATATTAGAAAAATAATATTTCTTATTGTGATTTTGTCATGTAAAATAACATATTAAAAAAATTGTGAATGCGTAAGATTATTTAGCACGATAAGATTCAAACTACAAAAAAAATGTGAATGCGTGAGATTATTTAGCACTATAAAAATCAAGATACACTTCAAACATTTCTTTTCCTATAAAAGAATTTACCTTACAAAACGACAAAAAGTGGTGACTTAGACACCAAATGTTGGTGGCAACAGCAAAACATTTAGTCGCCCCTTGGCGGCTGGCGACCGTGAAACTGAACCTATAATTTGCATATGTTTTCTACCAAGATATGACTTGGCAGACCAGTAGCATTTTAATATGCTTATCGAGTTCTGTCTAATCCTAGAATTTCAACCGTCAGCTCGATGAGGTGATGGTTTGAGAAGCCACCTTTCGGTCTATTAGGTTTGAGGTTAAAAAACTGCTTCTGCTTGGGAATAGCTCTCCGATCCATGTTCTGTAAAGCATTGTGTTAATTTACGCTTATATTTTATGTCTTGACCGAGTTTTATGTATTTCAGGAACAGGTATAGCTTATTCATGTATTCGTTTCTCCATTTTAAAACGCCATCATGCATATTTTAAAGTTATTTTTACAATGTATATTTTTGTATTAATTAAAAAGACTATCCGATTTTTCTAATATGTATTTATTGAATAGTAATTCATACAAAATAAATCGAAAGTATATTGCGCTTACATTTACCTGTATTGATGCTGCATCGAGTGATGTAATATACATGGTGCGTTCACAAAGTTTCAAGACTGGTCCTAGAATACAAAAGTTATTAATCTATAAGTATTAATTTTTGTACAGCGAACTGAAATTCTTCGAAATAGGACCCTTGGGCATAAACACACCGCTGCCAGCGTTTTTTCCATTATCCATAGGCTCCCTGGAGGTCTTCGGGCGCAAGGCTTTTAAGGGACCTCGTCGAAGCTGCTTGGATCGCTGGAATTGTGTCAAATCGCTTCCCTGTCAGGCCTTTCTTGGCACGGGGCAACAAAAAACTGTCGCTGGGAGCAAGGTTGGCGCTGTAGGGGGCTTGAGGTAGTATTGCCCCGTTAAACTTTCTTTTATTCCTCCGGATCACGAAAGTCCTGAAAGGGAAGCGTTTCGACACGGTTCCGGCGATCCACGATTCCAGCTTGGACGCAGTCACTTAACAGCCTTCCGCGCGAAGACTTCCAGGGAGCCTATGAACAATGGGAAAAACGCTAGCAGCGGTGTGTTGATACTCAAGGGTCATATTTAGAAGAAGTTTAGTTCGCTATACAAAAACGTTTAATAACTTTTGTATTCTAGGACCAGTCTTGAAACTTTGTGAACACACCATGTACAAACAAATTTGCTTGCCGCACTACTTTTATACCATGTGACGTCAGATTAAATCTACAGAATGTAAATCGTATTAAATGTATCGTTTTAATATATGATGTAATTTTCCCTATTAAATGCGTCTTTCATGCAATATATATATATATATATATATATTTCTCTTTTAAGATTCACGGGTACATATATTATTTAACTGAAATGTATTTTGCAAATATTATTTGAGATTTTTAAATATGACATGATATTCACCATTAAAAATTTTTCACGTGTAATAATTTAATTATTTTAGGCACTTTAAGTATTACGATATTTAATATTTGGGCCTTTTACGAGGCTAACAAAAAAGACAGGCTACCGGGGTGCATCCCACGAGTCTTTTTCTACAGACCACTAGAATAACGTGATGGTCTTTTCGTAAAACTGCATTGGTGTATTCTCGTATCATGTCACTCCAGCGGTTTGTAAAAAATATACGCGTAAAGCACCGCGGTAGCCTGTCATTTTCGTTAGCCTCGGCCTTTTACATGTGACGTAATTATCACATTTTAATGTGTTTCGAGTGGATAATTTTAATTTAAAGTTTTCGTACTTTTTTAATATTTACTTGTAAAGATTTTCACATAACTTTCCATATTTTCTGCTTTTAACACGTGATCCTTTAATTCTTATTTTTAATTTTTATTTTTGTTTTTAATATTATTGATGTCATTTTCAATTTAAAATTGAAAAGAAAACCCTTTATTTACGTCTATGGAATTTGAAAGTGACAGACGATTTTTGTTTCTAAAAAAATTAATTCCGGATGATGAAAATGCGAAAAAATGGTTTATTTTCAGAAAAATTATTTAATCACAATATTGTTTTCACTATCAATCGAAATAAAAGATAATTTCAATTTTAATTCGAAAATGACGAAAAAGAATTTAATAATCCTTGTGTTTTTTCATTTTCTCTGTTTTTTATTTTCATAAAAATGGAGTAATATAGTTGCCATTTAATAGAAATGTCATAAAATTTAGAAAAAATTAATATCTCTAAAACCAATTCAAATTTTAAAATTCTAATACCATTTTTTATACCTGTGGATCAATACGGAGAATTGGAGTTACTTTCATCACCAAACGTTCCATATTTTCGGAGAAATATCTGTGAAAGATAATCAGTCATTTCATAAATTCATTTCATTAGGATTTTATATATATAAGGTATATATAGATAATGTAAATATAATAGAAAAACCACAGCCCTGGTAAGATTAAATCAAAGAGAAATCATGCAAATAAATTTCAAAGAAAGCAAGATAAGTTTTCCCTCAAATGCATATTATCTTTCCATTATAAGTGAAACCAGAGATTATAACAGGGAAAAATTCCATATATAACGATGAAGCATTATTTAAATTACCATACTGTGACTCGAGTTACTCAATGGTTAAGAAAATAGAAATAAACATCCAGGTAGACAAAAAAAAATAATAATAACGTACGTTACGTGAAAAACTGAATGATAGCGTTTCAGATCTTTGCGTCATAGGCCGTGCAATTTCAGAATATTACTATTTATTTGTTTTGAAAATGTCTCGGATAGGGTCAAAACATGTCAACAGTCAAATAAAACTATTTTACTATTTTTACCCGACTGAAAAGAAAGGTCATGTGTTTCACGCGTACCTGTGTATGTGGATTTCTTTATATCCTCGGAACATCCCAACGGCTGGATAGATTTTAATAAATGAGGTCTCTATCGATTCGTCTTAACGGCCCGATGGTTATAGGCTAGGATTTGTTTTTATAAATTCAAAATGACGGCCCTAAAATACAAAATGGTGGTAGAGACGAAATAAAAAATTACTCACCCTATTGAGTGGCCTATCATTGGAGAGGTCTTTCAAAATGAAGAGGATGTTTCATTGGCTATTTTACAGTCAGAAGCTCCGTTAAATTATTATACAACATGGAAGTTGTGTATGTAGGATCTCTATCTTTACTGCAACTCTAACGATCATAAACATCTACAGACCTCATCAAAACAGTGTTTATAGATAGGAACTAAGAATTAAACACAACTTAAAAGTCATCAATACAAGTAAATAAATATATATATATATATAGGTAAGTAATATAAAAAAAAATGTTTTAAGTCAATTCCTATTTAGGTCAATAAGAGAATCCCCCCCCCCCCCCCATTCTTTAAAATGCCTTGATCAAGAAGAGGGCGGCTCTCTCGGTCTTAAAATATCTTGATCAAGAAGAGGTCTCTCTCGATTATTGAAAATTAATTTAATTTAATTAATGAATTAATATTTGAAAAAACTGGATTAACATCAAGTGTCATCCACTACAAGTTTAAAAAAATTTATTTGAGCTTGATTGGATAAATAATAAGTATTTTATTAACGATTGAAAATTTGAACAAGATATATATAGCAAGAGTGTGAGCTAATAGTCGGAATGAAAAAAAAATAGTTTCACACTGATGAGAAATAATTAATTAGTTCGCTTTTTACGCAGTCGGGTTTTTTGATTTTTTAAAATTTAATTGTTTATTAAAGTTTAAATCTTACACCTTTTTGACAATCAGAAATAGGAAGAATTTTTACATTATGTAATCACGAAACGTTAGACATTATATTAAAAAAAAAAACAATACTATTTACAATCCTGGTGAAATTGGAATTTTTGAATGAAAAAGATATTTCTGAAATGTACGCTTCTGATGTAAATTGGCTAATAAACGAATCCTTTCACAATTTAATTTTCATTATGATATAAACTTTTATATACACATCCGCATTTTAAGGGGAAAAGTTATTGGGGTAGTATTTTATTTAAATATTAATTTAGGACATAAAGAGTTAAATGCATATATAAATTTCAGGCGATTTATTTCTAAAACAAAGAATATTTCCCTTGCTATAAATGTTTCATTATTTTCATGTTTAGGTAGCGGTCATTAAAAAAAGAAAGACGCTCCTTATTGCAGCTGTATTGTACTGTTCGGTGGGAAACAATTCCGGATAAATTCGATATATTTTCGCCAATCATGTCCCTCACACCTCAAAATTACCCTCCATATAAATTTTGATTATATATCAGATTTTTGTCATAGCGCTCATAACTATTTACTTATTTGGATATGACTGATCAACTGTACAGGACTTACCTAGTATTCTATCTAGTTGGCTAGCTTAATCGTTTAAAAATAGCGGACACTTAAAGATTCCAAATTCGAAAATATGTAAAAAAATTAGAATATAAAAATCCTTTACCTGTAAGTGTACAAGAAGGTAAGAAGAGTTTGAGAATTTTTTGGTTTGCCTCCTGTCTTATTAAAAAATGGCTGATATATAACAGTTTAAAATTCTGAAGTGGCTTATTTTTTAATAATCAGGTTTCTTTTTTTAGGTTTAGAAAGCGTGATTTTTTGCAAATTTAATTTAATTGTTTTACTGTTTCTACTCTTATACGCTTAATACTGCATATATAGTCATATCCGCCAGCATCAAATTTACGCCACTCTTGGTGACAGCTAGCGAAATACCTGGAAATTGTACGACCAAGAATAAATCGTCAGAAATGAACCCCAACTTGGGCATAGCTGGGTAATTTGTAGAAATTCAAACTCCACGTTGACGAAAACAGGGATTGAATCATTTATAATCGAGTTCCATGGATTTTATTTTCGGCTATTCGAATAAAATGAGATGAAATTTTAAAAAGAAGAGACAGAGAAGCTAGGTTTTTCTTACAATGCCTGATAGAAGGACTTTTTAATCTACAATGCCCATGATTTTTTTATTTAATCAATTACAATAGTAACTGATTAAATAAAAATGTTTTTCAGCTGCACAAATATAAATGAAAATACACTTTAAAATTTTTATTAGGATTTAAAAACAAAACAAAACAGAATCATATATTCATAAAAGAAAATAAAAATTTACTTTACCAGCATAATGGAAAAAGCAAAATTATAAAAGTAAAATCGAAAGTTAAAAATGTTTTAGTTGGCGTTTTTATCGTCTTTCACATTCAGTTCTAACAGGTATAAAACTTTTAAATTCAAAAAGAGGAATTTGTCAAAACATCGCTATAGTTATTAAATTAAGGTCTTAATTTCTTTCTAGAACTTACTTATAATGAAAAAAGATAATATATGGAAAGACTCATGAAAAGACTGTTTTAATGTAAAACTTCTTATTTTGGAATAAATTCGATTCTAGAAAGAAAACAAAATTCTGAATCGACGTCAGACAAATTTCAATGCTTAAATGAAAAACATAAACTGTATCTATTATTTAAATGAAGTTAGCTCTATGTAGTTTTTTTTTTTTCGTCTCATAAAAATGCATTTACAAATCAATTAAGTGATAGCAGTAATTTTTACAGCAATTAGTTATAATGAATAACGCGAAAAATTCTGAAATTCTTTTAAAATGTTTATTTCAGAATTAAAAAAATAATAATAATAAAAATAAATCTTAGAAAGAATAAAAAAAATCCCGGCCTACAGGCGGAGGTAGATTTCGATGTTAAGTACTAAATTCTCCAACAAAACTTAAATCAAGATTAGAGATAAAACCCAGTTTCTTCTCAAAGAGCGAGCTGTAGGGAGCTAAACATTTTGTGAAAATTGTAATATACACGAATACACACACACATATATATGGAATAGGTTTAAAAAATGGCTACAAAAAATTCAGAGAACTTTAAAGTGTTAAAATATGTTAATATATCCATAGTCGGGTTTTTATCATGTTTTAATACGTTTCTTCAAACTTACATGGCCTTACATATTCACCTGCTGAGGTCCATTATATTTCCAATATGACGCAATATACATATTTTTTTAATTCGTCAAACTATTTATTTTGAGTTTTCATGCTGAAATCTTGCTCTAGGAAATTTATGACGTAATATTCAATTTGTTTTTAATTTGTCAAACTATTTAATTTTACACGTGAAAATTTTGCAAAAGAAAAGTAATTGTTGTGGTGAGAATTTTATTATTTGTTTTTTTTTTTAATTGTTGGCAACTGCTATAACTAAAAACTTTTATTTTTTTCCTGCCATTGTTGTGTAAGAGCTGGTTTTATCAGAATCATGTTAAGACAGTATTCAAAATTTTGAACCCTCCCCATTTCCACCCTCTTGGGCCGATTTCGCCCATTTTCAACCCCCGCCGAGATATTAGCTATCTCAAAGTTGTTGGCGAGTTTGAAGATGATTCGTGTATAATTGCGACTTTTATCGTGCGGACAAAATTTAGTACATACATACATACATACATATACATATATATATATATATATAAACTTTTTAGGTGGGGGTGGTTTTGGGTTCCTGGGGTCCTATAATGAAAAGTTATGAAGAAATTTTTCAAAAGTCGCACCATGGTAGCGACTGCAATAGGTAGTATTTCTTACGAAATCTACCTAAAACACATTTCTTCATTAAAATTCATTAAAAAATAACTATTCATTAAAAAATAACTATATTTTGCCGAATCAAGGGACAAGGGAAAGTACAAATGCATAGACGTAACTATTTTATTCACTGACACATTTAGTATCAAAAGCAGAAAAACCAACGTTTAAAAATGCACAAAAATACATAAAAAGCAGCAAACAGCTATTTCGAATCTACTAGCGAGATTCTTCCTCAGTGCAAGATAGGGGAAAAGGAACAGCATGCTAGAAAAATCAAGGCCGAGCTGTTCCTTTTTCCCTATCTTGCACTGACGAAAAATCTCGCTAGTAGATTCGAAACAGCTGTTTGCTGCTTTGCATGCATTTTTTGTGCATTTTTAAACGTTGGTTTTTCTGCTTTTTAATATTGTTGCACAAAGGCTTTATTTGCTAATTTTATACATTTAGTTTGATTTAATGAAAACAACATTTTTTCAGCTTTTGGTATTTCAGTTTTTCTTCCCAGCGCTTAGGATGTTTCTTACATTTTTAGATACAAAAAATTGATAAGTAATAAAGAAAAGAGAATTCAAAAGTAAATATACATGGAGGAAAAAAGTGAATGAGATTAAAAAACCGAATCAATTAAATCGGGTATATAAATTTTTTTGTGGTGAATAACCTACTAATTGGTCGTTAATATTCGCTTGTTGCTTAACCCTAAAATGCATTATTTTTATTTCCCTATATTTCCCCACTACCCCCCCCCCCAAAAAAAAAAGAAGTGCTATAACTGTTTGTTGAAAAAGAAAATGTAAATGAAATCACTTGTCAACTCTTATTCATAATTTAGGAGAAACCTAAAGTGTAGCAGATGGCTGCATTACAATCTGAAAAACATATATAACGTGAAATTTAAAATGATCCAAACGGTTACACTATTCATTGTAGGGTTAAAGAAGATGGATGTTTTGGAACTTTTTTCTTGTTAACCCTTAATTAAGAATTTCTTTCAATGCTGAAAACAAGTTAAATTTATCATCCTTTGGAAAAAGCTACTTATCACAGCCTTCCGCAGGGAAGTATTTCCGGAAGATTTATGAACATTTTCAACGATCATGAGTCCAGATCACAAAAGCACTCCCCGTTCAAACGTTCATTTATATATATATATATATGAATAATTGACTTTTGCCACTCTGTAACTCTTGTATTTATGAACCTATATGGAAATGACCGGATGTGTACTGGATATACTAAGGTCTCAACCGAGTCCTCTGGTCAGCCTCATCCGTCATATTTTTTCAAAATTGCAGCCACATAAGCGATTTTGAATTTTTTTTTTTAATTAAAAAGTTGTACAAAAAAAAATTAGGACTTGAAAAAGTTATTTCCTTTAATTGTTCGACAATGATACAAGGATTCCGGTGCATTTTTTGTTTCGCCTTCTATCTTTAAAAAATAGCTGATATTATATAACCGTTTGAATTTTGAAACATTTATGATATTTTGATATCTTCTCACATGATAGCATTCGCATTTATGAATCTATTTGAAAGAGACTCAACATGTGCACAGGATATACCGAGTTCTCTGGCTAGTCTCACCCGCCATATATTTTAAAATGGTGGCAACTTAAACTATTTCAAATTTAAAAAATTCAAAAAGGTAAAAAAAAAATTAGAAATAGAAAAAGTTACTTCCTTTAATTGTTCGACCATGAAACAAGGATTCCAGGGTATTTATTGTTTCGCCTCTATCTCATAAAAATAGCTGAGATATAGCAGTTTAAACTTTGAAACGTGTATAATATTTTGATATTTTGTCATTTTATAGTACTCGTATTTATCAACCGATTTGGATGTGACTGAGCATGTCTACAGGAAATACCAATGTGTCGATCGAGTTCGTTGGCCAGCTTCATTCGTCATCTTATTTAAAAATTGCGGCAATTTAGTTAAAGAAATATTTAAACAGATGTACAAAAAAATTAGAAATTCAGTTTTTTCCTTTCAGTGTTTAGACTTCAAACAAGTATTCTGGTGCATTTGTTATTTCACTGCTATTCTAAAACATACCTGAGATACACCAGTTTGAAATCCTAGTGTGGCTGACATTCTGAAATAATCCTATTTGTGCCATGCGACAACACTCGTATTTATTGACCGATTTGGATGAGACTGAGCATGTGTGCAGGACTTGCGAAAGTCTCGAAATTCCATGGAAGTTGATTTTTTCAATTCCTACTATTAGTTCACACTCTCCCTATATTTATTTATTTATATATCTTGTTCAAATTTTCAATCGTTAATAAAATACTTATTATTCATCCTATCAAGTTGAAATAATTTTTTTAAAACTTGTACTGGATAACAATTGATGTTAATACAGATTTTCCAAATATTAATTAAATTTTAATTAATTAATTTTAGTTTTATATGGGAGACAAAATGGCGGCCATTGGTTATTGAACAGCATTTAATGCATCTTCATATCTATAAGTGGGGTTACCATAGGGTACCCTGTTCTGTCGCCAAATACCGCCAAGTTTGTCGCAAACTTGGCGATATATCGCCAAATTTTGAGACCAAAATGAGTCGCTAAAAGTGACGCCAACTTGGCGATATCTCTAATATTTCGCCAAATTCCCACCGACTTCCCTTGTAAACCTACTTGCTGATAGAAAATCAACAAATTGAGATATTTTAATGCAACAAAAACTAATATTAGCTTAAGGGATTATATTAAATTTTTCTTTGATGACCTAAGCAGGAATTGACTTTAAAAACAAAAATTTTATATTACTTGTTTAATGAGCAGGTTTCATTTAGCATTAGATAACGTGGTTTCCGCCCTTTTATCTTTATTTTTTAACCATTGTTTTTACCCTCATACGTTTGAAACTATGTCGTCATATCCGCCACATCAAATTTTCACCAAGCTTTGTGATATCTGGAGAATTATCGCCAAATTTGACGACGAAAATTAAATCGTCATTTACGAAGCCTAACGTGGCTATAGGTAAATAATTTGGCTTAAGTGTCATTCAAATTCAGTATTGACGTAAACTGATATTGAATCTTCTATAACCGTGTTCCACGCATTTGAGTTTCATGTATTTTTAAATAAAATTATCTAAATTATTAAAAACAAGAAATAGGGAAGCTACCTTTTCCTTATGGTTACGGTAAATGAACTGTTCTTTAGTTGTTCCATCACGTAAGGACATTTTTAAATTACTAGCTGACGCGCCCGGCGTTGACCGGGCAGGCTGTCATTGAAAAATATAACACTGGAGTGGACTTCATAAAAAAAGACTGAATAAAATTTATTTATACTAAAAGCTTAAAAGAAATACGAGCTAAAATTTCAAAAGTACAACAGTTACGTTTAAAAAATGAAACGGTGAGGGAAAATTGTTACACTTACTTTTATAGAATGAAAAGATCAGAAAAGTTCTTACGGTTGAAATGAATCATATCGGTGTATGATCGAGGCTTGATATATGGCAAATTAAGATTTGTGAAATGCTAATGTGATGCATTTGGCCCAGATGTCATATACGCACCACGTTGGCGCTTTTTTTTTTCTAACGCCAATTTGGCAAAAACCGCGTTTTCGAATACAAGCTCCGTATATATTTTTAAAAAGGGAATAACAATAAATAAAAAAAAGGTTAATTAATAACTATAGAACAAAATAATTTATGTGATTTAAAAAAAGAAAATAAAAGAAAATAAACAATTTATTATTAAATAAACAACCACATCCGTGTTGCCATATCAAGCAAAATAACGACACTATGGCGCTAGTTAAGTAACCCGATGATTAAATGACATTGGCGTCAGAAACAAATTGCGCCAACGTGGTGCGTATATGACATCTGTGCCAAAAGATCTAAATCTAGAAATACCAACATACAATTATTCATGACTGAACGCAGGTTTTGATAAATCTATATATATATTACGCTGTCGTATGGATTTCAGAAGCAACGTGTTCGTGCGTGCGACGTTTATTAAGCCTATTTTGGCGATCGCTTATGCTCTATGTTTGAAGGCGTTCTCGATCCAATCTATTTCGGTTTTCTCTTCTTAATTTGGCTTCTTCTTCACCGTCAAGTATTCGCCGAGATCTTTTACTGGCATTTCTAATGATATTTTGAAGCTCCATAAATGCAGCGAAAGAGCGAAACGTAAGTAAACCTGATTAACGTCGGCTCAAATCCCGCCAAAGGACTTTTACACAATAACCAGTGAGATGCGTATCATGCAGGCGTTGCCATTAAACAATTAACAAATAATCACGATTTCTGTGCCAGTACGATAGCGTAATATATTAGGTTGAGCAAAATTTTTAATCTGATAATTACCAGAATTTGAATCATATATAGGAGTACTAGTGGTATATTTATAGGAGTTCAGGAACTTTGGCTCCAAGATGCTTATTGAACAGTATGATTTGCGTGTGTTGATCCGGCATCATTAGAGAAAAGGCCTAACGATTCTGAAAGCCGTCGATGAGATTAATGAGGATGAAGGAGCTGATAACGGCGACAAACTTAGTCAGCAAATCCGGAATCTGGCAGAACGGTGGCAGAACGGTGGCAGAAAGTCGTGGACTATGATGGTCTCTACTTTAAAGAGTTGTCCTTGTTGCTTTTGCTGTTAATTTGCGCATAACAACCAACTTTCACAAATTTCCCAGAACTTTTTGCTCAACCTAGTATATATATATATATATATATATATATATATATATATACAATGTACTAATAGTAAATTATTAAATAAAATAGTTTTTCAGCTACATAAGCACAAATGAAAATATCCTTTAAAATTTTTACTAAGATTTATAAAAAAACAAAAACAGAACCATGTATTCAGGAAAGTAAAACTGAAGCTTAATTTCCCAGCAGCATTTGAAAAGGGCAAAAAAGAAAGATAAAAAGGTTTTAGTTAGAATTTTTATAAACTTTTGCACTCAGTTGTAACAAGTATAAAAATTTCAAATTCAAAACGAAAAATTTTCAAAACATCGCTATAGTTTTTATAAATTCAGTTCTTAATTTCTTTGTGCAATTTAATTATAAAGAAAAAAGTGAATACAAATATTCATGAAAGAGATATTTTGATGTAAAAATGCCTATTTCGAAAGAAAATTGGTTCCGAGAAAAAAAATTGAACCGATGTCAAACAAATTTCAATGCTAAATTGAAAAACGAAAACGAATTTATTATATACAGGAAGTTATCTGCGTTTAATTTATTTTTGAAAAAAAGGCAATTACAAATTAATTTAACGATAGAAGCAATTTTTAGAGCAATTCGTTATAAAGAATCAGGCGTAAAATTTAACAGTTCTTTTAAATATTTATTTCCATATTAAAAAAAAATATTCGAAAGAATAAAAAAGAATTCGTTTCTTACAAATTAAATACTTTAAAAAATAATTTTGTTTTTCAGAATTAAAAGACATTATAATCATTAAAGTACAAATGCAAATGAGATAAATATTTTATACAGTGACACGTTCCTTTGATTTAATGGAAATCAGACTGTTTTTCAGCTTTCAGTATTTCAGTTTTTTCCTATTGTTTAGGACGTTTCTTAGATTTTTAGATATAAAATATTCAGAAGTAATTAAGAAAAGTGAATTCAAAAGTGAATATACATCGAGAAAAAAAGGTGAATTAGATTAAAAGCCAAAACAAATAAAATGTGCACATAAAATATTTGTGGTATATACTACATACGAAATGTTTATTAATATTCACAAATTGCTTAAAGAAAATTGATGTTTCGGGATATTTTTATTCTCGTTATCTGTTTAAAAAATATATTTCTGTGCTGAATACATTAAGTAAATATATAATCCCACATTTTTCAACAATTTATTTAGTTATTTATATAATGCTAATCCATGTTATCGGATAATATCTTCTATATACAGGGTGGTTCAAAAGGTCATGTCCGAACTGCAAGTGTAGCTCTCTCAGGTTATGAGGAAAAAGAATTTCATAGGAACTGGTGGTCGGAAACGTGATCGTGACTGTGCAATTGCATCGTAAAAGTAACGCAAAGAAAAGATAACAAGCGCTGTAAAGAGACATTTATTTTAGAAAAAACTTAGTTGAAGTACAAAATACAATTGAAAAATGTTACAATTCATAACAAGTGCTCAAAATGTGTCCCATTAGCCGTTATGTATGCTTCATATAGGCGGCGCATGGAATCGCGAACACGTTCCAATCGGCCCTGTACAGTGGGCACCGCAATCCACGGACTTAAACCCCTTCATTTCTACCTCTGGGGGCATCTTAACCCTTAAATGCCTGATTTTTTAAAAATCATTGTAATAAGGTTTTACGGGTTTAATTTTTTAAATAAATCATGGGAAAAATACTTTAAAAAATCATATTTTGTTTTAAGTATGGTTTACGGCTAAAAAACAGTTTGTTACTAATCGGCAATACTGGTCTTTAATTGAAAAAATAATTTTCCTTGATAAAATTCTATAACATTAAACTCACAAGAATTTTAGGAACTATAATAAGAAATAAATTTTACTTGCTCCCTGCAGAATAAAATTGGGTATTTCGCAAGCTTACAAACAAAACAAAAAGACCAAGTAGCAACAACTGAAAAAATAAATCTATCTTTATTCTTAAACAGCACAAGTGTTGCCATCTACATGTTGAAAATTTATTTATAATATTTTCAGAATGTATTTTATTGGCAACATTAGGTATTATACCTTCAATATTATTCTAATAGTATTTTAGAGCCTAAATTGGGTATGTTGCCGAAAAGCAACACCCGGTATTTAAGGGTTAAGTCTCTGGTGTACGAGACACCCATTCCATCGGCCATGGACCACATGGCACGAATCGCTGAAGCGGCTGCACGTGTCCGGGAGACCCCTGGTGAATTGGAACGTGTTCCGATCCCATGCGGCGCTGATCTGAAGTATGTATCACGGCTAATGGAGCATATTTTGAGCACTTGTTATGAGTTGTAATATTTTTAATTTGTATTTTGTACTTCAATTAAGTTTTTTGTAAAGTAAAGGTATTTTTACACATTTTGTTATCTTTCCTTTGCGTCACGGTCACGGTGCAATTGCACCGTCATGATCGCTTTTTTGACCCCCCAGTTCCTATGCAATTCTTGCTACTCATGACCTCACACACCCACATGTGCCGTTTGGACATGACCTTTTGAACCACCCAGCATAACAATGTGATAAACATGGGATTCCCTGGCTATAGATTATAGGTGAAAACAATCACATACATTATTTCTGATGTTAATATCATTTTTTCGCTTGATATGTTAAAGCCACACCGATGAATGAGGTATTTTTCGAAATGTTTTGCAAGCGGCCTTTGACGTAGTATACTTATATAAAGTTAAAACACATTATTTGATAAAAATAAGTGGGAAATTGTACGTCAAACATTGCAAACGAGGTCCGTTCGTACTATGACTAGTTTTATAAATATTCAGATTTTGGTGCAATAGCTGTTGCACTATTATGCAAAATTGTATGAATATAAAATTTATTACAATTCTATATATTAAATTAAGTAATACGGAAATAATAGGAGTCCATCTTAAATAAAACGCCATCACCATGGGAATCTAAAACCATTACATATCATGGGATATCACTGAATTAATTACGTATGATAGGATTCAATAGAAGGAAGAAAAAATTTACTAATATCTTTTTAAATTTTGATTCGATTTTCATAAAATTTAAAATGACTTCAACGATTATATATATGAAATTTCAAACCATCCAATTGGGTAGTATTTGAGCTGTTATCAGCGAACAGACTGTCCGACCAGACGACAACTATAGGGACTGTGTATTTATGTTATTACGAACGCAACTAAAAAATTATAAAGAAAAGTCCTAAAATATTTGATTTAGTAACAATTTTAAATTTCAGATTTTAACTATGGACTCTAGTGTTCAGAATTTTTTGTAAAACATGGAAAATTTTACCGCCCATTATGCATAATTTTAAAAAAATTGAATTTTGAGAGACACATTACGATGTGGAAATGTATTTCTAAGAAATTATACGTTGGAACGTGACTTTGTTATGTATGGTAACTTAGCTAATAGAAAATCTTAATTAAGTACTATGATATCAGAATGTAAATTTGATATCACACTATTTTTTAGTCACAATATTCAGCCATTTTTATGTGCGTTCGCAATTTTATAAATATGTATCATCTGTAGTCGTCGTTCGGTCTGTCTGGCTGTCTGTCCGTCCGTCCGCATATAACAGAGAAAAAACTACCCAACCGAATAGTCTGAAATTTTACATATATAACTGTTGCAAAAAGTTTTCGAGTCATTTCAAAGTTTTTGAAAATCGGATGTATAATTCAATTACAGAGATAGTCAAAAATTTTCCGTTACATTACGGCCAATGGGAAAAAAGTGTTTCAAGTGCATTTTAACAAGGTTACAGACTTTAGGAGAAAATGAAATTGATATGAATTTATGAAGTTCATTAAAATATACATTCAGTACAACATGCGGTGCAAAAAATATTTATTTTTCAATTACAGAGCCACGCAAAAGAATCCCTTTACATAATGGTATAGGGTGAAACATTGTTTGCGACATATTTTACGTATGTTAAACTATTTCACATATAATGAAATTGGTATACGTTGCTGAGGTTTACTGCAAGTTATTTCGTGTATAATAGAAAGCGCATAATATTTAGACGAATACACAAAAGATTTCGGATACTTTTGAATGGTTTAGCTGTTTTCGGGACAATCGCGAATGAGTTGAAGATGAAGCGAACATTACATGGCTGAATTCCACGCCAGAAACAGTTGAGAAATTTCGTGAGATTGTGACTTCGGATCGCCAATTGACTATTCAAGTACTTGAAAATAAAATGGACATTTTCAAGTAGGTGGTTCGGCAAATTTTGACACGAGACCTATTTGAACAAAACTTGGGGATGTCGAAACCATCAAGAAATTGGTATACGTTGCTGATATTTACTAAAAGTTATTTCCTATATAATAGAAAGCGCATAGTATTTAGAGGGATACTCTAAGGATTTCGGATACTTTTGAATGGTTTAGCCGTTTTCGGGACAATCGCGAATGAGTCGAAGTTGAAGCGCACATTATATGGCCGAATTCCACGCCAGAAACAATTGAGAAATTTCGTGAGATTGTGACTTCGGATCGCCAATTGACTATTCGAGTACTTGACAATAAACTGAACATTTCCAAGTAGGTGGTTTGGAAAATTTTGACACGAGACCTATTTGAACAAGACTTGGGGATGTCAAAACCATCAAGAAAATGATGACGTACACGTTAAAAAGCATTCCGGAAGAGGACTTTAAAACTTGTTTCCGAAATTTATGCAGCCGAGCACAGTAGTACATTACGGCATTTAAGAGTTAATTCGAAGCGTATTAAATGGATATGTATTTCATATAATATTTTGGGGGTTATTTGTTCAGTCCTGGGAATTAATGGGTGTACTTTGCATATACTTATAATTATATTTAAAATTTTATATATTTCATATTTTATATTATGTATTATATATGTGAAATTAAAATATAACGTTATATTACCTATAAACATTAGTTTTATATACATCTTAAATCATATAAAAAGGCTCAAAAATATATTTACACAATAATATATACACAGAAAATATGGTTTAATAAAACCGTGGAAAATTATAAATAAAAAAATAATTAAAAATTTAATTATAAAAAAAATATTCAAAATTATTACATATCCAGCAGTAACATTCAAGTCATTAAAAAAATAACCCCAACTGCTGGAGAGCGCAACAATCACATCCAAACTTTTATCACCGAAAAATGTTCGCGATAAAAACTGGAACGGGATATGGAATTCTTCCTAAATTTGGCTATATTTTGGTTCCATTTTAAAGAAAATTGGTTAGAATTAATTTTCGTATTTTTCAGAGTCTTGTAATATGTTCAGTACATTTTTGTATGTGTGTGTGTTTTACTGTCTGCATATTTTTTTTAAATAGTTGCACGTTTTCAGTCTTATCTACATTATTTGTGGTTCAACCCATATGTATAAGTCTGTCTTTACTTATTGTGGAAAACATAGTCTAAATCTGTGTTTTCCACCGGTGTGCCGCGACAATTTGGTGCCCTGAGGGAAGAGCTCAGGTCACACCTGAGGATGAAATTTTATCAGTATTGGCTGAGAAATTTATTAGTAAAGTTATATCAAGATTTTAATAACTAATTAAATTAAAATAAAACACTCTAAATAATGCAATTTATTATGTAATGAGGTTTTGTGTGATGGAGATGCATTCTCATCCAAATTTGATTTAGTGTTTAAATATAGTTTTTAATAAATATCAGAGAATTGTAATGAAACAAGTAATTAATGTATATATATGTGACGTATTACTGTCGACTTCTGTGACATTCCGGCTACACTCTTATATATCGAAGAAAATTTAGAATAGTAATCAATGCCAAAAGCTTTGCAAATTCTCCCTTATCACGGGACAATTGGACGCAGTCGTGGTGGGGAATAGAAGGCAGATTCAAAAAACATTGGAAGAAATTCCCCTTCAATAAGTAATACAGGTAGTATAAACTTAACTAGTTTATTTGTAAACACATTTCGTAAACTACTCCAGTAGGTTATCCATCGGCTCTCAGAATGTAGCTGTATTACTTCATAATAACTATATAATGTTACATGGCATTAGAATCTACACTTTAAAAATCGAACCACCAAGTGACTGGGTTTTATTAAGCAAACGAAAAGCGTAAAAAATTCTGGGATCCTAGCCGATGCAACACAATAAACACCCAAAGAGGAAAAAGCGCAAACGGATACATTACAAGTGAAAAAACCCAACCCCGTTAAAATAGCCGGAAGGACGGGACAGCAGACAGGGTGCGATTCTGTTTAGCTACGGGGGGAGGGGGAAGTACGCGTGACGTCGATGATGAACTATTTATTCTCGGAGTAAGATTTATAGCGTAACCAAAATATTTGCGGGAGCTGGCAAGGAATTATGGGATAAAGAATATCATGGAACAAAAATATTAAAACATTGAAAGAAAAAGAATTGATTCAGAATAAAATGAAAAGAAAAAGTAATTTAGCAGTAAGTAACTTGCGAACGGATTAAGGTTTTTAGAACAATAATTAAAGAATACACAGCTTTAAAGACATGAAATAAAAGACAAAAAAATATTTAAGATATTATTAAAGATAGGTAAAAAAGGGGTAGATATTAAGGATTTGGAATAGTTTTACTAAGATAAAGGAGCGAAAATTTTTATTATTACATCTACCCTATATATATAAAATCCTAATGAAACGAATTTATGAAACGGAAGTATAAATCAACTGATTAAACAACCGATTATGTTTCAAGGAGATTTCTCCTAAAATATGTAATACTTAGCGATGAAATTAACACCAAAAATCAATATTGATACGCAGATCTCAAAACTGGTATTAGAATTTTAAAATTCGAATTAGTTTTCGAAATATTAATTTTTTTCTAATTTTATATACATTTTTCTAATGATGGCAACTCAAATTTTAATCAAGCAGATATATTTTTTTTTATATTTCAGAAAAGGTTGACATGGTAACCCAGCTATTGTTGTTTATTTGATAATAAATGTTTATTTACTTTTATTTCTTTTTACAAATTATTTAAATTATTTTTTTCTATGATTATTAATTATTTTGTTGATATTTCCTTTAGAAAATAATAGAAAATAATTAAGAAATACGGTACTACTTAGTTATTTCGTCGACGAATTTCGTCAAATTATATAAATCGCCAAAACACTCGCCTATTTATACAAATTGACATAATTTTTATTTTAAATAACGAAAAAATAAATAAATTAGTACAACATTAATAAATATATGAATAAAACGCCGAAATAAAAATCACTTGATGACGTAAACACGTGTAACTTGCTTAAAGTCAAGTGAATGTGACATTTACGATCAACCATTATTGGAATTTAATCTTATAGTTTGGAGATAGATTTTTGGGCGTCGGGCTATCTAAGGAATACCAAAACTGCATATTTAACTGGTATGTGAAAAAGAGGTTTTCGCCAAATTTTCGTAAAAAAATAAAAATCACGCCAACCCTGCGGTGCGTATCTCGCAAATATTACCACTTGAAAAAAAAATGCTAACTGGCGAGTTGAAAAAAGCTATTGGAGAAGTTTGAATCCTGCTAGCGTAACAGTACCTAGAATCTTTGCGACCATGACAACTTTTATGTAGTTTTATTCGAAAAAAAATTGATTTTTTAAACAAAATGGAAAACTCAAGGTCCCATATTGGCGCGATTTTTTTCTGACGCCAATGTCATATACGGAACGGGCACATAACTGGCGCCAAAGTATCGTTATTTTGCTTGATATGGTAAGCCGGATGTTGATGTTTATGCTGTTGATGCATTCCCCGAATTGGCGTCGTTAAAAAATCGCGCCAATATGGGACGTATATTACATCTTTGCCAAACTTGCATATGAATGGCGAAGGGATCAGGCCATATTTGTTTATGGCAGTTGATGACTTGAACTATTATAATATACATGAAATGATGGCGATAGAATAATATTTGGCGGCTTATCACCTGTGCCTGGCTAACAATTAAGTACCAAAATGGCACCTAGAGTATAAAAAGCGAAGTGGTCCGCCTGGAACTGTTGAATATAGTCACATGATTTAGGCTATTGTTATAGAGATTGTTTTAAAATTCCGGGCGACAAGGACTCTTATACTTAATTTATTTTATTTTAGCTTCTTTTCAAATGTTTAACTGATCCTCTTTAATCAAAAACGAAAACAACCATTGGATGTCTTAACAGCAACTGATTCACCCCTAAATTTTTGCAATCAAAGGGAATTGAATGGAAACCCGTTTACAGGGAGATCTGCACAGCTTTTTTCAGTATAATTCAATCTTCTCTAATATTTTTAAAACCCATCAGATTAGCGTGCTTTTATATTCTGAACGGGGGTTGGCGAGCGTAGCTTGCAGGGGGCAGAGCCCCCTAGTATATATATATATATATATGTAACCATTAAATAAATATTACCGACCATCATCAAAAGCCGCATTATTGTTAATGAATTAACAATAAAAATGGATGCCACAAACCTATAATATAGAACTGTATGTATAAAATAAAGTACCTTATACTTAATTACAAGATTTAATAAGGAAGAATATAAAAAGAAGAATATGGATTCCGAAAAAGTTGAAAAACCTATATATTGAATTACGTTTTCAAGAGAACAGAATTCAATGATATAAGCAAATCGATTGTTTTCTGTGAGAAAAAAGCTAAAAGCTGAAAGTTTTTTTCTCCTGTACCCGAACAACCAATAGAACCAAAAGAATAGTCTCAAGATAAAAACAGAACATTATCAAATGGCATAAAATGGAAAAAACTGAATAATTACCATTACATATAAAAAATGAACAGGAAAGAAAATAAATAAATAAATAAATAAAAAATAGATGTTTATAGAAGATTGTCAGATTCTAAAATTTCCAATATCCTAAAGATCACAAATATAGTGTGTGAATTATCTTCATAATTAGCCATAAAAAAGCTAAAAAAAATATGATTGTGACAATCAAACAAATTAAACCGATAATTAATCATGGAATGCAAAGTTGAAAATAAAACAATAATAAAAAGTATAGAGGAATAATAATAAAAATTATTTACCCAATTTTAATACATACAGTATAACATTAGTTATATCAAATAAACTTATATGTATAATAATCACTAAAAAGATGGTATACTATCATTAATTAATATGATATTGTCCTGAGTAGACTAAATTTTAAAAACAAGTTAATATTGAATTTGATTAAATAAGTTAAATTTAATATGAATTGAAATAAAAAGAAAAGTCACCAATTACATATAAAACATCAAATCAACATCCATATAAAATACATATTAGAAATGTAGTAATAATACTAAAGCCCCATCATTTTTTTTTTTAAATTAACCATTGCGTATTATCCAGACAACACCACCCTCCTCCGTACTCTAACATCTACCGACCCAACCATCATATAGAAATTTTTTATTATCATTTTAGTTTTTAATTTTTTATAAATATATTTTTTTTTTGTAATTTTGTTTACGCATGTGCTATTTTTTTTTAAGTTCATGTAAGTACTAATTGTATATTAATGAATATATAAATTTTTTTGGAAAACCATGATTTAATGCATCATAAATTAGTTTTTTAATATTATTGTTAATTAGATGAGAAGAACGTAAACATTTTATTCTATATAAATGATTAAGTAGTATATTTCGATATACGGAATGATGAAGACAAGATTTAAAATTTGTAAATGTATTAACTTTGAATTTAAATTCTTTACGTTTATCATATAAATCTGTTATTGCTTTGTTGTCTTTTATTATAATTTTAAGATCTAAGAAGTTAATAGAATTGTTAGATAAGAGGTTTTCCGATAATTCTAAATTAGTGGGATAATCAACTGGAAATTGAGAAATTTTAGATTGATCAGTGGCAATTAAAATTATGTCATCAATATAACGATATAAATGTAGATTATTATTAGTAAAAGTACGTTCATAGTGATATAAGTATAAGTCTGATAATAAACTGGATGTACAACCACCTTGTTGTAAACCAACGTGCTGTAAATATAATATGTTATCTTGCAATATATAATTATTATAGATAATGAAGTTTGTTAATGATTTAAAATATGCGATATCAATATTAGATGGTAATTCCAGTTTTGTATAATACTTTTTAAATAATGCATTTATAATATTATGTAAATCTAATAAGTCTATATTATTAAAAAGATCTTTGAAGTCATATGTCGTTATATTATATACACAATGAAGATTTTTTAAAATATTCACCAGTTGATAGCTATTTTTATACAATGTGTATTATCATTGTTTATAGTAAGTATATATCAATGCAAAAACCCTTGACGGGTTAAAAGTTTCTGACGCAGCACTTTATCTTATGCTCTAAGAATTTTAAATATGGAACTTAAAAATACTGATATCAAATTTTGAGTGACGTTATGCTATTTCTTAAAAAATATATTTGTATTTATTTCATCATTTTATTTTTGTTTTATTTATAATCGCATGTGCAAAAGTTATGTTCAACATGAAAAGCTGCATAAAATTTTATTCGCTGTTGCTTTATCATTTACATCTCTCATAAATTCAAAATATGAGTTTTAAAAGATATGATATAAAATTTAAGTGACGCCTTGATGTGACTTTAAAAGGTTTGTTTTAAAATTCAATTTAAATTATTTTTGACTTGGTTAAAATATTTTTTTACATCTACACAATACTTTTAATTTTCCAATTCACTGTTAAATATATCACTTTCATTGAATCTATACTATGCATTGAAATGTATTTATTTCAATAAATTGATTTATCTTTTGTGTCACGCTATTAAAAATTGTGAGTAAGATTTATGTAAATGGTTTATTTGCGTCAAACTATCCTTTTTCATACATTTCATGTAGTTTGGACACAATGACGCAAAGAAACCATTTACATAAATCTTACTCACAATTTTGAATAGCGTGACACAAAAGATAAATCAATTTATTGAAATAAATACATTTCAATGCATAGTATAGATTCAATGAAAGTGATATATTTAACAGTGAATTGGAAAATTAAAAGTATTGTGTAGATGTAAAAAAATATTTTAACCAAGTCAAAAATAATTTAAATTGAATTTTAAAACAAACCTTTTAAAGTCACATCAAGGCGTCACTTAAATTTTATATCATATCTTTTAAAACTCATATTTTGAATTTATGAGAGATGTAAATGATAAAGCAACAGCGAATAAAATTTTATGCAGCTTTTCATGTTGAACATAACTTTTGCACATGCGATTATAAATAAAACAAAAATAAAATGATGAAATAAATACAAATATATTTTTTAAGAAATAGCATAACGTCACTCAAAATTTGATATCAGTATTTTTAAGTTCCATATTTAAAATTCTTAGAGCATAAGATAAAGTGCTGCGTCAGAAACTTTTAACCCGTCAAGGGTTTTTGCATTGATATCATTACTTTTTTGAGGTTAGTGATAAAATGATTAAAAAAAAGATACTTATGGAATTTAATGCAGATTTAATTTTTACTATTTTATTACAATATTCCTTATAGCAGTTTGTATATGAAAACAAGTGGGTAAGTATAATCGCAGATCGCACAGAGGGTTTCATTTGATATTCCTTTAAAAACACTTTATCCTTAAATTAATAAATCCAAAATGTTAATTTATAATTATTAAATCCTTACATAGATGGTGCACCAATAGTTCCAATTTTAATGGGGCAGGGAACGCATTCTTTTAAACAAACCACCTTCCAATTGAAGTCACCCAAAACCAAGTTGAATAAGCCAGACCCCGTTGTGTTGTTTCACAAACAGCAGTCTCATGTCCCCTCCTTCCCCCCTTTTTCAAAATTTTTCAGACCAGTACCTAAGAATGGAACCGAAATAATTGTTTCTCTTCAGAAATTACGATAAAAAAATAGTATGCAGTACTCATAAATTTACTTTAATGCTATATAGGGTGATTATTAAGTTAATTATAACGTTTGGAATCTGTTGCATTGATGTCCGAAAGGTGGTTTCTGAGTTATGGAAGCTGGACCCATAAGGCGCCATAGAGGGGCGAAGCCCACTAGTGTCTATCATAATTATATCTGCCATGTGGACTAATTGCGATATTTAATCAAAATAGCCCCCCCCCTCCTCATCCCCGGAAATATAACAAATACAAAATGTGTCTTTATAAACCTATCGTCAAATAGGTTTTTATTTCTTTTTCCCTAAAAAAAAAAAAACATGATTTTTATATCCGTAACGTAAATAGCGGACGAAGCCCGCTAGTTCCTATCATAATATATATTTTTAATAATTTTATATAGTCTATAATAAAAATTAGACTGAAAATAGTCTAGTTCCATGAGTACTTGTAGTGTCGGTTACATGCTACGATTTTTGGATACCAGTATTTTAGAACGGGAAAATGTGACTTATTTTATCGGAGATATCTCATTAATTGAATAAGGTGAAGCAAACTTTTTGAAAAAAAGGTGGCCAACAAGCATGGCAGTTATCAGTTATGTGACTTCGTGCTAAAGTCCATTAATTTGATCTGCTTTAAAAAGATTACGGAAGATTGAATTATAGTAGAACCTGGATTAACCGAGCTTCGATTAATCGAGGTTTCTGTTAACCGAGCCGATAACAAAGTCTGATTTTTTTCCTTTTGAATGAGCCTTAAAAATAACCACACTCTTTAGCTCACTGTCCGTGCTATACAGGCCCTTCTGCCCCCAAAAGCACTCAACTCCAAAGAAACACTGGACCCTGAGAAGTCAATAGCGAACAATGCTTTGTTTCCAGTGGCTGTGTGAACTTTCGTAAATTTTTCAAATTGCATTTTAAAATTTACTACTGGTAGTTGATTTTCTTTTTAAATTTGTTAAGCTGTGAAACAGAACTTTACATATATTTATTTTTATTATTTAAAAAACGTTCTATATATTTTTTTAAAAGAGATGTTAAATTCGCAAGCACGGCGAGTTTTTACACACAGTTTCTATTAACCGAGATTTCCGATTCCGATTTACTAACAGTCCGAATTAGCTCGGATAATCGAGGCTGCTCTGTATAATTAAAAAATCAATGGCGATCTTACTGTAAACGGGTTTCCCTTTTACTGAGGGATTTCAAGACCGAATCAGCTGATGTTAGTTGCTGTTTCCGTGCTTGATTAAATAAGATTAGTTAAACATTTGAAAATTACCAAATATAAAAGAAACTTTTTTTTTCCTATGAGACTTTTTTAATGAGACAATTTTATCCAGATTTAACATTAAATATCTCTTAAAATAATTCTTCGATTTAAAAACTGTCTACTTCAACATTTTTATCAAACATTTCTCTATAATACTACCCATTTTAATATTTTTGTATGCAGTAATTTTCTTAATACTTGCGAAATAGACCTCTAGTCACAAGAGATTCTTTCAAAGCGGTGAAAAGCGTTAGTTTTTTCCTTTTTTTCCGAATAAGAGACAAAATGTAGTACGCAATTGCGTCAAAAGATGGCGACACCAAAATTCTGATATGCTTATTATGTAAAACTTCATTGTTATTTATAAATAAAACATTTCAACTAAATTATTTATTATAAAATAATTATTACCGTAATTTCTGGTGTATAGCCCGCGGATCAAACAATCGTGTTTCGACCCAGAAATTTTTTGAAATAAAATGTAACTTTTTAGATCACGGTAAATATTGGTCTTCAAATACTGAATAAAATTTTTGGGTCCAAAATGAATTGTTTGATCTGCGGGCTATACACCCGAAATTACGGTACATCACAATAGTTTTTATGCAAGGAAAATAATAATAATAATAATAATAATAATAATAATACTATGGATGTCAGTGATTATATATTGATTGACCGTCATAATAATAAAAAATGATATTATAAAAAGAAGAGCTGAAATGAATTATTTTTTTACGTTTCTGATCGTGTGATTTATATTCAAATAATAATTATTAATGTATATTTTTTGTAAAGTGATTGAAATTGAATATATTTATAAAATTTATGGTAATATTTTTATTGTTGAAAAATTGCCAAGAAATAATCATCATCAAATTAGTGTCATTATAATTGTAATTTTATTTAACTTAATAGTAATTAAAAAATTACAAAGGAACTGAGAATAATGGTCAACTAACAGACTTAAAAAAAAAAAAAACTTCACACGCATCAGCGAGTATCGAACTGCCTATGTTAAGATCAGTAGACGATGGCCCTCAACCACTCAGCCGTGGGAAGACAAAATTTTTCTCCCCAAAAGTGGTTAAAAAGAAAGCATGTGTATGAATACAGTGTCATGCATTTTCGGTGAAATTTCCATAGAATGGCGAAGAAATATAGTCCGATTTTTCATGTGCATTATAAAACGAACAAGAGTCTTGCTGGAAACAAGTAAATTGTTATTTGGTTCATCTGAAACATATTTATTTGATTTTTAAAAAATCGTCCGTGTCATTTTCGAGAGAAAAAAAAATCGAATTATTTAACGAACGAGAGTTTTCCCAGAAAAAAGAAAAGTGTTATTCACCTCGCCTTAATCACATTTATATAATGTATCAATTTAAAAATAATCGTTAGAACCGTTTTCGAGATTTTCATATTAGGAACTTCCTCGATATTATACCAATGTTTTCACTTTAAAAATGACTATTTAGATCTCAAAATATACTGCACGTAGAAATGTAAAAATTTCAGTATACGATTAGACTGCAGATATAAGACTGTTCTAGAAAATTCAGAACAATAAGACGTATATCTGCTGAGTTATTAAAAGGCGGCTTTTCGCATTTTCTTTGATGTCGAGTTAGCTGTATATATGAGTTCCGCCATCTACGAATTCTATGATACGATACGATACGATTTTAACGATACGATACGATACGATTTTAGGCTTAAGGCTGCGTCACTCGAAATACTACCGTCTTCCATGATATTTGATTAAGAATTTTTAATAAAAGTTTATTGGCTTTATTATTATATGTATTGCAACCAATAGTTACAGTCCTAAATTTAATTGGAGTTTTATGAAATTTGGGAATAAGAACTAAATAAAGATAATTAAAGTTAGTAGATAGAATATTTAATAGTTTATAATAACTTTGAATTTTACGATTATTTACGATTACATTTTCATTAGTTTTTTGAAAAGATTTATTAGAAGAAATACAGGTTGTAAGAAGTTGGTGATAATAAGATTTACATATGATTGCATAATTATTAGGAGATTTGTCTACATATGTAATAACGTAGTTTTTTTGTAATTTAGTAATTTGTTGGAAAAAATGCTTTGTGTTAATAGAAACCAAATCAGAAATATTATTTTTTAAAGCCATACTTAATTTTTCAATTACTAATATTTTCCATTGATTAAAATATGCCATAGGTTTATTGTAATAGATTGAAATTTTATATATAAAAATATCTATATCATATGTAAACTGTTTGATAATAGATTTAATAGTAAATTTAGATGGAAGTCTATATTTAGTACCAAAACCCATTAGTTTTTTCAATTTAAAATCATTAACGATATTAAGATTTCCAGTGATTATATGTCCATGATCATATATGTATATATATATATATATATATATATATTTCATTACTTTAAATTGAAAACACACCATAACTCAGAAAAGAAGGTGTATATCTGCAATATTTAACTATAAAAAAATTTTTATAGTTAAATATTGCACACTGTAAAAAAAAATCCGCAACGTTCCTGGGAAAAAATGGGCAGCTGAGTTGCCCATTATTTCCAAGAAATATTTCTTGAAAATGACTGGTACTTTACTGTATATGTTAAAAACTTTCTACAGAAATGCCAGTAAGTTTCCTGCGAAATACCAGGAATATTTCTGTTGACAGCAAAACGTTACTGACATATTCAAGGCTGGAGTAGCACAAGAGCGAAAAATGTCCAGACCAGGGATCGAACCTGGATACTTGGCGTGCCGTGCCAATGCCTTACCTGTTAGGCTATCCGGACCGATACCTGGCTGACATAATTAACTCTGGATGTTCGTTCCCTTCATTATGACATTCTGACATTTCACGGCATGCGGGATCCGCAGACGATTTTTACATTTCCAGTTGACAATTTTCGCTTTATTATCATTATTTGTTAGAATGAAAAAATATTTTGAAATTGACATCAAAATTATTATTTATAATTTACACGAAAAAATAAATTTTCAGTTAAAATTCAATAAAGTAAATATATATGTGATATATTGTTTCTGAACTTTGCTTAAAATATAAAAATATATAAATGTAAATAATAATTAGAAAAAAAATCTAGACATAAAATATTTTGGATTTTCGTCAGTGATTATGTTAGTTTACAAGTTAGATAAAATACATATAAATTTTCATGAAAAAAAAACCTAAACGTAATTGTATATTTTTTCCGAAAAAAAAAAAAAATTCAAATTTGCAGCAATTCAAAGTGTCAAATATATGTCAAATTTAAATCAAATTGTAATAAAGTGTTAAAATATAAAATTAATTAAAAAAGAAAAAAAAAAGTCAAGAGGTAGCATCGAACCCGGGCCGTACGGGTGGCGTGCAAGCTTTCTGCGTCCACACCACGAAAGCCACGTTGAGGGCTGCAAACTAATGGGTATTTGAAACGTATGCTAAACCTCGGCATCTAATTTCTGAAAATCTAAGGCCCATTTGAAGAAATCCTTTCACAAGAATAATTAGAGATAAGAACTCTAAAACATACTTTAAATTAATCAAAATAGGTGAGAATCATATTTGATTGTCCCCTGGTTAATGCAGATCCAAATAATAGGTGTATTTTTTTTTTTACACAGTCTGCTCGTTAAAGATTTCACAGACAAGTACGAGAGATAATCTCTTAGTGATGTCACAGAGGTATTGTATTTTCATCTGAATTATCTTGACAATAGAGACGTAAAGGATTATGTCGTCTATTGATTTATTTGCATTCCATATTGATTTTTTTACATTCATTTAAGGAATTCGTTTTCGACACTCGCGCGCGAGCAACGGATTATGGGAAAAAAAATAATAAATGGCGGCCGCAGCGTTTTGCTGTTTCCAACTTTTGTTCAGGAACGTTTCAGATAAGAAAACCAGAATTTCACAGGAAAGAGCTAAATTATTCTGAAAACCTGATAAAAGGCGAAACGTTCCTGGATTTTACATGGAAAGTTACCATTTTTTTTTTACAGTGCAGATATACACCTTCTTTTCTGAGTTATGGTATTTTTGCATTTTAAAATAATGAAATATATCTTTGTTGCATTTGATATGAGCTGCTATTAGCTCCAGTTGTGCAATAATTTTTTCATTATTTATATGAAATATATATATATATATAATATAATTGGTTACTCACTGACATGCTTTTGTTTTATAATATAGATTTCAAGAAATAATGTCAATATTACAATTAAGAAAAATGTTTTTCTGCACCGAAAAATGTCAAAACGAAAACATTTCGGCCAAATACTTAGAAGAATATTTGATAGCATGTCTTAGAAATCTGCACGGAACGGGCTAGGTTCTATTTTCATTCACGTCTCTCGGACTGGTTTGGGCCTGGTACGTTCATAAATGAATAAAATTTGACTTAGCACAGAAAGTTTTGCAAAAAATGCATATATTTTTAAATGACCATTATCCTACAATTGATCATTAAAATGAATTATTTTTAAAGAATAGTAGATTTCTAGGCTTATTGAAATATAGTAAAACTGGTGAAAATGTAGCTGCCTATGAGAAAATCCTATCTGAAACTGAAAAATGTATTGATTAAATGTTAATTTTCTGAATATTTTTGTCATTTTAACTGACTAGTTATTTAGCAAATTATAGCAACAGTTAAATAAAGCTTCGTGTGCAGATCAAAATGCGTTAAATGATCCAGAAATTTAGAAAATATTAAAGCAAAAATTAATTTGATTTGTTGGATTTCTCTGGATTTGTCTCTCTGCTTATGCGAATTACCGGCCCTAGCTGAACGAAATCGATGAAGTGTGTGTGTATGTGTATGGAAGGAAGGATGTTTCTGAGCGAATAGTTAGTTCAATGATATGACAATTGCACTAGTACTCATTAAAAAAAAAACAAATTCTATTTCCAGTCAAGCTCTTGTATAAAAAAATAAATAATAATGCGGTGCAGAATTTTGGGGAGTTTGAGCGAATTTTAATTTAAACTTCAATTAACGGCGTGCCAAAAATATCCTCTCACGTTCCAGCTACAGCACGCGTGCCATAGGTTAGTTGTCCCTCTCCTAGACAGTACTGTAACCGAGTTATTTTAAGTGTCGATGTAAATGAACGATAAATTCTATGGACGACATATTCTACTGTGAGCGCTTTGTAATGCAACTCAGTGATATTTATCAATTTTAATATGCCTTAAAAACTTTAGCATCATTAAAGTTCCCCGCAAACGATTTTTTTCCGTATACCATAATGCAGTGGAATTTGTTTGAGTGTCATTGTAAACGAACCAGTAATGCTACAAATTTCATTTTCAATACCGCTCACACGACAGTAAATATCAATAACATTTATAAGTTGCATGGTAATCTGAGTATATTTAGGCAAATATGAGGACAAACAACCGAAAAATCGAATTCCTAAACACATTTCGACTATGTTAGAAAGTATTAAAATTGTGCAGGGTATCCCAAAAGTTTCTGGCACATTTTAAAATTCAATATAAAATCAAGTAATTGTCGTACAGAAGTGCGGTTTGTACTAAAATGCTTCTCACCATGAGACGTTTTCTTCAAGCAACTACAAAAATTAGTTTCAATCTTCGATTTTAGATGGCAGCACTTCTCCATGTATTTAGTTTCAAACAAGCGTTTTTCTGATTTTCATATTACTTTCGATTTCATTTTTAAGTACCAACCTACGCAATCAGCTTTTTCTCTGTGAGTCGTCATTTCTGTGTCACAGCGTCAAAACTAATTCGATAAATCAGAAAAAAACGAATGTTTCAAACCAAAAATACGGACAAGTGGCGACATCTATGATCGAAGTTTGGAAATGATTATTTTCATTCACTCGAAAAAAAACCTTTCATCGCGAGAAGCAGTTTAGCAGAAACCGCACTCCTGTACGACAATTACTTGATTATATATTGAATTGTATAATGTGCCAGGGACTTTTGCATCACTATGTATGTATACAGTTCATAAGTATTGAACATTGTAAGTTTAGTGTGCCGCGTAAGATGAACCATTTGTTTAAGTGTGCTGCGAAATAAAAAGTGTTAAGGATAACCAATCTTGATAATGGCAACTTTTTACTTGTATTAAATTTATTTTATATAGGCAATACTCAAGCTTGTATAATATTTGACGGTTTTTTTTTTATATATATAAAAGTATTGAGATTTCAATATATCACAGTCTATGTCTAAAAATATTCTTGCTCATTCAATCCGAAAATGTATATAGTCAGCTTTCCCATATCAAAAAATGTTATCATATTTGAAGTAAATATTGCTCATTCAATCCGAAAATGTATATAGTCAGCTTTCGCATATCAAAAAATATTATCATATTTGAAGTAAATATGAGTATAATTCGATGATAAAAAATATGATGCTTAGATAAACATTATGAAGTAATTATTATGTAGAGACATAAACAAATCTTTTTTGTAAAGTCCTAAATTTATATTTTATTAAATGACATTCTAACATTTTGACGACTGATAACTTCAAAGTAGCCAAGTATTTTAACAAGCGTCAAAATTGTTTTCGGTTAAATTTATAATAAGAAAAAATAATTGGATGTGCCAATCCCAAAATTTTCTTCTACCTCATATATTTTAATATTTCAAAATGTTGTTACAAATGTCAGTATATCCTTTTTATTAGCCCAATACTACTTCAACTTTGACTTTCACCGTAAATTTCTGCTTTAGTCAATTAATCGGAGTGAAAACGAGTTAATCTCGATCATGGTATTTATTAAAATCAATAGTTTTCCGTTATTCTGTTATATATCAGCTGTTGGCGAATAGTCTGCTTATAAGGATTGGAAGTTCCCGTCGCTTCACGAGCCGCCGGTTTACAATAGAGCTACGAAAAATCAAGAAAATTACACAAAAATTGCTATTACAGTGCCCCCTTTCGGCGGGATATTTCCAAATTCAAGGAAGACCTTCTTGCCATGGCCAAAAACATATACAAGAAATTTGGTTCAATTCTATGCATAACTTCATACACTTTTCGATAGTGCAATATTCAAAATCGCACAAAAATTGCTATTACACAGCCCCCTTCCGGCGGTATTTTTCCAGATTAAGGGAGGACCTGTTTGCCATAGCTAAAAACTTAAAAAAAAAATTTGGGTCAATTCTTTGCATAACTTCATACACATTTTGATGGTACAATGGCGGCAGACACACGGACAGACGGACAATTTTCTATAAACATGTTTTTTGTGGTCTCTGACCCATAAAACGTGTAAATCCGCCAAAAACCGAAAATCGAAAAATATTTCTATTATAATACTTTCTTCTATTGAAGACTGATGAAAGTAAAAATGAAGCTTTTATTTTTTATAGTTGACAATGCTTTAAAAAAGGTAATTAAATTGATTTAACTCAGTAGTTTGAAATTTTGAAAAAGAGAAAAAAACTAATTGCAATCTCATTAAAGGCTGAGATAAATGACTGAATCAAATAAAAACAATGACATTAAATTAGCGAGTCGTCGATTTCATTTCCTTTTTACGGTATCTTCTTTATTTTTCAGAAGAAAACTCATTAAAGAAATTTTTGTACATTGTAAGCGTTATGTGCTCAGAAAAGCGTAAACGTCTTAAGCCATGTGTGTTTTTAGAGTTGAATTAAACATTGCTTAATGAACTTTTGTTTTTAAATAGTTTTATGATTGCATTTGAAATTATGTGCAGTTATTAGTTTATGCATTTAACCGAATTATCTCAATAAGTTTTGGCTAAAGAAAATTTCAAAAATGTTCTGTTTGTTTCAATAAAATTTCAATATCTTTATTAAGGTTACAACATTTTTATTAAACATTTTTATTAACATTTTTAACATTAACACATTTTATTAATGACATCAAAAATCTGTCACACATAAATTTTTGGCCCTTTTCATAGAAGTAATAATAACTTTAAACTGATTTGAAAATATATAAAAATATATAAAAAAATATAAAAAAAATATATAAAAAATACATACGCTATATATAAAATTTAAGAAGTTATGGGTTTTTTTCGTTTTTTTGAAAATTCCTCCCTATTTCTACCCCCTTGGTCCGGTTTTGCCCATTAACGAACCTGACCGAGATTTTCCGCCCCTTGATTTTATGTATCAGTTTGGAAGAGATTTGTGGAGAATTATGGAAGTTGTGGTGTCCATAAAAAACTGATATATATATATATATATAAAGTTTTAAAATGGGGGTGATCTTGGATTCTAGGGGTCATGAGGGGCGTTGAGCTGCAAAATAATTTCAGAAATTCCAACATAGGGGATAATGTAATAGGTAGTGTTTCTTACTAAATCTACCTAAAAAGTTGAACCTTTTTTAAATTACTGACATAAAGAAATCGACTGGATTCGAACGTCAGACAACGGTTTTGAAACTGGAGACAATACGGTTTCTCCTTTAATGTTTAATTACATTGCCACATTTTTTATCACATTCACTGTCACACATTTCATTGGGGTCACAGAGTGGCTTGCAAAAAAGTTCGAAAATGGTTTAAAAATTTATTAAATGCATAATCCGTCGGCCGATTTTTACAAAAATCTTTACAGTGTTTACGAAAGTGTTTCATAACATATTCGTGAGATGGCAACACAATCTTGAGTACCGTCTGTGACTATTTACACATATATATACACACAAAGACACACGAAAATAATGAATACATTAATTTCCTTATATTATATGTCCGGAAAGAAAAAATAATCATATAAATTTAAGATAGCATATTTCAAGTGAATATGGGATTGTTTTGCATATTATTGTACTGATGTTTACCTATATAGTCCGACTCAAAAGTTTAAACACAAGCATAAAATGTTGAAATTTGATGGATAATAAAAGTTAAAATAAATAGCATTTTTTTTATTTGTGTATTTCACAACTTCATTTAAATAAATGATAACAAATGTAGAATAATTTAAATTACATATTTGTAAAAAATATAATTTAAAATTTGTTTAAACAAAACTCTGTCAAAAGCACAATTGCAAAAACCACTACATTTATCATTTTTACAAAACTGTTACATACAAATTATTTTTCCATGATTTCGGATTAGTTCAATTAAATGTGCGTCCATCGAAATTATAAGTTTTGGTAGGGTTTCTGGTAGCAAAGAGTACCATGCTTTCTCTATGACCTCTTTGAATTCTTCAAGAGAGTCATACTATTTTCCATTGCTGCAAACCTGATGGATTGAAATGCCATAGACATTCTCAATCGGTTTTATGCCATGACTTAAAGCTGGTGATTCAAGAATTTAAAAAATTTTCTGCGAAAGCCACGGTTATGTAGTATTTGATATGTCCATTGAGGCATTACCTTGTTCAAAGATCCATTCAGGACACCCAAAATGTCACCGATTGAAAGGAAATATCGGTTCAGCGTCTCTTAATATTTTGGGGGATTTTATCTTCCTTTTAGAAAATCCAGAGAGGTCAGGCTGTTGAAGCCGAATACCCACAAAAAAGAACAGTCTTACCGCCTTGCTGCCTGTTGAAAAAACTACTTGGTTCCTTTCAGAGATCATGCCAATACATGTGCCACCCATCAGGGCTATCTAAGTTCCATTTTTTCTTATCACTGAATAAAACAGTAAGCCGCTTCTCCACCGCAGGACATGTGTTTCTTAGCCCAGTTCATTCTTGCTTGCTAGCGGTGTGGTTTGAAACATGGTTTACAAGCCATTTTCTTTGGTATGATGTAATCACATTCTTTAATATGTCTAGATACAGGATCTTTGGACACCTGTTCATCCAGTTTATTTTTAATCTGCTGTATGGCATATTTTATCTAAACAAGAATCTCGGTATTCTCCTATCCGTCTCAACAAACGTCATACGTTGTCGTCCACATCTTTGTTTTATGCTGAAATTATCATTTCTAGAGAGTTCTTGATATAGATACATTGCTTTGATAAATTTAAAATTTTTGAAATTTAAGAAACAGTTTTATTTTGTGATTTCAATTTATAAACGTTTAAAATATCACCTTTTGTGGATTATTCACCCTTCGGCATATTTAAAACGAGTTGGAATGACTTTTTCACTTTTATATTTTTATAAAATTGAAAAATGACATCATACAACTTCATTACATCCGTTTAATCTTATGTTTCTAAAAAAAATTGCATAAAGTGATTAAACGTTTGAGATAGTGTTTCTTCAAGAAAAAAAAGTAAATTAAATAAAAAGTAATGTAATTTTTATTTTAACCAACAAAAATTGCTTATTTTATTTGATTTTCATTAAATATCGAGTTTTTATTGTAAATTGATTCATATATCACCATCTTCAATTGTTTTAAACTATATAGTTGAAGAGTGTATAACTTTTTAGACGGAATATAGGAACACCAGTTGGTGTTTTTTAATGATAAACGTTTGGCGCTAGTGTTGCCGAGTGTCCCGATTTCGTGGGTTCTCCCGATTTTCAGGTTCTCCAAGACCCGTCCCACGGAAACTGTGCACGGGTCGACAAATGTCCTGATTAATATGAGTAAAAAAAAAAACCTGTCTGTAAAGGAATATTTTCATGAATTCGCTGTTTCGAAAGGAATAGCAAATGTACCTGCTAAAATTGAATATTTTCCGGTTTCTAGCTATTTTGTTTTTATAGGTGTAAAACGTATGTAATTTCATTAACAAAACTTGTGAAAATGGTATCTGCGTGTAACGGAATCGTATCTGAAACTTAAACATTTTATGGTTCCTGCGTGATCAATGCGATACAATTATCGGTTCAATCGGAAATGTCCCCAAAACGGATTTTTTTTTTTTTTTTGTCCGTAGCAATTCCAGTCTCACACATTTTACTACATGAGATTATTGTGTTTACTTAATACGTTCTAGGACGGACTTTCAAGAGATCTGAGAAAAATGCCGTTTTATATAGGTTTACGTCTTATTCTGTATCACATTCCTTTAGTAAATGACATGAATATTTCCCATTTTAGACAAGTTCAGTTTTCATAAGATTTACTGTATTTTTATGTCCCCATTTAGAAGCCCTAGTCTCACTTTTTGTGACCTGGCAACACTATTTGGAAAATTAGAATGTTTTGGTTCCATCCGCTGATTGTTATCCGTAACAAATTCAATCCGTATTCTTTTTTGACGCGCCCTTAACGATTCCGTATTAAATTTTTCGATGTATCTCTTTAAAGAAAATACACAAAATACAACGGTTATTTAAAAAGAAAGTATCACAAAAGTACATGGAATTTTCACCGCTGTTGCCTAATTTTTACGAAAATTACAGCCTAAAAATCCTATAATCACATCGATACATAAAGATATCGAAATATATGTTGCATTGTTACGCATGTTTATTTAACTTTACTAGTTAAAATACCGAGTATATTGGCGTGTTTGTGTGTTTAAAACTGATTGAAGACAATGTAGTAACGAACAACACATTTGATAAACACACAGACAATCAAAGCGGAGAACATACATCACAACCGAAGTTACAGTTAACAACCGGTTAAATAGTTCTAAAGCAGTGTTCGGACTTAACACAATCGTTCACAGTTCAGGATAATACCACATCTCCCCCTTTTAGAGATTTAGTCTATTTGGCGGTTTAACAATTCTTCCACTTCGGGTTACAACAGTTTGGTTGATTCTAGTGTTAAGCTGATCATTTTTCTTAGATCAATCTGAAGGGTTTGGTTTTCCATTTTCAGGTACTTCACTTTTAGAAATTTCCGTAGAAAGAGCTTCCTAGATGTCATCATCTGCCGGACGTTGCTGCAGTTTCGCACTTGGAATTAGATGTTTCTGTTTTATCTCAGGATATGTTGTCCTTCTTTTACGAAATATGATCTTGGTGTATCTGCATGTTTTTGCACTGTACCAATAGCCTTTCTATCGGTTATCCACACTTTCTCCCCTAGATTTATTGACTTGAGTTCATGGGAGTTGTGTATTTGACTATAATACCTTTCTTGTAGTTTTATTCGATTTTACTCTATTTCTTCTAAATTCACCCTGTGTATGAGTTTTGGTTGAAGTGCTGTTAGTGGTATGTGTAACGTTGTTTGTAATCTCCTGCCCATCAATAACTCAGCTGGACTGTAGCCATTCTTTAAAGGCGAAGCTCTGCAACTGAGTAGTGCTAAATATGATCTTTGGATTTTTTCAATCTGAGCTTGATAATTTTAACAGCAGCTTCCACAAATCCATTACCCTGTAAAAAGTATCTTGGATTAGACGTGATTTGTTTAAACCCATATGTTTTTGCAAATTGATAGAATTCAGCTTTTCTCGTTACTTCAAATTGTTTCCCATTGTTAGATCTAACAATATAAGGTATTCCATGTCTGGCGAAAATTGACTTGCAATGTAGAATCACTTCTCGAGATGTAAGCCTGTCTAATTTAGCAGTTTCTGGGTAACGTGAATAGTAATCAGTCACTAACAAATACCAGTCTGAATGAAGTTTGAACAGATCCATAGCTACTATTTCCCAAGGTCTTTGAGTAAAACCTGGGGTTTCGACGGTTCCGAAGGATTTTTAGCTTCCTGTTTACATGCCGTACACTATCGCACCACCAGCTTCTCTATGTCTTTAGTGATATCTGGCCAATATACTGCAGATCTCGTCAAATCTCTACATTTACCTATCCCTATATGGCCTTCGTGTATTTTCTCTAAAATTTCTTGTCTTAGGTTACGTGGAATGATTATTCGAGTTCATCACATAAGTAATTCTGCAAGGATATTTCGTATATCAAAGGCCAATAAGGTAGACATCCAGGTTCTATTTTTTCGGCCATCCTCGTAAAGCATAGGCTGTTAATATTTTACATGTTGATTCTTGCTCTTATTCCAATTTTACCTGTGAGAATCTTTGCGGAGCTACAGGAACGGATTCCGTCATAAGATTGACATAGGCTTCAACTTCTTCTTCTAATTCAAAATCTGGAAAGGTGATCTAGATAATGCATCTGCTGCACATAATTTTTTTTTCCTGGGGTGTGAAAAATATCGAAAGAATATCTCATCAATCTCATTTTCAATCTTTGAAGACGAGGAGTTAAATCATCTAAGGGTTTGCTTGTAAATATAGGGACAAGAGGTTTGTGATCTGTCTCTAGAAGAAACCTGGAGCCTATCAAGTAATTACAAAATTTTTCGCATGGCCATGTTAGCGCAATTACTTCCTTTTCTATTTGTGCGTAACGTTGCTCAGTTGGCGTCAGGGTGGGAGATGCGTATGCAATTTCCCTCAATGTACAGTCTCTCTGTCTTTGACACAACGTCGCTCCCAGACCATAGGATGAGGCATCTGCCGTCACAATAGATTCTTTGCTAGGATCAAAAATTGCCAGCACGGGTCGGACGACAAAATCTCTATAAGTTTTTTCACTGCTTCATCTTGCGGTGAATCCCAAATGAATTCGTTCTTCGTGGATAATAAAGAATTCAGAGGTGCTAAAGTTTCGGAAAATCTTAGGATGAATCATGCTATATAATTAGCCCGTCGGGATGTATTCCTAACTCGTCAATGACATGACCCAGAAGTTTTATGGTCTTGACATTAAAAACACATTTTTGTTTATTTAGGTAATTCCCGTTTCTTGAAACCGTTTTAGGGTAATTTTTAACCGTTCATCATGTTCTGCCTGACTAGATCCTCAAAAAAAGGATATCATCCATGTTGCAGATAATCCCGTGAAGTCCTTCTAATGTTTGAGACATTCTCCGCTGGGAATGTTCAAGCGCCGACGAAATTCCGAATGGCAGACGCAAAAAAAAAACGGAATCTGCCAAATTGTGTTATGAACGTTGTAAGGTAAGATGATTCTTCGTCAAGAGGTATTTGCCAGAACCCATAATTAGCATCTAATTTCGAAAATATTTTTGTCACTGCCAAGAGAGATAAATTGTATTCTGCAGTTGTTAATGGGTGCCATTCCCTACGAATGCTTCTATTAAGTATCGTCAAATCTATGCAAATCCTGACATTTTTATCATTTTTTCTTGCAACAACGGTAGGAGAACAACAATCAGTTGGTTTTTCCACTGGCTGAATTACATTAAATTCCTGCATTTTTCTAATTTCTAACTTTGTTTTTTCTAATAATGACACAGGTATTCGCCGTGGAGAAGTAAGAGCATAAGGCTTAACGTCGTCAATAAGTTCAACAGGCTGACATATAAATACTGTGACGTGAGAGAAATTTTAATTTAATTTGATGTTTTTAGGGCTCCGTACATAAAAAGTAAAAACGGAACCATTATAAGATCACTCCTGTGTCTGTCCGTCTGTCTGTCTGTCACAGGCATTTTACTCGTAAACTATGGAACGAAGAAAGTTCAAATTCAGGGAAGTAATAAAGACCATTGACCCACATATTTTCAGATTAATAAATATTCATAAATATATTTAATAAAAAAGTAGAGGGGCTAATTATGCTAGTTGAAAAAAATCTTTTCTTTGTATATGATGTGGGGTATACTGTGAAAGCTTTTGTAACGCTGATCTCAAAAATACATTCCTTTTAATTTTAGGTGTTATATTTTCAAAGATATTGTTGAAAATGTAGCGCAAAAATATGTCCCCCCCCCCATCTAATTCCGAATCTACTAAAACTAAAATTATGAAAAAATTAGAGGTAGTAGACGTTAACATAAACCTTGCCGGAAAATTATAGCGATTACCCTAGGTCACATAGTTTTTGAGTAATTAGCATTTTTCTGTTATACACAAATTTCGATTTACGGGCATTCAGAAAAATTGTTGAGCATCACTGAATATATCTATCGTTGCAAAAGAATAAGATAATTATTGATAATGATTTTCGAAAAAAATCGTCGGTAATTAGTTGAGATATTAACCCTTAAAGGTACGGTCACTTTGCACATACACAAGGACAGGGGCGGTGTACTCTATGCCTAGTAAAAAAATTTTAATGATATATATGTGTAACGTAATGTCCAGTAACAGTATAAAATCAATAAACGTCAAATTGTTAAAAATATACTAATTTAAGGGGTCTCGGGACTCTAAAAAGTGAAAAAAATGAAAAAAAGACCATTTTCAATATTTAATGTCTTAAAATGTATATGATTTTAAAACACAATTTTAATTGGGATGAAAGATATAAGTATGTTCTTTCGTTTCCTGTATTTAAAAAATTGTAAGATACAGAATTAGTATTTCTAGGGGGCTCGAAACTGTTAGACATTTGCGAACAAAAAATTGACATAACGGTTTACGCTCAGGATTACAAAATAAATATTGCAACTAGAATGAAAATTTTGGTGCTTACTTATACTTCAGATTGTAATAATTTCCCTGAACTGAAATAAATTTGTATTTAAAGTATTTTTATATTTTTAATGCAATGTTGCATTTAGCTAATACAAAATTTTGAAAATTTCAACAGTAAAATCAACTAAAAATATATTTTTTTGAACAATAAAAAGGGAATTTTGGGTTCAGTTTATACAGACCAAGATGAGATATATCTTTTGAAAATTTCATGAAAAAATATTCAGAAGTTTTTGAGGTATCCTGCACGTTATGCCCCCAAAACATCATTTGGAAAATAATTTTGAAAATAATAAAGTTTCGGAAACGCCGCTTCAGCTATTGAGCGGGTATAATTCTAAAAGCCAAAACTTCTGTTCTAATGGGAATTTTAAGGAAACAATTATATCAACATATTCAGAAAAAATAGGAGCATCTAAAAAAATCTAAAAAAATTAAAATTTCTTAAATTTTGAAGCTTTAAGAGTCCTGCGATCACTTGATCCTTTCCGGCAAGGAGTAATTCTATTTATAAACGTAAGAAATAATGAACTGACACCAGTATTTATAAACGAATGTATTAGAAATGCGAACTTGCTTATTTTCATGTACATGATAAAAGGAAAATTTTAAATAAATATTCTTGGTGCCGTTTGTCTGTTTTGGAATTAAAATTAGCTGTCCGTTTTTTAAGGGCATCGCCCTCGAAAGATTTATTGAGAGAATATAAAATTCTGTCGTTTTTATATTCTTTCACGCCTACTTTTTTAAAATGTTGATTTATTCATTGGCACAACTTTTTTGAAATGGTAAAATTCCCATTGTTTTCACCTTAATGTAAAATGTGAAAACTATACTAATTTTACCATTTCAAATATGTGGTGCTAATGAAGAAATCAGAATTTTTAAAAAAGTAGGCGTGAAAGAACTTTTAACGACAGAACTTTCTTGGAGACCTAATAGAATGAATCGCATAAATACTGTCGGATTCGCGATAGTTTGCATTGATTGCATCTCTCAATACGCCTTTAAAAGTTAATTAAACAACTATCTGGAAAAACGCGGCACTGACCAAGGCGGCGTTGGAACTTTGAGACCTCAATTCGAAGCGCGCTTAGCACAATGCCAAATTTAAACTTTGAACAAAGGTTTTGTTTTAGCTACACTGTAGAAATAAAGGTTATTACTACGCTGAATTTAGTTTCATGAAATGCCAAATGAAGTTTAAGTATGCACTGCTTTTATTGTCAGTACCGAATTAAGTTCATCATAAACAGATTAGGATAATATTAAAAGAAGAGTTATACGAATAGCTATATTTGATATTATTTAGGTTCCATATCTCTGTGAAATTTCATGGTATACCCATTTACACTGTTCTAATATATACAGTTATACCCAACCCTACGTTGTATAGTTTTTTACAAAGTCAGTATTCTTTTAGCAACTTTTTTTTTTTTTATAATACAATTAGAAATTCACATATTTATTCTACGTAACCCTCTATGCGCGAGTAATGCTCGCACTTGACCGTTTATTTTTTTCATTTTTGAGATATACTATTGTTTTATTCGTGTTCCTCGTGCTTTTGTGCTGCGTAATATCTCACCCAATAATATAAAACCCAACGCGCCATTAAATGTTTTAAAGATACCGGAAGGTCAAAGACTATCAACGAAATGGAAGACCGCGAACAACAAGAACCTCAGTGCCCTTAACAGGGTCAAGAAGAAGATCCAGCAAAATCCATAAAGAAACATCCGAAAATCGGCCAAGGAGCACCACGTCGACCGCGAATCCATGCGAAGACATGCCAGAGAAGATCTGCAACTCATCTCGTACAAACTGGCGAAAGGACATGTTCTCACGAACCAAATGAAAGCGTCAAGGCTCCAAAAGTGCAAGAAGATGAGGTCCCTGTGCCGCGACGATACTTTGAATTGGATTTTCTTCAACGATGAAAAGAATTTTATGGTCCAACCTTTCCAGAACTCGCAGATACAACGAGTTGCTACTGAAAGGTGCTCCTCGCATCGTGAATGTGGAAAAGGTTCCTTTCGTGAAGTCTGTGATGGTGTGGGCAGAGATTTCCGGATTGGAAAAGACAAAACTCTTCTTCGTCCCAAAACGCGTCAATATAAACGCAGAGACGCATCAGAGGCTAACTTCGGAAGGAACGTGATCCCCTGGACGGACCAGAAAGCGAAGAACATCGACTGGAGGTTTCAGTAAGACTGGCCGACCACCAAGAAGCTAAGAAGATGCTAGAGGGTTGCGAGCCAAATCTCTCATGAGTTTGAACGAGGGGTGTTTGGCCCTCAAACTACCCTGACTTGAACACTATGGACTTCAATGTTTGGAGAATCCTGGAGCAAAAAGCCTGCACAATCAAGAACAAGTCACTGGATTCCTTGAAACACTCTCTGGAAAAAGCCTGGGTTGAAATAATGCCGGAAACAGTCGCGACCATCTTGAAGAATTTACAGAAGGCTCTAGACGCCTGCATCACGGCTGGAGTGAACCATTGCAAATTATCTTGTTTATTTCTGGTACAAAATTTTCTCCTATTTCAAATGGTGAATAAAACTAATTGTTTTGTTAGTTCAGTGAAAAGTTATGGTCTTTTATTTGCGTCACAGTATTTATGTGTCCCCCTGTATGCGGTAGCCACCTTAAAATAAACCATACCTTGATATAGAGAAGGAAATTCATGAACAGGATCAAAACTACTAATACATGGTCTGTATTAATACATACAGGCACACAATGGCCTAGTATATTAGGACCTAACCCAAAGTTTTTATGGCTGGTTTCCCCATCAAACATGTCTGGAGACCCTCTATAATATATATTTCTTCTAAACAATTTTTTCCGTTGCACTCTATATTTTCAACAATCTTCCCCTTAAGTTTTAAAACTGATCTATCAGGACCCAAAATTACTTTATCTGTTCTTTTATTTTGAACATTTTTCAACACTGTTTGTCCAACATGAGAAGGAATAACAGTGTTGTCAGCATCACTATCAATATAAAATTTAACAGATTTTCCTAATATTTTAATTGGTATATTCCAATCATCTTCATTTTCTACATTTTCTATTAAGCCTATAAAACCTGTTTCAAATTTAACTTCGTTAATTCTCTTGGTGGAAGATAAACAAACTTTTTCCGAGTGCCCTTTTTCTGACATTTTCTGCAAAAAGCGTCCTTGGCGGGACACTTCTTTTTATCGTGCGGCGAATATCCGCAACATTTGCACTTTGAAATGCTTACATTAACATTATTATCATGAAAATTCTTTCTATTTGAAAATTGTACAGATTTATTTTTATGCCTGCATTAACTGATGAATTATTTACTAAAACAGACTGTTGCTTTTCGATCGATTTGGATAAACGAACTTTGTATATGGTTATCTGCAAAGTAAGTTTAGGATCTAGTTGAAACGTTTCACTTAAAGCCAGATCAGTAATACCAACAACTATGCGATGTCTTAATAATTCATCATGTAATGCACCATAATTACATTTATCCGCAAGGGCATATAAATCAGTAATGAAATTATTAACGCACTCACGTTCTCTCTGTAGCCGTCTGTTAAACTGTGCGCGTTCGAAAATTACATTTCTTTTTACAATAAAGTTATCATCGAATTTATTCAATAATGCTTGGAAGTTTTTCTTCTCAGCTGCTGTTAAAATGAAAGCCAGAAAATATCTTCGGCCTATTCGCCCATGAAATATATAAGAGCATGATTTTGTTCCTTTTCTGTCTTAATATTCAAACCTGAAGCATTTCGGAATCGAAGAAATCTCTGTTTCCACTTGGGACACTCCGTTGGAGTCGTAAATTGAAATAATCCTGTGGCGTTATATGATATGCTGACGCAACTGCCATATCTGTTCGCAGGACGAAACTAGAATTTGATTTCGAACTTGATTGAAAGCACGTAGAATGCTAAGTTACTTCTTTGCTTTTTTTAACCGCTGCCGCCATGTGTTGTTACGCGTGTTAATTTAACTTTACCAGTTAAAATACCGAGCATATTAGCGTGTTTGTGTATTTATACACGATTGAAGACAATGTAGTAACGAGCAACACATTTAATAAGCACATAGACAATCACAATCGGTAAACATACACCACAATCCAAGTTACAGTTAACAACCGGTTAAATAGTTCTAAAGCTTAAACACAGTGTTCGGACTTAACACAATCGTTCGTAGTTCAGGATAATGCCACATATATCGACATACCTGGTAGAGCGGAACATGTTAGCTATCCGCAATATTTTTCTAACTATCCAGTGGCGTGCACTTTTAACAGAGCGACATGGGTCTTATCATATCTTCTTTCACCAATGACAAGTCATCCGCGAAAAAGCCACCGCCCACTGAATATTAAGCCGAAGCACTGACACAAAAATGGCGGCTGTCGTAGACGGATTTTTTAAGTTTGTATGATCCCCTGAATATAGACACCAGTATTTTTCAAAAATTTTCCTCAAAAAATCTTTCAAAAAATTTCTTTACCTTGCAAAATCTCACAAAAATAAAGCGGAAAAAACTTTTAATAAATACCGGTGTATAAACAGAAGGGACCGTACAAACGGTGAATACAACCAGCCTACAACAGCCGCCATTTTTGTGTCAGCGCTCAGATCTAGTGTTCAGGGGTGGTGTAAAAAACAATCAAATGACCACTTCGAATTTACAATCTTGTGATTTTTTTTCACTTATAAATAATCTTTTCAGGTTTGTATCTGAATTAAACGTTTACTTTGGCGAATAGCAGTATAAAAGACCGCTGTTCAGAGCTTATTTTCTACCTACAGCTTTTGAAAAATATTAACAGAATATTTTAATACGACGATAAAAAAAATGGCGATATGGGGCAAGTCAGCCCATTTAATCCGGGACATGTTGGGCCGCAGCCAACGAGTTTGTTTTCTACATTCAAAAACGTATAATAGACAATAAAATTGCAGATGTGTGTTACTGGACAGGGCTGTATTAACTTAAAGGCAAATAAGATAAAAATGGATTCCATGTACCAGGTAGAAACTTTGGCCATACGAATCATATGTGACTGTAGACAGTATACTGATATTCACATTCATTGTGATGATGCGAAATATTTTGATGAGGGAAATAGTTAAGTTGAAGAAAATTTATTTTCTTATCCTTTGTATCTATACTAATATTATAAAGAAGTAAAAATTGTTTCTTTGTTTGTAGTAGGTAATCTCTGGAACTACCAAATCGATTTCAAAAGTAATGGTATCAAAATGATGGTATTAGTCCTTGTTCGAACATAGGCTATATTTTACGTTGGTGCCACTACACCAAAGGGGTGCAGGAGCAAAAAACATTTTAAAAATGCAATTTTTGTGTTACTGAAGATACTAAAAATGGATTTGGAATGGTAGTCAATTATAAGATATAAATGATCTCTAAGAACATTTGTTAAAGAGTTCGAAATTTAAAGGGGGTGAAAATGCGCAAAAAGCATTCTAAAGAACCTCCTAAATGGCAATTTCTACACAACCTCAGGAAGTACCAAACCAATTTAAAAAATAATGGTGTCAAAATGATGGCTCCAACATAGGGTATATTTTATGTCGGTGCTACTTCTTCAAATGGGGTGCAGGAGCAAATAATGTTCTAAAAATTAGATTTTTTTGTTACTGGAGGGCCTAGAAACATGAAATTTAGAGTGGTAGTTACTTATAAGATATAAATGATATCTAAGAACATTTCTTTAAAAAATCGAAATTTACGAAGTGTGATAATGCGCGAAAAAGGTTCAAAAAACGTCCTAAATGGCGATTTCTATGCAATCTCAGAAAGTATCAAACCGATTTTAAAAGTAGTGGTTGAAAATTGATGGTGATGGCAGCCCTTGCTGTAACATAGTCTCTATTTTAAGTCAGTGATAACATACCACTACCCAAAGGGGAGCAAGAACAAGAAACATTCTAAATTGCGATTTGTGTTACTGAAGGGCTTAGATACATAAAATTTGGCATGGTAGTTACTTGTTTGATATAAATGATCTCTAACAAAATTTCCTGCGAAATTCGAAATTTAAAAGCGGTGAAAATGGGCGAAAAGCGTTTTACAAACGCTCTAAATTGCAATATCTACGCATCTTTTGAATTACCAAATTAATTTTAAAGGTAATGGTTGGAAATTGACGGTGACAGCCTTTGATTCAACGTAGGCTGTATTTCATGTTGGTGTCACTACCACCTGGGGGTTGCAGAGGAAAAAGCGTTCTAAATTGTGATTTTTTTTATACTGCAGAGGCTAGCAACTTTAAATTTGGAATGGTAATTATTTGTAAGATGTAAATGTTCTTTAAGAACAGTTTCTAAACAATTCAATATTTAAAAGAGGTGAAAATTTGCAAAAAGCGTTCTAAATTGCAATTTCTACGCAATCTCAGGAAATGTCAAACTGATTTCAAAAGTAATGGTTGCAAATTGATGATGACAGTCTCTGTTCCAAATAGACTATATTTTATGTTATAACTACACTGGGGAGTTGCAGGAGCAAGAAATTTTCGAAATCGCGTTTTTGTGATACTGAGGGTTCTAACAATTTGAAATTTGGCATGTTAATTACATAAACGATGTAAGTGCTTTCTAAGAACCGTCGAAAGAAAATGCCAAAATTAAAAGGATAACGTGAGCGAAAAGCATTTAAAAAAAGTGCTACATTAAAATTTTTATGCATGAAATACCAAACAGATTTACAAAATAATGGTTGGAAATTTATAGTGATAGAAGCTGCTTAAACATAAGCTATGTCAGTGCGACTACCACCAGAGGTTTGCAGGATCAAAAAACGTTCTAAATTGCGATTTCTGTCATACTGAAGAGGCAAGAAACTTTAAATATGGCATAGTAGTTACTTATACAATTTAAATGCCCTCTAAGAACTGTCGAAAATAAATTCGAAATTTAAAAGTGGTGAAGCGAAGGGAAGGAGCGAAAAGCATTCTACAAAGTCCTACATTACAATTTGCATGCAATCTCACGAAATAAGAAACCGATTACAAAAGTAATAGTTACGAATCAATGGTGACAGTCTCTGATCCAGGCTATATTTTATGCTTGTGCCACTAGCACCTGGGGTTATCAAGGACAACAAACGTTTGAAACAAGCTTTTACTACCTTTCTAAATTACGTTTTCTGTGGAATATTAGGAAATACCAAACCGATTTCAAAATTAATGTCGGCAAATTAATGGCGACAGTCTCTGTTTCAATTGAGGTATGTTATATTAGTGCCTGTACCAACAGAGAGGTGGTAGACTGTTAGACAAGAAACTTGGAATTCGACATGATGATCATTTGTAAGATGTAATTGCGTACTAAGAACGATTTCCAAAAGAATTAAAACTTGAATAGTGAAATGAGTGTATTAAATGAGCAAAAATGCTTCAAAATACTTTCTAAATTATCGTTTATTTAGAATTAGTTTTATTTCTTCTTATTAATTTAAGTCTCATTTCAGCCTACATACAAATATCACTTGCTATATTTCAACTATTACGCGAGCAAAGCCACGGGTTTTGCTAGTCTTTTATACATTAAATTAAAATTACATTTGATATTTTGTGGGTTTTTTTCTGTTAGTAATCCAAAAATCAAATAAAATTAGAGGCCCCACTTAATCCGTTCAATAGCCCAGTGACTTGGTGTCCATTTAAACTTCATATAGAAAATATTAATTAATATTTTTCAAATTTTCTTATCATGGTTAAGCTTTAAGATGCGCTGTTGAACAAACAAAAAAGTTTAGTAAAAAAATATATTGTAGAAAAAATGGTTCAACAAGACCCAGTCTACCCTACCTACTATAATTGATATATCGATATAATTCATCTTTTTGATATTACTATTTAGATCATAATGATGTCGAAATTTAGATCTCAATGATATTGACATTTTAGGATCCTAATGTTATCGATACAGGATCATCACAAGAAGAAGTGTTTTCGCCAAAAGAAAATTATAAAAACAGGAGATACTTTTGAATGTTTATGAGAACGAATGATATCAATATTTACATTCTAATCTGATTGACATATAATGACTTCGACATATAATGATGTTGACATATATTAACATACCTAAATAAATCGACTCATCGATAGAATAAATCTTAATGATATTCATATTGATATTTAGATCCTGATTATACCAAAATTTTAGGATCTTAATGATATCAATACAGGAACACCAGCAGAAAAAGTGTTTAAAAAATTATCTAGTAAAACAGGGGATGAATTCAAAATTTTAAGAGGGGGAATAAGATAGATATTTAGATTATAATTCTTTCCACATATAATAATATCAACGTAAGGTTATTTGGGGCAACTGGGCCATGATTTTACAATGTGACTCTGGAGCTTCTGACAATTCAGCATCAAAAAGCTAATATTCATTAGAATTAAAGTTTGAACAACTGTGAATGTGTTTAGTTAGGTTTCCTCTATTAGACAGAAATGCTCAAAATTACATTTTAATATATAAAAATATAAAAATATGCATATTTCATCTTTCTTTCCTCATGGTTTCAGTTGCTTCATAAAAATGGGGTAAGTGGACCAGGATGGTCTATTTTCCACACGCGTTTATTATTTTTTTTTTATGCGGGATATCAGGTCCTGTTTGAAAAAGTGTAAACAACTTCAAAAATTTTAAACCAGGCAGATCATGTAGTATTACGTAATGATGATTTGGCGGAAACCTTCCGTTACAACCTAATGTATTCCAAATTGCAAAGATATATTGCAAAACGGGTGAAAAGTCAGTCACAAGATTTGACTACCATATAAAAACATAGAAACAGAATTTTAAGTTAAAAGAAAGCATCTAAAAACAAACAAACAAAGAATAAAAAAGAATTGTATATCTAGCTTTGTTTGAAGTACAGATTTAGGTACTAGTGTTGTATCATATGACACTGTGAAATTTTGGCGGAATGGCAGTTATATATAAAATTACAGCTGATTATATATGTTATATTCAGTTTTATGTATTGATGATTTGGCGGAAAACATTCGTTACAACCTAATGTATTCCAAATTGCAAAGATCTATTGCAAAATGGGAGAAAAGTCAGTCACAAGATTTAACTACCATATAAAAACATGCAAACAGAATTGTAAGTTAAAAGAAAGCATCTAAAAACAAGCAAACAAAGAACAAAAAAAAAGAATTATATAGCATGCTTTGTTTGAAGTACAGATGTATTTACTAGTGTTGTATCATATGACACCGTAAACTTTTGGCGGAATGGCAGTTATATATAACATTACAACTGATTATATATGTTATATTCAGTTTTATGTAATGATGATTTGGCGGAAAACATTCGTTACAACCTAGTGTATTCTAAATTGCAAAGATCTATTGCAAAATGGTAGAAAAGTCAGTCAAAAGATTTAACTACCATATAAAAACATGCAAACAGAATTGTAAGTTAAAAGAAAGCATCTAAAAACAAACAAACAAAGAATAAAAAAGAATTGTATAGCATGCTTTGTTTGAAGTACAGATTTATGTACTAGTATTGTATCATATGACACTGTAAAATTTTGGCGGAATGGCAGTTATATATAAAATTACAGCTGATTATGTATGTTATATTCAGTATTATGTAATGATGATTTGGCGGAAAAATTTCGTTACAATCTAATGTATTCCAAATTGCAAAGATCTATAGCAAAATGGGCGAAAAGTCAGTCACAAGATTTAACTACCATATAAAAACATGCACACGGAATTGTAAGTGAAAAGAAAGCATCTAAAAACAAGCAAACAAAGAATTAAAAAAAATTATATAGCATGCTGTGTTTGAAGTACAGATGTAGGTACTAGTGTTGTATCATATGACACTGTGAAGTTTTGGTGGAATGGCAGTTATATATAAAATTACACCTGATTATATATGATATATTTAGTATTATGTAATGATGATTTTGCGGAAAAAAATCGTTACAACCTAATGCATCCCAAATTGAAAAGATCTATTGCAAAGTGGGTGAAAAATGAGTCACAAGATTTGACTGCCATATAAAAAGATGCAAACAGAATTGTAAGTTAAAAGAAAGCAACTAACAAGTAAAAATTTAATTTAAAAAAATCAAAAAACCCGACTGCGTAAAAAACGAACTAATTAATTATTTCTCATCAATGTGAAACTATTTTATATATTACATACATATTTTTTTTATTTACTTGTATTGATGAACTTTAAGTTGTGTTTAATTGTTAGTTCCTATCTATAAACACTTTTTTGATGAGGCCTATATATGTCTATGAGAATTAGAGTTGCAGTAAAGCTAGAGATCCTACCTACACAACTTCCAGGTTGTGCAATATTTAAACGGAGCTTCTGACTGTAAAATACTCAATCAAATATCGTCTTCATTTTGAAAGATCTATCCAATGATATGCCACTCAATAGGTTGCGTAAAACAAAATTTCGTCTCTAACGCCATTTTGAATTTATAAAATCAAAACCTAGCCTATGACCCTTGGACGGTTAAGACGAATCGACAGATCTATGATTCATTAAAATCCACCCCGGTGTTGGGATGTTTCGAGGATATAAAAAAATTCACATACCCAGATACGCGTGAAACACATAACCCTTCTTAGCAGTCGGGTAAAAACAAGCAAAGAATAAAAAAGAATTTTATAGCATGCTTTGATTGAAGTTGGTTAAAAAATGTGTAAATGAGGTGGCAAATATGAATTTGAAGTTAACATAAACGTAACGGTCAAAAATCGTGTCTTGTAAACGCTGAGTGCTTATTACAAATGCAAAAGATACATTCTAACATTATCACGGTTGATAATTTGAACGTTATGAAATGCTTCATGTGCAGAGTGGAATTGTTTTTATTTAAAATATAAAATTGAACTTTAATTTTTTTTTATTTTTTTATAAAACCTGTGATTGAAAAATTTGATAATACCCTAGAAAAAAATAATTTGCTTTAATTATGTAATTTGAAAATTTAGAAAAAGTAAAAGCAAAACTAATTATTTTTTCATTGAAGTCAATTTCAAAACCAAAAGAATTTTATCACGTAAAATAAGATTAATATTAAATTAACGAAACGGAAATTTCATTTCTTTTTTACGACACCTTTATTACTTTTCCGAAGAAGACTAATTTAAAGAAATCTGTAAGCTTTGCGAGTTTATATCCTTAGATAAGCATAAAGGTATTATAAGACAATTGTTTTTAGGATAGTATTAGACATTGTTTAATTATCTTCATGTATATATATTTTGAAGGTTAGACTTGTACTTTAATGTTATTGCTATTATTATTTATACGTATAACACATTAGGGTCAGTAACTTCACATATTGAATTTTTACAAAATATTTATAGTTTGTAACTGTGATAGTGTTACATTAAGTGTTACATTTTCGATATTTGGAGCGCATTTTTGAAACAATACATTAAAAGAACACATATTTATTTTAAATCTAGAAGATACTCCGTCAAGTGCGAAGTGTGAAAAATGTATAAAAGTAAGTAAAGATAAGCGAATAACTGGAATATCTTCGAAAACATAACATAGGGTGTCCAAAATGTTACTGACACATTTTAAAATTCAATATAAAATCAAGTAACTGTCGTTCAGGAGTTCTTTTTGAACTAAAATGCTTCTCACGATGGAAAGTTTTCTTCAAGCGAATAAAAGAGATCCAAACAGATCCAAACTTTGATCATAGATGACGGCATCTGTTCACATGTTTGAGATTTAAACATGCGTTTTTCTTATCATTTGCAGATTAGTTTCGATTTGGTTTCGAAGTATCAACTTCAGCAATTACCGTTTTTGCTAGGAGACGTTATTTATGTGTCACAGTGTCAAAACTAATCTGAAAATGAGAAAAAACGCATGTGTGAAACCAAACATGCAGATAAGTGGGGCCATCTATGGTCGAAATTTGGAAATAATTATTTACATTCCCATGAAGAAAACTTTTCATCGTGAGAAGCATTTTAATTGAAACCTCACTCCTGTACGACAATTACTTGATTTTATAATGAATTTTAAAATTTGTCAGGGACTTTTGACATACAATGTATATTAAATGCAAATTGTACTGAAAAATCCCAAACATATTTAGAATTTATATTTTAATTCGAAGATACGAAAAATATTTCTTCAATGCAGTTTTTGGCTAATATTTTATAACCCGAGATCCATTTTCAAGAATTTCGCCTAAGATAAGGCGATATCGACTAAGCTGTGTTTTAAAGATCACATTTCAATTTTACAAGTTCATTGACAGATGGTGCAAAAAAACAAAACAAAAAAACAGTAGAGTAAGAAATAAACAGACAAGTAAGCAAAATTACCATATAGACGAAATTTCAATTTTTGCAAAGAAAACTTTCGTTGTTTATATATAATTTAACATCCAAAAGTACAATAGCTACATGCGACTGTTTAACCTGATTCACAACTATGGAAATTTCCTAATTTTGTCCAAAATTTGCTTTCCAATATTAAAAAGTTGGATCAATATTAAATCGGAAATAGTACTTCAAATTTTGCAAATGGGGTGCATTCGTACTATAACTAGTTTTATAAATATTCAGATCTTGGTGCAATCGCTGTTGCACTCTAATGCAAAATTGCATGAATACAAAGTTTATCATGATTTATTCGGACCATATATGGTCAGATACGTTTTATAATAAGATTATGCAACCATTATATATAACAAGTCGGATAGTGTATGCCGAACTTGGCAAATGATGTGCGTTTGTACTATAACTAGTTTAATAAATATTCAGATCTTGATGCAGTCGCTGTTGCAAACATGTATGAATACAAAATTTATAAAGATTCTATATATTGAATTCAGTATTATGGAAATAATAGGACCTCCATCTTAAATAGGACGTTATCCTCATGGCAGCTTAGAATCATTAGCAATCATGGGATATCATTGAATTAATGATGCATGATAGGATTTATGAATAGAATAGATTTATGAATAGGAATAGAATGAAGGAAACTTTTATTAATATATTTTTAAGTTTCTAATCAATTTTCATAAAATTATAAGTGACTCGACAGAATTCTGCAACAATTCTATACAGAGCCGTGCAAAAAAGGGGGCGAAGGGGGCAGTCGCCCCCGCGCGCGGAAATTGAGGGGACGCCAAACTTATACTACAAGTATCTTTTTTTCTTCTTTTTTAATTCCTACTATTAATTCACACTCTACCTATATACATCTTGTTCAAATTTTCAATCGTCAATAAAATATTTATTATTCATCCTATCAAATTCAAATATTTTTTTTTAACTTTTAGTGGATAACACTTGATGTTAATACAGTTTTTTCAAATATTAATTCATTAATTAAATTTTAATTAATTAATTTCAGTTTTATATGGGAGAAGAAATGGTGGCCATTGTTTATTGAACAGCATTTAATGCATCTTCATACCTATAAATGGAGTTACTATAGGGGGACCCTGTTCTGTCGCCAAATACCGCCAAATTTATCGCCAACTTGGCATTATCTCTAAAATTTCACCAAATTCCCATAGACTTCCATTGTAAACCAATAGGGTTTACTTGCTTATAAAAAATCAACAAATTGAGATATTTTAATGCAACGAAAACTAATATTAGTTTAAAGGATTATATTAAATTTTTCGTTGATGACCTAAGTAAGAATTGACTTAATTTTTTTTATATTACTCGTTGTAAATAAAATTATATATTTATATATTGAGAATTTTTTTCCTTAATGAATGTACGTACATTTTTCGTTTCAAAGTTTTTGCATTGTCCTTTACCCCCACACCGAAATACAAATTTATGATAATGATTTCTTTCTTTTCAAAACCTGTTTTGGTTCTTTGTCTTAATCTCTTTTGTTAGCTTTCTCTTTTCTGAGCATGTTCACCTCCCCCCCCCCCCCCCCCACCTTTTGGCAAAAACATTACTCTCAAAATAGCATGCGGTTTCTTTCTTGGAATATGAATGGGTTCCAAACTGTTATATTGTAACGTTAGAGACATTTTTTCTACATCCATTTTCCAGATCCACTTTGCCAAAATATAAGCGCAATTGTCTCTTATGTTATTTAGTTTTTTGGAATTTCTGAATTAAAATTAAACTTAAAGTTTTAAAATAAACGCGAAATGTGTATTCAATATAACTTGTTTTTGTTTCTGCACTTTTCAATTTTGTGGCACTTGTCGCAAAGAACAGTTGGGAAAGGGGTGGGGTGGGGGCGTCAAATTGAATTTTGACCCGGGCGCAGATTTCTCTTCGCACGCTGCTGATACTTTATATTAAATTTTAAACTATTCGGTTGGGTAGTTTTGCGCTGTTATATGCGGATAGACAGACAGATGGACAGACCAGACGACGATTATATTTGCTATGTATTTATATAATTAGGGAAGCGCCGAAAAAGTAATAAACCGCTATTCATCATATTGGTATTCTTTTTGGAATAGATATTGCATTACATCTCAAAGAATCGCAAAGCTTTGCAAAAATCTGAAGGTCTGTGTCTTGTATGTTAATGTATGTGCTGCTGTATGTATGTATGTATGTTTATGTTATCGCTGTGCAAAAAATCACAATATCCCATATATTTTTACTTTCTTCTATCTTAAATAGAAGAAAGTATTGTAATCGAAAGTTTTTTCGACTTCCGGATTTCGACGGATTTACACGTTTTAGGGGTCAGAGATCCCCAAAAACCTGTTTATAGAAAATGTCTGTCTCTCCGTGTGTCTGTTCGTCTGTCTGTCGCCATTGTACCAACAAAAATTGTATGAAGTTATGCATAGAATTGAACCAAATTTTTATTTTAAATTTTTGGCTATGGCAAGCAGTTCCTCCCTGAATTTTGAAAAAAATCGCCGGTAGGGGGCTGTAATAGCGATTTTTTTGCGATTTTGAATGTTGTACCATCGAAAAATGTATGAAGTTATGCATAGAATTGAACCAAAAATATTTTTTTAAGTTCTTGACTGTGTCAAGCACGTCCTTCTTTAATTTGGAAAAAAATCGCCGGTAAGGGACCTGTGATTGCGATTTTTGTGCCATTTTGAATATTGTACCATCAAAAAGTGTATGAAGTTATGCATAGAATTGAACCAAAGTTTTCGTGTCTGTTTTTAGTAATGGCACGAAGGTCTCCCCTGAATTTTGAAAAATTCCGCCGAAAGGGGGCACTATAATTGCGATGTCTGTACGATTTTCATTATTGTACCATCGAAAAGTGTATGAAGTTATGCATAGAATTGAACCAATTTTGTGTATATGTTTCTGGCTATGGCAAGCAAGTCCTCCCTGAATTTGAAAATAAATCTGCCGGAAAGGGGGGTGGGGCGCTGTAATAGCTATGTTTGTGCCATTTTCTTTATCGTACCACCGAAAAGGGTATAAAATTATGCATACAATTAAACCAAATTTTTTGTGCATGTTTTTGGCTTTGGCCAACAGGTCCTCCTTTAATTTGAAAATATTGCGCGATAAAGTGGATCTGTGATAGCGATTTTTATAAACTTTTCTCGATTTTATGTAGTTCTATTGTCCATCGGCGTCTCGTGCAGCGGCGGGAACTCGCTTCCTGCTAAGCCGGCTAATCGCAAATACCTGATAACAACGGAATAAGTAAAAACTATTAATTTTAACAAATATCATGATGTAGATTACTCGTTTTTAGTCCATTTAATTGACTGAAGCAGAAATTTAAGATAAAATCAAAGTTGGTATAGTATTGAACTAATAATATTGAAGTATTAACATGTGTAACTACTTTTTGAAATAGTAAGATGTATGAGATAGGTGAAAGTTTTGAGACTGGCACATTCAACTAGTTTCACAAAATTATAACAGGCACATGCGAGAGGTATTGTTCAACATGTAGTTCCATCTACGTTTCGAATATAAATCCAATTTAAGATATGGGGTTCGTATCCCGATTAAAAATTGTAGTACCTTACATTTTTAAAAGATAGAATCTTTCTTTGACACTCCAGTTCAGTTATAATTTGGCGAGTGGTTTGGCGATTTATATAATTTAGCGAAATTGGTCGACTAATTATTCGAAATTGGTCTAACTAATTAGTGCCAAATGCATATATAAGCAAACAAAAAAGCTCATCAAGTTTGTTTTCATAGCTGGTTATATGATTTGACAACAAATCTCTCTTTTTGATGCCCGAATTACATCAATCTTTTTTAAAAAACGTCAAAGCCCCAATAGTGGAAAAGTACCAAATTGTCTATTATTTTGCGCTATCTGCGCTATAGGAAAGGGGGTGGGCGAAAAGTTTAAACAATTAAATATTAAAGTTTCTGTAAAACAGAATAAGACTATAAAATTAAGAATAAAATAAATGCAAAATAAGACCAAACATGAAAGGGAAATCACGCGTTAAGCATAGAATATGAAACGCTTTCCAACACTTCCTCAATGCTTTAACAAAATTTTTTATTTAGGGAAATATGGTCAATAAGATAACTAAGTAAACATTTTAGAAAACGAATAAAATTTCTTTTAATTGATTTCAGCAATTACCATCCATAGAGAATAGTACTGTTATTACACGTCACTATTTAGCTAAAATTTAATTTAAACTAAAACACTCTTAAAACTACTGAAATCACATTTCCAGATATTATCATCCATAGACGGTTTTATATCCAATTATCTGCGTGACCCTGTATATCATTTTATATATACTCTACAAACATTTCTTAGTAAACTAAATGCAGTTCAGCATAAAGATGGATAACTCCTTTAAAAACCACCTTTAAGCAATGTACTCTCATGCTCAGTAATCCTTACGAATTCTTTTGTGTAGCCCTGTATATGAATTATAGCATTTATACATACAGTATAGTATGCATAAGTATAGTGAAACATAAAAGCGCTCATCATAATTAAAATTGCATTTCCAGCAATCATCGCTTATTTACAGTACTTCAGAGAAATGTTTCTCGGCGAGAAAGAAGTTTGGCAACGTATTTTCTCCTATTTACTGTTTCATACTCACAAGCAATAATTTACATATATTTGCATATATATTAACATATATGTGCATATTTATGTATATATGAATGTAAATATAACACTGGCGCCCGGCTAACCGAAAAGTACCCAAAAGAGTTTATATAATTTTTTTTAAATGCACAGATGTTATATGGCGCGATTCATTTCAGAACCTTTCTTTTGGAGAAGCTTTTCTAAATTCCACACATACATGGAAACTCTTCAGTGTTACAAATATTATTCCTAGGACTGACATAACATCAGAACGGCCGGCAATTTTACACAAGTTTTTGAAAACTACTTTATATCAGAAATTTTATTAAAAACTGGTTACGTCTTTGTTATAGCGGCCCACACAATTATGATTATGACAAGTTGTAGCCAATTTCGCCAACGTCGTAACTAAGATCGTGAAGCACACACGTATAATACCATTTCATTAAATCGTATACGATAGTTTAATAGTTTTTACCTTTTTTCAAGTGCGTAATTTGTTTATTTTTAAGAATTAACAATCTAAATTATCCAATATATGAATTAAAAAAAATGTAAACAAAGTTTGAATAGACATGACCGCAAAAAGCCTCAAAGCCGGGCAACACTTGGAACTAAACTGTGCAGATTAGTGGTCTTCTATTGTACACAGTTTTTCATAAATGTGCTTCGTTCTTAAAATGTGTTATTTTCATCTATCACTGCGGAACAAGCGAGAGAAACTCATATTCTTGCACATGAGTTGTATATGACTTTATATCTAATTTTCCGTCATTTTTGACGGGCTACCTTTCTAGTTTAATATAAAATATATTGTACAAGCATTCATCGTTGATATACAGGGACACACAAAATAATTAAAGTGCAGTAATCTTTGACCAATAATTGCTGGAAGTGCGTTTTCTTTTGTAGTACACTTTTTAAAATTAAACTTTATTTTAAATATTTCTTAGTATATATAAATTCGACACATATACAGGGCTGCACAAAAGATCTGAATTACATTTCCGTTTATTGATGGAAATTGCTGAAAGAGAAATTTCAATAATACTATGCGTATTCTAATTGAACTAAATTTTCATCTATAGTTCATACACAGGGCTGCGCAAAAAATTCACATTTGATTTTTTTTATATTTGTTGGGAATTCTGATTGTGTTCGAAAGTGTTCCATAATATATACTTAACGCATGATTTTACTATCTTGTTATTAAGATACAGTGAACAGGCCACAACATTCTTAAGGTAGTTGTTTGATCAAAAACTTATTATTAATTATGAAATTTCTTAATGAATTTATAAAGTCCTTCAGGCCAGTGCCGGTAAGAAGAGGTAGCTTTCATATTCCTTATTTTAAAAAGCCAACTTATATTACTCAAACACACGAAGCTCAACTTAGTGGAAACCGAATATAGGAGATTCAATACTAATTTTTATCAATACTAAATCATTATGAATGAGAATTTCGCGAAATTATTCAGCTTTATCCAAGATGCTTTTATTTAAAGTAACTTATATTTGGCTGCCAAATTCGGCGATTTCGTAAAGTGCCTGCCATTTTAAGACAACATGGTGGATGAGGCTAACCAGTAAACTTGGTCGAGAACTTAGTAATTGCTGTGCACATGCTCACTCACATCGGAATCGGTTGATATATATGAGTGCTGTCGCATGCAAAAAATCAGATTTTTCAAAATGTCACCCACAATAGAAATTGAAACTGCTATATCTGAGCCATTTTTTAAGGTAAAGACAAACAAAAATGCTCCTGAATCCTTATATCAAGGTCAAATACTTAAGAAAGAAACCTTTTTCAATTTCGAATTTTTTTGCACCTCACTTTAAATATAATTTTTTTTTTTTAATTTAATGGCCGACATTTTGAAACAAGATGGCTGATGATGCTGGCCAGTGAACTTGGTCGAGATATTGATGTATACTATCCACATGCCTTCTTACATCGAAATAGGCGAATACGTGTGTTATCGCGTGACAAATACAAGATCGTTTCAAAATGTTGGCCATGATAGAAATTCAAAGTGCTATAATTCAACCATTTTTTAAGATATAAACAAAAGAACAAATTTTCAGAAACAAAAACTGCTCCGGTATCTTTGTATCAAGGCCAAACACATAAAAAAATCTCTTTCATTTTCCAATTTTTTAATACCTCATTTTAAATTTAAAATTTACTTTTTTTTTAAATGGCAACCCTTTTGAAACAACATGGCGAATGAAGCTGGACAACGAACTCGGTCGAGACATTGGTATGTACTATATGCAGACCAAGTTACATCCAAATCGGTTCATAAATACGCCTGTTATCGCGTGACAAAAATCAGGTCGTTTTAAAATGTCAGCCACAATAGCAATTCAAAATGCTATAACTCAGCCATTTTTTTAGATATAGACGAAACAAAAACTGTTCCTGAATCTTTGTATTAAGGTCAAACACATAAGAAAAATTTTTTTTTCATTTTCCAATTTTTTGGAATCTCATTTTAAATTTTAAATTTTATAAATGGCCGTCATTTTGAAACAAGATGGTGGATGAAGCTGGACAACATATAATTGGCACACATAGCTGGCACACATAATTGGCCGCCATTTTGAAACAAAATGGCGGATGAAGCTGGCCAACGAACTCGGTCGAGGCATTGGTATGTACTATGTATAAACGAAGTTACATCCAAATCGGTTCGTAAATACGCTTTTTATCGCGTGACAAAATTCAGGACGTTTCAAAATGTCAGCCACGCTAGAAATTCAAAATGCTATAACTCAGCCATTTTTTAAGATATATACGAAACAAAAACTGCTTCGGAATCTTTGTATAAAGGTCAAAAACATAATATATATATATATACACATATTTCCATTTTTAATTTTTTGGTACCACATTTCAATTTTCAAATTAAAAAAAAAAAAAAATTAAATGGCCGCCATTTTGAAACAAAATAGAGGATGAAGCTGGCCGACAAACTCGGTCGAGACATTGGTATGTACTATGTACACACCGAATTACATCCAAATCGGTCCATAAATACGAGAGTTACAGTGTGACAAATGTCATATATATATATGTCAATTTTGAACGGAGGGTGGTTTCGGGGTCTGTGGGTCATGATCGATGAAAATATACCAAAATTTTTTGAAATCGCTTTCCTCCGAACGGCTGGAATAGGTAGCTTTTTGTAATGAAAGCTACCTAATATAAACATTATGAATTACAACCTCTATTAAATTTTACATTAAAAGAACGAGTCTCGTCCAAAGCATGGCTGGATTTACAACTTTTTCCTAACATTAGTTTTCGAGATATATACAGATTTCCCTTTGAAGCTTTAACGGAGCTTCTACCGCTATCCTTTACATCTACAGAAAAATATTAGAAAAAAAAAACTTCAAAATTCAAAGAATTTTCTTTCTTATCAATTGATTGAAATTTATTTACTTTAAGAACTTTTGTATATTCTAATTTTAATTGCTAAAAGGGGATGTAAATTAAAACTTTAAAAATAGTAAAAATTGGTTTATTTCAGCTGTTTACATGTTTTGACTCTATCCAAGTAATTTTCAAAACAAATAAATAAAAATATTCTAAAATTGTACATTCTATAAAATGTCATCATTCAATTCTCCACGTATTCTTTCATATTATGCACATTATTTTGTATTTATTTATTTTACTTGGATGTTTATTTTATTTCCGTAACCTTTGGGTAGCTGGAGCCATAATTTTGGTAAGTTAAATGATTCTGGATCGTTACATACTTTTACATACTCGTATACTTTTGTATAATTTTTCTGGTGTGTAAAGGGAAAGTTATCTTGAAAGATTCAATTACTTTTCCTTAAACTACCTTAACATGTTTCCTTTAAAAAAAAAACATTTTCTTTTATAATGAATTTTCTTTTCTAATAGTGCTCTTAATCTTTGGTAAACGTTAAGAAAAATATGTACATGTTCTTGATAACTAAGAATAAGTCTATTAATAAAATAAGTCTATTTCTTTATAACCACTGTCTATTACTTGCCATGAATAAATAACACCTCTGTTCATAGGTGCCCAGTGAACCTTATTTTTAGCTTCCTCTCGTATTATTTTACATGCGTCTTTGTATAAAGTATGCAGCGTTTTTCCCATATATACGATATCAGTTGTTGAGTAACATGACATCGCACTGGAAGGTCGTCACATTTCCAATTATACTCCTAAAAGAGAATACCAAATATAAATTTTTAAAGAAAATAAAATGTTACTAAACATAAAATTACACTATGTGCAAAACTACTTAAAAGATGAGGGAATACTAAAAAGATGTTAAATTATTTTAATACCTTAGTACTTTCAACTATAAAAAACATAGTCTTCGTCAGAAGAATATAAGAAATACAATTGTTATGGACGTTCCTCTGACGAAGACTATGTTTTTTATAGTTGAAAGTACTAAGGTATTAAAATAATTTAACATCTTTTTAGTATTCTCTCATCTTTTAAGTAGTTTTGCACATAGTGTAAGTTTAACTTTAACTTTTTAAAGATGAATTAAGCATTTCTATTTATTTATTTACTGAAATGTTATAATTGCTGCTTCCTTTACACACATTCCTGAAGACGCACATATCGGGTTACTGACTGATTTGAAAATTCAGTAACTTGCAAATGGTGAAGGCTATTAAAAAAAATTCTTGCAGGAGGGTTATATAAGGTATCAGAATTTTTTACTGTGATTCCCACTTTTAGTTCCAAATAGCAGTTATAGATGGCGCTTCAAGCAAAGAGTGCTATATCGAGGATCGAGTTTTTCGCCAAGCTCGTCTCCCAGCATTGATGCGAAGAAAGAAGTTTAAATGGGCGATTCTCAAAAGGTGGGCACTGGACACAAGTCATAACTTTAAGCCTTTCAAACATAACTTTAATTATCATTGACTATATATTTTTTTTTTTTTTTACACTGAGTTTTTAATTCTATTCAGAGACAGGAAATGACATAATTTATTGTAAAAGCTTTGTATAAATATCTTAAAATTTTATTATTTTATGTTAAAGAGGCCAATTTCGGACATTCATAACGTTAACTGCTCCAATGTACCACCAAGAAAATGAGTTTTAACTTTTTTTCCAGGTGGTTCTAATGGTAAACAACGAATGCATAAAGGAAACGGATGATAATTTCGTTAAAAGATGGGAGGCTGATTTATTGCTTTTTTGAAGATAGAAGGACTTTTCTATAAAGAATTTTTACGTATTTTGTTATATCCGAAAGTAACGTACGTAACAAAGCATTTGATTTTATTATTATTATTACTGGATAACAGAAAGTTAATTATGCATATATATATGTATACAGACACATTTACTACATCATTTACTACATTCTTAGTCTTAAGAATTTTTTAAATAGTAAGAGCAACGTCCAAAATCTGTAACGTACGTGCGAAAAAATGTCCAAAATTTGTAACGTACACAATACTAATTAAATGCTTTAATCATTAATTTTCCAGAATAGTTGCTGTCTTTTAATGTTTATTTTGTAGACATACTATTAAAAATATTTATATATTATATTTATAGACAAAATACTATACTATTAAAAAAAATTGGCCTTAAATTTGAAAATTTTAAAAATTACATATAGTTAACGTTTAATGATCCCACCTTTTGAGTATATCCCAAATATATGAAGTGGAAGCCAAAGAACAAGATTGAATTTGCGGCTGACCCACTCCATATATTTAACCATCCAGGGTTTAGTTCTCAGTAACGCTTGATAGTCATTTTATTGACTCTAATAGGATAAAGATTGTTGGTCGATCTTTGTTCATATACAGAAAAGAACCCAAGACATGCAATGTTGCAGAACAATGCACTATAAACAATGAGTAGTCTGCCATCCACAAATATATGTGTTGATGAATCCTCTTGTGCAGTATTCGATATGAATATTAAAATAATTTCAAAACTGTAATACTGTGTTCGCAGTAAGATGGTTGAGTCACTTAACTTGAAGTTTTTTGAAGCGGACGTACTCGGAACCAAGATTATGACTTCAGCAATTTTCTGAAACTCACTTAACTTTTGATACACTCTTAACTATGAGTTGTGCGGAAATCTGCCAGCTAAACTCTTTTTCTTATTTGAAACTGTTATTAAAATTAGAGTTGAGTTCTACAAATAATTATTCAGCTTTTTTTAATGATCTTTTGAATCGTTTATTTAATTAACACGCCGCAAAGAATAAAAACAATAATAAACTACGGATAGTTAGAAGTTGTAGTTACCAATTTATTATATGTGAAGTCTCTTAAAACATTTTGCAATGTGAACTGGTGAAGCCTAATTCCGGGCACCCCGTTTCAAAAAAGTTATGTGACTAAAAGTTAAGTGACTCAGCTATCTCAGTGCGAACAGAGTATAAGACGATTTATTAAATAAATTTCTGAAATATACCATAAAAAATGATTACAAATATATTAAATCGTATTTCGAAGTAAATTGTTTTTTTTTCTTTTACAAGTTATAACTACAAAGCAGTATCAAGACACAAATATCTGTTAGAATCTGTATTTTGCTGTCTTTATGGTAACACACGTTTTTGAGCATGAAAAATGAACATAATTTTTAATGATGAGCGTTGTATTTTCTACAAATGTTATAAACAATTTTACAAACTGCTTTTAATATTTATATTTTTATTATTTTTTGGTAGTTTTAAAACGTTTTATTATAATATTCATTGTTTATTTTACAAGATATTATTTTTAGAGTATGATATATACATATACATATATACTTCTCATATTTACTAAACCTGCTTCAATGTTATTTTTAGTAGTGGTTAAAGATTGAAATAATGTTACCAATTTTATAACAGAGCGGATTGAAAGCTTAAATATTAATTATTTTCACCACTTCTAAGCAAAACTGTAATCTCTTGTTATAGGATGTGATATAAAACTAATTAATTTCCTCATTTTGCAGGTATTAAATGCTTTGTTCACATGTTTGGGATTAAGTTAGTATATTCATAATCTTCATGTCATTTTAGTTAGTACAAAAAGGAGAGGATGGACTTAAAAAATATTTTTTTACGCTATTTCAACAAAAAATTCTTCAAAGACGTGTTTTGTACCATATGATCAATAAATATGACAAAAGGATCAATTTAATGATGAAAAAGTTATTAACCAATTAAAAAAAAAAATAGGTGCATTACACTTTTCAAAATATTTTCTACATATTTTTTATGATTTATATATATATATATATATATATATATATATATATATATATATATATATGAAATATAAAAATTTTACTTTGTAATATTCATTTAAATTATTAAAAATTTCCGGCGTATTCATTATTTCCCTATTTCTTAATAATCTCTATTACTTATTTCTAGTTAAATTCCTGCGTACTTAAAACGCGTATCTTAATTATCTTATTGGAAATCTTAATCTAAACTTTTAATCCCTTCATTAATTTTTATCAGCTACCAAAAGTGTAATATTCTGAGAGACGCTGCTTTTATTTTTCGAAGGTTTTTGAAAGCCATTTTACTATTTCATTTTTTATTCTATGAATCAACTTCCCGTTCACCTGTCTAGCGTCAACCGTATTATATAGAAATCCCTCAGTGAGCAGATACAGATCCCATTCCTATTACGCCCCCCTCTCGCTCTCCCTTGATTGAGTGACGAATCGCTTTTCATTCTGTGTCTTGTTCCTGAATCTGTTTTGTTCGTCATGAAGCTTGTATTTCAATCTGTATTCCTATGCGAGTCCTGACAAAACCATCTTGCATGAGCTCAGAAGTAGAATTCTGTGTTGTTAGATTGTTTTTAAAAATCTGTTACCGGGTGTCTTATCGTTAATTAGAACATCTAAATTTGTGCATCAAAATTTGTTTAGCATGAAATATTAATTTGTGCTCTAGCCTGAAGGCTGTTCGAAAACTCTTGTAGTGTGAGAGTTGTTCACGTTTTTATGTGTGGTTGAATAAACATTTTAAAGTGATTCTGTCCTTTGTTTTAATGGGGAAACTACCGGAGTTCTTAATCTGTTGCCTACTACTCATTATTGCCTGGCCATCGAAATAGAATTTGACTGCTTCATGAATAGCTGGTGTTCCGATAGAACTCGGCCAATCTCACTACTACAAACAAATCGATATAGTTGATAAAATTAGTCTACAGCAAAATACCCAGCCTGTCCACAGTTGCCAATATTCTGCGATATTGATGTCTCCAGCAGGAGTGTTTAACAAGGTGGTACGAATTTTTTGCAACCAAACCAATGCCTGACTAAGGATTTAATAATAGCCCGGCAGGTTGTAATAAAAGCCGGTAGGATCTGCTATTCTACTGTGCACTTCCTTAGGCGGCGACGTCTGATATAACAAACAGTCGATGGTGCGTAAATCGAATATTAAGAACGGATGAAGACTTTTACTCTTCAGTGTCACCTGGTAATAACTAATTTAGATGCTACACCCTATCATGATTGCGAGTCTTGATGAAGCAACACCAACTTAAATTATGGTTTTCTTCTTCTTAATAGAAATTCATTTTTAGGAAGTAAACACAGAAGGCCACGATGTTTTTGTAACTCAAGTTATTTGTAAGTTTTTAAAAAGATTTATTTATTGTTTATTATTTCTTTTTGTTCAGATTCTCTTATTTACATTTGTTATTATTGTTTTTTTTATTAGAAAAGATTTTATATTTACAAATTGTTTTTAAATTTAATCCTTCATCAACAGCGAATACGACCTGATTTGTCCATTGAACTATAATTTCAAATAGAAATTAAATGGAACATTCTAAAAATTTTAAATTATGAAATTATAATTTTAAATTATGTCAAAGATTGAATATTTCACTATGATTATTTGAAGATATTGAAATTATTTAGTTAAAATTGTGTTGTTTGTATTTTTGTTACTTATTATTTGTGTTGTCTTGGATTACTTACTGAAGAATATTATGATATTTCTTATTTTTTGTATGGGATTAAAAGTAAAATTACGATAATAATGAAATTACAAGAGTAAATAAGTTCAGTTGACTATTATAAATTGAAGTTAATAGGTTTATTTTTTCAGAATATTACATTTTATCTTATTTATTTTTGTTAGTATAAAGAATTAATCTCAGAATGCAGCAATTTTATGTTAAAAAAATCCCAATAATATATTTTTTAGTCAGAAAGCTGATTGATTGTTCATTTTGAGTAGTGTAAATTTTTAATACACAAATGTTAAATGTGTAAATTTAATTGTTCAAAGCTGTACATTTTGAAGGAAACTATGAAAATTAAGTGATTATTTTATATTGTATTTCATAGAATTTATGGTTGCAGTTAGTTTATTCCCAATTTTTTTATAATCTCTAGAATTCTGTAGGAAAAGATGGAATTGAGCGAAACTTTTACTGGGATTTTGACCAATAAAATATGATTTAAAAAATAATCATTAATAAGAGAAATTAATTTTTAGTTATATGCTTTTTAAATAATCACCTAAACTAAATACAGTACAGTTTAATATGTCATTTTCAGTAAAGGTAACCTTTGTTTTGCACCATACTTTGATGAAAAATATGTAAAAATGTTCTTTATTTTAACTAATCTTAATGTGTTATTAATTTATTTATTATTCATTATTATTTTGTTAGTATTATGTGGTGCACTTGTTTGAATTTACTACTACCAACCATTAAAATAATAATGCTGTTAGTTATTCTTCTCTACTATTATATGAGTTTGAAGTGTGAAATTTATTAATATGATTGTAATTTGAATGTTATTAAGACGAAGAAGTGCACCCATTTAAGCATGGTAAACAACTAACTTAAATTATTGAATATTTTTATTGAAAGATTATTACTACAAGGGGTCTAAGTTGAATTGAGTTATCCATTTATTTATTCCTTGTTGAAAATTATTCTATTATTTTTAAAATTTAAGTTTTTGCACTATAAAATAAATAATTTTAATTACTTCTTTAAGAACCAGTAAAAACTTACTCCCTATCACATACATAACAAATTATCTCCTGTAAATGTTCAAATTAATAGACAGACTATAAAACAAATGTACTGAAATTGTCCATGTCTCAAAAATACGACAGTATTATTCACCAGACAAACTAAAGTTGTCTCATGGGCAACAGCAAACTAATGTTAAATCCATGGCTAAATATTAAATTTATAATAGTCGCAAAATTAATAAAATTAGCTAAATAACTTCTAAATAATTAATCAATTCTTTTCTGTATATGAGTGTAGTCTTGGAGAGCTCGCAGGGATATTACTGTTAAAAATATTACTTGAATTAACTTTTTACGCATGCGAGTTGATTGGAGTCAAGAATTTCATGTATTGACTTAATTAGATTAGAATAGTAAATAAATTTCAATAAAATTAAATGTTAACTGAATTAAATTAAATTAAAGATAACAATTATTGAATAACTATTATAAAATATTAAACATTATAGAATTTATGCGAATAATTATTGATTATGCAAGTATCCTAGACTTCAAGCCCAAATTTGTTTTCCTCTTGTTTATTTATTTATTTTGTTTACTGATAGCGTAACTCTCCGCATGTAGAAAATGAACGAAAGTTTCGACTCATATTGGAAAACACCTATTAATACTTTGCTTCAATGATATTGCTGGAAAATATAAGGATTTATTATATTAAATGTAAATTTCCAATTGGGCGAAAAATGTTAGGACCAAGATTCGAACCAGGGATCTACTGGCGAAGCCGCCAGTGCTCTACCATCTGATCTATCCCGGACGAATCTGGTGCAACTTTTTCACCCAGGTAACCTTAATGATTATAGTATCTGGTTCAGCTCAACAGAATAAATCACAGGTAATGGAACTCCAGAAATCGCTGGATGCGTAATTACATTAGAGTAATTTTAACTCAATTATTCTAATTGGTAAGTAAATCATATTAGATGTAACTTTCCAACTGGGTGAAAAATGTCCGGACCAGGATTCGAACCAGGGATCTCCTGGCTGAAGCCGCCAGTGCTCTACCATCTGAGCTATCCCGGACGAATCTGGTGCGACTTTTTCACCCAGCTAACCTTAATGATTATAATATCTGGACTGAAACCTGGTTCAGCTCAACAGAATAAATCACAGGTAATGGAACTCCAGAAATCGCTGGATGCGTAATTACACCAGATTAACATATACTATAATCATTAAGGTTAGCTGGATGAAAAAGTTGCACCAGATTCGTCCGGGATAGCTCAGATGGTAGAGCACTGGCGGCTTCAGCAAAGGAGATCTCTGGTTTGAATCCGGGTGCGGACATTTTTCGCCCAGTTGGAAATTTACATCTAATATGATTTGTTTACCAATTAGAATAATTGTGTTAAAATTAATCTAGTATAAGGGTTTATTACTTATTATTTTTATTTTTCCTTTCGACTTAGTATAAATTCATTTCTTACTAAATTGACTCATTTCTTACTGAATTACATTTCTTATTGATCGAAGATTTCTTTTTAAGCCATGTAACTTTTTACTAGCTAGTTTCATCGAATACAACAATCTTTTTGTTATTACTTAGTGAAATGATGTTTATTAATTTTTTTGTTTCTCTTGAATATATTTTCATTCAACAGTGGAAAGAATGGATTAATGATAAATTAAATAATAACTTCTCAAGTATAGTAAGTTATTGATAAGAGATTTGAAAATTATTGTTTATTATTGTTAAATTGTTATTACTATTGTTAATTATTGTATGATAAAATTATAGAGAAGATTATTATTGAAATTTAAGATAAAAGAGAGGTAAGAAAGAATATACTGTGTATTGTGAGTGCTTATACATTGCTGCTGTAATTTTGAAGACATAAAGTGTTATAAATTAATGAAGTCAGTATATACGTATACTCATAAATCAGATTTAGTCCTTTGATATTATTGATAACATCTGGATATAATGAAATTAGAGGACTTACTAGAGAATTTATGGAAAATTGGTAATAGTAAGGTACCACTATTACCATAACAAGGCAATACTATAGAATGCATATAGTATTAGTTTTTACAATTATCATGAGAAACTGTCAAAATTTTTCAATTTTGAACTCACAATTGAATTTCGACGTACTGTAGCATAGTATAATTGAATTTAACCATCCAGTTAAAAAACGGAAATAAATTGATACTAAATTGAATTTTTTGTACATATTGATATTCATGCTTTTCTCTTTTTTATTAGCTTATTACCTAGCTTGTAAATTGTAAGGAACTCCTAATTTGTGGAGATTAAGTTGAAGATATTAAAATAATATTTAATCGTGATTTGAAAGAACTATAATTTTTTAAAGAAAATCCTAGACAATTTCCAATATTGACAATATATATTAATACTCTAACAAAATTAGATACTAAGTTGTTAGTAAAATAAGAGGAAATTATTTTGTACGTAATTTACTCCATGTTAGAAAAATATTTTTATTGTACTTTTAGTTAAAAAAAAAAATCTCACATATTCGCGTTTAAGAAATAAATTATTGATTTGGCTTTGACAGAATTAGAGAAAATTTTTAGACTACCTGGTAACTGTATGGTAATTCGAACTCATGATTTTCCCCAATAAACTTGTAGGCCAGCTTGTGTCCCAGTTCATCGGTTTTTAGGGAGAAAGGGGGGGGGGTATCATTATATAAAAATTTTACATTGCAATATTCATTAAAATTATTCTATTTTTTTCCAGCGTATTCATTATGTCCCTATTTCTTAATAATTTATTTCTAGTTAAATTCCTATATACTTAAAACGTGTATCTTAATAATTATCTTTTTCAAAACCTTAATCTAAACATATAATCCCTTCATTAATTTTTATAAGCTACCAAAACTGTAATATTTTGAGAGAAGCTACTTTTATTTTTAGAATGTTTTTAAAAGCCATTTTACTATTTTTTTTTATTTTATTCCATGAATCAACTTCCCGCCCCCATTGTCTAACGTCGACCATATTAGTTAGTAATCCCTTCGTGAGCAGATACAGAACGCATCCTCTATTACGCTGCGGACTCGCTCTCCATTGGTTGAGTGACCGATCGCATTTCATTCTGTGTCTCGTTCCTGAATCTGTTTGGTTCGTCATGAAGATTATATTTCAATCTGTATTCCTACGCGAGTCTTCAACAAACCAAATCTATGCGAAAACTCTTGTATTGTGGGAGTTGTTAACGTTTTTATGTGTGGTTGAATAAACATTTTAAAGGGATTTTTGAAAAGTGCTATTTTCATTTAAACGTTGTCAATGTCTTATTCGTCTATCATTCTGATTATCATAAATAAAGAAGAAGTAGGAACGATGAGCCTGTATTAATATTTATTAATATCAACCAGCATGTATTCATGAACAATTATATATTGCGATGTATACTATACGTTCAAATAAAATTCGGAAAATGCCAATAGTGTGAAAAAGTAGCACTATAATTAATCTGTTATTTTCGGGGAGCAGTTTGTAAGGAAAAACTGTACTATTATATTAAATGGGCATATGTGATAAATTGCTAAATATTGCTCCCATTGCCATCATTCGTATTGCTTTTATTTCATTTATCGATTTAAACCTTTCAGATATACCATTTGAAATACTTAACTTTTATTTAAAATACAAATATTACACACCTCAAAACAGATGTCTTTCATTCCTTTCATTTAAAATTCAAAAGAAATAATAAAAAAAGAAGAAATATTACCAGAATCAAAGATTTAATTTCAGCCTCGGAGCGTTTTATTCTTATTTAAGCACCCGAAAAAAAAGCGGCTATTGTCCATAAATAAAATGCTATTGGCGACATTTGTGCCCAGATAAAATAAAAGTACCAAAAAACTCTTTTGTTGAATTTGGATTATAAATGTGATTTCTTATTATCATATAGGCCGCTGTCACATTTATGCTTCATTTATAAAACTATCGTTTAGAAATTCTAAATTCTCCCCAGAAAGTTAGAATAGTTTTTTGGGGTTATTATAATTAGAGACATTTCGTGAATAAAATAAAGTAAATTGAAAATTATTATTAAAATGTTTCTGGTGTAAATTCGCAATTTGTGAATTAAAAATCGGCCATATTTGGCAACAATGTATGCACCTTTATAAATTTAATGTATAAAATTTAATGAAAGCAATATATATTTTATTTTTAACTGGACTTTTCCTAAGCTGTAACTGTAACTTTTTTTTCTGAAATGTCCCCTCCGTCGAATTTTGATGTATGCACTTAGTAATATTTAAATAATACAACATGAATTTAATATAGTAATAATAAAAACAAAACATAGATTTTTAAATAGAATTGTCACTTTTTCGATACCTGGTATAAACATTTAACATAAATTTTCAAAATGTTAAAAAAAATAATTGAATAACATTATATATAACAAGGGTGAATAAAAGATGTTATAGTTATTTTTAGGATTAAGTTATAAAAGATTTGCAGAAATTCCAAAGAGATAAAAAAGAAACACATACTTTTCGCATTTAGGAAATTTTCTTGCTAACATAAAAAGTAATGTAATATCCATGTTTACGTCTCGTTTTCTCAATTTCATAGAATGCGTTGTAAAATGATATTAGAAATTTAGAAAATAACACAGAGAAAATTTGAATTTTATGTTAAAGTTTCGAGGAATAAGCATAGAATAAATTTCCTCAGAAAAGTATAGCCATATTTCCAAAGAAAGTTTGCAACCTTTTACCAGAAAACAGATAATTTTTGGGGATTTATATATTTGCCTGAGGTCACATTCGAATTGCTTCATATCGAAATATTTCAAAAAATCTTTTGAATGATAATGTAATGACATATTGTGTTTTTGGCTGTCATTCTCTATATTTGTAATGAATACAGTTTTAGAGGTTAAGGTAAATTTTGATTTAAAATACTGAAGGTAGTATACACACACACACACACACACACATATATATATAGATAGATAGATAGATAGATATGTACAAAGTTTAGAATATGTATTTATATGACAGTTTATTAAGAGTTTCTTTTTAAAAAGTTCTCGTAAAGAACATACATGAAAAATTCATTTATATTTATACATAATATACATACCCTAAAAATCCATCAACATTTTTGAGGTATATAAAAAACCATAATAGAAATGGACTACTGTATAAAACCGTAATTGTTTATTGAGTTTCCATGAGATTATGAACTATTAAATTACTTTGAACTAAATTTGCAAATCAGCATTCTTTTGTTTACGGCCTGATAAATTATAACTCCAGAATACGAATAGTATATATTTTGCTTGGGTACTGCTCTTTGTTTAGTCTGTATTACACGCATGGTTCATTCTTTAGACCAATGTCAGACGGGCGTCTTTTTTGCTTAATACACAGGCGTAGTTTCTGAACGGGGGCCGTGGGGCGCGCATGACAGGCAGGCATAAGAGTTTTTACCAAGTTAAGAGTACCTTAACTTATTTTTAAACCTCCTGCCAGTACCTCGCCCCGAGCTACGAGCAAAAATCATTTGGATCCACACATAACATTGCTATTTTTCCGCTCATTTATTCAGTCACTTCGTATGCAGTTTCCGCGTGTGGTTGAATGCGGGGAGATTTTCCTCTGTTACTGTTATTTCCAGCATCCCATTTTATGCAATTTTTCGGCAAATGTGAGGTTTGACAAAATGGATTAACTCAATGTATACAAGGTGTATCTGAAATGCTTCAACAAAGTTAGGGGGTGACAGTATTCATCAAGACGAACAAAAAATGCAATGGAATATGGCGTCACAAATGCCGTTTAATGGGTGAAAATCGCAAAACTAATAACAATATCGAAATCTCGCATGCTGCTTTGCTGCAAAACTGGCTAGCAGCACGGATCTGGTTTTCCTTTCACATTGTGCATATCCGATCATAAAGAGATAACAAAAACTTGGAAGAAAGTTAAACAAATCTGTGAGCAGAAATCACCGTATTCAAATTTTCCGTTTTATTAGAAAATCCCGAAGTCTTCGAGCGTGTCCGCCAGTCGTTCCTGCGTAGATGTACTCTGTGTAATAATGTCCGTGGTCGACACTTTGAACATTGTTGTAAAATATTTGTTTTCTCTGGAATCATAAGCTGTGCATTTCCTATTCTGTTTAATAAATAATTTTCTGGAGTGTTTCTTTCTTGTCTCAGTTTGTCCATTTCCAGACGCATTTTCTCGATTTTCATCCTTTTTCCCTGTCCGGCGCGGAGTAATTCTAATTATAAACTGATGAAATAATGGACTGGCACCAGAATTTATAAACGAAGTTATTAGAAAATATGACCTTGCTTATTTTCACGTACATTATAAAAGGAAAATTTTAATTAAATATACTTGGTTCCGTTTGTCAGTTTTGGAATTAAAATTAGGTGTCCTTTTTTGAGGACACCTCCCTCGAAAGGGTAAAACATCATTTGCGACCCCATGTTCAATTTCATTTTTTGTTCGTCTTTATGAGTACTTTCATCCCTCTAAATTTGTTGAAGCATTCAGATACACCCTGTATATTGTGTGGTTATAATATATGATGTAGTTCTGTTTCATTTTGAAATTATGTAATTTTTCACCGTTTAAACAATATATTGTTACTGTTTGAGAGTATGTCTATCTTACTTTACGTGTTATTAAATATTTAATGGCTTTTATGTTTTTCGACATCGAAGTAGGTATGTCTGCTTTTGTGATCTTAAATCAAAGTATCTTCAACTTTTAATCAGCTGTAATGGCTTCTTACACTGAGCATTTTACTCTGATCTGGCCTGAATTTAAATTTTTTTAACCTCGACGAATTTTTCAGTGCACCGATTGTTTAATCTGATCAAGTCGGGTAAAACTATATCTTACATAGCAAGACCTAATAAAACAGAAATTCATAATTTTTCGGTTTATACAAGTTTTCGTCTTAGGAAGTATAATTATGTGCTATTCCTTGTTCCATTGAATTGGACCCAAACGTAGTTTTTTTAGAGGGGATAAGGGTTCAAAAGTAATTTAAATGTTAAAGAAAATGTACTTTAATCTCTTAGGTTCTGCGGCATTTTTTAGGCGTTTGTAAAAGAAAACCGATCTCTATCATTTTTCTCAATATAGTAAATTTTGTAATTTGTGATTTTTTATTTATTTCGCGAAATTTTGCGGAGTGTTTAGCTGGTAAATATGTTTCGCGAAAAGTTTTTGACTTACGTAAAACAAATCCCGATTCCACCTTTTATCCAATATAATAAATTTTGTTTTCTGCGATTTTTTAATTTTCTCAGAATTTTTGTGTGATTTTTAGCAGGATTGTTTCAGATTTGCCAGGTTATTTTTCTAAAACTGTTAAAACCCTCCGATAAAATTTTCTACTGCTTAAACTTAAACTGGAAAAATGCGAAATTGGCTCTTATAGCAACATGAACAACGATGCTGAAATTTTGAATTTAATCTGAACCGAAATATACAAATCAGGGAAATGATGAGCCAAGCATAGATTATGATACACTTTCTAACACTTCCAGAATCTCTCTATTCTAAAAAAAAGTAACTAACTCTGTCACCGCTGCCGGTTTTGAATTTTTTGTGACCGGAGGTCTTTTTCGTTAATATTAAGAAAATATTGCGTACAAAAATATGAACATCGGTGGTATTATAGAGAAATGCTTGATAAACACGCTGATGCAGACAGTTTTCAAATCGAAGAATTATTTTAAGAGACTGTGGAAACTTAGCCTTTTCACAGTTTTCCACATGTAAAAACCCTCATAAATGATACAGAATCACGGCCTATGGAGACTCCATGTATTCATGAGAGACACTAGAAAATTTGTCTAAGTCTCAGAGTTTGCCGGTAACATAAATGTAAATAACTCCAGCGCGATCGATCTTACAAAGGTGACACTTTGGAACAGCGTATATAAAAGGATGGCCACCTGGTTCCTACTTTGTGACACCGAAATATGCCAGTAAGTGCTTCTCGACATTGCATACATTAACAGGAGAGTTTCGTGTGCAAAAAGTGGGTAGGGCCTTGCCTAGCATTTAGGAGGTCAGCTGTCAAAAGGATTTTGACCGGAAACCAATGCCAGTGGATGTTGGAAACTCGCATTGTTTTCCAGAGAGAAATTAAGCATATATACGAGATCTCTGAGGAGATCAGGAGGATTAGATGAGAAGAGTTAGTTAGCTAAAACTAAAACTCAAAAGTGGTTCTTCAACCTGGAGGAGAGAAAAGAGTCTCTCTAGGTTTTTACGGAACTATTTATCGAAGGTCGCTCCGAAGGGAGACGGGATTGTTCTCTCAACGGCGACCAAAGCCGATCAGCTGAGTTTCAGCTGGGAAACTGATTGAACGGATGACTGCTTGTCAGCACTTCTAAAGGACATTATTTACTTTGAAGGGACCATAGTGTTTCACAGAGACTCTTTAAAAGTATAATCTGGACTCTGACTTATTATTTTGTCAAGAACTTTTATCAGATTCTCCTACCTTACTAAATCTTCATTTTATCAAATTACCTTCTTAAGTATTTTGTTGTGTCAGTGTTGACAATATGTTTAGCCAAGAGTTTTTGTTGTTTTATGAAAATAAAACCTACAATTTTTCATCTTACTAAAATCTTTGTCATCACGCCTCTGAGGAGATCACGTCACGCTACCGCCCTCATCTGAGGTCACCACAACTGGTGGCAGCTAAAAAAGAACTTTGATACTAAAAATAAAGTGGCGGTGAGAAAGTGGAAATCTGATATTGAAAGACCCGTGTGCTAACCAGCGACAGCAGGACGAAAAAACAACTGCGGCGAAGGACAAAACAATCAAGCTCTCCAAGAAAAGGCGGAAGGAACACCAAGAGATCTACTGGGAGCTAAAGGAACAAGCCCGGAGCAAGCAGACCGGAGCCAGATCTCCTGGGAAAGGCCTAGCGTGAGACTGACATCGAGGAGGACAGGCGCTTCAACGACAGTGTACTGAGATTCGGCAGTAGCCCACAACCGGCAGTTCAGCTGATGACGAGTCGACGCAATAGGGGAGGAAAGCTCATCAAAAAGTTTCTTTTTGAGTGGCTCTTATTTTTAGAATTGTTTAAATGTGTCACGTAAATAGGTAAAGTTTTCAGGCAAAAATTTATTATGTATCTTAGAAAAAAATAAAATAAAATATTAAGCTAAGAAGAGTTAAAATTAACTTAAGTAGTCTAGCCTATTAATCAGATTTAGAATCTGGGATTTATTCGGGAAGAAATATAGGAAAAAAATTTCTAGTACTAAGAATATAAAAAATTCAGGATTAAATTGTACTTAGGGGTTGGAAAAAAAACCCAAAAGGAAGAGCTTTTAAAATTAGATGCGAAAGGTGTGCAATGTTATTAATAGAATTGTGAGGGAAAATATTTTATAATTGTTCGTTATTATTTAACGGAATTTTCTGAATTTGTGAAAAGCATTGGTAGCACTGGATCAGGATTGCAAGGTGTGCTCAATCTTGAGGAAATTTAAGAGTTTTTCAGAAAGTTATATGTACAATTGGTATAAAAATATTAGATACTTTGTTTCATTTTGTGTGCATAGGGACTTCAAAGCTGAAAATCTTATGTTGCATATTTAACAGAAAGAGAATTTATTCAAATAATTTTATTGTATATATCAAATTTATTCTTTATGTTACTGTCTGTATTCAAAAGGTGTTTATAAAAGTATTGATAGCATAATTTAAACTTGATAGGTTGAAATTATTTTTTATCTGTCAGGTGACAGGATTAAATCCTCTTTGATATTATTTTTATAATTTGAGTTATATTTAAGAGTATTCAATATGGCAAAAATTACGGCACTAAAATATTGTAGAAAGATCGATTTGCAAAAATTACCAGACGAGCTGGGAAAAAAATGAGGAAGGCGACAGGATAGCAATAATCATTCAAAAAATTGAACAGGCAAATGATTACGATGAAGAACTGGCGCTAATGCAAGCTGGGTACATTATGCAGGACAGGGGGGGAAATGCAGCTAGAGAAAAAGAAAATGAGAGGCTAGAAAGAGAGGAGAGAGAGAGAGAGAAAGAGAGAGAATATGAGAAAGCAAAACTTGACAGGAAATTTGAATTAGAGCAATTGCGGTTAACGGAAGGCGCGGAGCGAAGTAGTTCGAGTGCTAGCAACAAATCCGACAGAGGCCCTAAAATCCAAATTAAATCTATCATGCATAATTTTGACCCAGAGAAATCTGACATTACGCTTTTTCTAAATTTATTCGAAAGACAGGAAGAAAGGTCTGGTATTGAATCAGAGGATTTAGTCACGCATCTTTTAGCATTACTGCCAATTGATATAGCGAAACTTATACTACGAGAGCCCAAAGAAAAAGTAGACAGTTTTAATCATGTCAAATCAGTTCTATTGAGAAGATATAGATTAAGCGTAGAAGCTTATCGCGTAAAACTGCTTCGGCATCACAAAAATCCGAACAGCCCATGGAAAGATTTAATATTCGAACTAAACAGCTTTCAAGAAGGGTGTCTAAATAGATTAGATATAAGTACGATAGAAGAGCTCAAAAGCTTACTAATTACGGAGCAAATAAATAGAAGAGTGCCGACCGAAATGAAGGAGCATTCCATTGACTCTTGGGCTTCGTACAAGAACCCGGATAGTTTAGTCAAGGATTTGGATGGGTATGAAACGATAAAGGGCGTCTCCAGGAAACCATAGAATAGTAGGCACCCCATCGAAAAAAGATTTAAAAGGCCCAGATATGCCGAAAAAGAGACAGAAAAAAGCCCGGAAATTAAATTAAATTGGAGGGATAAAAATGAGAATAATGAAAGGGAAAAGATATTTGATAAACCTAAGAAAAATACTTGTTTTAATTGCGCAAGTTCAAAACATTATAAACGGAATTGTCCAGAATTAAAAAAAAAGTGAAAACTCACACAAGACTGTGCATAATATCAGTAAGGAAATAAACTTAGAGGAAGGTTTTGAACCGTATCTGAGTCGGGGTAAAATAAACGTCGAAAAAGTCACTATGTTACGCGATTCTGGATCGAATGTGGACATTTGTCCAAGTAAATTAGTTAAAACTAATCAATTAACTGGTCAGGCCAACTGGGTAAGACAGCCATTAGTTCAGGATCTGCGGTGTCTTCCTATAGCGGAAATAACGCTAGACTTACCCGATGAAATTACCGTAAATACGACAGCATTAGTGGCAGACAAAGATTCTGACATAAATTATTATATCTTGGGAAATGAAACCCAAAAATTAATCGAATCAAATAAGAGCTTAAAACCCAAAATTATAAATGCTGTAATGACGCGGAGTAAAACCACAACTCAGATGGAAAACGAAAACTCAAGCTGTCAAATTCAAGACGCGAATCAGCTGGATAAAGATCCATCACCGGACAATAAGCAAAAGCCTGCAGAGAGTGCAGAAACGGTAGATAACAACAGAGCGGAGTTGGACAACCCAGGAGAAGGGGGAAAGGAGCAGCCGATTTTGCTTCCGGACCTAATCGTAGATGAAGCCTTTTCTTTAAGTAGGGTGGAGAGGAAATAGTTTGCCAGCGAGCAAAAGACAGATAATACCCTGCATGAGATTAAGAAGAAAGCACTTAAAAAAAGTCTTTCTTCGAGTACAGAAACTCCTTGATAATAGGAAAAACGACCGATCATAGAGGCTTAGAAAGAATTCAATTAGTTGTACCAACGAAGTTTAGACAGGATATTCTAAGCGCTTGTCATGAGAATACAGCAGAACATTTCGGAGAAAAAAAACGAAGGATAAGCTACTGAGATATTTCTTTTGGCCAAACGTCATAAGGCAAACGGAAGAATTCGTGAAATCATGTCATCACTGTCAAATAGTTGGAAAGTCGGGAGATAAAAAAGGCCCCCTTGACACGTGTGCCAATTATAGCGGAGACATTTTCAAAGCTATCAATTGATTTAGTTGGACCCCTAACAAAGTCCAAAAAGGGAAACAACTATTTGCTAACGGCGTTATGTGTGTTCTTGAAATATCCAGAGGCGATCCCGTTAGGAAATATGCTCTCACAATCTGTAGTGGAGGCTCTTATGCAAATGTTTTGTAGATTAGGTTACGCCAGAGAGGTACAAACAGATTTAGGGATGTCTTTTACGTCATGTCTTACTCAATCCGGCATCAAATAACGTGGAACGGACGCACAGGATAAACGGCTGTTAAAAGTCATGTGCACAGAGAGTGGAAGGTTTTGGGGAGAGAATTTGCCCCACACGTTATTAGCATTAAGAAATGCGGTCAGCAACTCAACAGGGTTCAGTCCAGCGGAGCTCGTTTTCGGTAAAATATTGAGAAAACCGGAAACATTATTATACGAGCAATGGCCAGGTGACAGTCAGGAGCCTGAGCTAGTTACAGAATATGTTTTTGGACTAATGAATCGGCTAAAAATGTGTCAGGAGATGGCGGACGAAAATATGGTAGTGAGCAGGGGAAAACGCAAAGCTTGTTACTATAAGAAGGTGGTCGAAAGGGAATTTAAACCAGGGGACCAGGTGCTTGCATTAATAACTAACAAAGCAAACAAGATGTCAGCGAACTGGCCTGGTCCAGGCAAAATTACCGCTAAGATTTCGAATACAAATTATATCGTAGAAGTCCCAGGTAGGCGCGAAAAATCGCAGATTTTTCATGTAAATCTACTGAAACCATATGTACAGAGGGTAGAAAATGTGATAATTTAGAGGACTTACAAGAGATGGAAATAGCATTTCAATTAGATGAGCCACATAATTATAACTTTTGAGAAATTATAGAGGATAGCAAATTAAAAGAGAGGTGTAATCCCGAACAATTGCAGGAATTAGAGATCTTACTGGGGGCGTTCAGGGAGATTTTTTCGAATAACCCAGGGACTACGCACATGGAAATCCATGATATTGAAGTCACAGATAACAAACCTATCAGAATAAGACCCTATAGAATGTCGCGCAGACAGGAGGAAATTTTAGATTAAGAAATAAAAAGAATGTTTGAATTAAATATTATAAGGGAAGGGGAATCAGACTACTATTCACCCATGATTCTTGTGGAATCAGCTGGTAAGGATCCTCGCTGCTGCATAGACTATAGGAAATTGAACTCGGTAAAAAAAGTTGAATATTATCCACTCCCTAATATTGAGGTCAGAGTAGAAAGAGTTTCAGCAGCTAAGTATATAACTGTGCTCGATCTAACTAAAGAATATTGGCAGATATCGATGAGGCCCCAAGCTCAAAAATTAGCCGCATTTGTGACAAGCACGGGGACATATTTCCCACTGAAGATGCCATTTGGTTTGATGAATTCGTTATTCAGATTTTCTAAATTCATGGTAACAATACTGAGAGGATTAGAGAAGTTCTGTCTGCAATATCTCGATGATATGGCGATTTTCTCAGAGACATGGGTAGAGCATCTGGAGCATCTCAGAGCAGTACTTACTAAAACAAGAGAAGCAAAGCTAACGGTAAAAATAGCAAAGTGCAAATGCGTTCAAAAGACAGTGAAGTACTCAGGGCACATAGTAGGAGAAGGGCAACGGCGTCCGGCCGAAAAACAGAAATCCGCAGATGTTTAGGTATGGCAGGATATTATTCGCGCTACATAAAAAATTATGCCTTGTTTGTAGAACCACTTACAAGGGCACTAAAGGGAAAAAAGAAAAAAGAAAAATAGTATGGAGCGAGGAAATGAACATGACATTTGACACTTAGAAAGAAAAGCTTACAGCGGAGCCAGTACTGTATGCTCCCAACTATAACGCAGAATTTATAATTCAGACGCACGCGTCAATTTCAGGGATAGGGGCAATACTTGCGCAGAGACAAAATTCAGAGGAGCATCCCATTATTTATTTGAGTAGAAAATTTACGGAGAAGGAAAAAAAACTCAGTGCGACAGAAAGAAAATGTGCAGCGATAATTTTTGCCATAAAAAAATTGAGGCATTACATTGACGGACAAAAATTTCTGATCGAGAGCGATCATAACCCATTAACGTTCCTAAAAAACAATTCAGGAAATAATCCTTGTCTTCGCAGGTGGGCACTAACCTTGCAACCCGACCAGTATGCAATTAAACACAGGCCAGACAAGGAAATAGCTCATGTAGACTTCTTGAGCAGGTCAGAATAGCATCCAAATAGAAAAAAAGACAAATTAATTGTATATAGCAAAACTTCTATAATTTTCTTCTGTTTGTAATGTGTATTAAAAATGGTATTAGTATATGGAATATTTTACAAAAAAAATTGGTAGAAAGGAATTCTGTAAGATTTTAAGAAACGGTCGGGTAGACAGTTAGATACAGGGGGTTTTTGTATGTGAGCCACTTAAAAATACTTTTTTGAGCTGCCTTCTGTGTTCAGAATATTCAGTCCTGCGGCCAGAATATTATCTAAAAGGGGGAAGTGTTGTGAAAACTTAGCCTTTTTACAGTTTTCCACATGTAAAAACCCTCATAAATGATACAGAATCACGGCCTATGGAGACCCCGTGTATTCGTGAGAGACACTAGAAAATTTGTCTAAGTCTCAGAATTTGCCGGCAACACAAAAGTAAATAATTCCAGCGCGATCGGTCTTACAAAGGTGACACTTTGGAACAGCGTAGATAAAAGGATGGCCACCTGATTCCCACTTTGTGACACCGAAATATGCGAGTAAGTGCTCCTCGACATTGCATACTTTGACAGGAGAGTTTCGTGTGCAAAAAGTGGGTAGGGCCTCGACTAGCCATTAGGGGGTCAGCTGTCAAAAGGATTTTAACAGGCGAACCAATGCCAGTGGATGTTGGAAATTCACATTGTTTTCCAGAAAGAAATTAAGCATATATACGAAATCTCTGAGAAGATCAGGAGGATTCGATTAGAAGAGTTAGTTAACTAAAGCTAAAACTCAAAAGAGGTTCTTCAACCTGGGGGAGAGAAAAGATTCTCTCTAGGCTTTTACGGAACTATTTCTCGAAGGTCGCTCCGAAGGGAGATGGGATTGTTCTCTCAACGGCGACAAAAGCCAATCAGCTTAGTTTCAGCTGGGTTTGTCAGCGGGGAAGCTGATCGAACGGATGACTGCTAGTCAGCACTTCTAAAGGACATTATTCACTTTGAAGGGACCATAGTGCTTCACAGAGACTCTTTAAAAGCCTAATCTGGACTCTGACTTATTATTCTGTCAAGAACTCTTATCAGATTCACCTACCTTAATAAATCTTCATTTTATCAAACTACCTTCTTAAGTATTTTGTTGTGTCAGTGTTGACAATATATTTAGCCAAAAGTTTTTGTTGTTTTACTAAAATAAAAACTAAAATTTTCATCTTATTAAAATCTTTGTCATCACGCCTCTGAAGAGATCACGTCACGCTACCGCCATCATCTGAGGTCACCACAAGATATTTAATGTTAAAGTTGGTCAAAATCGTCCCATTAAAAATGTTTTATAGGAGCAAAAGCTATACATGGTAATTTAATCCTTTTTAGATCATTTTATGCATTAGAAGTTTCCGGTGGGAAGAATGCATTTATTATTTTTTATTTGACTCATTTTTTGAGGTTTTATATTTTAAATTCAAATTTGCAGCATTTCGAGAGAGATTTTTTTACAACTTTTAGAAAAGGATATTATTTTGAAATGTTGTCAAATTTAAAAACAATGCAAATAATAATATTTCCTTCAAATTAAAAATTTATTTCCACGTGACTATCATAAACAAAAAAAAAATTCAAATGAGAATTAAATGATTACGTATTAAAAGTAGGAATATATTGAAAATTACGGCACAAAAACTATATTTGCACGTGAATTTTAAAAGCGACAGAAAATTGTAAAATACTAAACCCATTAATATGCGTTAAAAGTCGTAAAGTGAGGAATTTATGTCATATTTAAAATTGCCAAACAGCTTAAATTAAAAAAATATTTTTGCGCGAGACATTTAGTTCATATTTTGAGATAACCTTTTTAAACTATTGTTGAAAATTCTAAGACAGCTGAAATAATATTTCCTTTCTGACAACAAATGTATTTTCACGTGAATATTAAAAAGAGAAAGAAAATTTTGGTCAGATTTAAAATTATACATTTAAAATGTCTTATTAAAAAAAAAATTATATCGTTATTAAAAAAATACCGGCAGACAAAGACTCTGTTTACTTAATTCATTTTATATTAGCTTATTTTCACATGTTTCACTGATCTGATTTAATGAAAGAGAAAATAACACATTAACAGGGAGATCGCCACTGCTTTTTTAATTATAATTAAACTTTCCGAATTTTTTTTAAAGCCGTTAAAATTAGCCTGCTTTTAGAGTTTGAGGTGTCTGAACGGAGGTTATTGAGTGTAGCTTGGGGTGAGGGCAGAGCCCCCTAGTACTTAAAAAAAACTTGATTGTTTAATAAGGTAAATAAAGCGAAATAAAGATTTTAGAAAACGCATAGTATATTTTAAAATTAGATTTCATTAAAAAACAGGAAAAGTACTCCAACTCTCTTGTGCAGCACTGTATCTGATACTGATATTTGTATTTATTCTGTTTAGTATACAAAAATTAAGTTTAGACGGATAATAATAATAGGTTGACAACTCGCTTTCACCAGTTTCTACCTATAGTTAGAAACCGACTTGAATTCTGTTGTAGATCCCTGTACGGTATATATTAAGCTAAAATTTAATTTCTAAAACTACTGAAATCACACTTCTAGAAATTATCATTCATATGCGTCCATGTATCCAGTTCTTTGTGTGGCCCTTTGTATGATTTTATTTATATTCTACATGCATCTCTTAATAAGCCATATATAGCTCAGCTTGAAAATGCATAACTCAATTAAACAGTACCTTTCAGCAAGCACATTCATATTTAGTAATGCTTACGAATGCTTTTGTTTAGTATGTGATCATATATGAGTAATATATGATGTACAGTATTTATTAACCACTCGTGCTATGCAAATATTTAGTTAAACTCAAAATCGCATACTATAATTGAAAATGCACTTCCTTCAGTTATCGAAAATAGACAGTATTTCTCATACACTACAGTATCCGAAGTACTTTGTGTGTCCCTCTGTATGAACGCTAAATGCTAAACACATTGTAATCTACCTCTACAGCCGGTAGCTTGTAGTAAACCTCTATAATGTATATCTATTTCATTATATTTGAAATAGTGTAATATAATTAAAATATGCTGCAGACACTTTTCCCCCATATACCATTATGTAACGAAATAACCTTATCTGACCCTGTACACGAGCTATAAATATTACATACTTCATTTTCAATAGTGATTGTGGTATAATAAACGTCAATAAAATATAAAAATTACAGATCAATCCGGGTTTATTTAAGAGAGTTAGAGGACGGACCGACAAACCGAAATCATAAACACTTTCAACTATATTGGAAAGTGAAATATGTTTGAACTATATTTAGAAAAAATAGCAATAATTCAATATTCGTTTAATTCAACAAAGAAACGTGCATGGGTGTACGTAGCCGAAGGCACTGGAGCACCTGTCCTTATGTTTGTTTAACTGGAGGTTTGTTTGGGAAAACCGACAACGAAGCTCTACTAGTAATGAGTAGAAAAAGGTGTAATTATTTTTAAAGGCATATATAAAATTCAGTACACTCGATGTGCTGTTTATCATAGCATTTCAAATTTTTCTATATTAGAATAGTTCCATTACAGGTGATATGCTTAATATAATATATCTCAATTTAATTAAATGTAGTATATGTGTAAAATGCTATAAAAAGATGCATAAAAAACATGTGATGAACGTGAGTTAACTTTAAAACAAAACAGAGTACCAGTCGATTTTGTTATGCGCTTTTACCATGAACCTCTGTCACATCGTTGCTGTCACCAACATATTCAGAGATTATATCAATTTTTAATGTCATGATGGGGACAGCACCCTAAATAAAAATATCAATACTCTACTATTTAGCAAACATTGTAGAATGCTAAATCCATATTATTTAACCAAATAAGACTAGGACTCGCTATATAAATTGTAAATGAAGAAAATAATAGTAGATCGAAGTAGACACGGAATAAATAAAATAAATTACAACAAATAACTTACTTTTTAAAAGAAGCAACGACAGTAAATAGCATAGCAGAAAGTAACGTGCGTGTAGCTAACGACTGCTGCACTTTTAAATGAATGAATCGTAATTCCTAAGAATTATGATTTCATATCTGACTACGGACAGGAAATACCCTGCGCATGCGCTGTTTACCCGGAGTTGGTCTACCTGGAAGTGCTCGCGCATACGCATATATGTCAAAAAGGATCTGAACTGGTCTTAAAGAAATAGCTTTGTGTTTTAATATATATGATATATGTAGCAAAAATAATGAAGATAAAATTTATACAATGGACAATCGTCTGCTAACCGAAATGGTGTACGAATATTTTATTTTTTGTTTTGTTTGAATAAATTGACTTAAATATTCTTAGATTAATTTTTCTTTAAAATATGTATTTTATAGGTATTCATATGACATACTTCAAAGTTTTTTATATTATTATAAAAAAGCTGAAAGTGTTGAGCACAGAGTTGCAACTTTCTTACGGCGTATGTGCTCATATTTAATGTTTCTGTCCAAAACTAAGCTACCCAAGTAGCTAGCCGATACCCACGTGAATGAATTTGCTTAGTCGATTTAGACAAATTAACAAAACCTTAATTTGGCAATAATATCAAGCTCTTGAAATTTTTATCCAAAATCCTTTCGAGCATTGGAATAATATCGCATTTCGCCACTCTTTTATAAAGGTGTTCAACGATAATTGCATGAAAATCACGTAACATGTAAAATGTAATTTTCATAATTTTCGCTTCATTTAACATTGCAAACATATTGGTATACTGATAATAAAAATAATTAAAGAATTAATATTATAAATCCTTTCGAAATATAGAATCATAATATTAGATATATTTTCCCTCAAAAGACAGAAAGACTTCATGTAATGGAAATATCGTGTCCCTACTAGCCCAGTGGTAGGGAAGCAAGAAAAGACCGAATTCGGAATTAATTAGGGGAAAGCTGAAAATTGTTTTAATCCATTTAATTTAGGTCTAGAATGAAGATACTAGGTTTTCCCCCTCGTACTAGGTTAGCGTTAGGAAATGTGTAAAGATTTATAGTAAAAAAACACGTTTTTATTTTTTTCACATCATAACAATATCTCAAAACAGCTAACTCTGTCAAAAACATTGTCATTGCAAATGTTGTAGAGATTAAAATTCTGAATAAAATGAGTATCTACACTTAATATTTTTGTTGAACATTAAGGTAACAATTCTACTTTAAAATTATGGACACATGGTCAGTGGGTTGAACTCAGAATTAATTAGGAAAAAACTGTAAATTATTTTAATCCCTTCCGTTTAGGAATAAAATGAACGTACTATGCTTTCTTCCTCGTACTTGGATGAATTTTAGAAAATATGTACATATTTATTTTCGAAAAACACGTTTTTGTTCAATTACCTTAACAATATCTCAAAACAGATATTAGAAACTCTATAAGAAACATTGCCAATACAAATGTTGTAGAGCTTAAAATTCTGAATAAAATGAGTACCATCATTAATATTTTTGTTCAGCATTAAGATCGCAATTCTATTTTAATTTTTTTTCAAATCAAGAGCTTGAAGCCAGAAAAGACCAAAATAACTTAACAATATCTCAAAATTGCGGCCTTAATATTGAACAAAAATATCAATATGGGTACTCATTTTATTTAGAATATTAGTCTATACAACTTTGGTATTGGCAATGTTTTTGATAGAGTTAGCAGTTTTGAGATGTTGTTAAGTTAACTTGGTCTCTCCTGGCTTCAAGTTCTTAATTAGCGATTAAGGCAAAATTTGAAATAGAATTGCGACCTCTATGTTGAACAAAATTATTAATGATGGTACTCATTTTATTCAGAATTTTAAGCTCTACAACATTTGTATTGACAATATTTTTCATAGAATTAGCTGTTTTGAGATATTGTTATGGTATGTAAAAAAACGTGTTTTTTGAAAATAAATATGTACATATTTTCTAACATTCATCCAAGTACGATGAAGAAAACCAAGTACGTTCATTTTAGACCTAAACAGAAGGGATTAAAACAATTTCCAGTTTTCTCCTAATTAATTCTGAGTTCAACCCCCTGACCAAGGGTCTAAAACTTTAAAGTAGATTTGTGACCTTAATGTTCAACAAAATTATTAAGTGTAGGTACTCCTTTTACTCAGAATTTTAAGTTCTACGACATTTGTATTGACAATGTTTTTGACAGAGTTAGCTGTTTTGAGATATTGTTATGGTATGTAAAAAAAACCTGCTTTTTTACTATAAATCTATACATATTTCCTAACGCTTGCCTAGTGCGAGGGGGAAAACATAGCATATTAATACTAGACCTAAGCTCTATAAACAATTTCCAGCTTTCCCCTAATTAATTCCGATTTCAACCCCCTAACTACTGAGCTATACGCCTGCTAATGTTTTTTATATTTTAAACAACTTTTGATTTTCTATTGCTCGACTCATATTGTATTTCTGTACAAGCATTTATAAATTGTTCACATTTTACCTCCAAAAGTGAACAAATGTTTGCACGGAATATATATGAGTTAAGCAAAAAAATATATTTACAAATATGCATTTCCTTCTTGTTTCAAAAATAGGTTCAAATAATCATTGCTCACCTACATCCATTAGATAGACCTTTTTAAACGTACAACTTTATCTTAAATTCATAATTAGTCTTATAAAAATCAGAGTAATAAAAATTTGTAACGTATTGAACGAAAAATATACTGAAAAGACATGAAAAATAAAGTTATTACTTGCATTATCAAATGCAAGTAATGTAATGTAAGCAAATGTAAAAATCAAATAACAAATGAAAAAAATTTCAAATATTTCCGACTATTCATTATTTGTATTGTATAAATAATATGTTGATTCCTTGAAGATACCATTTATTCTACTTAAATTTAATTCAAAAATGTCCCAATGACAGCAGGATTTTGGAATAAAATTTTACTTTTATAATGTACAAAATTGCCATAATTAAACTAAAAGTATTCAGTGCGATCTGTAGAGCAAATCAAATTGCAATCAAATTGCAATCAAATTGCAATCAAATTGCAATCAAATTGCGATAATGAAGCTACATTTTGACCGGGAAGGGGATGAAGAAACCATCACTTTATAGAGTTGACGGATTAGTTAAAGCACTATTCGCTTGTTAAAGAGCAACTAGTATGCCAAGTCGCATCTTGGTGGAAACCGCCTGCAGACACGATTTTAGTAGCTGTGGCTAGTAGGTTTACATTCTGTTTTTCTGCTTCCAGTTCTCCATGTTTTCATACCTTCGAGTGCAGGAAAACACAATGATAAACCTACTCATCAACCGCTAAATTCTGGTCTGCAGGTCATTTTGCCCAATAAATGACTTGGCAGACCAGTTGCATTTTAATAGACTAATCGAGTTCTGTCTAATCCTGGAATTTCAGCCATCAGCTCGATAAGGTGATGATCTGTGCAGCTAGCTGCCTTTCGGTTTAGTAATATAATTAGGCAAAGCGGGGGACGAAGGACTCCATGAAATAAAAGATAGTTCCAAAAGTCAATTAAGGTGATATGTGGCTTTGTTTGTTTTGCGGAATCTTTCCTCCCTCAAGTTGTTTAATCATCGTACAAAATTTGGCTCCATTCTCGTTTTTACATTGAGCTACACTGTAAAAAAAATACTGCCAGTTTTCCGGTAGGAATCAGAAAAATAGTTGCCCTTATCGTACCGGAATAATTTCCGACCCAGCTCGGAATAAAATCCGAAAAAATAAGGAAATAGTCAGTAAAACGGTATTTTACGAATTTTATTCCGATTTTACGGATTTTATTCCGAGCTGGATTGGAAATTACCCGGTACAATAAGTGTTACATTTTTTAGGATTCCTACCGGAAAACTGGCAGTATTTTTTTCTACAGTGTACAGTAAACACTGAATTATGGCGGTTTAATTATCGCCTCCTAATAGATGAAGAAAATCTTTTATTTATTTTTAAATACCCTTGTTCGTGAATTCTGGTGTCATTCAATCATTTCATCATTTATACAACTTAAATACTTTGACTCTTAAAGGGTTAAGAAAATGTAATTTTTTTCAATATCATTTTATAATTATCCACAAAAATTACACAATTAATCTGATGTTAGATGATGTATAAACCTATTTACTTCTTTTAAATTATTATTACTTATTGAATTTAGTATAAAATATGACACTATCTACAACATAAAATTAAAAAAAAAAATGATATATTTTAACATATTATCCAGATATTTCTATCGTAAGAAATTAATGATTGTTATTGATTACTATAATGAAGCTTTTGATTAAAAAATAAAGCTGCGCTTTATTTTTTATTGTTTATTTAACTGCTCATTAAGATCATTTAAATTGTTGTAAAACTTGTATTATGTTGTTACTTTTTATGTTTTTTTGTGTCACATATTCGGTATTTTAATTTCTTTTAATTACAATCATTTTTTTTTTTTTATAAAAATCGACTGAAATGATACATAAAGTGTATTAAGTTAACAAATAGCTTTAGAAAAAATAAGCACAGTTTTGTAAATTTTAATTTCTTATGAATTATATAATAAATAAGTAATTATGGAGTATTTAAATAACAAAAAATATATTATATTCTGCGATTCAAAAAATGATTACTTAAGGAAAAACAAATAAAAATGACGCACTTTCTTGGAATAAATAATTTAGATATTTCACCTTAAATATAATGTTTCATAAGAGTTATACAAGGTGTCAAAAAAGGTAGAAGGGTGATTTAATATTTAGCTTTTTAGAGGAAATGGATCAACTCTAAATTGTAAAAGTGTTTAAAATACGGTAAGAAATAAATTTCCGTTAGTGAAACTTTCCTTTCAATTATTTAAAAAAAATTTACACAATCTAAATTTTTATATGCTCCTTCCCACCCAGGCAAAATTTCTGAATCAGAGGAAAAATATTTTACAGACTAGAATGAATACAATCTTAAGACAGATTTAAGATAGATCTGACAAGGAAGGTCTCCTTACTGGGTATACTCAGAATATTTTGAAAAAAAATATATACCAATTAAACTACTTATGTATGTAATAAAGGATCATAGTAGGGTCTTAAATGTTTTCCAGCTCGATTTTTGTGCCAACTTTGATATATATATTTTTTTATTTTGTAGCTTTTGACATGTAGATTCTAAATATCTTAGGTGCCATTTTTTTCTTAGTTTATTTTTGAGGTTATTTTCAAGATGACGTCCAAGATGGCTGGCATTTACTGACTTTTTAAATATTCGTTGGAATATTATTGACCATTATATCAAATTATATGTTTTTGGGCACCAAAAACACAAATCTACAATGATAAAAGGCATAAATTGTGTTATTTATTATTTATTTATAAAGTTGCTACAAAATTACTAATATTGCTTGTTTTCTCTTTTGCTGCAGATGCACTGTTAAAAATATCGTGAAAAATTACCTGTTTTTAAAGGCTATCTATTTTTCGAACAATCAGTACGCCCCATAAGCGTTTATGAAGCGTTCTTATTGCTCAAAAAATAGATAGTCCTTAAAAACAGAGGTAATTTTCCACGATATTTTTAACAGTGTGTGAAAACTATACGTTCCCTGGAAGATACTTACTAATAAGAGTGACTGCGTTAAAATTTGTGAATACACATTGAATTGTTTAGTGTGCTTGAAAGGAGGGCATTTATGTCAAAAACCTGAATAGACAATCTTGAAACACTGAAAGAATTCGCTACAAAGCGAGCAAAATTTGGTGAGTCAAAGTTAGCCCCACTCTGTGAACGAATAAATAAACTCTAAGTGGATGAGTATGGAATACTCTTTAATCTGATTGTTTTGCAGTATCCAAATTCAATGTGATGTTTACGAAACTATTTTCAGACCAGAACTTGGAACAAAAAATCAAAGAACTCAAGAACATTGGTGGATTTATTAGTTTAACACAGAATGAAAACGCCCTCGAAAGGTATTTCTTGTGTGCACCAGAAATATTACGCATTGTTTTAAGTTTCTTTGAAAAGTACTGTCCATACGAAGCCTCTAAGAGACCAGAAAACACTATCAACTTCAGGTTTCCATGTCGCTAAGAATTTTTCCCAATGCAGCCATCGTCAAGGAGAGTATTCGGGATCATTGTGGATAAAACCCTTTCCAAGATAATACCACACTAATGAATATATTGCATCCTCTATAAAAGCTCCAGAATCTGCGAAGGATAATATTCTGTGACCAAAAATGCCAATTGGAATTCGAAGAATTTGTAAGAGCCAGACTACAGAGTGAACAGGCTAAATTCTCAGTTTGACATCCACTGAAAAAAAAAATGAAATTAAAGACATTCAGATCTTGTAACACGAGTACTGTATATAAGATTGCTTATAAATTGGTTAAAATTCGAGAAAATAGGCAACTTCTTGGTCGTTTTCGTGTTCTTATGGAATCAAGACCTCAAATGTCTACAAACCTAAAATATGCATTTGGAAACTACAAGTTTTCTATAATACCAAGATCATTATTTTCTTCTGATGGATATCTTCATATTCCATCTGACAAAAATTCATTTATTGCAGAAATAGAGCAATGTTATCGATCACCCATACTTGAATCATTAGAATCCTCGATTACTTCTCCGATAGAAAAAGTTTGTGTTATAGATGGAATGGCAATCGTACAATCAGTAAAAAAAAAAAACCCTGCCATGAAAACTTGTGAAGACTTTGCAAATGGATTTGCCGAGATCATTATGAAAATGACAAGCGGATACACTGGAGAGAGAATAATATTTGACCAATACCTTGAGCATTCATTAAAGGAGCAAACTCGTAAGAAAAGATTGGGGGGCGACAGAACCTATTAGATTTACTATTACAAATAGTACTAATATAACTTTCGTTTCATTAAAGACGTTTCTTTCACATAATGAAACAAAATTACAGCTGACTAAGTATCACGTGAATAAATTACTACTGGTTTTTGCTGTTAGTGAAAAGAAAATTGTTATCGTTTTTGGCAGTAAGGCATACAGTAACCACGCGAAAGTTTTCGATTCAGAATTATGTGAATCGTCTGTCTCGTTATGTGAATCGTTATGTGAATCATTTGTCTCATACACATGAAGAAGCAGACAAATTTTATACCTCTTCCTGTATTTGATATAGTGATACTGACATTTTTATATTGCTGATTGACTTGGTTTCAAGTCATCTAGTAAACAGTGAAATCAATTTTGTTACAAGTCGAGGCAACAAACACAGAAAAATTAATATTAATGAAAGATGTCGAGCAATAGGTGCTCATAAAAGCAAAGGACTGCTGGAGACTGGGGAGTAAAATTTGTAGGCATTTCAAAACAGAAGTGGATAAAAGTGTACATCAATCTTCAGTGTGATGATGATGATATTATAACAGCTTTTCAAAAACTTGAGGAACCTAATGTTTATCCATTATTCAATCTGTAGTTGTTTAAAAAATTCACCAATTTGGTTTATTTGAAAAATAGTAATTTTTCAAGGATTAAGATGGTACCTTTTCAGAACTAAAAGTTTCGAGGGAAGAAATTACCACCAACCCTTGGAGCACTGAAGCCACATATTCTAAGATCGCCCTTAATTTGCACAGTTGGAAAGGGCTACAGAAATCCTCGATTTAAAGTACCCCTACTTATTGGCAATGGTTGGGGAAAAAAGTGGCGAAGGATTAAATTCTCCAGTCAAATGCCTGGGGTTACTTGCGCCCAAAGGGGTTATTGAACTTGTGATATGTGAGTGTAAGAGAACATGTATAGTTGGCAAATGTTCTTGCTTAAAGAATTATCTCGTTTATACTGCCCTTTGCAAAGGCACTGACTGCAACAATACAAAGGACTATCAATATAATAACAGAGATAGCAGTGATTCAGAAGAAAATACGTAATATCCCAGTACCGTATATACATATAAATACCATTTTTAATAATTTTGTTCAGTATCTTCAATAATTTATGTTATTTCATTTAAATACTTTAGTTGTGTATAACTGATTAATAAAACGCTAGTATATCTAATGTCTTTCATATATTTGTGCTTTATTTGCATCTTATCGCTCAAAACACTTGAAAAACTCAATTTACTCCAAATTTTATTATATATTTGTATTTCTTGACTCCGAAAACATATAATTTGTCATACTGGTAAATAACATGCCTCAAATATTAAAGAAGTCAGTAAATGGCAGCCATCTTGGACGCCATCTTGAAAATCATCCCCTAAAAATGTGTATAAAAATGGCACATAAGGTATTTGGAATCTACATGTCAAAACATTCAGAATACAACAAAAATATCAAACTTGGCATGTCAATCGAGCTGAAGCTACATTTTACGACATTTTAAACCCTACTATCAGTCAAATTTAGCGTCGGATTTACAGTAGAAAGTTTGTAAAAAAATAAAATACATTCGAGTATTTAGCGTAGAAAGACAAAAACGTCACACGATTTGGCGAATAACACTTTTCCTCGCCAAAAGCAAAAGATTTTAATGCACCTGAAAATTGATTGTTGTTTGATTTTGAGAATGCGTGTAAGAAATATTTAATGAAATTAAATTTAAACAATGAGAGATTTTAATACATATACTTTTTTGTATTACATATTTTTCTTGCTTGCTGCTGCAGGCATTTAAGTTTATCAGTGTAAAAATAATTTCATATATAAAAAATATTTTCATATTGAAAAATATATTTTCATAAATTTAAGCGTATTAATATATAAAAGCTAGATGAAAGGTGCTGCACTTTACCATTTCAATATCGGAGAAGCTTTTGTTTCCATAGCACCAAATTGAATCGACACAGCTCAATTGGACTTAATTTTGAGAATGAAACAATGTTAATTACTTAAAATTTTGTTTTAATTCATGAAATTTCATAGTTAACTTTCATTATAAGTATATATATATATGACAAAACTATAGTTAAAACAAACTAAAACTGACAAAACTAAAGTTATTTACATTAAATTTATTTAAACAAGCTCTATATGAAAAATTTTTACCTTAATTTTACATAAAGATGTTGGAAATTGCTCGTCAAACGTGGCAAATGAGGTGCGTTCGTACTATAACTAGTTTTATAAATATTTTTTGCACCGCATATTGTACTGAAGGTATATTTTAGTGCACTTCATAAGTGCCTATCAATTTCATTCTCTTCGAAAGGCTGTAACATCATTAAAATGCACTTGAAATATTTTTTCCCATTGGCCTCAATGAAACGGAAAACTTTTGACTGCCCCTGTAATTAAACTATACATCCGATTTTCATAAAATTTGAAATGACTCGACAAAATTTTGCAACATTTATATATTTAAAATTTCAGACCATTCCTAAGACTGTAACATCATTAAAATGCACTTGCAATAATTTTTCCCATTGGCAGTCATGTAACGGAAAACTTTTGACCGTCACTGTAATTAAACTATACATTCAATTTTCATAAAATTTGAAATGACTCGACAAATTTTTTAAACAATTATATATTTAAAATTTCAGACCATTCGGTTGGGTAGTTTTTGCTCTGTTATATGCGGACAGACGGACTGAACGACAACTATAGGTGCTACGTATTTATATAATTACGAACGCACCTAAAAAGTATTTTTTGAAATTTTATTCCATCGCCAACCGGTGATAAATCGCCAAATAACGAAATTTTCATTTTTTTTTTCAGACACTCTATCGAGTGTCGGGCAAATTTTTTTATAAACACATCGATCCTCATGAGTAGAACTTTCTATAATTTTGTCAGATTTTTCGGGGTATGCCCGTATAGAGACCGTCCTTGTTAGATCCTCAGACTAGACTGAATACAAACTAGCTACCCTAGTATAAGCATTTGTTGGTTTATATTAAATAAACTTCTGAACGAATACGAGCATCCTATAATTTAAATCAAAGGATAAAAAGTGTGTCCTTAACGTTTGTCAAATAATTTAAGATTTTAGCAATTATATTTTATTACATATGAGAATGATAATATTTAGGTACAAAAAAAGGCATTCAAACTTTGTTTCTTAACTTATTGCATTTGTATTTACTTATGGCACTCAAGTTGTTGTATTTAAGTGAGAAGTGATTTTGAAAAATAAAGTGTTTTTGTAAAATCACTTTATTGTTATCAATTTTCGCTATAAATCTCAATGTTGCAAATGTAGCTCATTTAGACATGCTTTTTTACAATCCTATAATAAATCCGTTGAATATTCCGCGTAAAAATCAGTCAGATGTGCCAATCCCAAAACTTTTCTCTATCTCATACATTTTAATACTTCAAAATTCGCTATCACAGTGCCATATTTAACCCTTAAATGCTTTTCGGCAACATACCCAATTTAGGCTCTAAAATATTATTAGAATAATATTGAAGCTATAATGCCTAATGTTGCCAATAAAATACATTCTGAAAATATTATTAAATCGATTTCCAACATGTAGATGGCAACACTTGTGCTGTTTAAGAATAAAGATGGATTTATTTTTTCAATTGTTGCTACTTGTTCCTTTTGTTTTGTTTGGAAACTTGCGAAATACCCTATTTTATTCTGCAGTGAACAAGTAAAATGCATTTCTTATTCTAGTTCCTAAAATTCTTGTGTGTTTAGTATTACAGAAATTTATGAAGGAAAATTAAATTTTCAATTAAAGACGAGTATCGCCGATTAGCACAAACAGTTTTTTAGCCGTAATCCATACTTAAACAAAGTATGATCTTTTAAAGTATTTTCCCCATGATTTATTTAAAAAATGAAAGCCGAAAAACATTATTACAATGATTTTTGAAAAATCCGGCATTTAAGGGTTAAATTGCAAACTATGCCTATCATGAGCACCATAAATATAAAAGTTCGTTGAATTACACTGTCAAAATAAATTGTAAATTTACATATATTTTACCGTAAATTTACGGAAAATGCCTTTTTCCAAATAAATGGTCCAATTCCGTATTTTTTTTTTTTTATGGACATAACCCGTTGATTTAAATGCAAAGCCCCCTTTTTTTATGTGCCTTTCCCTGGAATCTCTGCTGCAGTAAATTTACTGCAGTATTTTTTTTCAGTGTATGTGCATTTAAAAAGGAGATAGAAGCAAAACATTGAATTCTCTCAAACAAACAACTCTTGAACAAAACATTAAATTTCGGCACCCACTCTCTTAGATGTCTGCCACCTGAAGCCCCCACTAAAATAGCCTAAAAGTGACACCTGTCGCGCTGTGTACACTCAAGCCTAATAAGGATCTATTTCTGTGAAAATGTAACAGAATATGAAGTTTAAATTTCGGGCATTAGTTTTTGAGATACAGCTATTGCGAAAATCGTGAAAAAAGCAGCTTAGCAGCGCCACCTGCTATATGATTTACGCGAACACCTAATCAGGACTAACTTATGTGAAGGTATAATATAATGTGAAGTTTGATTAAATTCCGTTCATTAGTTCTTGAGATATGAATATCGCTAAAACCGTGTAATTCCTGAAACACGAAACATAACAATGCCACCTGCTTGAAGATTTACACCAAAATCTAATTAGAAACAAATTATCTCAACGTCTAACTGAATCTCAAGTTTAGTAAAAATCCATGCATTTGTTCTTGAGTTTGGAACTAGTGTAGAAATCGTGCAAAATGCAGTATAGCAGCGTACCCTATTAAGCGATTTGCACCAAGCATTAATCAGCACCAATCAATATCAAGCTGTAATTGAATCTAAAGTTTTATTAAATACCGTGCATTAGTTCTTGAATTATAGAGCCTACAAAAGTGGGTCATATTCATACAGTGAGACAGACAAACAGACTCACGGACAGACATTTTCTAAAAACAGTCAAATCGTGTTCAGGATCTTCTAAAACATATATATCCGTCGAAAACTGGAAGTCGAATTTTTTCACGAATCCAATACTTGTTTCTTGTAAAGATACGATAAAGTAAAAATGAAAATAAAATAAGATGGTAATTTTGTAAATATTAAGAAGTAATGTTTACTTGTTTGAAATTATACCGTTATTGTCTAAAATTTACGAAAGTTACAGCCTCAAGAGTAAAAAAAATCTTGGGTGACGGCAAAGATATTTACGAACACAAGCATACGTGTTTAGAAAGGTCATAAGTTCTGATCGGATAGATTAGAATATTGGACTCCTGTTTTGAAACTTGAAACGTTACCTCTGCATCACTAATGTTTAATTATAACATCACTTTATTTGACAGATATATTCTATCACATTTCTTTGATGATTTTACCTACCGTATAGATCGCAATATGATTTGAAAAACTTTTAAATTTGGATTTAACACCTAATGCTACTGTTGAATTTTACAAAAATCTATAAAGCCCTTGCGAAAGTGGTGTATACCATATTCGTGAAATGGGAGATAAATCAAAAGTACCGTTTGGAAACTATCATGCTCACTCTCTCTCACACACATACAAATCATTAAGCTATGTGTTCGGAAGGTAAAAACTAATTTTCAAAGTTGTATCAGAGATTCGAAGGTTACCTCAAGATACATATTAAACAAACTGGCATACAAAAATGAATTGCTTTACCTCTTTTTTTTTGGAATTCAATTAAAATAAGTTTTATTGTTTTTATTAAAACTAGATGGTGACCAGCCTGATGTTACCAGGTCTGACAAGAAATAGTACGAAACTCGAAATAAATCTCTATATAACAAATATAAATATAACAATAAAAGATTGCAAAAAATATAAAAATCCCTGCACAAATTCCTAACGAACTTTATTAAAAAAAGGGGCGTAATTTACTATATTGTTCTAAATGGTTACAATAGAATTTCGTTTACGAATGCCCCAAAATAGCAACAGAATGCAAAAAACTTTAAAAATGGTATAAAATTTTGGGAAAAATTCAAAAATTCCTGTACGAATTCCGAATACATTTTATTGGAAAGAAGACAAATTTAATACATTAGGATAAAATATTAAAATCGAATTTCTTTTTACTAATGTGGAAAAAAAGCCGCGTAATGCAAACAAAAGTTGCTAAAGATTGCATTAAAGATCACTAAAAAAAAATATATATCAAAAGACGAAATTTACTACCGCGGGCTATAATTGAAACCGAAAATATCTCATGAATGTCGTAAATCAACGAGATAAACGAAAATACACTAATAATCGTGTGAAAATTTAAAAAACTCAAAATTTTTTATATTAGACTAAAAGTTTGAAGCAGAAATCCTTCTGTAAATGTCAGAAAATCAGATCTGAACGCGAAAAAAAAGCTAACATTTGCATTTGTAATGCAAATTTTAGCATAGAAAGAATCACAGAAGGCAAATTTTACTCTATTAGGTTAAAAGTTTGAACTCGAATTTCTTTTATGAATGTCAAGAAATCGCTTCAAAAAGTGTAAATACGCTAAAAATTACATGAAAAAGCCCATAAAATTCCAAACTAGCGAAGAACAAAATTTACTATATTGGGGTAAAACAGTGTAAAGGGAATTCATTCTCGAATTTAAAAAAAATCGCCGAAGAACGCGAAAATACGCTAAAAATCGCATTGAAAGTCCCATTAAAAATCAATAAAATTCACAAACTTCGGCGGAAAAAATTAACTACGTTTCGCTTAAAGTTTGAAATAGAATTCTTTTAACAAATTTTAAAAATTAGCGCGGAAAGCGAAAAAAAGCAAAAAATATTATTGAAAAGCATATTAAAAATAACAAAAATTGAAAATTAGCAGAGGGGAAAATTTACTATCGCGGGCTGACACATTGTAACCGGAAGTTTTTTACAAAAGTCAAAAAATCTCCCCGGAATGTCGAAAAAGAGTAAAAATCCTTTTGAAAATCGCATTAAGAATAGATCAAAATTCAAAAACTGAAGCGGATACATATTTCTACATTAGGCTAAAAGTTTGAAACAGGATTCTTTTTACAATTTTTTAAAAAATCGCAGCGAAACTCTAAACAACACTAAAAAGCTTAGAGAGTCGCATTAAAAATAGTTTAAAATTCAAAAATCGCAGAGGACAAAGTTTATTAGGCTAAAAGTTTTAAACAGAATTTCTTTTACAAATTTTCAAAAAAAAAAAACCGCTCAAAGAGCATCAAAAATCGCTAAAAATTCAATAATGGCAGTGGATAAAATGTACTATAGTGGACTAAAACATTCTAACTTCAGTTTTTTTCACGGATGTAAAAAATCGCCACCGAACCTGAAAATCGCATTAAAAATTGGTAGAAATTAAAAAATTGCTGTGGCGACAATTTAATCTGCTAAGGTAAAAGTTCGAAGCAGAATTCCTTTTGTCGATGTCAAAAAACCGCCACGAAACGAGAAAAATACTCTCAAAATCGCATAAAAAATTCCGCGAAACATTAAAAAATCTAAGTAAAACGTACTGTAGAGCAGCTAAATGACTGAGAACGGATTCCTTTTCAAATGTAGAAAATCGCTGCAAAAATTTAAAAAGCACTAAAAATTATATATATATAAAAAAAAAAAATCAAAATCGGTCTTTGAGGTGTATAACTATAGATGTAGAGACACTTTCCAGCCAAATTTTGTATTTTAGCTTCCAGTGCACTTCTGCATTTGTGCTTCATAGCACAACACATACACACACATAAAATTCTAACTTTATTATTATATATTTGTGACCTTTAGAATTGTTTCCAAATATAGAAATTCATTAATAAACGGGTGTCATTTTTCATATTAATTTACAAGTTTATGCTGCCTTAACTCGAGATATTTTAAAGTATTAGTTAACATTATCAATGAAGCAGAGACTTGTTACTTTCCATATTTAAGCTAAAGGATATAAGTAACTAATCGATATTTTCAAAGATAAAATGAGGAAAGTTCATTGCTCATTTGAAAATGCTAATATCCACCGATGTGCAAAACATTATTATTTAAAATTTTCCTTTTTAAGAACGCAAACATTTCTCGAAGGTTAATCGCAATTTAACATTTATTATTATTATTTTTTTAACACAAAGTGCTTACACTAATTAAAAAGAAAAACATTCTATTCCATATCATGTTATTTCAAAGTATTTGAGAAAGTCTTAATTCACTTTTCAATATGCTGAGATTATGACGTATAAGTGTATCAACCTGAAATTCTAAAATGTGTTATACGAACAATTATGTGTTTATATACATATTTATATCCAATCATCTCGAATTCTTTTAATCTGAATTCGTTTTTGTGGAAGGACCGTGAAATGAAATTTTAAAATGTATTACAAGATTTTGCTTGGTACACAGGGTACAAAGGAATGTCCCTTTAACCTGAAAATACTTGCGAACGGATAGAGGTACAATTTTGGAAGTGCAATAATGCTATAGTAAAATGAATACGCCCGATTTTATACAAACGACAGCAGCGCTCCCTAGTGGTGAAATTTGAAAGATAGCTATTGTAAATCGAAAAAAAAAATATAGAGAGAAAAATTTTCAATTAGAAAATTTTAGAGCATCAATTAACTAGTACGAAACGACATTTGGTTTACATGGATAAGATAAATCTTCGCCTGTATAGCCAAAAATCTCCGAAATCGATGCACTCCATTTTGTGTAAACGTTTGAATGGAATAGCCAGATGTATGAAGAAATACGAACAATTTATGGTAATACGTACTTATGTCAATAAATTTTGATAACATCACACAAAAAACAAAAAGACAAACTGTCTCACAGTGATAAAAAGTTAATATTCAGTATATTCGGAAGTTCGCCATTGCTCACGATACACGCTTGTATTCGTGAGAGTAATTTTGCATGCACATTTCTCAGCATGGAACGTGCATTGCAAGCCTCTTCAATACGGTGACACAGATTTATCCCTTTCAAGGGCGCTGGCTAGACGGTCTAGCCACCTAATTTTAATTCCAAAACTGACAAGTGGCACCAAGAATATTTTAATAAAATTTTGCTTTTGTAATGAAAGTGCAATTAGCGGGGTTTCATTTTCTTAGGAAATTCGTTTGAATATTCTGGTGTCAGTCAATTATTTCATCAGTTTACGAACAGTATTCTACTAACCCTGAAAGGGGTAATCTAAAATTTTAAATGCATTGGAAATTAAATTTTACGGACATTAGAGCACAGTACAACGTCACAATCTGCAATTGTGCGCTGCTACAGTTCCGGAAAGTGAATATGCAAAGTAGAATCGTCGGTCATCGATTTCGGACATTTTTGGGTATACAGGCGAAGATTTATTTTATCCATGTAAACCAAATGTCGTTTCGTACTAATTAATTGATGCTCTAAAACTTTCTAATTGTAAATTTTGCTTTGCCTCCTTTTCTTTTCAATTTGCAATGGTTATCTTCCAAATTTCGAAACTAGGGGAACTGCTGTTGTTTGCATTAAATAGGGCGTAGTCGCTTTACTATACTGTTACCTCATTTGCATAGTATTAGATCTCTCCGTTCGCAAGTATTTTCAGAATAAAGGGACACTCCTTTGCACCCTGTATAATATGTATTTTTTACTTATTATTCTACTTACTTTATAATATCTATTTTTTTTGTTGTGATAATAGTAAGTTCTTTACCTTGCTTGTTTTCTCTAATATGATTATTAACCCTTTGGAAAAATGGTTATTGTTCTCGTCAGGAATGGAAATCAAAAGCATATCTGAACGTTTTTATTGGTTTAATCCGCATTTTATTCGTTTCCTGATTGGTCTATACAGCGATATGTATTTCCCTTTACTTTCAACAGATATGGATACCTTCTGTAGCCACTATGACAAAAAAGTAATAAAAACTACAAAAAAAAATTAATAACTCAGAAACAAATTGAGATACAGCTTTCAAACAAATTGCATTTAAAAGTAATTTTTTTTCTCTATACGACGGTGTAAAAAGTAATATTGTGGGATGTTTAGAAGTTTAAGAATGAAATTTCCTTTAAAATGAGTCGTCAGATTTCTTGGAAATCTGACGATGGAAAAGCCTTTTCCCGAACAGCCAATGAAATGCTTGGATAATACATAAGTTGCAGGTGGATAATACGTACGAGTCGCATGCGATTTTTGTCGCTTGGAATTTTTACGTGTAATAACACTATTAATGTTTAATGCATGGCGATCGCAATGTATGATCACCTCCGTGCTATTTTTTATGTCTTAAATTTTAGTCTTCGAAAAAATCATTTTCCAAATGGTCGTTGTAATTTGATAAATTGCTTTTTTAGTTATTATTATTATTATTTTTTAATAGCATTGCTTTAACATTCGTTTATTTTTATAATTCATGCTAAAATATATATGTAATAATGCTGCTGGATAAAAATTTATTATTATTTTTATCACTAAGTGTACTAAGCACCAGCTTGCTGATAACATAGTTTTCGTCTCGACATTATTCTAACGTATTAAAAACCATTAGTTTAGCAATTCATAATTTTGAAACATTTAAGTCTCGGTTAAAAACAAGTAGACAGTTTCATAATCAACATATGAATATTAAATTCTTTTTATGTTATGAATATTTCTATATATTGTTTTAAATAGCCATTCGTTTAAGAATTGTTTGAAAACGAAGGCCTTTCAAATAGAATTATTTTGTCAAAATTTCGATTAAAAAAGAATTTTTTAAAAGTTCAATTAAACTTCGTTAACTTTAGCATATAGTAGCTGAATTATTTAATACATAAAAAAAATAAAAAATATTTCACACGTTAAAAGATTTGTATATATGAACCATTCCATGAAAAACGGACATAATGTCCTGCATGTGACGCTTACATAAATACCTATAACTATTAACTTATAAGATGTTAGAATATCATGGAAGACGATAGTATTCCGAGTGACGCAGACTTAAGCCTAAAATCGTATCGTAGAATTCGTAGATGGCGGAACTCATATATACGACTAAGTCGACATCAAAGAAAACGCGAAAAGCCGCCATTTAATAACACAGCAGTTCCTATTGTTCTGATTTTTTTAGAACAGTGTTATGTCTGCAGCCTAATCGTATTCTGAAATTTTTATATTTCTACGTGCTATTTTGAGATCTAAATACCCCTTTTTAAAGCAAAAGCGATGGAACAAATTCCTAATGTCAATTTCTAGGATAAGGCCTTGGAGATTTTCTTTAAGTTGATATATAATATGAATCTGATTACGATGAAGTGAATAACACTTTCCTTTTTCCTAGGAAAATTCGTTTTATCTCGGTCATTTTCTTTTCCCGTTAATGCCCAGTCAACCATTAATCTCTAGTACTTTTCTCGTCTTTGATTAGTGAGTGCGAGGGTAACGTTAGCCTCGTAGTGAGTAGGTTTGACGTCATCACATCGCGCCAATGTGAATTTAAAGACATTCCTCTCTAGAGACACGCCGATAGAGCATTGCTGTTATGCTACGAATAAAGTATTTCCAAGTATGCTGCTTATAAAAAAGAAGATATTTATTCTATTTTATTTATTTATCATAAGTTGTAGAGATATCCATCTCAAAGCTTTATTATTTTAATGTTTGCAATGATCTAACGAATGATATTTGCTTTGTTTATTTAAAACGTTTCCAGTCAGATGATCAGACTTAATAATCGTGTAATGCAATTGTTAATAATTTTGGAGTTTGTATATTCAAATTTCTATAATAGCTACGTTCAGGACTTGGGAATTTTCAGAAAACTTTAAAAGCCGAAGATTTATTTTACCAACCAGCTAGACGCAACTTACAGTTAATTATTGTTATGAGAAAATGTACGTGACTTATAGAATTTAGTACCATATTTACATCCCGGTAAATATGAAAAGTTGAAAAATATAGCTAGCTACTAAAAATAGATGTATTCCCCATCATTGGCTATATACATATGTGTTTTACTTCATAATGCTGAAAGTTAATTTTTTAAATATTGTTTTAAAAAATTTTTAATGGCTGTATTCAGGTTTTTTTTAATTGTACATAGTCATTCTTTCTGTCTTTACACTTTTTCAAAGCGACTGGAAATTATATGGATATCTATTTTATTCCTAAGCTTATTGCTGTATTAAAAGTACACAAAATGACTATATTTTTTAGATTTTAGTAAAAGAAATTTATTAATTTTCAGTAAATTAAAATTTTATATATTTTATATATTTTTTTTACTATTTTTTATTTCAAAAGCCTAAAAGTAATTCCATTATTTTTGTTATATCAACATTATTCCAAAATGTATGTTAATGTGCATTATTTTCGATTCTGGCCATGCAAAATATTTTTATTCTAAACTATGCCAAACATTGTGAATAGTTATATATCTCAGTCATTTAAAAAAATGATTCATTTATAATCGCTCAAAAAATCTTGATTTGTTATTTTTCGAATATATTTTTTTTCTTATTAAGTTGTATTTCATATTTTCTTGCTGATGCTGAGATAAAAATTACTACTTTATAACAGGCCTCGAAAAATTTGAAAATTTTTACATGCCCGTTCGGGCATGTGGTAGAAAAAATTGATGTCCGAATGAACAAATTTACATGCCCGACATGACTATTGCGTCTCGAATGCCACCAAAAGTACATGCCCGATGGGGCATGTTGATAAGTATAATAATACATGCCCGATTGGAAACATGCGCCGGGCATGTCGGGCAATAGATTTTTCGAGCCCTGCTTTATTATGAGGAATCATCCCTAAAACTGTTTACGTCAATTTGAAGGGGCAGAGTGTCATCAATTTTAAACTACTTTACGCACCTTGCAGCTTTTTTTTTTTTTTTTTTTTTTTTTTTTTTTTTACTATTTTATGCATGCAACAGCCCATTTTAATTGTTTTACTATTATAATTGCTGGGGCTTTAAAGAATTTAAAAAATTGCACATATAACAATAAAAACAAATGAACTTTTCAAAATATGAAGAAAAACACATTAGAATGTAGCTTTTATAAGAATTTAAACATACAAACTCGAATTATTAACTTATTTTGCACTTGCATTACGCGAATGATGATCTTCTGACTGAGAGCATTTTAAATTAGCACATCCTCTAGAATATCGCGATTTTGGAAACATCAAAATAATGAGGATAACTTATAAAAGGCAAATAAAATAGAATAAATATACTGGGTTTCTACATTAAAAAAAAAAAAAACTACTTGCAAGCTTAGCCTTCTTTAAACATTTCAGAGGCAGAAGAATTTTGTTCGTGAAATTATAAAATAATTGACTGGCACCAGAATATTCGAACGAATTTCTTAGAAAATAAAAACCGATATTTTTCACTTTCATTACAAAAACAAACTTTAATTAAAATATTCTTGATGCCATTTCTCAGTTTTGGAATTAAAATGAGGTCGGCTAGACTTCTAATTGAATTGTTATTAGTCAGTGTAATATAAATTGGTGAAGAAATCAGATATTTATTTCTAGAAGTGATATTTTCAGCTCTGAAGAAGGACGGATTTCAATTCTAAACCATTAAAAATCATTGTCTTAAATTTTATAGAGGGATTTCAATGAACAGGGAGGAAGGGGAGGGGAAGGGCTATTCCCATTAGGCCACCTTCTGAATTCATCGCTGCCATACATTATCAAGGTAAGCTGAAATCCTCATATATTTTGAAGAATCTCTTAAAATAATCCCATTGTACTTTGAAAAGTTTTAAACAGGAACACTACTTTATTTTAAAAAAATGATATATCTACTTTAATGAATCACAATTTTATGCATGCAGTTCAAATTCAATTTTATTTTATCATTTAATTTCATTCTTTTTTTTAAATTTTCAAACACATATTTGTTTTGATTCAGTAAACTAATTCATGAAAATCTATAATTTTCAAAATACTTTTTTAAAATTTTTATGGGAATGCTTGATTATTGGACCCCCCCCCCCTCTCCCATCACCATCACCACTTTTACCAAACTAGCTTATTTTTACTCGGTTAGGTACTACATTAATTTTTATTTACCACCTTATCTCATAGAGTTTATAAGGCAGCAAAATGTCTTCATTTTTAAAAAAGTTACATGTTTACCTCAATGCTTAGAGACATTTATAATTTCTTAAATGGTATTTAAATAGTCTTATTTAATGATATACTTTAATTTAAACATATATTTGTATTGGTTTAATGAAAGATTTCATAAAAGCATGATTTTTGAATGATCGTTTTAGTGGCAATATTAATTTTTATCAAATGGTTTATATAATGCCAACTGTTATGCTTGGCGACAATTGTGTGGATAAGTGTAAAGTACACACCCCTTCTGCATGTGGGAGTGTTTGATTTTTTTTTTTTTTCAGAATGGGTTTATTTCCATTTAGAAAAAATTGAATTTGATTTTTTAAATGATTTATTTAAAATTTTGTTATAGCTACATTCTGGTGTTTTTATTCCAAAAATGTATGTTAACACGTTCATGCCGGTGCCTATATTCATGTTTTTTGCTGTGAGGCGGCGCTCGAATTCATGTTTTGCTTCATCTGGCGGCGTGGTACTTTCGCTTATTCAGACACTGAATGTAATGATGCGCCTCTCTCATATTTATTAAATTGAACTGGAATGTAACAAGCAGAGTTGATTGTGAATGCCTAAAAGTTCGTAAGGAGTAAGCAAATTACTTAGAGACAGGATTTTATTGACTGCATATGTACGAATTTAATATAAAATGTCTTAAAATCTAAAGAAAAATGGACAACATGATATAAATGCATTTTCTGTAAGGTAGAAGCCACGCCCTTAGTCAATGATATATTTGGAAGGAAAACGAGAATTATCGTTTCTCTTCGTGAATGTGTGAGGTTTATAATATTGGACTGTTTTTAATACTGAATTTTCGAATATTCAAGTGTGGCCAACCTGTAATGCATGCCATCTATGGTATAACCGAGCGTGACACAACTACTGTGCACGCCTTCTATTTAAAAGTAAGTGTGACCCACCGGTGATGCACGCCGCCCGATGGGGCAGTCAAGCGTGAACCACCGGTGAGGCACGCCGGTGTGAACGTGTTAATGTGCATTTTTTCCGACTTTGGCCATGTAAAATATTTTTTATTCCAAACTATGCCAAACATTGTGAATCTTTATTTATTTCAGTCATATTTAAAAATGATTCATTTATAATAGGGATGCACAACCTGTGGCCCGCGGGCGAAAAGTAGCCCACGATGGGTTAACGTGCGACCCGCGAATTTCATCAATTTATAACTGGACAAAATTGCAATTTTTGTCCATAGGTCGCCGGAAAAAATCATGAAATTCGTCAATTTGCCTCGAAAAAAATTTCAAATTTCGTCAGTCAGTTAAGAATAGTAAATTTTGTTGATCGGGCACGGAAAAATTGCGAATTTTGTTTATCGGGTGTGGAAAAATAGCGAATTTTGTCAATCGGGCCTGGAAAAATCCCAAATTTTCTCTGTCAGGCTCGTTAAATATCGAATTCTGTAAGTCAGGTGCAGAAAAATCGCGAATTTTGTTGATCGGGTGTGAAAAAAATTGAGAATTCTGTTGGTCAGGCACGGAAAAATCGCAAATTTTGTTGTTCGGGCACGAAAAAAATCGCAAAATTTGTCAATAAAGTGCGAAAAAATCGCAGATTTCATAGATCGGGAACGAAAAAATTGTCAATTTTGTTGATGATGCGAAAAATTGTAAATTTTGTTAATCGACTGCGAAAAAATCGAGAATTTTGTTGATCAGGAGCAGAAAAATGGCAATTTTTTGTGAGGCAGGGTAAAATTGCGAATTTTCTCGGTCAGAGACGGAAAAGTCGCAAATGTGTTTGGTCAGGCTCGGTAAAATCGTGAATTTTGTCGATTGAGTGCTTAAAAATCGCAAATGTCATTGATCGGTGACGAAAAAACTGTGAATATTATTGATGATGCATGGGAAAATTGCAAATTGTGTTGATTAGATGTGTAAAAATTGTGAGTTTGTTTAATCTCGAGAAAAATTCGCGAATTTCGACTATTTTTCGAGGTAAAAAATAGCTAATTTCGTCAATCGAGTGCGCAAATATCGCGAATTTTGTCGATTAGGTTCAGAAAAATCTCAAATTTCCCCGATTGATACATTCAAGGGGTCTTGTACTTTTTAAACGTGTCGAAAATTAACGAGAAACTTCAAAGTTTGAATTAGTCTATCTTCAAAACCTTTTTATGTATAAACGTGATATTTTGAATATTGATTAAACAGATTTGTGCTTTGTAATATACTACCAATAGAAATTTATTAACCCTTTACAGAATTTGTGTATTGCGGAAATCAAATTAGCTCTTTTTTTTTACCCCATAAGTCATTGCGCGCATGATATTTTGAGAAAGTATGTGTGGATTGTCATGAAATTTGGTAAATATACTAAACAAATATGTGTGTTTAAAATTATCTACTTTTAAGTATTTACAATGGAAATATTTTTAGTTATGACTATTTTTATTCATTAAAGATACAATTTTTTTATTTTTTTTTACGAAAATATTTTTTTTATATAGTTAATGAAATAATTTTAGCCTAAGAATAGATCATTTTAAACACACATGTATGTTTAGTATCTTTACCGAATTTTATGCCAATCCATACATACTTTCTCAAGATATCATGCGCGCATGACTTATGGGGTAAAAAAAGAGCTATTTTGATGTCAACAATACACAAACTCTGCAAAGGGTTAATAAATTTCTAATGGTAGCATATTACAAAACACAATCTGTTTAATCAATGTCCAAAATTTCATGTTTATACATAAAAAGGCTTTGAAGATAGACTAATTCAAACTTTGAAGTTTTTCGTTAATTTTCGACATGTTTAAAAGGTACAAGACCCCTTAATGATTGAAGTATTGGCTAAAACAGTTTCATTCAGATAAATTATTTATATTAGTATCATGTTTATGAATAATCTATAGTGTTAAAAAGTTCACATTTTAAAAAATTTCTTTAACTCGTTTATAGTTAATTAAACCTTTGAGTAATGTTTGAATATGCACACGCAATTTGTTTTCATAAATTCTTGTGACACTTTGTGAGCTATTTTATTTATTTATAGCGGTTTAATAAACCAAAGCTGGATCTTATTGTGAAAAAATATTATTTTACACGAATTCATGATGAAACAACAACAATTTTTCATGTCGTAAATTTCAACACACATCCGTATTTCATACAATGTTGAAAAATATTGAGACTTTTGGTGTATTACAAAACAAGAATTCAAACTATTAAGAATATAAACCAAACATGAAATTATCTTTATAATAACTATCTGCATTTTCATAGAAATATGTAAAAAGGGAATGTAAAGTCGTAAGAACATGGAACGCTTAAATTTCGAAATATTGCTTGATTTACACTTAATGATTGAAGTACTGGCTAAAACAGTTTCATTTAGATAACTTATTTCTAGTAGTATCATGTTTATGATTAACCTATAGTGTTAAAAATTTCCAATTATAAAAGATTTCTCTAACTCAATTTTAGTTGTGAAATCTTGTAATATACACACACAAATTGTTTTCATAAATTCTTGTGACACTTTGAGTCGTTTTATTTATTTATAGCCGTTTAATGAACCAAAGGTGGATCTTAATGTGAAAAAATATTATTTTACATGCATTTATGAGGAATTTTTTTTTTTTTTTTTGATGTCGTCAATTTCAACATACCTATATGATACAATGTTAAAAAATATTAAGACTTTTGGTGTGTTACAATGCAAGAATTCAAATCATTAAGAATATAAACCAAACATGAAATTATCTTTATAATAACTGTCTCCTTTTTCATAGAAACATGTAAAAAGGGAATGTAAAGTCTTAGGAATATGGGACGCTTAAATTTCCAAATATTGCTTGTTTTACACTTAATGATTGAAATGTTGGCTAAAACAGTTTCATTTAGATAACTTATTTCTATTAGTATCATGTTTATGAGTAATCTATAGTGTTAAAAAGTTCACATTTTAAAAGATTTCTTTAACTCGATTATAGTTAATTAAATCTTTGAATAATGCTTGAATATGGACACACAGTTTGTGTTCATAAATTCTTGTGACACTTTGTGAGTTGTTTTATTTATTTATAGAGGTTTAATAAACCAAACGTGGATCTTATTGTGAAAAAATATTATTTTACATGGATTTATGAGAAAACAACAACAATTTTTCATGTCGTCAATTTCAACAAACCTATTTGATACAATGGTAAAAAATATTGAGACTTTTGGTGTAATATTGGTGTATTACAACGCAAGAATTCAAACCATTAAAAATATAAACCAAACATGAAATTATCTTTATAATAACTGTCTGCTTTTTCATAGAAACATTTAAAAAGGGAATGTAAGAACATGAAACGCTTAAATTTCCAAATATTTCTTGTTTTACACTTAATGATTGAAATGTAGGCTAAAACAGTTTCACTTAGATAACTTACTTCTATTAGTATCATGTTTATGAGTAATCTATAGTGTTAAAAAGTTAACATTTTAAAAGATTTCTTTTACTCGATTATATTTAATTAAATCTTTGAATAATGTTTGAATATGCACACACAGTTTGTTTTCATAAATTCTTGTGACACTTTGTGAGTTGTTTTATTTATTTATAGTGGTTTAATAAACCAAAGGTGGATATTATTGTGTAAAATTATTATTTTACATGGATTTATGAGGAAACAACAACAATTTTTCATGTCGTCAATTTCAACATATCTATTTGATACAATGTTGTGCAACTTATTTCTAGTAGTATCATGTTTATGATTAACCTATTATGTTAAAAAGTTCACATTTTAAAAGATTTCTTTAATTCGATTTTAGTTGTGAAATCTTGGAATATACCCACACAAATTGTTTTTCAAAGTTCTTGTGATATTTTGAGTCGTTTTATTTATTTTTAGCGGTTTAATGGACCAAAGGTGGATCTTAATGAGAAAGAAAAATTACATGAGGAAAAAATAAAAAAAAATTCATGTCGTCAATTTCAACATACCTATTTGATACAATGTTGAAAAATTTTAAGACTTTTGGTGTATTACAATGCAAGAATTCAAACCATTAAGAATATAAACCAAACATGCAGAAAAATACTGGCTTGGTACTGACAGGAGTTCCACAAAGTAAAATAAGATTTTGAAATATAAATTACACATTATCAGGTGCAATATTTCATCATGGTAAATTTACATCAAGGGGTCATCACACAGCTGTAATTCGATAGACAAACATTGGTTTAAAGCAGATGATACTAAAATCTATCAGTGTTCATGGCAAAGGTACAGTAAAGATATTTGCATTTTATTTTATAAAAAAAAAAAAAAAAAAAAAAAAAAAAAAAAAAAAAAAAACCAACCTAATCTTTTTTAGTACAGTTGACTCCCTCAGATCCGCAACTCTAAAATCCACACATCTTTACATATGTAAACAATGCAACTTTCAGATTTACGATCACAATTACAGAATTTTTTAGTTTTATTTCACCTTGTATGCATTTTAATATGCAATTCTTAATAGCATGATTGAGCTCATGTTTTTCCATGAAAGGAGCATAAATTTATTATTATTTTTTTTTAATCAAGATATTGTTGATACCACGGGTAATCACAATCAAGCTTTTTTTAGTTCTTATTATAATGATTTTGATGTGAATTAATGGAAAATGTGTCTCATCATTTTTATGTATATTAAAATATGCATTAATAATTATTTAATTAACCTTTACTTTTAATATTTTATTCAGTTTTTAAATTATCTTTTTACCCTTTTAGTTTATTACTTTGCTTAATTATTTTAATATTTTACTTTATACAATCATTCATTATAATTTTTATTGCATTATTGCTTCAAAAAATGTAAAAAATGTAAAAAAAGCAATGACCAGAAATCCACAAAATTCAAAATTCTGAACAACCTCTAGCCTCAAGCTCTGCGGATTTGAGGTAGTCTACTCTATAACAGACTGCAAATGTTATATATCAGCAATACACATCTTGTACAAAATGGCAGAGATGGAAGTGCGAGTTAGAATTGTTTGCCAATTATATTATATATGCATTGTTAATTTTCAAAAATATTTCTAAATTTTTAATATTTTATTTCTGAACGAAGTGGGCAACAATGAGCCGTTCCATTGGTGATGGTGACACCCCCCCCCCTTGTTTTGTGGATAATAGGAAGATAATATAGGGGGACCCGGGGTAAAATGGGTATGTTTTATATATTTTTTTATTATTTTACCAGACAATTTTGTTTTTTTTGAAAATTTAAAAGTATGAATGAAATGCTCACATATCTGACAATATTTAAATTTGGTAAAAACAAATTAGCAACATATATACTGGGATTGGCAGCCATTTTGTTTTTCAGAAGATAGAACAAAGTGTTTTTAGCAAAGGTAAAACTTCTTTCAAGAAAAATATACAGGAAAAATTTTAAAAATAAACTGCTTGGATTTTAAAGAAGAAGGATTTTTCTAATAGAAAACACAAAAAATGAGTAAATTTATTTACTCACAAAACTTTTATAGAATTTTTTGTGACATGAGATAAAGTGGGTGTAGGCCATCTTTTTTACGCGAGTTGAGGTCAAGATATGAATGTATGAAGATTGATCAAAATTGAAAGACCTTTGAGAGCAATTTGTTATCGATCCTATGTTTAAAACTGAAATTATGCTTTGGGCATAGGGCATTAGGCTATAAATTAGACGCGAACATGTGTTACCGACGCTACACCTTGGAATGTAAACATTAAAAATCGCTGTTAACAGACAATTTCTCAAAAATCACGTTAAATCAAAGTACCGTATTTTCGGCCATGAATTAAATTAAAACACATGTGCTAACTATACTAAATTATTGGGTGGATTAAAAAGGACAAACAGTAAAAATAGTCGAAGCAACCCATGGAATTTAAACCAGAGGTTCTCGCTGCAGTGAGTCCAATGATTGGTGAATGGGTCCTGGTGAAATTCAGTGTAAAGAAGTCTGTTCAAGAATACACAGATCATATTATTGATATCCCTGATGAAGATGAATACACTGTGAACTTTGCAGCAAAGTCATCTGCCGGATTATTTTATGTCTTCCCTGAGAAAGACGACATTGCAAATGTGCAGGCATCCTGAATTGTTAGGATGTTTATCTCAACCAAGCTGCACCAGTCGTTGCCAGTATACATTTTGTACATAAATTTTCATTCAGTTATAGTTAGTTAACTTTATAAAATGCTTTTAATGAAAAATACTTTTCAGTAAACTTAATTTCTCAATTTCCCTACACATACTCATGCTGATATCTACCTGCTTTTGAACTGCATTAAATTTAAAGAAAACTTTTAATATGAAACACTGTTAGAAACATGATTCAGAGCATGGACATAAATTGATGTGATAAATATCAGGAGCGGTGTGTGTGTGGGGTGGGGGGAATTGTAGGATAGGATTTGTCGGTACTTGCATCTTATTTCTATTAGTTTCATAACAGTGTTTTTATTTGTAAAGAAAAAATTTTAACAAACTGGAAGGGGCGGTGGTTTTCCCTACCTCCTCACCCCAGTTTACATATATGATTCAGACGATGAAGGTACAAAACTTTCAAATGATTTACACATTAATTATAATGTAATTCAACTTTAACCAGCATATACTCATTTTACCCCGGAGCACACCCATTTTACCCCGAACCACGGGGTAAATTGGGTATACACCGGGGTAAAACAGGTATAGCATTTACACCAAAATTAAAACAAAAAGGAAACAAAAATTATGTTTAATTTAGACCTAAGATACATAATGTAAATAATATTTAACAAAAACATGATTATATTTCATAAAGTTTCTGCTATGAAACATTAAAATTAAAAAAGCCATTTTTATACCCATTTTACCCCGGGTGACCCTATTCTTTATATGTATGTTTTCTCTTGTTTTTGCCCCCAAATGAGATATTAGCAAGCTGGATAAGTGGATAATATGATAATACCATATGTGTATTGTTAATAATGGAATTAGGGAAGTCTAATAAAGACAGTCGGGGAAAAATCGGGGAACTTTTTCTTTAAATTTCTGTAGACATAATATTATAACAATATTTACTTTAACCCTAGATCTACCGGGAATTTTATTCAAGTTTTAATAAAACGTTCTACACCAGAATTTTTATTTAAAACTATTTAACTTATTTATTTACCTTATTTTTGTCTGGTTTATATACTTAGTTTATTTTAAAGAAATTTCTGGTTTGAATGAATATTTTGTATGTACCTGTCGGGTCCAATGGACCCGTCTGGTAGACGGAGGGTTAAATAAAATAAATTTTTAACTATCTCCCGGGGACCCACATTACCAATCATATGTTCAGGTGTTTATTATGTTATAAAATAAATAAAATGTTACATCTTGCTTTCATCATGATTTTTTTTTTTTTGTTTTTCCAATAATTTTTATAGTATCATTTAAGTTTCGAAGCATTCAAATCTTAACTTTTGGATTATAATTCAGGATATGACACAGATTTTCATTTCTTTAATTCCATATTGAACTTGCTCTGTATATTTGAGGAATTTTTGTATAATATAGAGCTGCAGGTGAAAATTTCGACTGTTTTTAATTTTGATTTTCTATTTATATAAATATCTTTTTAATTTGAATACGATGAATTTTCTTTATTGTTATGTGAATAAATTAATAACGCTTATATTAACATTATAATGCTTATTTCATTTCTAATATTTACTTGTTATGTATTTTGGCATTTTTCTTATAAATGTGTGTCAATAAAAAGTATTGTATATTTTAATTAGCTTTTTTTTCTAATATGTTTTTGTAAGGTTGTGTGTTTTAGTTCCTGAAAAAAGTATTCTATTTTTCATGCACTTTTTGTAAAATTTTGGCATTTCACTAATTTTATTTTGTTTCTAGGAAAATGTAATCCAATTTTATCCATGAAGGTGTACTTTTTTAATCGTTTGATCATAAACCTCAAAAAAGTAATGATATCAATACAAAAACCAAAAGTTTGATGCAGCACTTTACTTTATGGCTATAGAAATCTGAAATATGGGTCTTAAAAATTCTGATATCAAATTTGAGTGACGCTGTGCTATTAAAATGAATTTATATATATATATTTAATTTTTCTTTTTTGTTGTAATTATTTTTAATCAGTGATGCTTTTTCCTTCAAAATATGAATTTTAAAAGATACTTAAAGATTTGTTAAAAAAGTACTTTACACATACTTATGTTTTGTCTTCTGAAATATATTTAGACATTGAAACATTTTTTTCAGTACACTATCAAATATGTCATACTTTTTCTCAGCTGTTGTTATGTATTTAATGTATTTAATTCAATAAATTAATTTATCTTTTGCGTTACGATATCCAGAACCATCGGTAAAATTTGTGTAAATGTTTTCTTTGCGTCACACTATCTATTTGAATACAATTTACTTAGTTTTGATACTATGACGCAAAATAAATATTTCAGAAATAAAACGAATGCAACCTCAAAGGATATTGTGTAGAAATGAAAATATATAGATTTTTATTTAAAAGGTACAAAATTTTCTTATAGTACTCACATTTACCTAAACTTTATAAATATATGCTTTACAAGTATTTATAATGAAATGTTTAAAAGTAATTTTATACTAGAAGCAAAAAAATATTTGTTTTTATTTATTAAATTCCATTTATTGAAAAATTCAGTATCGAAGTGACTTTTTAAATTGTTTTTCAAACTGCTTTCGGATATAAAAGGAATGCACTCTCAAAGGAAATTGTACCTAAGTGAAAATATATAAACTTTTATTTAAAAAGTGTAAAATTTTCTAACGAAATTAACATATAGTAAAATTTTATAAATTTATATGTTCTAAGAATTTATAATCAAATGTTTAAAAGTAATTTTGTACTAGATGCAGGAAATATTTTTTTAAACATTAAATTTTACTTATTGAAAAATGCAGTATCGAACTGACTTTTTAATTTATTTTTCATACTGCTTTCAGAAATAAAATGAATGCAATCTCAAAGGAAATTCTGCAGGGTGACACATAAATACTGTGACGGGATGAAAATGTCAATTTATTTTAATGTTTTTCGCGTTTTTGAGTTATAGTATTGCTTTATCCGTGTTCCCCGTGCTTTTCTTGTTAAGTAATTGCTATTTTAGCTGATATTAATTCACTGGTTTGAAGGAAAACATATTGTGCAAAGAAGGCCGGTCAGCCATCGAAGTCCACAACACGCTGAAAATGACAATTTCTGCGATCGCCAAAGCTCTAAAATTGCACCAGGAACAAGTCCATCTCGCCGTCAAATGTTTTAAAGAGACTGGAGGGATCGAAGACCGTCAACGAAGAGGAAGACCGTGATTAGCAAGGATATAGCGTACACAAACAGGGTCAAGAAGAAAATCCAGCCAAATCTACAAAGAAACATACGAAAAATAGCCAAGGAGCACAATGTCGACCCCGAATACTGGCGAATACTCTTCAAAGAAGAATATCTGCAGCTCGTCCCGTAAACTGGCAAAAGGACACAATCTCATTGACCAAATGAAAGCGTCAAGGCTGGAAAAGTGGAAGAAGATGAAGTCCCTGTGCCACGGCGACGCCCTGAACCGAGGAAAATATTTTTATGGTCCAACATTTCCTGAACTCGCAAATCCAATGCGAGTTGCTTTACAAAGGATCTCCGCGCATGGTGAATGTGGAAAAGTTATTTCCTGGGGTCTGTGAGGGTATGGGTGGTAATTCCGGAATGGGAAAGACAAAACTCTTCTTCGTCCTTTGGGACAAAATCAAAGCGGAGGCGTGTCTGAAGCTAACTTCAGACAGCAGAGAGGTCCCCTACGCCGAAAGGAAAGCGAAGAACTTCGACTGGAGGTTTCAGCACGTCTACCCACGGAACGAAGAAGACACTGTAGGGGGTTCGAGGCCAATTTCTCGTGATTTTGGACGAAGGATGTTTGCACCTCACACTTCTCTGATTTGAACCCTATGGACTTCGCTGTTTGGAGAATCCTGGAGATAAAAACGTACGCAATCAAGCACAAGTCCCTGTATTCCCTGAAACGCGTTGTGGAAAAAGCACGGTCGGAAATCACGCCGGTAACAGTGGCGGCTATCTTGATGAATTTACAGAATCGTCTAGACGCCTGCATCGCCACTAGAGAAAGTCATTTCGAATGATTTTGATTACTTCCTGTACAAATTTTTCCCCTCTTTCGAATGGTAAACAAAACTAGTTGTTTTGTTCATTCAGTGAAAAGTTATGGTATTTTATTAGCATCACAGTATTTATGTGTCACCCTTTAGAGAAAACCCAATATATGATTTTTTATTTAAAAGGTATAAATTTTTCTTACGAAATTCACATTTACCAAAATTTTATAAATTTATTTGTTCTAAGAATTTATAATAAAATGGTTAAAAGTAAAATTATATTAGAAGCAGGAAAGATTTTTTTTAATCAATAAATTTTACTTATTTAAAAATTCAGTAAGTTGACTTTTTAATTTGATTTTCACACTGCTTTCAGAAATAAAATGAATGCAATCTCAAAAGTAATTGTACCGGAATGAAAATATATAAACTTTTATTTCGAAGGTAATTTTCTTATAAAATTCACATGTTTATACAAATCAACGTGAAAAATCAATGTAATCATTTGAATATACAAGGATATTTTTAAATCTCCGGTGTTTACTGGCAACTGTTTAGAGAATTGATAAACGAAATATGACCTTCATTTTTGAAATTTCACATTTTTCGACCCAAACAAAAGTGTATTTTATAGCAGAATATGCTTAGATTTAATAAATTTTAAAGAAAAGTAACATGGAAAGATTTTTTATGCAAATATGTTTCATTTTTATTTTTAGAGAACGAGTAAATTGCTTTAAAAATAAGGTATAGGTAACGGAGATTGTTTTAAAGTTTAAATTTCTCAACTTTCAAAAAATCAAGTATCTTAACGTAAATGGATTTTAATATGATGATCACAAATATTTGAAAAATTTTGCAATTTGAGTAATACGTCTAAAACTGAAAATTTAGACGTTAGCTGTAGCGAGCAACAATAAGGAGGGTCATCCTGCATATTAGAATTTAAAAACGCAAATAGTAAACGTTTATTTTTCGGGGAAAAATTACATCAAATTTAATATGCAAAAAGTCTATTTTTAAGAACAAATCACACATCAACGTACGTTAAATGTATTTATATTTTCCTAAAAGGATAGGTGCATGAGAGGTTTGTTATTTTTGTAAAATATACTATCGATTTTTTAAACTTTGTTTTCATAAACATTTAAATAAATCCAATAGTCCCGTGAAAATGAAAGCAATTCTTCCAAAACTCGGCATAAACAGGATTTAAAAAAATCTGTCGCTGTTTCTAAATTGAAATCTGATTGCTTTTTCCAAAAATAGAAACACTCTAGTTATTTTCTCATCAGGAGAATAAAAGCATATTTTCCAACCTGAATCTTTAATTATTTAGGAATGTGAATTTCTGGCTGTTTCTTTGAAAGTATTTTTTAGCAAATTTTCAATCTCTTTTTCACACGCAGTTTTTTTTTTTTTTGTTATAATATAGCCCTTTTTTGGCAGAATAAAATAAATTCTAGAAAGTACAATAAGCAATTTGAGAATCGAGTTCAGGAAGCTGTGATGAATTAAATAAATTGAGATTTTTATTTCAAACGCTTTGACATAATTTATTTTTTATATAATAAAAAAATGGAATGAAATAATATATTTGAATAATGAACAATTTCTTAAAGAAAGACACACAACCTTGCTTAAGGGGTCTCAGGACTCTTAAAGCATTAAAATTTTCGAAATTTAAATTTTGTTAGATGTTAAACTCCTATCTTTTCTGAACATTTTGATACAATTTTTTCCTTGAAATTCCTATTAGAACTGAAGTTATGACTTTTACATTTATACACGTTCAATAGCTGAAGCGTCGTTTCGGAAACTTAGAAGCCATTTTTCTCCAAATGACGTTTTTGGGCATAATGCGCACGGTATCTCAAAAACTTATGAATATTTTTTCATGAAATTTTCAAAACATATGTTTCATGTTAGTCTGTATAAACTGAACCTAAAATGTCCTTTTTATTGTTCAAAACAATTTTTTTCAGGTGATTATACTGTTGAAATTCTTTTAATTTTGCATTAGCTAAATACAACTTTGTATTAAAAATATAAAAAAGCTTTAAATGCAAATTTATTTAGGTTCCGGGTATTTATTACAGTCAGAAGTATAAGTAGGCACCAAGATTTTCATTCTAGTTGCAATACTTATTTTGTAATCGTGCGCATAAGCTGCTATGCCGATTTTTTGCTCGCCAAATGTCTGACAGTTTGGAGACCCCTGTAAATGCTAATTCTGCATCTTATAATTTTTTAAATACATGAAATGAAAGAACATACTTATATATTTTATTCCAATTAAAATTGTGTCTTAAAACCAAATACATTTTAAGATATTAAATGTTGAAAATGGTCTTTTCTTTTCATTTTTTCCAATTTTAAGAGTCCTGAGACCCCTTAATGGTACACAAAACACGAACTTAAATAAGCTAAAAGTTAAATTCTACGTTTCGAGTTCTTATTACAGCCGTCTTCAGGAAAAATATGATGGTAAAATGGCTAAAAGCTCAGAGATGAAGGCTTTCTGTGCGAGAGACAATTTGCCGAACATTGACTAAAGATATGAAAACAAAAATGCAGTGGTGCCATCCAGTGAAAATAAATACTTATTAATGAAATGAGTCTAAATAAATCAGAAGTTCGATTGAAGAAACCACAAGTGTCGCCATCTACGCATGAGGGTGAGAACTACATTCAACAAAGTTTTCATTCAAGTTTTTGGCAACATGATTCATGTTTAATTTGAAATATTGCCATTAGATGCAGAATTATGACTTTATGATATTATGCCAGATTTTTGGAATATTATAGGATAAATTATCGTTACTAGGTTTATTATCACGTGCAATGATTTCAACTGATTCTCTAATTTTACTTTCAAAAGGGTTATTGCACGGAACAATAACTTTTGCTTCATCAAAGTTAATATAGCAGACTTCATTAGCCGCAAGTAGAATCTAGAAAGAGCTGTATTCTGTTTACGTTGTTTAATGTCCCTGTGATGCTGCATAATCCTTATTGAAGACTTACGTTTTGTCATGCCGATGTAAACTTTTTTAACATTATTACAAAAATGATAGGGATTTCATATATGCCATATTTTTGAACCATGGGGATCCTGTCGATCTTATAACTGAAGATGGCTGTATAAAGAGCTCGAAACGTAGAATTTAAATTTTAGCTCATTAAAGTTCGTGTTTTGTGTACCCTTAAGCAAGGTTGTGTGTCTTTATTTAATATATTTTGTGGTGCAATTGTCCAGTATGTGTTAATAATAATTTCCTATTGTAAAAAATAGAGAAAATGTTGCAATACATTTATTTAAATTTTCAGAATTATGGGTGTCTGCTTCCTGCCAACTATGCTCGCCAACTCCCTTTCAGAATCCGCAGCCTCTATAAACAATGTAATGTTTTTAAAATATTACGCGGTTACGGGAGATTGGATGATATTATCACGAAGGACGACGATCTTCTGTAATCCGGTTTTCATGCTTTTTCGTTTGAATAGGTTATTTTCCAGTTACCATGAACTCGTCCACTGCTCTCGCGACAACTGATTGCTGTTTTTGTGTTTGATGACTAAGATGAATTACACATTTGTATATCAGCTTGGAAAAAATGGTTAGGTTAAAAATGTCGCTGCCTCTTGGATTTTTATATCGAGGCTATGGAAAATATTCTGCCTTTGGTTTCGAGATTACAAAACTCCGTCAGCTTGGGAATGGCCCCTATTCTTCCTGCCGGTTTGAGCAACGCCCCCTAGATATTTGAGAAAGTCTTGACATGCATCACGAAAACGTCACACAAAGCAGGCAAAACAAAGAAAAAAAGATCATACATTGGCTCGTAGATATCCACGATCCAAAGAACTATCTTATTTCTTTGTTTTGCCTGCTTTGTTTGACGTTTTCGTGACGGGTGTCAAGGCTTTCTTAAATATCTAGGGGTGTTGGTTCGAGGCCATTAAAAAATCAGCTCTTTTAGAAAAAAAATTCGAAAAACCTTTCCATTGGAAAGCTTTACGATCTTCAAGAATTCACTTTTTTTTTTTTATTCTACTAATGAAAGGATTCAAATGTGTGAAATAGATCTAAATATTATAAGGAATATTAATTTTATTTCAGATTAATTTTGTATCTATTATCGAATTTATTAGAAATATAACGTTAAAATAAATTAGGTTATAGCCAATGCCCTTATAAATGAATGAAATTTAAAGTGTTTAAATTGATATTTATTTATAAGTTACGTAAATTATACATTTTTTACTTAAATATGCTTTTGCTTCAGGATTTCAATGTTAATTTTTAGTGTTTAAAAACTTTTTCATTTAAAATCTGCAAATCATGTTTTTAACAAATTTTTCATTGTTTAATAATAAAATAAATAATGAATATGCTTATATTGAAATTAATTTTGTTTCTAAGCTTATAAATGTGACAATTAAATAATGTTGCATAAAGAAATCGTGTAAAAAACCTTGGTGAATGCAAAGTTTAAAATAACAATCACGCCGCCATTTTACATAATGTAACGTCATGGGGACACTTTCCATATCATGCAGAACAGCGAGATTGAAAAGCACTACGTTTTGAAACTTTACCCTTATATTTGATGTTTAGATCGAATTTTATATATTATCAGGAACACATATAGCTTACGCATGAATTCGCATCTTTATTTTAATGCACCATTGTGCATATTTTCATGAAATTTTCAAAATTTAAATTGTTTATTTTAATTAATATAGGGGAGACTAGAGAGGGTTGACCCACTTTTTACAAAATGATTTTTTGTTATTTAAATATTGAACCCAGAATAAAGTTTTACATGTCATTTTATTTGTTATATAATCAGATATCAAAATAAAATTGCTACATAAGTGTAACATATAAGAATTTTGAAAAATGATTGATTTTATTCATGAAAAAATAATGGGTCTAGGCTCCCCACATATAGAAGGGTTGACCCACTATATGGGAGGCTTGACCCACTTTGTTTTATATTTCACTATTTGTGAAGAGAAATAAAATCAGTTTTAAAAAAGCAAAATAACTTTATTCTACATGCTTTAATTATTATGAAAAAATATTTTTTTTTAATATGAGGCTTAAACAAAACTCTTAAGAAGCAATCGCAAGTCAGAGGAGAAAAAATTTGTTTTAAACAAGATTTTGTCTGAGCAGGTATAATTGTACAGCGGGGAAAATGAAATTTTAACATTTAAGGCAGTATTCTGTTAGAGACAAGTTCCGTTTTCATAGTGTTTCATGCTATTATGTCCGGATTTAGGAGCCACTGTCAGGCTGTTTTTATCTCCTAGTTCTATACTTTATGACACTCGATCTGACAAATCTAGTTGTCACATAGTTTGGCTTCATCTCACTGTATTCACCCCGGTGAAACTTTTTCTACATACCTTCCTAAAGTTTTTCAATCGATGCTTATTTTTTTTTTTTTTTTTTTTTTTTTTTTTTTTTTTTTTTTTGCAACTGCAGAGCACTTTACTTATCATTAACATGATTTAAAACTTTAAGGGACAAAGTACTTTCAGTAATAAAATGTTGAAATAAATGACTGGCACTGGAATTTATGAATAAATTTATTTGGAAATAAGAAAAAAGGCTACATTTCACATACAGGTTAAATGAAAAGATTTTAGCAAAATTCTGGTGTCAATCTGATTTTTCGGAATTAAAATTAAGTGGTTTATAAACATACCACTGCCTCTCAAAGGGTTAAGACTGCTGCTTTCATCCTTTCTAGTCCTTTCTAATTTTCCCATCGTTTCTATTTACATATTGTAAGCAATATTTAAATGAAAAAAAAGTTCTTATTAACTCTCCCATTTTCTACAAATTTTTTACAATTTTCTACAGTCAGTTTTAAACATTTTCTTTTCCATCACACCATTTTACTGAAGCTTTACAGAATAAATTTACATTATTTTATGAATACACCATTAACTTTTCATTATGCACAGTGTATAATAAAAAGATTTCCAAAAACACTTAATTAAGGGAACCTTTAACATCTGGTCAACCCTCCCTCACACTGACTGGGTCAAGCCTCCCTACATAGACCTTTTCTAAAGAATACCACATTGTTATGTTAAGCCTAACTTACTGTACAGTCTTTATGCCTGAAATGAAAGCTCGATATTTCTGCATTATTTTAAACCTACTTATTTAAATTTCTGTGATATAATTTATTTGAAAAAAGCTTACAAAACATTTCTGAAAAACACAATTTTTAGGTTGAAAACGCCTCACAGTTGATGTTTTCCCCACCTATTTCGATTATCTCTATGAAACGAAGACTGTTGTTTGAGTATTTCAGTAGTTGACACCTATTGATAAAACTCTGAAATTCTTTTAAATATGAAAATTGATGGGTGGGCCAAGCCTCCCGTATGGTCAACCGTCCCTAGTCTTCCCTATATATATATGAATTTTCTATAGGTATTTATCGAATAGTAACTCGTACAAAATAAATCTAAAGTATTTTACCAATGCAATTTGCTGCATTTATGGTGCATGCAGCATTGAAATATACAGGGTGATTCAGCTCGTCGGTGACAAACTTTAAGGATCGATAGAGCACACCTAGACGAACATTTTTGAATAGGGAATGTAGGGTCCCTGACGCGATGGTAAGGCGCTAGGCGCTTTCGAAAATTTGGGTGCCGAAATTCGAAACGTCATAAAAACTAGGGAAATGGTTAGATTTTCTTGCTTGTTGCGTCGAAATGATTCTGTTTGTTTAGACTTTCTTCAGTACCAATTTGATAAGCGTATCTCTTAAAACATGGATAGGGGGCGCTGCAGACTTTGGAGAGCTAGACAACAACTTTAAGCCCGTTATTTTGATAATTTAACACATGCTCGCCAAAGTTTATACTCTAACTTAAAGTTTGAACCCAAAAGTAGAGCCCTGCAAAAAGCGTAAGAGCCGGAATAAAATGTCAAAGTACAGGGTGGTCGAAACTCGAAGGCTCCTAAGAGATAAACAAACAGATTTCTTGACTTATGGCATGCATTTTCATGATTCTGTTTGCTGGGGCTCTCTGAAACTCAGTTGAACGGTACAAAAAGAAACATCGATAGGGGGCGCTTTGGGCAAAAAACATAATTCGTTGACATTTCGGACGCTAACTGGAAACGGGGCGCTACGATCAGTTAGTAATAATGAAAACACATTTTCTACCTCTGCTCAACACTTCTGAATAAATTTAGACCAAAAACATCAATGATACTGGAAATTTATTTACAAAAAATAACACTACAGAAGATGCTCGAAATTTCGACCTTGGGCCATGATGCAGGCTTCGCACCTCCGTCGCATTGAGGAGTGTGTGTTTCCAACAATGCCAGGAGTATCTCTGATCTGCCCTGCAGCTGCCACAAGTTCTTCAGCACTGCTGACAGGTGTATGGTATACCTCGGCCTTCAGGTAACCCCAAAGGAAGAAATCCAAGCAGGTGAGGTCTGGTGATCGGGCAGGCCAGTGAACTGGACCCCCACGCCCGATCCACCGCTGGCCATACCTTGCGTTTAGATGGAGACGCACGTCGTTCGTGTAATGGGCCGGAGCTCCATCGTGCTGGAACCACATCTGGCGACGCGAACCTTCGGGTACGTGCGCCTCATCCAGAAGCTGCGGCAGCACTTGATCCAGGAAAATCAGGTAATTTCCACCTGTCAGCCGTTCAGGTAACAAATAAGGGCCAATGAGGCAATCCCCCAGAATGCCGGCCCACACATTTACTGAGAAACGCTCCTGGGCTGCTCGGCTTCTGGTTTCATGTGGATTTTCATCACACCACACATGACTGTTGTGGGCGTTCCACATTCCCTCCCGGCTGAAGGTGGACTCGTCCGTAAACAAAATGCTGTTTACAAAACGGGGATCCCTGGATCTCATCGCCAAGTACCATCTTGAGAATTCCACTCGAGGGCCAAAATCCTGCTCTCTGAGCAACTGCACCCGCTGGATGTGGTAGGGGTGCAGATTCCGGGAACGTAAGATGCGCCACGCAGTTGCTTGCGAAATGCCAACATGTCTGGCGATATCTCTCGTGCTAAGACCTGGGTTGTCCTCAACCAGGTTAAGCACAGCCTCTTCGTTGTCGGGGGTGCTCACTGATCGCTCCCGTTCAGGCCTGCCTCCGTCGAAAGATCCCGTTGTGGACAACCTCTGGTGTACTCGAGCGAAGAAGGCATGGCAGGGGATTTGCCTGTTGGGGTAACGCTCGGCGTACAACCGCTGAGCGGCTCGTCCATTACAACCAGCAGCGCCATACGCCAAATGCATGTCAGCCAATTCAGAGTTTGTGTACCGTTCCATCCTACTACCGATCTGCAGACAAGTAACCCGAAGCTTAAGTAGGTACCGCACGTTCAAAAGACGTGTCTGCGCATACAACTACGTCATCTCGCGTTGTCGTCTACGCATTACGTATCTTTTGCATATCGATATGGTACGATATCTTTTGCATAAATCAGCAAAAAGCACCTTATGTAAATTTTATTGCGCGCATTGTGCATGATTGAAACCAGCTATGTTTGTTAAAAAAAACAAACAAACTGCAGTTTTAATAGCTTCTTATGATAAGTAAATTACTCTCTTGTTTTGTTTCTAACTGATCGTAGCGCCCCGTTTCCAGTTAGCGTCCGAAATGTCAACGAATTATGTTTTTTGACCAAAGCGCCCCCTATCGATGTTTCTTTTTGTACCGTTCAACTGAGTTTCAGAGAGCCCCAGCAAACAGAATCATGAAAATGCATGCCATAAGTCAAGAAATCTGTTTGTTTATCTCCTAGGAGCCTTCGAGTTTCGACCACCCTGTACTTTGACATTTTATTCCGGCTCTTACGCTTTTTGCAGGGCTCTACTTTTGGGTTCAAACTTTAAGTTAGAGTATAAACTTTGGCGAGCATGTGTTAAATTATCAAAATAACGGGCTTAAAGTTGTTGTCTAGCTCTCCAAAGTCTGCAGCGCCCCCTATCCATGTTTTAAGAGATACGCTTATCAAATTGGTACTGAAGAAAGTCTAAACAAACAGAATCATTTCGACGCAACAAGCAAGAAAATCTAACCATTTCCCTAGTTTTTATGACGTTTCGAATTTCGGCACCCAAATTTTCGAAAGCGCCTAGCGCCTTACCATCGCGTCAGGGACCCTACATTCCCTATTCAAAAATGTTCGTCTAGGTGTGCTCTATCGATCCTTAAAGTTTGTCACCGACGAGCTGAATCACCCTGTATAAACAAATTTGCTAGAAGCTTTACTTTTATGAAATGTTATTCCCATTGTGACGTCACATGAATATCGTCCATGCGAAATTTGTTTTAACTTTATAGTTTTAACATATGGCGTAATCTCTATCATTAAAACGACTTTGGGTGTAATAATTTTATTATTTAAAGGCTTTCATTCTTTTTTAATTATCCATGTGTAAAAACATTTTATGACGTAATTTTCCACCATTCCCTGCTTAAACAAAAGATCATTTAATTTATTTTAAAGTTTTCTTTCTATTTTTAAATTTTACGTATAAATACAGTTTTTTTTCACTGAAATGAAATATTCTTTGCTCTGTTTTAAAATTTGGCAACAGTTTACACAATTAATTTTTTCTAAATATTGAATAAATATCCATTAAAATAATGAAAATATGAATAACAAACTTAACAAAAAAATAAAATTAGTTAAATTAAGAAAATAATTGCAAACTGCACACCATCAGAATGTCAAGCACATCACTATAAAAGATATTTTAACAGCTAGTCATATTTTTTGTTTTTATAAAACTTTTTTAACGGAACTATTTTGACCGTCTTCAACATTAAATAACTCTTAAAATAATTCTCTTGAAAACTCTCTGCTTCAGTTGAAAAATGTCTGCTGTGTTTATCATACATTTTTCCATAATGCTACCAATTTTCACATTTTTGTTTGCTATAGTGTTCTCAATATTAGCCTAGAAAGACAAAACAAAAACCTAAGCTAACAAAAAAATCTTTTTATCTGTGGCGGCCACAGAGTTAGTTACTTTTTAGGTAGCTTTCATTACAAAAAGCTACCTATTGCAGCCGTTCGGAGGAAAGAGATTTCAAAAAATTTTGGTATATTTTCATCGATCATGACCCCCCAGACCCCGAAACCACCCTCCGTTCAAAATTGATATATATATATATATATCTGACCTATGTCACACTCTAACTCTCGTAATTATGAACCGATTTCGATGTAATTCGGTGTGTACATAGTACATACAAATGTCTCGACCGAGTTCGTTGGCCAGCTTCATCCGCCGTTTTGTTTCAGAATGGCGGCCATTTAAAATGTTTAATAAATTTAAAATTTGAAATGTGGTACCAAAAAGATAAAAATGGAAAAATATTTTTTTCTTATGTATTTGACCTTTATACAAAGATTCCGGAGCAGTTTTTGTTTCGTCTATATCTTAAAAAATGGCTGAGTTATAGCATTTTGAATTTCTAGCGTGGCTGACATTTTGAAACGTCCCGAATTTTGTCACGCGATAAAAGGCGTATTTATGAACCGATTTCGATGTAATTTCGTTTATACATAGTACATACCAATGCCTCGACCGAGTTCGTTGGCCAACTTTATCCGCCATTTTGTTTCAAAATGGCGGTCAATTATGTGTGCCAGCTATGTGTGCCAATTATATGTTGTCATGAATCACAATTTTATGCATGCAGTTCAAATTCAATTTTATTTTATCATTTAATTTCATTTTTTTTTAATTTAGTTACTTTTTAGGTAGCTTTAGAGTTAGTTACTTTTTAGGTAGCTTTCATTACAAAAAGCTACCTATTGCAGCCGTTCGGAAGAAAGCGATTTCAAAAAATTTTGGTATATTTTCATCGATCATGACCCCCAGACCCCGAAACCACCCTCCGTTCAAAATTGATATATATATATATATATATATATGACCTATGTCACACTGTAACTCTCGTAGTTATGAACAGATTTGGATGTAATTCGGTGTGTACATGGTACATACCAATGTCTCGACCGGGTTCGTTGGCTGTCTTCATCCGCCATCTTGTTTAAAAATGGCGGCCATTTAAATTTTTAAGAAAAATTTAAATTTGAAATGTGGTACCAAAAAATTGAAAATTGAAAAAATATTTTCTTCTTATGTGTTTTACCTTGATAAAACGATTCGGGAGCAGTTTTTTTTCGTCTATATCTTAAGAAATTGCTGAGTTATAGCATTTTGCATTTCTAGCGTGGCTGACATTTTGAAACGTCCTGATTTTTGTCACGTAATAACAGGCTTATTTATGAACCGATTTGGATGTACCTTGGTGTGTACATAGTACATACAAATATCTCGACCGAAATCGTTGGCCAGCTTCATCCGCCATCTTGTTTCAAAATGGCGGTCATTTAAAAATATTTAAAAAATAAAACAATTAAAATGAGATACCAAAAAAATGGGAAATGAAAAAAAATTTTTTTGTATGTGTTTGACCTTAATACAAAGATTCCGGAACAGTTTTTGTTTCGTCTATATCTAAAAAAATGGCTGAGTAATAGCATTTTGAATTTCTATTGTGGCTGACATTTTAAAACGACCTGCTTTTTGTCACGCGATAACAGGCGTATTTATGAACCGATTTGAATGTAACTTGGTCTGTACATAGTACATACCAATGTCTCGACCGAGTTCGTTGGCCAGCTTCATTCGCCTTTCTTGTTTCAAAAGCGTTGCCATTTAAAAATAAATTAAATTTAAAATTTAAAATGAGCAGATATTAAAAAATTGGAAAATGAAAAAGATTTTTTTATGTGTTTGGCCTTGATACAAAGATTCCGGAGCAGTTTTTGTTTCTAAAAATTTGTTCTTTTGTTTATATCTTAAAAAATGGTTGAATTATAGCACTTTGAATTTCTAGCATGGCTAACATTTTGAAACGATCTTGTATTTGTCACGCGATAACACAAGTATTCGCCTATTTCGATGTAAGAAGGCATGTGGATAGGATACATCAATTCCTCGGCCAAGTTCGCTGGCCAGATTCATCAGCCATCTTGTTTCAAAATGGCGGCCATTAAATAAAAAAAAAAATATTTATATTTAAAGTGAGGTGCAAAAAAATTCGAAATTGAAAAAGGTTTCTTTCTTAAGTATTTGACCTTGATATAAGGATTCAGGAGCATTTTTGTTTGTCTTTACCTTAAAAAATGGCTCAGATATAGCAGTTTCAATTTCTATTGTGGGTGACATTTTGAAAAATCTGATTTTTTGCATGCGACAGCACTCGTATATATCAACCGATTCCGATGTGAGTGAGCATGAGCACAGCAATTACTAAGGTCTCGACCAAGTTCACTGATTAGCCTCATCCACCATGTTGTCTTAAAATGGCAGGCACTTTAAGAAATCGCCGAATTTGGCAGCCAAATATAAGTTACTTTAAAGAAAAGCAGCTTGGATAAAGCTGACTAATTTCGCGAAATTCTCCTTCATTATATTGATAAAAATTAGTATTGAATCTCCTATATTCGGTTTCCACTAAATTGAGCTTCGTGTGTTTGAATGATATAAGTTGGCTTTTTTAAAATAAGGAATATGAAAGCTACCTCTTCCTCCCGGCACTGGCCGGAAGGACTTTTTTAGAGTAGAGAGATTTATGCATTAATTTTATGAAAAATTCAAAACAGTAAATGGAACATTTTTCTAAGTGTACTTTCTTTATTTATCTTTGGTGTTAAGGCATGCAATTTGTTTTTATGATCAAACTTTTTTCATAATAGTAAATGTTACAGTCATAGAAAGGAAAATATGGGATAAAAATAGCTTTATAACCAACGATTACAGTTTTGTTACTGAGAAACGAGATAGAAATATTAAATTCTGCACAAAACTGTTAAACATTCCTTTAAATGAAGCAAAAAAAAAAAAAAAAAAAAAAAAAAAAAAAACTGTAAAAAAGTGAAAAAATTAAGAAAAAACGTTTAAGTTGAAAAAAACTTTCTTTCTTTTTAAAAGAAATATAATATGCATTTTTTAAAAATTTTATTAATGTATTGGTTTTTTTTAATTCTATGAATTTGATAATGATTAAATGAAAAATATATAATCCAAATTATTATTTCAACTTTGGAAAAAAAATGTTATCGTGCATATATGAAATGTAATAAAATAATAATTAAGTGAATAAATAAATAAAATGCAAAGCATAAACTGCTTCCCATTTAAAATAAATATGTTCGTTTGACGTTTTAGAGATATTTTAAATAATAAAGATTTCTAAAGTGATCTAAGTAATCTATAATAATATTGTAAAGAAGTAACGTTTGTTTGTATGGGCTGATCCCTGGAACTACCGAACCGATTTCAAACGTAATGGTGCAAATTGACAATGATAGCTCTGTTCTACACTGTTAAATATTTGCAGCATTCTGGCAGGTCATTCGACCGTTTTTTGAAAAAACGGTTACACAACCGTGAATTTAACACTATTCTTACCATATTATTGGCCATTTTATGGTCAAAATATAGTTAAATTATTGTTATGAAACCGTTTTTTCAAAAAATGGTCGAATGACCTGCCAGAATGCTGCAAAATTTTTAACAGTGTACTAACATAGGCTATATTTCATGTGTGTGCGACTACCCCCCATTTAGTTGCAGGAGTAAAAAATCTTCCAAGAATGAGATTTCTGCGATACGGGAAAGCCTAGAAATTCGTAAGGTAGTTATTCATAAGTTGTAAATGCTCTCTAAGAACAGTTTCTAAAGAATTTGAAATTTAAAAGGGTGAAAAAGAGCAAGTTTTAAATTAGAACTTCTGTGCAATTGTTAAAGATAGAAGATTGAAATTTGGCATAATAGATACTTATAACATATAAAATATCTAAGAACAGTTTCTAAAAAAATCGAAACTAAAAAGAGTGAAATGAGCGAAAAGGCCTCTAAAATTGTTTTACATTACGGTTTATATGAAATCTCAGAAATACCAAACTGATTTCAAAAGTAATGGTGGAAAATTGATGGTGAAGTCTCTTCCACAAAATAAGCTATATATTATGTTTTCCGCGGTACGGCCACCACGCGGTTGTAGGAGAGAAAATGTTCTAAAATTACGATTTTGGGGATACTGAAGTGGCTAGAAACATTAAGTATATGATGATATATATTTACAAGATGTAAATGTAGAAAAAAAAAAATTTTTTAAGCAATTTCTTACTATTTCGGTTCCATTCACCATCTATTTTCCTATTGGCTGCTACCTGCAATCCCCAAGTTTTCCTATTGTTTAATAAACCTTTAACTTGAATCCCCATATGAGCAAATTTCCGCCTTCCTTAGCACTGGGGACTGTATGATATGTGCTACTGAAACCGGTATGATTAAAATTTAAAATTATTGGTGCTTTTAACTTTTATATTTTTACCTGTCTATTATATCGCACCAAGCTACTTCTTTATAATTATACATATTTAGTACTTTTCTTTATTACTTTTTTTTTACTGAGTAAATTGCTTTCAAACTAAATATGGCATGACGAATCAAATGAAATGCAGAAATAGAGCGGTTCGTCTTAAGACTTTCAAAAATTTATATGAAAATTAAAATGCATACAGCCTCAAGTATAAGCAGCTTCAATCTGCGGATTTTTAGTATTAAAGATGTGGTTACAGATTTTTTTTTGACCTACTGTATTTATGATGCTAGATTAAAGAGAAGCTATGACTCTGTACACATGTAACCAACATTAAATTATTATTCTTTTTACATTTTCAATGAATATATAGTGAAAAGAGCAGGGTAAAATTGGATAACTTTCATTAGTTGCTTCTTGATAACAGAATTTTTAACACAATTTAATGAGAGTAGCTATTCCGTATCTAATCATTATAGTATAAGATTGCATGGACAGATTAATCTTACAGGAAATGAAACAGTTTGGGCTTCCTTTTGTAAAAATACACTTTAATTCTATTTTACAACTTTTACAATGGAATTTAACAATATTTAAATAATAAGTCTAATGATGTATTATTTACAGACAAAGTAATAATTATTTTGATTTCACCTCGAAGAATTTTGTTGAATCTTTTAAACAGAACAACATATTTTATTTTTAAAATTTAAGGGCGTACTCAAATCCATACTGCTTATTTTCGAATTCCTTTTTAATGTCATTTTTTCTTTCCAATACATCCAATTGGCAGGTTCTCTTCTTTAGAAACTATATAGTGTGCCGTATTGGTCAATTTTTTTTTTTTATAAAAGCAGAATAAATTTTAAAAAATGCTGTCAAAGTGGCCATTTTGAACCAAATTTTCAGAAGCTATAGTGCTGGAAACGAAAAAAAATGATTGTACTGAGAAAATAATTGTTTATATATCAAGTTCTAATTAATTGAAAGGAAAATAAAAACATAGGTCACTTTCTAAATCTCTTTAAAATTCATGTCAGTAACTTTCATGTTTTTATTTTTAAAAATGAGTCTTAAACTCTGTCAGAAATTTTCGAGTTGTTGAGCTTTAACAAATTTTTTGTTTGAATACCGCCTTCACTTAGGATTTTAACTAACAATATGTGAATTCTAAATTTAATGATTTAATATTTAAAAATTAAATGATGATTTATGAAAATTAAATGATATTAAAAATATTTGTCTTCATTGCAATGTGATAAAATCCAGAACAGAAAGTCACATCTCTGCCAGCTTTAGAAAAATTATAATCATTCTTGTCCAATTTTCGAATGCCTTTTCCAAAAGCATTGTTTACCGCCTATATTTTTTTACTATTTTCAGATATCCGATATTATCCTACGTTAGATAGTTGTGGGATATAAATCCTTAAGGCATGTCAGACAAACACTAACATATAAAATATAATCAGCAACTTCAAATGTGTAAATTTTTAAAATTTTTGAAAATTCTAAACATAAAAAAAAGAAAATTGACAAAATAAACTTTCCAACACAGAAACTAAACACATATCAATACGGATATATCGAAATGACCACTTTTACTTCTTGGCTAGAGTTTAGTATTTAATTATTATCAGAAAGATTGCTGCACAAATCAAGGCAAAATTGAAATATTTGGTTATCCGTCTGTACGGTTTATCTACTTTTCCAAACTGCTTTGAAATTGATTACAATAGATTCAAAAACATTGTAAGTGGTTAATTCAGGGAAGTTACACAAATATAATATATATGCAAACGATTGCTTGGATGAAATTTAAAAAATAGGGTTATATGAATAATATCAGAACATTTTATTTCATGTATATTTAAGAAAATTTGTAAAACATCTATCAAAAAGCGATATAAGACGTTATGCTGTGTTATAAAAGAAATTTTAATTTGTATGACTTTATTTTTCATTTATCATTTTTATAAGATTTTTGACATTCAGAAAAATAACTGTGAAACAATGCCGCAGATTTCTTCACTGCAAATAGAAGCTTCTTAAATTAATGCACATATGTTACTGAAAAAGAATTTCAGACACTTAAGAGCCTGAAACTGAAAATTCAGTCATAATAGATGTCTCAATTTAAGACATATAAGTGTCTTACTGCGATCATGTTGTAAAAGAATTGAGAAAGTGTCTAAAAAATCCGAAAGCATCTTATTTTAGGACATTTTGTACCTTCCGTTCTGTATTAATCACTAGGGGGCACCCTCAGTTGCGCATGCAACTGTACATGTTATTTTTTAAAAATTCATTTTATTGATTCGTACTTTCAAATGGTGTTACAGCGCAGTAATTTGAGTTTTAAAGAATGAGTAATTTTTGTAACACAAAATTTTATAAAAGTGCATTAGATATTTAATGATTAAACATGAATATTGGATTAAATAATAATTAATTAAGTTAGAATCACTGAAATTAAAATGAAATCGCTATTGACTTTCCTCATTCACGTAAAGATATTTTTGAAGAAATACATGTATAATACCTTCTGGCGATTTTTTATGCTTATTTATAAAGACTTACTTTTTATAAATTTCTATGATATTTTTCTTCTTTTTTTTTTCCTATCAATTCTTACATATTTATTCACCTTTTCTTTATTTTTTTCCTATTATTAAACTATGTCTTGCGTGAAGTTGTAATAAAGGTCGTTATTACAACTATTGCTCCAGGTAAATTATTCAGATTCTTAAAGAAATCCATGGAAATTAATAAAACAAAAACTTGCATTAATTACATAGTAAATATTGAACGATATGTGTCTTCCGGAAATGATATTTTATTCGCCTATCAAAAATACCGATGAAAAAAAGAACTTCAGCATTTTCAAAAAAATATTTTGTACTTGTTCATGAACATATCTAGTCATAAAATTTCTCATTCTCATTATAGTTTTTACAAGTGTATTTTTCAATGCATTTTTAGTGTAAATTAACAAAATGTATGCTTATAGTGAATAATAGATAATAAATGCCAGGTTTTTTAGGCAGTACGTGTTTGCGGAAAGCAAATAACGACACGAATAATGTGAAGTCCCTTATACGTAGAAAATTTCCCATTCGTTTGAATATGGAGTTTAATTGAATAAATATATGAGTTATTTAAACCTTTTGTAAAGGAATAGAAAATAGTTGCCGAAAAAATGGCTTCGAGGCAGCGGTCTGGTTTGTGATACCTATATAAAATATCATAGTTCAGAGTTTTTGAACAAGATAACAAATAGATATTTCTTCTGATCACAATAATCAGAAATACGTAGTTGAATTCGCATAAGAGAGTGGATGTTGCTATTTTATGTTTCCTTATAGACCGGAAGGCTCCAGCACAGACAATCAGATCATTAAGTTTACAGCTGAATTTCTAGAATCAGTTAAAACTCGATTAGCATATTAAAACTAACTCGGTCTGTCAAGTCATCTTGGTGGAAAACAACCGAAAACTCGATTTTAGCGGTTGACTCGTATGTTTACCATTGTGTTTTCTTGCACCCAAACGTATGAAAACAGAGAGTACTGGGAACAGGAAAACAAATGACAAACCTACGAGTCAACCGCTAAAATTGTGTTTTCAGGTGCTTTCCACCATGATATGTCTTGGAAGACCAATTGTGTTTTAATATGCGAATCGAGTTAATAATTCTAACTAAAGTTAACTAATTCTGGAATTTCAGCCGTGAACTCGATGAGGTGATTGTCTATGCTGCTTCCTGCCGTTCTAAAAATATATATATTGATGAGGTATTGATCTGTTGTTTAATATTTTCAGCATTCTAAAAAACATTTTAGTGAGATTCAAGCGCAATTATTTAATTAATTCTAAAAACCGAAAGCTTTAAGGGGACAAGGGACCTTAAAATCCTTAAAAATATTTTTTTTTTTATTTTTTGTAAATTTCACCTAATTATTATTCAAGGGTATATTATATGCATTATGGCATGCATTTATCACAAAAAAAAAATAATTTTTATGAAAAAAAATGTAATTTTACGCGTCGTCTTAGAAATCTTCGAAATGCTCCCTGCGCATTCCATATCAATGAAAATCCCCAATATTTTTTTTTATAAAAGTTTGATTTATATATATAAATAAAATAGAGCATCGAATTTTATATATTTGAATTTAAAGGTTAAAAAAAAAAATAAATAAAAATTTTGAATTTTTTTCGAAAAAATTTCAAAATTTTTCAATTTTTTTAAACTTTTAAATTCAAGTGTATAAAATTCGATGCTCTATTTTATTTATATATATAAATTAAACTTTTATTAAAAATATTGGGGATTTTTATTGATATGGAACGCGCAGGGGGCATTTCGAAGATTTCTAAGATGACGCGTAAAATTCCATTTTTTTCATAAAAATAATTTGTTTTAATTTTTTTTTGTGATAAATGCATGCCATAATGCATATAATGTACCTTTGAGTAATATTTAAGATAAAATTTACAAAAAAAAAAAAAAAAAAAAAAAAGAACAAATTTCAATTTTTTTTTTTTTTTTTTCACTTTTAAATTCAAATATATAAAGTTCGATGCTCTATTTTATTTATACTTATAAATCAAATTTCTATAAAAAATATTGGGGATTTTCATTGATATGGAACGCGGAGGGGGCATTTCGAGGATTTCTAAGACGACACGTAAAATTCCATTTTTTTCTCAAAAATAATTTTTTTTTAATTTTATTTGCTATAAATGCATGCCATAATGCATATAATGTACCTTTGAATAATATTTAAGATAAAATTTACAAAAAAAAAAAAAAAAAAAAAAAAAAAAAAAAAAAAAAAAAATGAAAAATTTGGAAATTTGGAAATTTTTTCGAAAAAAATTCAAAAAATTTCATTTTTTTTTACCTTTAATTTCAAATATATAAAATTCGATGCTCTATTTTATTTATATATATAAAACAAACTTTTATAAAAAATATTGGGGATTTTCATTGATATGGAATGCGCAAGCGGCATTTTGAAGATTTCTAAGACAATACGTAAAATTCCATTTTTTTTCTCAAAAATATTTTTTTTTTTTTTTGTGATAAATGCATGCTATAATGCATATAATGTATCCTTGAATAATATTTAACGGGAAATTTACAAAAAAATAAAAATATTTATTTTAAGGTCCCTTGTCCCCTGAAATAAGTATTAATAATCTTACCCCTCAGCATAGCGTGAAATACTTAATTGACAATGTGTTTTAAAATAAGACTATCAGTAATAATTCACAATTTTATTGTTGAAATTGCCCTTCAATTTCGGAAACCAATGTTCATTCGTACGTTCTACGTAATTTTTATTTTATTTTAATTAATTAATTAATTTATTTATTATTATTATTTTTTTTTTTTTGCAGATTAAAATTATATACAAAGTGGCCATAATTAAACTGGCAGTACTCAGAGTATTCGGTAGCACAATCTAATTGAGAGAATAAAGCTTAATTTAGTAAGAAGGTTAAACAAGACGGAGGACGAAGGATTCCCACCAAAAAATAGTTCCAAAAGTCACCATTAGGAGAATATGTGGCGCTGTGTAACCGAAAAAAAGTTTTTAAAAATGTAGAATCAACACTAAAATCGTTAAATGTGCTAAATAAAAGGTAATTTTATTTCAATATTGACTCCGCATTTTTTAAAACTCTCTTTTCTCTTACACAGCGCCACATATTCCCCTAGCGGTGGCTTTTGTAACTTTTTTCGCGGAATCCTTTGTCTTCCGTCTTGTTTAATCTTCTTACGAAATTTGGCGTCATTCTCTCAGTTAGATCGCGCTACAGAATACTCTGAGTACTGTCAGTTTAATTATGGCAATCTTCCACCAGTAAATTTTAATAGGAATTTCTATTTTATATAAACGCTATATTCATGAAAAATTATTGTCATGAATAATACAAAAATTTCTATTCTTTTTTAATGGCGGAAGTTTGCCTCGTTGATAATCTGTCCTTTTTGTAGTCACAAGTTTCATACTTGATGGCATGATATTTTTGGTAAATTAAGTTTAAATTTTAAAAAGTGCTGTTTCGCTAACTATTTCACCCCACCTGACCTTATACAAATAATTTTTTATCGGTATTAATTTTATCTAAATGTATTTCGAAACGAAGTGCTAATTTAATCAGGAAAAAAAGAAAACCACCTAAAAATGTATTGCTTCAAATACAATTGTGTCTTTACAACAGAATGATATTCGTAAGCAATTTCATAATGTTTTCTTTCCTTTAGCAGGTATATATAAAATTGCAATCTAAAATATGAGAGAACAGATTTGAATTATTTAGATAATAAATAGTTTTTCAGTTCTTTAAGAGAAAACTCACATGGAATTTAATTGTGTTATTATGGTTGCAGACGATCATCAACATTGTGATAGCTGGCGTTGTGATATTGCAAAATTGAAAACAAATACAAGTTGCATTTAAATACAATCAAATTAATTTCAAAGCTGCTTCTCTGCAAAGAAAACAGTGTCACATGTACTAGGGTGGTTCAATAATTACCGTCCCCAGTGTGTATAAAATATTTGTACTGCGATTTATGTAGAATATAGAAGCCTATTGTCTTAGATGCCTATATGCTCAATTTCCAAACTGTAACTGCTATATTAACATATTTCTTTTCTTTATAGGTGCGTTCGTAATTATATAAATACGTAGCACCTATAGTCGTCGTTCAGTCCGTCCGTCCGTCTGTCCGTCCATCTGTCCGTCCGTCTGTCCGCATGTAACAGAGCAAAAACTACCCAACCGAATGGTCTGAAATTTCAAATATATGATTGTTGCAAAATTTTGTCGAGCCATTTCAAATTTTATGAAAATCGGATGTATAGTTTAATTACAGGGACAGTCAAAAGTTTTTCTTTACATTACGGCCAATGGGAAAAATTATTGCAAGTGCATTTTAATGATATTAGAGCCTTCCGAATGATCTGAAATTTTAAAGATATAACTGTTGCAAAATTTTGTCGAGCCATTTCAAATTTTAGGAAAATCGGATGTATACCTTAATTACAGGGACAGTCAAAAGTTTTTCTTTACATTACGGCCAATGGGAAAAATTATTGCAAGTGCATTTTAATGATATTACAGCCTTCCGAATGATCTGAAATTTTAAAGATATAACTGTTGCAAAATTTTGTCGAGCCATTTCAAATTTTAGGAAAATCGGATGTATAGTTTAATTACAGGGACAGTCAAAAGTTTTTCTTTACATTACGGCCAATGGGAAAAATTATTGCAAGTGCATTTTAATGATATTAGAGCCTTCCGAATGATCTGAAATTTTAAAGATATAACTGTTGCAAAATTTTGTCGAGCCATTTCAAATTTTAGGAAAATCGGATGCATAGTTTAATTACAGGGACAGTCAAAAGTTTTTCTTTACATTACGGCCAATGGGAAAAATTATTGCAAGTGCATTTTAATGATATTACAGCCTTCCGAATGGTCTGAAATTTTAAAGATATAATTGTTGCAAAGTTTTGTTGAGCTATTTCAAATTTTAGGAAAATCGGATGTATAGTTTAATTACAGGGACAGTCGAAAGTGTTCCGTTACATTACGGGGAATGGGAAAAATTATTGCAAGTGCATTTTAATGATATTACAGCCTTCCGAATGGTCTGAAATTTTAAAGATATAATTGTTGCAAAGTTTTGTTGAGCTATTTCAAATTTTAGGAAAATCGGATGTATAGTTTAATTACAGGGACAGTCAAAAGTGTTCCGTTACATTACGGGGAATGGGAAAAAATTATTGGAAGTGCATTTTAATGATGTATCAGACTATGCGCTTTATGAAGTGCAAAAAAGTATACATTCAGTACAATATGGGGTGCAAAAAATAATTATAAAACTAGTTATAGTACGAACGCACCTCATTTGCCACGTTTGACGAGCAATTTCCAACTTGTTTGATGTGAGAGGTCGCACCTAGCTTGAAAGGGGGGGAGGGGTTGGTTGCGACAGTGAATGAGACGTGGCTACTGTCGTTTGGATTCGGGATCATAGTGATGAAGCCGTATCTCATCCACTGTCACAAATCTATGACAGAACTGCTTCAGATCTGGTCCCATAAGCTACAAACCAGCCTCCCTCCCCCAACCCCAATTCAAACTAGGTGCACCTCTCGCATATAAAACGAAAAACAAATATGTTAATATAGCAGCTACGGTTCTGAAATTCAGTATATAGGCATCTAAGTCATTAGGCTTCAATGTTCTACATCAACCATCGCAGTACAAATATTTTATACACACTCGGGACAATAATTATTGAACCACCTTCGTAGTGAAGTTTTGACCGCGTTGAACTTGATCCTGGTGAAAAATCTCAAGAAATGTAAAGTAAAGGAACAATTACAAATCATCAATTAGTTACACATAATAATAAACTTCTGTACAAATACACAAAAAATATACAGGTTAAATCCTGTTAAATCCTATATTTATTTCTAATATCATTGAATATTCTAATTTTATTCTCTGACAGACATAAACTAAAAATGCGTTATTCGGATATACAAAAAGTGTTTTTATCAATATATAACAGAGCAGTGATTTTTCATACAGCAATGCAGAGATATCGCTTCATGAAATATACAATTAAGTACTTTGTGGTATACCTCACGTTTTCGTCAGTGGCATAAGTACTTTTATTTTCCTCTTAAAAAAGGTTAGTAAAACGTTGAAGGTTAGGATTATTTTTATTTTAAATTTAAAATTAATAATTTTTAGAATAGCAGAGATCATAAAAATTCAAGACATTAATTTTAAGATTTGTATTTATTCGAGAAATTGTTTACCACTAGATGTATTAAAGGCTTTTCGTTGAAATTTTGAAATTTTAGTCCTACAGCCTTTTAAAATATAAACATTTCAGAACATAAAGCAGTTATCTCCTCCTATTTAACACGTGGGAGACTTTTTAAATCTGTGTTAAATCTGTGTAATTCATTAAACTGAAATTTATTTTAAATTGGATATATGGGGATATATGTCATATTAAATATATGACATATTAAATATATGGATATTAAATATACGACATCCCTTACGAAACATTTTTATTCGTAAAATCACGAAATCTGCTATAAAGCAAGATCAAAAAGAGGTTAATAAGTCATTTATACTTTTTATGAGTATCACCATTTCAAAATAATCAAATTTATTAGAAAAGAAAGCAAAATAAACATTTCGTGTGTGCGACAAATGTCACCTTTTTTAAAATTTCACTACTTGAAAGATACATATTAAAAGCTAACAATAAAATGCACAAAATATTTTACAATTTTGTATTTGTATGTTTAACCATATCTATACAATAACGTCTTAAAGGAAAATTAGGGAAAATTCTTTGTATATTAAAGAAGAAGCCGTACAGAGTAACGTTCTTTAGCATTGCAAAGATTCTAATTATATTTCTGCTGATTTCACAAACCTCTCTTCAAAATATACGTTTGTTGTTGTTGTTTCCCTAAAAAATATCGCTAGAACAATATTCTGATATTAGGCTTATTTTATCTAAAACATAATATCACTAATCTATCATATACGGAAATTTTTTTAATTGTTTCCGTGCTATTGATTACACTAGTCTGCAAAATTTTGGTTGTGTCATGTTTTTTAGCTTTTGATATTTGATTCATGTGTCTTTTGTAGCGCTAAATCCGAAAATGACCTTCATTTTTTACCATCACGTAAGAAGTTTTTTACTAATCGCAAATTTCATAGTAAAAAAATAGAGAAAGTTTAGAAAAATGGAAAGTCAAAAAATAGTGAAAATTTGATACTATAAAATTAATGTGTTGGACGTGTTTTTTCAACTTAAACGTGAACCCCTCACTCCTCTTCCCCTCATCGGTCCAATGAGCTGATTAGATGTAAGGATCCCCAGTATAAGCCAAAAAAAAGAATAAATTATTGAATAAAACAAAATAAAATTCAATAAAATGTTTTGAATATTTTTACGGTATCTGATTTTCGCTGTTTTTTACTTTTGCAATTTTGAAATTTACGATTTGTGAAAAATTCTGAAATGATGGTTAAAAATGAAGGCCATTTTCAGATTCATTGCTAAAAAGTACATAAATATCAATTATCAAAATTTAAAAAGCATAACCCTTCAATTTATTTTATAGCATCAGATTTTCGCTATTTTTTGAGTTTTGAACTTTGAAATTTACGATTTGTATAAATTCCTGACAGGATGGTTTATAGTGAATGTCATTTTCAGATACAGCTCTAGAAAATACACAAATATCAATTACGAAATGCTAAAAAACACACCATCTCCTCTGTAAGTTAATATCGGAATTTCGCTGTTATTTTACTTTTACTTTTCAAATTTACGATTTGTAAAAATTCCTAACATGATGGTTAAAATGAATCTTATTTTTGAAATTAGCGGTAAAAAGTACATAAAAATCAATTATCAAAAGTTAAAAACTGCAACTATCGCAGATTTGTTTTTAAATACTGATCAAGAAGTTTCCATCTCTGAAAATATTGATATATTCCATCTATGTAATCACAGTTTATTTCGGAATTGCAAAGATGAAAATAGCTATTTAAGAAACAGAAAAAAATCAGTGCTTAGGTACTTTCACATGATTGTGCTTTTCAAATATATTATCATGCAAAGTTATGTTCCTTATAATCTTCCATCCCGTTAAAGAGAAAAAAGGCATCATATCTGATAACACAAAATGAAATATGCAGAGATTTATGAATACTTAACGAGTCACTGCAGGTTAATTCGATCTACAGTAATGAAGTAGTAGAAGTATATTGATTGTTTTTGTATGCGGTAAGTATGATCGTAACAGAAGAAAAAATAATGTAAGGAAATATTATAATAACGAATTATATATAGATAATATAATGTATTAGAAAAATATTTTTTTACACTCTTTTATTTAAAATGTTTTTATACTGAAAGGCGGGATTTTATAACCGATTATCATATGATAGAATTATAAAAATATGCACATGTTCGTTTATAAAGACAACAAAATATATATTTTTAAAACCTAATTATAGATTTAAAAATATATTTTCAAGCATATTTTATTAGTCGACCCTAGGCGATAAGTCTCCAAATAATCTTTATGACAAGAAATGTTTACGACATTAAAAAAATCCGGAGTTAATTATACGCCTAACCACTCTTACTAGAATTTCAAACGGCAATAAAATTCAACAACAAAATACAGTGTCATCGAAAAATAATGCCTAGATTTAAAAAAAAATCATAACATCAAAGCCTTTTTTTTTTGTTAAATGAGTAATTCTTTCACTACACGATAACTGGTGAAAGCAAGTTTGGTTTTAGTTCATCAGAACTCGTTTGCGTGTCTGTGTTATGTGCGGATTAGTTGCGCAGTCATCAAGGTCAGCAGAAGCGCCAGACTGTTACTGTTCAGTACGATGTTGATCGTCCAACAAAAAGCACAGTACGATGTTAACCGTGCAACAAAAAGCACAGAGCGTGATTTGGTATGTGGAGTCAAAATCAATAGCCAGTATACAGCGGTTTTTCGGAAAACGTATCCAAGTCAAACTGCTCCACATTGCACACTAATGCTTCTGGTGCACACCGAACGGTGCTCACTATGAAACATACTAAGGCATGAAAAAAAAAATTGCCGCACCTTATAAGACTAAAACCAATAAATTACCTTTCACAGATTTTTTTTTTTTTTTTTTTTTTTTTTTTTTTTGTGACGGTTATTTGAAATCTAGGCATTATTTTTCGATGACACTGTATTTTAAACACTAAAGTGCAGAAAATATACATTAAAAAACGCATCATCTTCTGTACATATTTTATTTTTTTAACACTAGAAATATAGTTGCTTCTAGAATGGGTATTTAAAGTTACGTCCGTTATATAGCAATTCAGATGTACTATTATATATATATATATACCTTTGAAAATGAAAAGACAACTATCAAATTCTCTTAAAATTATATATATATATGTGTGTGTGTGCGTGCGTGTGTGTGTGTAAATTTATTTCCTCTAGTCAGTATTTGAAAACAACCAGTTTTGAAATTAGTGCAGAATTCAACAGTGCAGAAAAAATCCACAAATACTTTGTAATGTTTTTGTACTTAAAAATATTGTCGAAAATTTGTATTATCCAAATTTACTTTTATCTAAAGAGAAAGCAAACTGTTTTTCTTCAATCTTATGAGAAAAAATTATAAAGGACTGTTTCCAGTAATTGAACTAATGCCTGGGGGAAAAGAAAACTTTTATAGCACTTAAAGTAAACCATTACTGAAAAGACTTTTTATTACATAAAACTTAGATTGAATTTAACCATACAATTATATTAATTCCCAAGTAATTGGATAAGATATTTTAGTTTATTTCGTGATAAAATTTGAAAAGTAATTTTTTCCCCAAGTAATCATGAAATTTTTAATGCCCCTGAAACGATAAGTAGGATTTATTTATCTCTTTTTCGTAAATATGTAAAGAAATTCGTCTTTTTTAATCTAGAATTTTATATTATAATATAAAAACTGAAATATCAAAATAAAATAAAATTTTTTGCATATAAAATTTTAAAAATAAAGTAGTTCAGAATGCTAAAATTCACCTGAATAATCTACCCAATATATATAAAATGAAACGACTTTATGAAACGACCGATTGTGTTTCACAGTTATTTCTCCTATAATATGGAACGTTTGGCAATGAAATCTACCCTGTATATATAAAATCATAATGGACGGAATTTATGAAACTATTTTATGAAACGACTGATTATGTTTCACAGCTATTTCTCATAAAATATGGAACGTTTGGCAATGAAATTAGCACAAATTATCCGTATTGATTGCTGATGTCAAAAGTGTTAATAGGATTTTTAAATTCAAATTAGTTTTTGAGATATTATATATATTTTTTTCAATTTTAATAACATTTGTGTAATGATGGTAACTAAGTTACTCCATTTTTTGTAGAAAAAAGGGAGAAAGGGGAACCATTTAGGGATTATTAGATTTCTTTTTTTTTTTTCCTCATTTTCAAACTGAAATTGAAATTATCTTTTCTTTCAATCGCAAATGAAGACAATATTGTTATTAAATTATGTTTTCCAGGAAAAAAGTGAAAAATAAGTCATTAAATGATAGTAATAATAAATAAAAAAGTAATAATTTCTTATTTGTTTAAATCAAGTTTTAATCATTTCAAGAGATTTTTTTTTCCTATTTTAAAAAAAGTTATTATTTTAAATTGTTGCCATTTGTAAAAAAGCGCAAAGAATATTAATTCCTTAAATTAAAAGTGTATTTACACGAGTGTATTAAAACAGAAGAAAACTTTAAAATTAGAACTAACTGATTACGTGTTAAAAGCAGAAAAAATACTGCAATTTCTTACATCAAAAAATTGTATTTACACTTGAATGGTGTAAAAGAAAGAAAACTTTACAATAATAAATAAATTAATAATCGTTAAAAGTAACAAATTGGAGAAATTATGCCATATTTGAAATGGTCAATCAATAATGTTGCCAAACAAATTAATTTAAAATTATATCTATGCGAGACATTTATTTCATGTTTCAAAATGATCTTTTTAATTAAAGTTGCCAATTCAAACACACCGCAAATAATAATATTTCCCTTCTAAAAACAAAAGTATTTTCATGTGAATATTAAAAAGAAAAAGAAAACTTTGTTGAAAACTAAGTCAGATTTAAAACGATACATTTAAAATGTCTGTATTTTATTATGCCAATCTTTTTATAAAGTGTTTAAAAATACCAAGAGGAAAAGACTCTGTTTACTTAATTCATTTTATTTTAGATTATTTTCAAAAGTTTAACTGATCTTATTTATTCAAACTCGAAAATAGACATTGGGTATCTTAATAGCAGCTGATTCGACCCTAAATATTTAGTAATCAAAGGAAAATGGAGGGAAAACCGTTTTCAGGGATATCGCTACTGGTTATTTAATTATAATTAAATCTTCTGTAATCATTTTAAGGGCGATCATAAACTTAGCATGTTTTTAGAATCCGCGGTGTCTGGAATTTTTCTCCTAAATTATGGAACGTTTGGCTTTGAAATTATCACAAATTATCCATATTGACCCACGGGTGTAAAAAGTGGGATTAGAATTTCAAAATTTGAATTAGTTATTGAGATATTGATTTTTTTTCTAATTTATTTTAATGACATTTCTGTAATGATGACTACAAAATGACTATATTTTTGTGGAAAAAAGGGAGAAAAGAAATAAAGGTAGGGGTAATAAGATTTCTTCTTTTTTGTCATTTTTAAATTTAATTTGAAAAATGAAATTAATAAAATAAAATAAGAATTAAATTGTCGCGTGTTAAAAGCATGAAATAGGGAAAATTACGTCAAATTATTAAAAAGTACGAAAACTTTAAAATTATAAAATTGTTACACGCGAAACGCATTTAAAGGTGATAATTGCGCCACGTAAAATGATCAAATATTAACTATTATCATAATTTAAGTGCATAAAATAATAAAATTATTACCCGCGAGACGCATTTAAAAGTGACAATTATGTCATATGTAAAATACACAGATATTAAATATCATCATATTTAAAGTGCCTAAAATAATTAAATTATTACGCGTGAAAAACTTTAAAGGTGAATATTAGGTCATACTTAAAAAGTTCAAATAATAATACTCCCAAACAATTTAAAGTAAATATACTGACGAAAAAAAAAATCCCAACACCAAGAAAGACTTGTGTTCGATAAACGAAATTTGGTAGGCATGTTTATACATCTGAAAGATAACATCGATTGAAATTTCGTGTTTCGCGCATAAGCGTGGCGCTAGTAGCGCCACTCAGAATTTTCAGATCATGTTTACATTAAATGCATTCTGTAAAGTTCGTGGACGTTATTTATCTTCGAAATGTGACGTATTGAGATGATGTTAGCCAAGAATGCCTTTAACAAGACGAAGAAGCCACTGTCAACAGCTCACCGAGTTGGAACGAGGTCGCATAATCGGGCTACGAGAAGGTGGATTTTCATTCCGCAATATTGCAGAAAGACTTAGCTGGAATGTATCCACTGTTCATGATTGTTGGAATCAGTGGTCAAGGGATGGTACTGCCTGAAGAAGACCGGGTTCCAGGTGGCCACGTGGGTCTCCTGAGAGGGAAGATCGCCGTATTCGGCGGTCGCCTGTGGCGCATCGTACTGCGTCTGAGGCAAAAATGTGAACTTCATTTGGTACCACAGTGGCACAACGAACTGTTAGAAATCGGTTACTTCAAGAACAGCTCCGAGCGAGGCACCCTGTAGCGTGCATTCCACTAACTCCAAGCCATTGCCTTTTGCGACGCCATTCGTGTCAAGCCATAGATCATTGGCGGGCGGAGTGGAGATCTGTTGTGTTTCTTTTTCATCAGAAAACACAACAGATTTGCACTCTGTCCTCCAATGAACTCTGGATTGATACCAATGGCGTCGCAAACGGCAATGGCTTGGGGTCAGTAGAATGCACGTTACAGGGCGCCTGGCTCGGAGCTGTCCTTGAAGTAACTGATTTCTAACAGTTTGTTGTGTCACTGTGGTACCAACTGCAGCTCAAAATTCTGCCGCAGACGCAGTACGATGCGCTACAGTCGTACGCCGAATACGGCGAACTTCCCTCTCAGGAGTGCCACGCGGCCGCCTGGAACCCGGTCATCTTGAGGCGTACCATCCCTTGACCACTGCTTCCAACAACCATGCACAGTGGATACATTCCAGCCAAGTCTTTCTGCAGTACCGCGGAAAGAAAATCCACCTTTTCGTAGCCCGATTATGCGACCTCGTTCCAACTCGGTGAGCTGTTGACAGTGAATTCTTCGTCTTGTTAAAGGCATTCTTGGCTAACATCAACTCAATACGTCTCATTTCGAAGCTAAATAACGCCCCGGAACTTTACAACACGCATTTAAAGTAAACCTGATCTGCAAGTTCTGAGTGGCGTTACTAGAGCCACACTTATGTGGTCTTATTATACTCCACACTTATTATATCCACACTTATTATACAGTCTTTCTTGGTGTTGGAATTTTTTTTTTTCAGTCAGTGTAATACATGCACCAATGAATCGTAAAAGAGAAAAAATATATATATAACATGAGAAATGTATTTAATAGTGAAAATTACACATATTTTAAAACGATACATTTAAAAAGCATTTCATTCCGAAGATTTTTTATGTGACGTCATATGGTACAAAAAGAATACGGCTAGAAAATTTGTATATACAGTGTGTCCACATATAACCTGACCGACCATTATTTTCGCAATCGTTGGTCCAAGATGCATACTTCCAAATACAAAAATGATTTAAATAAGGTAAAGAATTATTTTTCAAGCGATTTGGGTCAAGAAAAATATTTATTAAAAAATAGCGAAATTTAAATTTTTATACGGTCCCACGGTCCTGTAGGTGATATTTACTAAAAATTTGCTGTGACACTAACAAGTAAGACAAAAAATGTCTCATTCATCTAACATTAAAATTGACCAAGTTATGAAACTTTGAAATGCATGACTTATACCACTTTTTTGCATATCAAACAGATGTTTTCGACCATGCTTTCAGGGGTCGTGCATAAAGTACTTAAACTTATTTCAAGGTATCTGCGCTTTGAAAGAAATCGTACAAATATTACGATTAACATTTATTAGTTAAGTTTCAGATTAGTTAAAATATTTGTATTTTAACATATGTTTTATTTTGTAAGGATTTGAGGCTATGATTTCTTTTAACTAAAATTATGTTATTTTCATAAGGTTTTATTTAACTTGCAATGATCGTCTTTCCGGTTAAATATTTGTAGACGAACTTTAACTTACTTTCAAACGTTCGATCGAAGTTAAATTTTACATACTGACTTAAATCCGATGACAAGGCAATATTATTATGATTTTTGACTCTTACCATCTTATACATACTTATATTAGAGGATAACACAAAAAAATTCGGATAGATTACTGTTAAGAAGTTTAAGAAAGAGTTTCAGATTAGATAACATAAACCTGCGAAGTTTGTGTCTTTTAACTTTCGTAATTACATTTTATGTTTTTTTAACGCTGAATCAAAAAATTACCTTCACGTTTAACCATCATGTCAAGATTTTTCGCAAATCGTAAATTTCAAGGTTAAAAAATAGCGAAACATCTGATACTATAAAACAGATGTAAGACATTTTTATTCAGTTTAATTTTATTTAATTCAATAATTTATTAGATTTTTTGGCTTATACTGGGTTTCTTATAGCTAAACAGCTCAGGGGTCCAATGGGAGGGGAGGGGGGATCAATTTTAACTTTTAATTTTTAACTTTGAAATTTGCGATTTGAGAAAATTCCTGACGTGATGGTTTAAAATGAAGGTCATTTCGGATTCAGTGCTAAAAAATACATAAGAATCAATTTCCAAAAGCTAATAATAAACAATTAAATTTTTAAAAAATCAAAAAGCGAACTAATTAATTATTTCTCATCAATGTGAAACTATTTTTTTTTCAATTCTTACTATTAGCTAACACTCTAGCTATATATATATCTTGTTCAAATTTTCAATCATAAATAAAATACTTATTATTCCTCCAAACAAGCTCAAATATTTTTTTTAACTTATAGTGGAAGACACTTCATGTTAATATAGTTTTTTTTCATAATTCATTAATTAAATTAAATTAATTAATTTTCAATAATCGAGAGAGCCCTCTTCTTGATCAAGGTATTTTAAGGCCGAGAGAGCCCTCTTCTTGATCAAGACATTTTCAGCGCCACTCAGGTAGAAAGAAGAATGTGAGAAAAAAATTCACATATTGATCTATGTAGGAATTGACTTAAAATACTTTTTTTATATTACTTGTTTATATTACTTGCCTATTTTTTTATTTACTTGTATTGATGACTTTTAAGTTGTGTTTAATTGTTAGTTCCTATCTATAAACACTGTTTTGATGAGGTCTATAGATGTCTATGATGGTTAGAGTTGCAGGCAAGCTAGAGATCCTAGATACACAACTTCCAGGTTGTATAATATTTTAACGGAGCTTCTAACTGTAAAATAGCCAATAAAACATTGTCTTCATTTTGAAAGACCTATCCAATGATATGCCACTCAACAGGGTGAGTAATTTTTTTTTCGCCTCTACTGCCATTTTCCATTTTACGGCCGACATTTTGAATTTTTAAAAACAAAACCTAGCCTATAATTATCGGGCCGTTAAGACGAATTGATAGAGACCACATTCATTAAAATCCAGCCAGCCGTTGGGATGTTTCGAGGGTATATAGAAATCTACATACACAGATACGCTTGAAACACATAACTCTTCCTTAGATACGCTTGAACACATAACTCTTCTTTTCTTCGGCTAAAAAACAGGCTACAACCCAAAATTTGAAAGACACTGTAATCTAACAGCATTTTAATATCTGTATCATTTTGTAAAGAATTGAGGCTATTGTTTTTCACCCTTTTATTTAACAAAAAATCCGTTATTTTTATCCTCTTATAATGTTCAGTACAAATTGTACATTTTGTAGTAATATGTCAGATTGATTAAAGATTTCAATTTTATATTGCAATGCTAATTTTACTCTCAACCATTTATTTAATATATCTGACGAAATTATATTTCTACTAAATTTGTGAATGACCCCTAATGTGCAGTAAAAAATATACTCCAACTTTAAACACCTGTTACTCGGTCAATTTTAATCGTTGAATAACGGGACTTTTTTTGCTTTACTTGCCAGTGTAACAGGGAAATTTTATTAAATGTAACTTATAGGACCGGGGGACCGTATAAAAATGTAGATTCTGTAATTCTTTACTAAATTTTTGTTTCCCTTCGAATATTTTTATCTTACCCCTGCTCCTAATTTTGACCATTTTTGTAATTGGAAGTATGCATCTTGGACCAACGGTTGCGAAAATAAAGGTCGGTCAGATTATACGTGGACACACTGTATATTACATCACTTGATGTAGCATTATATTGTACGAATTATTATTCAGTAAATACATATTAGAAAATGCGAATATTCTTATTAATAACTATAAACAATTTACGTTGTGAAAATAAAATGATAAATATTCTTGACGGTGCATTAAAATTGAGAAAAGAATTCATGAATAAGCGATACCTGCTCCTGAAAACATCTAAAACTCGATCATAATATAAAATATAAGCGTAAAATTTCAAAACACAATACTTTTCAAGAACGTGACCCTGAAAGCTATTTCCAAGCAGATGGAGATTTTTAATCTCGAACCTAAAGAAAGAGATTCTGTCCATAGCGTAGTTATGAAAGTCAGAAAGATAACGACATTTTTAACCTAACCATTTTAGACAGGCTGATTTTCAAATGTGTAATTGATTTACTTATCAATCCCGAAAACAGTCGCCAGTTGTTATGATAGCGATGGATGAGGCCATGGTAACCGAAAAATTCTCCATTCAAAGGGAATAGCATGACAACCCGATTACAGAAAATAGCTGCCGTTAAAATAATAATATAATTCAATCTTCGGTAACCTAGTAACATATTTAAACAGGACACACTATAATGTTTTTAGAGGCTGCGAAACCCGAACGGGGATTGGCAGGCGTATCGCGCTGGGGTTTGAGCTCCCTAGTATAATATAAAATTTCATAAATCATACAATGATAAAAAAATGATTAATCAATTAGAAATATGTTAAAAGTCGAGCACTTTTGGCTAATATTAAAACATCCTCAGGATTTAAAATTTAAACTACTTGTTATATACGCAAATTGTCCATATCTTATTCATTAAAACCCTTTTTACAAATCGATCATCCGGCTTCCATGACTGATTTCAGTAAAACAGCGAAAATAGAAAAGAGGTGGAGGAGGTAGGAGCTTTTTTTAAAAATACAAATCACTGCTCTCTGATCAAACCCATCCATGTACTTGGGACATCGTAAAGTCAATCCATGAATATATTGAAATTCTAACCAGAAGGGGAAAAAACACGATATTTTATCCTCTAACGTCACAAATATGCGGACGTGTTTCATCAGAGAACAGCGATTTGTAATAAAAATATTACCCCTCCTCCCCACCTCGTATCTGTTTTCTCCGTGTTAGTGGAATCAACCATGGAAACCATTTGTATGATTTGAAACGGGTGTTTTATGATTAAGACAAGTAGCCGTTCATAAGAGCTGTTTAAATTTAAATCCTGATGATGGCTTAGTATTAGCCGAAAGTGCTCCACTTTTAACATCTTTCTAATTGTTTAATCATATTTTAAGTATTGCATAATTTATATAATTTTATATTATATTTTTTTATTTCATTATTTTATATGGTATTTCATCAAGGAGTTAGTTACAGAATAAGTTATCCTAATAACATTATAAATGATGTTAAAGTTTCTTAGAATATATCGTTGAATCAGCTGTTCAATAATCAGACAAAAGATTGAATAAATGCTTTTGTAAATATTCATACAGGGGATTTTCTACCAGGAAATGTAACCGATTTTATAATTGATTTATACAATACGCAGTTAAATAAAAGTTAATGTAATATCTTATAAGATTTTTTTTTATCATGGAGTTATTCATAGAATAAGTTATTCTAATAACATTATGAATGATGTTAAATTCCTTTCGAATATTTGATTGAATCAACTGTTCACCCTCAATCAAAACGGTTGAATTATTGTTTTTGTAAATATTCATACTGTGGATTATTTACCAGAAAAGGTAAACGATTTTATAATTGATTTAGACAATACGCTATTAAATAAAAATAATTTATTATCTTATAAAATTTATTTATCTTGGAGTTATTCGAATAACATTATAAATGATCTTAAAGTTTCTTAGAATATTTGATTGAATCAGCTGTTCATCATCAGTCAAAACGGTAGAATTAATGTTTTTGTAAACATTCATACTGGGGATTTTCTACCAGAAAAGGTAACCGATTTTGTAATTAATTAAGGCAATACGCTATTACGTAAAAGTTAATTGTTTTCAAATGATACACGAATAAAAGACTTTTATTTGAAATGTTCGTTACGGCAATTGTTAGGAAGCTTCCAGTAAAAAAAATAAAAATCCCTGCCGGCTTGGCCTGCAGGTGCAGGTAGATTTCGGTATTAAGTATTAATTTCACCAACAAAAAGTAAATCAAGATTGGAAAAAAACCCAGTTTAACAAATTAGTTGGCCGCTATTTATGAGTTTTTAATTTCATTTTTTTGTAAGAATTCGTTTTATCTGAATCATGTTAATACGTTTATTTTTTTCTTCAACCCGCTTTTTTTCAGCCCTTCAGAACATCTTTAGTAATATCATCCATTAGTAGAGTTCATCTTATCAAAAACTTGCAACTACAAAAGTTATAGATAATATTAAATTAATATAAATAAAATAGTTCAGCATTTGTTTCCGGCTTATATTTCATAACGAAGTTAAAACTTTAATAATTAAGAAATAAAATAATAAAGCAAAAATGAAACACAAATTTAAGACTTGTAATCAAGCTACGCTTAAGCCTCCGAAATTACCAGACTAAATAAAAAAAATGCAAAAACTTAAAAAAAAACATGCTTTCATTAAAATTCACAAAATTGTAAAAAATATGGGGCATTCTCACAATCTTTTGACTTTTGGGGAAAAAAATCTGGCAAAATTAAACTTGCTAAAATAACATTTTAATCTGATAGACGAATGCCTTAATGATTCAAAATAAAGAAAAAATGGTCAGCAGCGAAATTTTTTTTATTTAACTGAGGTTTAAGTTAAACTTGCGAGTTTAATTTTTCTTACCATTTTAGCCCTATAACTTTTTTATTTTCTTCTAAATTTTTACTTATAATGAATTTGCATAGTACACACAGGACATTCAAATAAGAAATAATAACAGTGTAGTACTTTTAATACAGAATTTTTGTATAAGATTATCTTAAAGGGGTGTGAAAGAAAGGACGGTGAGGTAAAAAACGGCGATGGTATTGGGAAAAATGGATGAAATGATAAAAAAAAAGGGACGGTAAGGAAAATTATCACCTATTTTTAGGAAAATCATGTTAAGACTAAGTGATAGCCGAAATGTTCATTGATTTTTTAGAAACAGTTGTTAACATTGGATTTTTTTTTTTTTTTTTTTTTTTTTTTTTTACCTTGAAAAGTGCAGGAATAAACCTTGGGGACGGTGAGACTACCAATAAAGCCACAATGCTTGAAATTGATATTTAAATGCTGATTTAAATTCTACAAAATTTCATGCCAATGAATTTTAGACATTATTTTTCTAGCATACTTCTGCATGAGAAAAAACTGTTATTTTGGACTTTGTTACTTCATATTTCCTTAAATATCTGGACTCCTGTTGGTCGTAGAGCTTAGATCTCGCGCCAAAAGTAGCTCCAATGCACCCAAGCAAACTTTTCCCCGCGATTATTTTGCCGTCTTCCGATTTCCTGTAACTCTATTAGGGACCCGCGTAGGTCCCCTTTAAAATATTTTTCGTAGTAATTTCAGCAATTATCTTAAATTATTAGTTAAGACCGCCACTCTCCCAATTCATGTATCTACGGAAAGGTTGCATGAAGGAGTTTCGTTCAGATACGCTTTCGTTAAGAATAGAGTGCGCTCCCTGGTGGTGGAATGTGGAACTAACATAACGCGATATTGTTAAAATTAGGAAATCTAACAATGCGATCTGTTTTAAATTTTGAGATAGTTCATAACACATAATATATTATCTATTCTATTATATATATATAAAATCTATTATCTATTCTATTATCTATTATATATATAAAATCCAAAGGGAAATTTCGTTCCGAACGCCTAGATTTCGAGTTCTACTGCATAGATTTTTACGGAACTTATACCGTTAGATAGGTATCGTTTCAGGGAAGGTTTCAAGCTATAACACATCATTCTACCTAGATTAGTTACAGCAGTATGGCAGAAAGTTCTGTTATTTTGGACGATAAGGTTACCATTTTATTTCTTGGCGAAGTTTTTTGTTGTAGAAAAAATTGAAACGGCTATTACACCTAGAAAAATAAAAGACAAAAAACTGTTACTAATTTTATTTAAAATCTTTAAAAAAGAAGAAATCCATTTTAATGAGAGATAATATTAAAAAACGAATATATTTAATTTAAACATGAAAGAGAATGTTCGTAATACTTAAAGAATTACTCAGTTGAAATATTGCAATTGAAATAATATTTGGCGATTTATCTTTTTCATCTGGTTAAGAAAAATGCATCTGAAAATTGATAAAATGATATCAAGGAAATTCCCCATAAGCGCATGCTCAGCATTATTTGAAAAAAAATTATAGAATATTCTTCTCATAAATATATATATATCCATAAAAAAAATCGGCAGAACCTCTATTTAGCATTCCCAAAAAAATAATGAAAATTTCATTTTTTGCGATTTAGCGCTAGATGGCGACACGATAAAATTTTGAATAATACTATGATAAATATTCTTTAAGAAAAACTTTTTCAACTCTCGATACGAAGTTAGTTTAAGTAAGTTTAACTTAAATAAATACATATTTATAACTGCAGTTTTGTCATATACATTTATATATGTAACAATGAAATTTAACGATCGTATTTATGCCGTTTACAATGAAATGTAAATGGATTAAAAGTGTTTCAAACTCAAATTAAGGTCCGATTCTGAGCATTGGCAATTTGACTTCGATATTGTTAGTGTCAGAGACAACAAGAGAGTTTTATTGCCATGGAAACAACAATTTAATATCGAAATGTTTAATGATAGCATTCTTAATTAAAATACCCTTAAAACTTACCCAGCCGGTAACACCGTATAAAATTAAATAGCTCAATACAAGTAACACGCAATTTGCATATATTATATAAGCTTACAGCAAAAATAGTAAACTAATCCACAGTTTAAGTTTAAATTCATTGAGCATTAGGCATTTAATTACTTATTTAACAAGGAATTTAAAAATGCATTTCAATCTCTTGCATTTGGCGAGGAAACCTATTGGTTCGCCAAAGAGCGTCGAGCGTTCGTCTGTTCGCGCCAAATACTCGAAAAAATATTTTTTTACAGATTTTCTACCGCGATTCGACCGCTATATTTTTACCGATCTTTTTTACATACATGAGTCATTTTATTAGCATTTCCTTTTTCAAAATATTTTGAGTATGCGTTTTAAGGAGACCTTCCTTGTGAGTAACAATTATTATTATTATTATTATTATTATGCATCTGTTACAGAAAAACTAGCAGATGTAATTATAAAAATAATGATATTACATAAATAGCAGTTAATATTATAAAAGTGGAGTCAAATACTTAAATTTTAATGCAAACGTTTCCCCCACCCCCCCACACACACGCACATATTATAAATAATTTAATTTCAGATATTTAAAATATTTTTCGCGTACTTTACTACGGATACATGCTATTTTGTTTTTCCCCAAACTTATGAATTTTATAACCTCGAACTCAGATCAACAAATATTGTCCACTCTCTCTCTTTTTTTTTTTTTTTTTTTTTAAACATATATCGCCAATTTTTCTTTTAGAAAAGTCTACTGTTTCAAATGTTATGTACTAAAGATTATTCTTAAGCAAATTTATGCAATTTTGCGTTATTAATACCACAAAAGGAAATATTTTGCAATAAAAATTGCTTACTGAAATACATTTTCGATTGTCTTTTTAATTCGTCATCCCATTTTTAGTTTTTTTTAAGGTTTTTGATATTGGATTAATCTTCTGTAATCAGGTTACCTGCTAATTAGTGTATTTACTGAACTATTTAGATGTTTCTTCTATATTTGAAAGAGTCAGATCAGTGATCAGACAGTGACTGTCAGGCAGTGATCGCGATTGTAGAAGATTACATGAAATTTGTACTTAACTATTAGTAAATTTATGTTTTTTCAATATGAAGCAAGCGGAGAACAGAATATTTAGTATTATATATATTTTTATTTGCAGTTATTTTACTGTCACTAAAAAATAAATACTTGGGGAAAAAATTTTGAAATTCAAATGGTGGCTGGTGGAACAATATTTGTTGATTTATCATTTTAGCCTAGATAAGAAAAAAAGTACCTGAAATGCAGATAAAATTGAAAATAGAAATCATTATAAAGCAAGTTCTTCTGACGCACAATCCTATTCGCTAAACAGAGGGAAAAATTAACGATTTTAGGTTTATTTAGGCAGCAGACTGAAGAATAATGTAATTTTGAAAATAAAAATTGTATTTATTTCTCCGTGTTATTGCACTCTTTAGAGAAATGAAAAAAGGTCTTCGGTTCATCTAAAAGATTATTTCGTTATATTATAACGTGTTAGGTTATTAAGTTTTGTATAACTGACTTTATTTGTCATTTACAAAGAGTATTTTTGGCGAAAGATCTATAATTCAGCCAACAGCAATTTGACTTTATTTAATGGAATGTAGTCTGGCGCATAATTACGTATGTTTTACGTGTGTTAACTCTGGTAAATTTGTAACCATATAGTTTGCAAACACTTTTAATGTTTGCCGTAAAACTTAGCTGTGCACCTGATTATGGACGATTGGGAAGATTTTGATTGGATGAAAACAAGAGGTTTATTTTTCTATCATAATGAGTTATCGAGTTTTTTTTTTTTTCAGGTTAACAGTTACATAATTGCAAGTGGTATATATATATAAAGGAAATGGTAATGAAAATGACATTATTTTAATTTTATTCAAACACTTCATTTTTAAAAATCCACTTTTATGTGATTCACATTTCTTTTAATGAAAGTTAAAGACTTTTTGTGTGCAAACAATTTATTACATTTTTTTTTTTTTTACCGTGTTTACTCTGCTTTAATCCGAAGATAGAAAAATGCAGTAGGCCTGCTAGAAGACGTGTATTACAAAATATAATGCAACGTAGAGAGAAATTGTATTTAAGCTACCAGAACCACACATACCACCAAGCTGAGAAGCCCGGAGTTCAAGAACTGTCAAACGAAAGTGAATAATCCGAACATAAGTAATGTTCAGTGGTCACTCTCTGCAATCATTGTAATTATCTCTCCTTTTAGTAGTGTGGTGACTAGAGAACATTTTAACATTTCTGATTATCACAACGGCCGTATTTTCTTCCCAACCTTTGTTTTAAATATATACTGTGAAAAGAATTTCTTCTGAATAGTCCGAATTTTGCCTAACCCATAAGATATTAATAATTGCTAAATAGCGTTCGCATACTATTCAGCGAATGCGGAAAGATATTCCCGGTGAAGGTCCATATTAATTTAAAATACAAGGTCGAATTGATAATTTTGTTTGATCAATGATCATTTGGAAAATGGACCAGCGAAGCGGGTGTAGCCTGCTAGTCTATTATCTATCTATATTATAAAGGACAAACATATCTGTGCGTAACGCATACGTCATTTTCCGAATGGCAACAGTTTGAAATTTGAAGTAAAATTTTGGTTTTCCAATTTTCTCAATTGCAAATTTTTCATCTTCTAAACATCGCACATTTTAAATTTTTACACCGTCGTATAAGGAAAAAAATGCTCTTTTAAATGCAATTTGTTCCAAAGCTGTATCTCAATTTATTTTTGAGTTATAAATTTTTTTGTAGTTCTTAATACTATTTTTCTTATTATGGCAACAAAAGTATCCCATTTCTATTGAAAGTAAACGGAAAATACTCAAAAATCGGAAATACTGTATCAGACTGTACTGCCATTTTCTCATAAAACGTGAAAAAAAAAATGAAATTAAAATATGGGCTATGTCAAGAATATTATCTGTTATTCCGTGATAATGACGTCATATGCATACTTTTCTATAGACGAAGTTTCAGACTGTATTGTAAAAGTAGATTGCTTTAGCGGATGCAAATGACGTCATTTTATAAACAAGTTGGAAATTGCTCGTCAAACGTGGCAAATGAGGTGCGTTCGTACTATAACTAGTTTTATAATTATTTTTTGCACCCCATATTGTACTGAATGTATAATTTTTTGCACTTCACAAAGCGCATAGTCTTATACATCATTAAAATGCACTTCCAATATTTTTTTCCCATTCCCCGTAATGTAACGGAACACTTTTGACTGTCCCTGTAATTAAACTATACATCCGATTTTCCTAAAATTTGAAATAACTCAACAAAATTTTGCAACAATTATATCTTTAAAATTTCAGACCATTCGGAAGGCTGTAATATCATTAAAATGCACTTGCAATAATTTTTCCCATTGGCCGTAATGTAAAGAAAAACTTTTGACTGTCCCTGTAATTAAACTATGCATCCGATTTTCCGAAAATTTGAAAGGGCTCGACAAAATTTTGCAACAGTTATATCTTTAAAATTTCAGATCATTCGGAAGGCTCTAATATCATTAAAATGCACTTGCAATAATTTTTCCCATTGGCCGTAATGTAAGGAAAAACTTTTGACTGTCCCTGTAATTAAACTATACATCCGATTTTCCTAAAATTTGAAAGGGCTCGACAAAATTTTGCAACAGTTATATCTTTAAAATTTCAGATCATTCGGAAGGCTGTAATATCATTAAAATGCACTTGCAATAATTTTTCCCATTGGCCGTAATGTAAAGAGAAACTTTTGACTGTCCCTGTAATTAAACTATACATCCGATTTTCATAAAATTTGAAATGGCTCGACAAAATTTTGCAACAATCATATATTTGAAATTTCAGACCATTCGGTTGGGTAGTTTTTGCTCTGTTACATGCGGACAGACGGACGGACTGAACGACGACTGTAGGTGCTACGTATTTATATAATTACGAACGCACCTAAAAAGCGTGTATTTTAATTCTTAAACCTAAATTATGTTTTGTAGAAGTGCGTCATTTTCACAGTCCAGCTGCTTGGAAATTCTTCACAGGTGAGAGAAGAATTTTTCACAGAAATGCTTTACTTTTGAGAATAATGTAATTGAAATCACACACTGATAAAACGCAATGATTTACAAAAAATTAGTGTGTCTTTATAAAAGAGAGGTGACATGCAAATAATAGCAATTTATATTACAGAAATTGATGATTCTAACCTGGATGGATTTTCTTCGCCGAGTTAGACAAGGAAACAAATAATTCGTGGTTTAAATTAATATGTTCCTGAAGTTTTTCTCCAAAATTCTCTCAAATAATAAAATGCTATTCTTTATTCTACTATAATTTTATCAAAATAAAATAATTTGCTTAATTTAATTTTTCCTAATTTTATGTAATCTATATATTTAAAACACAAGTGTGTATTTTAGTTATCTGCCCTGATCTTTCTGCTGAACCAATTTTACTAATGATTTTTTTTAAAACTAAAAACTCTTCATTTGTAGATGTTATCACACTATCTGTTTTTTTAAAAATATTTCCACTTTTATATTTTAATTTTAAAAGCTTTTTATGAAATTTCTTCAAAATGGTGAAAATTAGATAGCTTTCATTATTGCAGACAAGAGAGAAACAATGAGGAATTTTTATCTTTATTCATGCTATTTTCTGATAAAAAAGCAAAATTGTTGATACAAATTGTTGTATAGGGTTTAGGGGTGCAAAATCCCATTAGGAGCAGAGTATTATATTAGGGGCATAATAATGGAAAATAACATACTGCTTTTGAAAACACGCATTTTTCCTCATAAATTTTCTATATTGTTTTTCCTTCTGCATGTGTACTGATACTAAATTTCAGACACTAGGCGAAATGCTTATTTAAGTGAAAATGAAGTAATATTTAAAATAAAAGGATCATTTTCTTAGATAAAACTAAACATTTTAACACAAATGCGTCTAAAAACCATAAATTACGGAATTTTTTACTCTCCGGATTTGAGATTAGAATCTCAAGTAAAGAGTGCGTCTGTTCACATAAAAGATGTTGCTGACAATCGTGACTTCAAGTTTTGAGTTAAAATGATTTTTAAATGGTCAAACAAAATACAAAAAAAAAAAAAAAATGATGAATATGTATATGAGAAGCGCGTATGCAAATTTTGAGAAGGTGAAAATTGCTGTTTTTCATTCCGAAATACCAAGCATAAAAGCCTCAATTGATAACTACATCCTAATAACTGATCTTTAATATATTTCACTGATTAAGTATCTATGTTATAAAAAAAGCGTATCTGTACGTAGCGCTGAAGTCATTTTGAGAATGGCAACACTTCATGATAAAATTTGATCTTGAAATTTTCGCTACTGCAATTTTTTAAACTTCTGACCATCGTACATTTTCAATTTTCGTCGCACACGGAAAAAATTACTTTAAAATGCAATTTGTTTAAAAACTGTATCTTAATTGACTGATGTATGATATTTTCTAAAATATTTTTTAAGCATCATTTTTTTAAGTTTACCTTATCACGTGCAGTTTTCAATACACAATAATAATAAACATTTTGCACATAAAGCTACAAACATTTTTCAGTATATATTTCTGACTATTTTTGCATAACGAAATTAATACTTCCTTTATAAAAAAATAAAAGATTAATATAAAAAAAAACACCAATCTAACATATTTGTGGAAGACAAATTAACGAAATTAATACTTCTTTTATGAACAAATACAAGAGTAGTATTGAAAAAACACAAATCTAACATATCTGTAATCGTACAATAGTGATTTAGATCACCAAATAGGATTTTGTTTTCAAATGGAATTTGTTTGCAAAGTTCATCTCAGTTTACTGATTGTCTATGAATTTAAAAAAATTTTTAAAGCGCGAAATATTTTTTAATTTATCTATATCGCGCGGAGCTCGATTACGAAAGATTAATCCGTTTGCCCTTAAAACAAAATAAAGAGTTCATAATTTTCTTACGGCTAATATCCATTAAAAAAAACTTCACTATGAATAAATAAATAAAATAATATAAATAAAACACAAATTTAACAGACATGTACAAGCTCTGAAATGATCAGAATATGGATGCCGTAAGTAGCAAAATCTTGGTCAAATAACTCTTAGCATGTGGCTAATAAGAAAATATCGCTTTTGATAAATTTCAAAAATTTATTTGATTGTAGAATTCGTATTTTCCATATGAAAAATGCTTTTTCAATGTAAGTAGGAAAGCTAAAAAAATTATTGTATATAAAAAAGTTATTAATTTTCAATTAAAATATATGTTTTCACCTATATTCTTTAACCCGGGAAGCCCGGGTACGATCCCCTAGTCTATTATCTATTCTATTATATATATATAATCCAAACGGAAATTTCGTTCCGAACGCCGAGATTTCGAGTTCTACCGCATGGATTTTTACGGAACTTATACCGTTAGATAGGTATCGTTCCAGGGAAGGTTTTAAGCTATAACACATCATTCTACCTAGATTAGTTAAGAATTATTACGGAAAGCTCTATTATTTTTGACTTTGTTACTTCATATTTCCTTAAATATCTGGGCTCCTATTGGTCGTAGAGCTTAGATCTCGCGCCAAAAGTAGCTCCGAAGCACCCAAGCAAACTTTTCCCCGCGATTATTTTGACGTCTTCCGATTTCCTCTAACTCTATTAGATGCCCGCGTAGAAGCCCCTTTAAAATATTTTTCGTAGTAATTTCAGCAATTATCTTAAATTATTGGTTAAGACCGCCACCCTCCCGATTCATGTATCTACGGAAAGGTTGCATGAAGGAGTTTCGTTCAGATACGCTTTCGTTAAGAATAGAGTGCGCTCCCTGGTGGTGGAATGTGGAACTAACATAACGCGATATTGTTAAAATTAGGAAATCTAACAATGCGATCTGTTTTAAACTTTGAGATAGTTCATAACACATAATCTATTATCTATTCTATTATATATATATAAAATCTATTATCTATTCTATTATCTATTATATATATAAAATCCAAACGGAAAATTCGTTCCGAACGCCTAGATTTCGAGTTCTACTGCATGGATTTTTACGGAACCTATACCGTTAGATAGGTATTGTTTCAGGGAAGGTTTTAATCTATAACACATTATTCTACCTATATTAGTTTTAGAATTATGACGGAAAATTCTGTTATTTTGGGCGATAAGGTTACCATTTTATTTCTTGGCGAAATTCATCGTTGATAAAAAAAAAAAAATTGAAACGGCTATTAAACCTCGAAAAATAAAAGAAAAACTGTTACTAATTTTATTTAAATGAAAAAAAAAAAAGAAAAAAAGAAGAAGAAAATCCGTTTTAATGAGTGATAATATTAAAAAACGGAAACATTTAATCAAAACCTGAAAGAAATATTTGTAATGCTTAAAAATTAATTTAATAAGAAATATTACACTTGATACGCAATATTTGGCTCTTTATCGCTTGCGTTAGATATGGAAACGAATCTGAAAATTTGATTAGATGAAATTTTAACGACATTTTCTTTCTGTTCTGTTCTTTTCTTTTTTTATATCTAATTGTCCCATCACGTGACTTATAGAAGAAACAAGCAGATGTAATTGTGAGTCACATGTGTAATTACTATTTGTTTCTTTACAATTTTTTATTTTTCTTTTGCCGCCAAACAATGTGATTTTAAGCCAAAAATGCATAAGTGTGACATTAGCTTGAGGATGTTCTCACAAATGGTGTTTTTTTAGGTGAAAGAGATCATTTTTTGAGTACATTTTCATATTCAATTGTAACTTATATAGATATCAGTTAATATTTTAAAAATGGAATCGAATACTTAAATTTCAGTGTGAATTTCTGCCACACATACATATAGTAAAATAATTACATACTTTTTAAAATGTTTTTCGCCGTAATTCCGAAAGCATGTGATATTTATAAACTCGAACTCAGATCAACGAATATTACCCATTTTATTTAAGCAAATATTATCTGTTTTCTCAAGTCATATCGCCAATTTCATTTATAGGAAAATTCACAGATTCGAAATCTAAGAAATAAAGATAATTTTTAAGGAAATTTATGTTTTAATACGTTACTATGGAAAAATTCAACATTTTGAAAAAACAAATTACAAGTCTTTTGTAATTCGTCATTTCTTCTTCGTCTTTCTTCGTACTTTCTCCTCTGTTATGTAATATTTCAAATGATATTGGGCTAATTTTCGATCATCGATTCACCGCAAAATCGCATATCTAATATAGTATATAAAATAAAGTCTGGATTAGGGGACTAATTAACGCACAGCGCAAACTACTGAACCTAAAATCTTGAAAATTGTGGTAAAAATACTTCTTATGACATAAACTTCTGCTAAGAAAGGATTTTCTAAAGTGTCACCCCTAATGGTTTTTGCACGGGGAGGGGAAAAAAATCGAATATCAAAATTATGCGTCAAATGATAGCATATTTTAATGTAGTTTTGTATGCTGAATCGAATGCTACCAAATAAATGTTTATAAGTCCAACAGTTCATGACACATTTCATATTTTTCCAATTTGGTGGTGTCTTTGGCATCTAAACCTCAAAATATCTATCATTACATCCGTTACTCTAGCAACGGAAAAAATTCAAATCAATCCTTTTGGCTAAAAAATAAAAACGGCTCTATGAGTTTGAAATAAAAATGCAAGCATCTTAATTTTTTTAAAAAAATAGTGATTTTATGTAAAATAAAAGGGAAAAAATTACTGAGAATTTAGCGTTATAAAACAAAAATGGAAAAGGTACTACTTAGATATTCCGTCAACCAAAAATCTATCGTCAAACTATAAGATTAATGGTTGATCGTAAATATCAAATTCACTTGAATGTAAACAAACTACACGTGTTTACGTCATCAAGTGATTTTAATTTCGACGTTTTATTTGTATTTTTATTAATTTTATACTAATTTATTTGTTATTTCGTTATTTAAAATAAAGATTATGTCAATTTATATAATTTGGCGAAATGGGTCGACGGGATAACAAGTAGTACCAATGAAAATATTTAAGTATGAAAGCAATGTTTGTAACGACTTAAAAATTATTTTCATATATATCAACTCGGTTTATGGCGTCAGATGCCGTCATCCGAAGAGTCTACAAGAGTCTTTTTCCATTTTTTCCGGTCATAGGTTCCTCATTGAAAGAAACTGGAATTGGAATAATATTGTGCGATTTATAAATTGCTCCTCGATAAGAAGAAAAAATGGGTACATTTATAACAACCGTGCGCACATCTCGCTGATAGCATTTTTTAAATTCCCAGTAGCAGTAGTTACATTTTGCGTATGTAAATTAAAAATATTTTTTTGCTTTTAATTATGGCATTATTTTTTGTTATTGTTTATCTTTTCAGTTTTTTAAATGAAATTAGTATAAGGCATGCATTTTAAATTAAATGAGTGAAAGGTTTGTGTTTTAAATGAAAATAATAAAATAAGAATATGCTATGAAAACAATCTTTATTGATTTATTACCTGCGCCCGGCTGACATAAAAGTATCACAAAAGCCACATATTCACTTTTCTTTGAGTAGTTGCTCATGAGAATTGAAGTTAACCTTCCGTAATCGGATACTTCACATATTGGTGTATTAGCTTTAATGTTGAAAGCATCGTTTTTGTTTGAAGCGAAAACTTTACTATGAATTCTATTACACAAAATCGCATCATCATCATCTACTATATATTTACAACGGAAATTTGTATTTCATTCCGATTGTTTATAATACTTTCGTAGGATATACCACAATTAGTTAGGTAATAATTTTGGAAAGGTTTTAGTGTATACATATTGTTCAAGGGTACTTAGTTATAGAGCAACAGTAAAAGTTCAAAAATTAAGTGAACCTGATTATGAAAGTTTAGCCTTTTTAAAAAAATCTACAGAACATATTTTGTTACAAGTGATCCTGTTGCATGACTTTTAGGAATGGTGTTAGTATATACGATTTCATTATATGTTGATTAGTTACAGAGGTATTAAATTCCTGTTGTCATAACGGTCTCATTACCCGACCATAAGTGCGCTGTTTATAATCAACTAAAACAATTACTTCTTAATTGCTAAATTTTGTCCAACGCTTAAGATAACATTATATCGCAATGGCGTTCGCATCGTTTACAGTAATGTGCAACGTCAAGCTGAAGATCCATATTGTTTAAAATACAAGTTCAAATTCACCATTTAGTTTAATCCAAGGTTCATTTGGAAATATTGACCAGCGCAGCGGGCATAGCCTGCTAGTCTATTATATATATATAATCCAAACGGAAATTTCGTTCCGAACGCCGAGATTTCGAGTTCTACCGCATGGATTTTGACGGAACTTATACCGTTAGATAGGTATCGTTCCAGGGAATGTTTTAAGCTATAACACATCATTATACCTAGATTAGTTATAGAATTGTTACGGAAAATTCTATTATTTTGGACTTTGTTACTTCACATTTCCTTAAATATCTGGGCTCCTATTGGTCGTAGAGCTTAGATCTCGCGCCAAAAGTAGCTCCGAAGTACCTAAGCAAACTTTTCCCCGCGATTATTTTGCCGTCTTCCGATTTCCTCTAACTCTATTAGGGGCCCGCGTAGAGCCCCTTTAAAATATTTTTCGTAGTAATTTCAGCAATTATCTTAAATTATTGGTTAAGACCGCCACCCTCCCGATTCATGTATCTACGGAAAGGTTGCATGAAGGAGTTTCGTTCAGATACGCTTTCGTTAAGAATAGAGTGCGCTCCCTGGTGGTGGAATGTGGAACTAACATAACGCGATATTGTTAAAATTAGGAAATCTAACAATGCGATCTGTTTTAAAATTTCAGATAGTTCATAACACATAATCTATTATCTATTCTATTATATATATATATAATATATTATCTATTCTATTATCTATTATATATATAAAATCCAAACGGAAATTTCGTTCCGAATGCCTAGATTTCGAGTTCTACTGCATGGATTTTTACGGAACCTATACCGTTAGATAGGTATCGTTTCAGGGAAGTTTTTAAGCTATAACACATCATTCTACCTAGATTAGTTATAGAAGTATGACGGAAAGTTCTGTTATTTTGGACGATAAGTTTACCATTTTATTTCTTGGCGAAGTTTTTTGTTGTTGAAAAACTTGAAACGGCTATTACACCTAGAAAAATAAAAGACAAAAACTGTTACTAATTTTATTTAAAATCTTTAAAAAAGAAAAAAAAAAGAAATCCATTTTAATGAGTGATAATATTAAAAAACGAATATATTTAATTTAAACATGAAAGAGAATGTTCGTAATACTTAAAGAATTACTCAGTTGAAATATTGCAATTGAAATAATATTTGGCGATTTATCTTTTGCATCAGGTTAAGAAAAATGCATCTGAAAATTAATAAAATGATATCAATGAAGTTCCCCATAAGCGCATGCTCAGCATTATTTGAAAAAAAAATATAGAATATTCTTCTCATAAATATATATATATATATATATCCATAAAAAAAACGGCAGAACCTCTATTTAGCATTCCTAAAAAAATAATGAAAATTTCATTTTTTGCGATTTAGCGCTGGATGGCGACACGATAAAATTTTGAATAATACTATGATAAATATTCTTTAAGAAAAACTTTTTCAACTCTCGATACGAAGTTAGTTTAAGTAAGTTTAACTTAAATAAATACATATTTATAACTGCAGTTTTGTCATATACATTTATATATGTAACAATGAAATTTAACGATCGTATTTATGCCGTTTACAATGAAATTTAAATGGATTAAAAGTGTTTCAAACTCAAATTAAGGTCCGATTCTGAGCATTGGCAATTTGACTTCGATATTGTTAGTGTCAGAGACAACAAGAGAGTTTTATTGCCATGGAAACAACAATTTAATATCGAAATGTTTAATGATAGCATTCTTAATTAAAATACCCTTAAAACTTATCCAGCCGGTGACACCGTATAAAATTAAATAGCTCAATACAAGTAACACGCAATTTGCATATATTATATAAGCTTACATCAAATATAGCAAACTAATCCACAGTTTAAGTTTAAATTCATTGAGCATTAGGCATTTAATTACTTATTTAACAAGGAATTTATAAATGCATTTCAATCTCTTGCATTTGGCGAGGAAACCTATTGGTTCGCCAAAGAGCGTCGAGCGTTCGTCAGTTCGCGCCAAACACTCGAAAAAATATTTTTTTACAGATTTTCTATTGCGATTCGACCGCTATATTTTTACCGAACTTTTTTACATACATGAGTCATTTTATTTGCATTTCCTTTTTCAAAATATTTTGAGTATGCGTTTTAAGGAAACCTTCCTTGTGAGTAACAATTTTTATTATTATTATTATTATTATTATGTATCTCTTACAGAAAAAACTAGCAGATGTAATTATAAAAATAATGATATTACATAAATAGCAGTTAATATTATAAAAGTGGAGTCAAATATTTAAATTTTAATGCAAACGTTTGCCACCCCCCCACACATACACACACATATTTTAAATAATTTAATTTCGGATATTTAAAATATTTTTCGCGTACTTTACTACGGATACATGCTATTTTGTTTTTCCCCAAACTTATGACTTTTATAACCTCGAACTCAGATCAACAAATATTGTCCACTCTTTTTTTTTTTTTTTTTTTTTTTTTTTTTTTAAACATATATCGCCAATTTTTCTTTTAGAAAAGTCTACTGTTTCAAATGTTCTGTACTAAAGATTATTCTTCAGAAAATTTATGCAATTTTGCGTTATTAATACCACAAAAGAAAATATTTTGCAATAAAAATTGCTTACTGAAATACATTTTCGATTGTCTTTTTAATTCGTCATCCCATTTTCAGTTTTTTTAAGGTTTTTGATATTGGATTAATCTTCCGTAATCAGGTTACCTGCTAATTAGTGTATTTACTGAACTATTTAGATGTTTCTTTTATATTTGAAAGAGTCAGATCAGTGATCAGACAGTGACTGTCAGACAGTGATCGCGATTGTAGAAGATTACATGAAATTTGTACTTAGCTATTAGTAAATTTATGTTTTTTCATTATGAAGCAAACGGAGAACAGAAGATTTAGTATTATATATATTTTTATTTGCAGTTATTTTACTGTCGCTAAAAAATAAATACTTGGGAAAAAAATTTGAAATTCCAATGGTGGCTGGTGGAACAATATTTGTTGATTTATCATTATAGCCTAGATAAGAAAAAAAGTACCTGAAATGCAGATAAAATTGAAAATAGAAATCATTATAAAGCAAGTTCTTCTGACGCACAATCCTATTCGCTAAACTGAGGCAAAAATTAACGATTTTAGGTTTATTTAGGCAGCAGACTAAAGAATAATGTAATTTTGAAAATAAAAAGTGTATTTATTTCTCCGTGTTATTGCACTCTTTAGAGAAATGAAAAAAGGTCTTCGGTGCATCAAAAAGATTATTTCGTTATATTGTAACGTGCTAGGTTATTAAGTTTTGTATAACTGACTGTATTTGTCATTTACAAAGAGTATTTTTGTCGAAAGATCTATAATTCAGCCAACAGCAATTTGACTTTATTTAATGGGATGTAGTCTGGAGCATAATTACGTATGTTTTACGTGTGTTAACTCTGGTAAATTTGTAATCATATAGTTTGCAAACACTTCTAATGTTTGGCGTAAAACTTAGCTGTGCACCCGATTATGGACGATTGGGAAGATTTTGATTGGATGAAAACAAGAGGTTTATTTTTCTATCATAATGAGTTATCGAGTTTTTTTTCAGGTTAACAGTTACATAATTGCAAGTGGTATATATATAAAAAGGAAATGGTAATGAAAATGACATTATTTTAATTTTATTCAAACACTTCATTTTTAAAAATCCACTTTTATGTGATTCACATTTCTTTTAATGAAAGTTAAAGACTTTTTGTGTGCAAACAATTTATTACATTTTTTTACCGTATTTACTCTGCTGTAATCTGAAGGTAGAAAACTGCAGTAGACCTGCTAGAAGACGTGTATTACAAAATATAATGCAACGCAGAGAGAAATTGTATTTAAGCTACCAGAACCACACATAGCACCAATCTGAGAAGCCCGGAGTTCAAGAACTATCAAACGAAAGTGAATAATCCGAACATAAATAATGTTCAGTGGTCACTCTCTGCAATCATTGTAATTATCTCTCCTTTTAGTAGTGTGGTGACTAGAGAACATTTTAACATTTCTGATTATCACAACGGCCGTATTTTCTTCCCAACTTCTACTTTAAATATATACTGTAAAAAGAATTTCTTCTGAATAGTCCGAATTTTGCCTAACCCATAAGATATTATAATAGCTAAATAGCGTTCGCATAGTATTCAGCAAATGCGGAAAGATTTTCCCGGTGAAGGTCTCTATTAATTTAAAATACAAGGTCGAATTCATAATTTTGTTTGATCAATGATCATTTGGAAAATGGACCAGCGAAGCGGGTGTAGCCTGCTAGTATATATATATAATCCAAACGGAAATTTCGTTCCGAACGCCGAGATTTCGAGTTCTACCGCATGGATTTTGACGCAACTTATACCGTTAGATAGGTATCGTTTCAGGGAAGGTTTTAAGCTATAACACATCATTATACCTAGATTAGTTATAGAATTATTACGGAAAATTCTTTTATATTGGACTTTGTAACTTCATATTTCCTTAAATATCTGGGCTCCTATTGGTCGTAGAGCTTAGATCTCGCGCCAAAAGTAGCTCCGAAGCACCCAAGCAAACTTTTCCCCGCGATTATTTTGCCGTCTTCCGATTTCCTCTAACTCTATTAGGGGCCCGCGTAGGGCCCCTTTAACATATTTTTCATAGTAATTTCAGAAATTATCTTACATTATTCGTTAAGACCGCCACCATCCAGATTCATGTATCTACGGAAAGGTTGCACGAAGGAGTTTCGTTCAGATACGCTTTCGTTAAGAATAGAGTGCGCTCCCTGGTGGTGGAATGTGGAACTATCATAACGCGACATTGTTAAAATTGGGAAATCTAACAATGCGATCTGTTTTAAACTTTGAGATAGTTCATAACACATAATCTATTATCTATTCTATTATATATATATATAAAATCTATTATCTATTCTATTATCTATTATATATATAAAATCCAAACGGAAATTTCGTTCCGAACGCCTAGATTTCGAGTTCTACTGCATGGATTTTTACGGAACTTATACCGTTAGATAGGTATTGTTTCAGGGAAGGTTTTAAGCTATAACACATTATTCTACCTGTATTAGTTTTAGAATTATGACGGAAAATTCTGTTATTTTGGGCGATAAGGTTACCATTTTATTACTTGGCGAAATTCATCGTTGATAAAAAAAAATTGAAACGGCTATTAAACCTCGAAAAATAAAAGAAAAACTGTTACTAATTTTATTTAAATGAAAAAAAAAGAAAAAGAAAATCCGTTTCAATGAGTGATAATATTAAAAAACGGAAACATTTAATCAAAACCTGAAAGAAATATTTGTAATGCTTAAAAATTAATTTAATAAGAAATATTACACTTGATACGCAATATTTGACTCTTTATCGCTTGCGTTAGATATGGAAACGAATCAGAAAGTTTGATTAGATGAAATTTTAACGACATTTTCTTTCAGTTCTGCTCTTTTCTTTTTTTTTTTTTATATCTAATTGTCCCATCACGTGACTTAAAGAAGAAACAAGCAGATGTAATTGTGAGTCACATGTGTAATTACTATTTGTTTCTTTACAATTTTTTATTTTTCTTTTGTCGCCAAACGATGTGATTTTAAGCCAAAAATGCATAAGCGTGACATTAGCTTGAGGATGTTCTCACAAATGGTGTTTTTTTAGGTGAAAGAGATCATTTTTTGAGTACATTTTCATATTCAATTGTAACTTATATAGATATCAGTTAATATTTTAAAAATGGAATCGAATGCTTAAATTTCAGTGTGAATCTCTGCCACACATACATATTGTAAAATAATTTCATACTTTTTAAAATGTTTTTCGCCGTAATTCCGAAAGCATGTGATATTTATAAACTCGAACTCAGATCAACGAATATTAACCATTTTATTTAAGCAAATATTATCTATTTTCTCAAGTCATATCGCCAATTTCATTTATAGGAAAATTCACAGATTCGAAATCTAGGAAATAATGATAATTTTTAAGGAAATTTATGTTTTAATACGTTATTACTATGGAAAAATTCAACATTTTGAAAAAAAAAAAATTACAAGTCTTTTGTAATTCGTCATTTCTTCTTCCGCTTTCTTCGTAGTTTCTCCTCTGTTATGTAATATTTCAAAATATATTGGACTAATTTTCGATCATCAATTCACCGCAAAATCGCATATCTAATATAGTATATAAAATAATTCTGGATTAGGGGACTAATTAACGTACAGCGCAAACTACTGAACCTAAAATCTTGAAAATCGTGGTAAAAATGCTTCTTATGACATCAACTTCTGCTAAGAAAGGATATTCTAAAGTGTCACCCCTAATGGTTTTTGCACGGGGAGGGAAAAAAAATCGAATATCAAAATTATGCGTCAAATGATAGCATATTTTAATGTAGTTTTGTATGCTGAATCGAATGCTACCAAATAAATTTTTATAAGTCCAACAGTTCATGACACATTTCATATTTTTCTAATTTGGCGGTGTCTTTGGCATCTAAACCTCAAAATATCTATCATTACATCCGTTACTCTAGCAACGGAAAAAATTCAAATCAACCCTTTTGGCTAAAAAATAAAAACGGCTCTATGAGTTTGAAATAAAAATGCAAGCATCTTAATTTTTCAAAAAAAATAGTGATTTTATGTAAAATAAAAGGAAAAAAAATACTGAGAATTTAGCGTTATAAAACAAAAATGGAAAAGGTACTACTTAGATATTCCGTCGACCAAAAATCTATCGTCAAACTATAAGATTAAATGCCAATAATGGTTGATCGTAAATATCAAATTCACTTGAATTTAAACAAACTACACGTGTTTACATCATCAAGTAATTTTAATTTCGACGTTTTATTTGTATTTTTATTAATGTTATACTAATTTATTTGTTATTTCATTATTTAAAATAAAGATTATGTCAATTTATATAATTTGGCGAATGATTTGGCGATTTATATAATTTGGCGAAATGGGTCGACGGGATAACAAGTAGTACGAATGAAAATATTTAAGTATGAAAGCAATGTTTGTAACGACTTAAAAATTATTCTCATATATATAAACTCGGTTTATGGCGTCAGATGCCGTCATCCGAAGAACCTACAAGAGTCTTTTTCCATTTTTTCCGGTCATAGGTTCCTCAATGAAAGAAATTGGAATTGGAATAATATTGTGCGATTTATAAATTGCTCCTCGATAAGAAGAAAAAATGGGTACATTTATAACAACCGTGCGCACATCTCGCTGATAGAATTTTTTAAATTCCCAGTAGCAGTAGTTACATTTTGCGTATGTAAATTAAAAATATTTTTTTGCTTTTAATTATGGCATTATTTCCTGTTATTGTTTATCTTTTCAGTTTTTTAAATGAAATTAGTATAAAGCATGCATTTTAAATTAAATGAGTGAAAGGTTTGTGTTTTAAATGAAAATAATAAAATAAGAATATGCTATGAAAACAATCTTTATTGATTTATTACCTGCGCCCGGCTGACATAAAAGTATCACAAAAGCCACATATTCACTTTTCTTTGAGTAGTTGCTCATGAGAATTCAAGTTAACCTTCCGTAATCGGATACTTCACATATTGGTGTATTAGCTTTAAAGCTTGTTGAAAGCATCGTTTTTGTTTGAAGCGAAAACTTTACTATGAATTCTATTACACAAAATCGGATCATCATCATCTACTATATATTTACAACGGAAATTTGTATTTCATTCCGATTGTTTATAATACTTTCGTAAGATATACCACAATTAGTTAGGTAATAATTTTGGAAAGGTTTTAGTGTATACATATTGTTCAAGGGTACTTAGTTATAGAGCAACAGTAAAAGTTCAAAAATTAAGTGAACCTGATTATGAAAGTTTAGCCTTTTTAAAAAAATCTACAGAACATATTTTGTTACAAGTGGCCCTGTTGCATGACTTTTAGGAATGGTGTTAGTATATACGATTTCATTATATGTTGATTAGTTACAGAGGTATTAATTCCTGTTGTCATAACGGTCTCATTACCCGACCATAAGCGCGCTGTTTATAATCAACTAAAACAATTACTTCTTAATTGCTAAATTTTGTCCAACGCTTAAGATAACATTATATCGCAATGGCGTTCGCATCGTTTTCAGTAATGTGCAAGGTCAAGATGAAAATCCATATTGTTTAAAATACAAGTTCAAATTCACCATTTAGTTTAATCCAAGTTTCATTTGGAAATATTGACCAGCGCAGCGGGCATAGCCTGCTAGTTATATACATAAAATCCAAACGGAAATTTCGTTCCGAACGCCTAGATTTCGAGTTCTACTGCATGTATTTTTGAGGAACTTAGACCGTCAGATAGGTATCGTTTCAGGGAATGTTTTAAGCTATAACACATCATTCTATCTAGATATGGAATTATGACGGAAAGTTCTGTTATTTTGGACGATAAGGTTTACCATTTTATTTCTTGGCGAAATTTATCGTTGATTAAAAAAAAAAAAAAAAAAAAAAAAAGAAACAGCTATTACACTTCGAAACGTAAAAGAAAAAAAAAAGCAATTTAACAAATTACAACTGCCATTTGGAAAATGATTTTTACAAAGACTAAAATTTAAGGCATAAAAAATCGCACCGAGTTGATCCTACATTACGTACGTCATGAATTAAATATTAATAGTGTTATTACACGTAAAAATTCCAAGCGACAGAAATCGCCTGTGACTCGTACGTATTATCCACCTGAAACTTACGGATTATCCAAGCATTTCATTGGCTGTTCAGGAAAAGGCTTTTCCATCGTCAGATTTCCAAGAAATCTGACGACACATTATAAATGAAATTTCATTCTTAAACTTCTGAACATCCTACAATATTACTTTTTTAAACCGTCGGATAGAGAAAAAAATGTACTTTTAAATGCAATTTGTTTGAAAGCTGTATTTCAATTTGTTTCTAAATTATTAATTTTTTTTGTAGTTTTTTATTACTTTTTTGTCATAGTGTAACAGAAGGTATCCATCGTTGTTGAAAGTAAAGGGAAATACAGATTACTGTATAGACCAATCAGAACACGAATAAAATGCGGATTAAACCAATAAAAACCTTCAGATATGCTTTTGATTTCCTACCCTGGTTGGTTGGTTGGTTGTATTTATGTCGGCCAATTATCTGCACGTGGGATATGGGCCCTAAGGGGGGAGTGCCTTCCGTGGAGGTCTTTCTAAGGGAACCTAACCCGTATTAACGCTTGGAGAACCAAGGTTCGAAGAAAACCACGAAAACTCCGAACGATTAGGCCGACGGGCGCGATTGGGATCGAACCCAGCACCTCCCGTCTACCAGCTTCGAGAGCAGAACCTCTCGGCCACTGGTGGGGCCAATTTCCTACCCTGACAGAAAACAATAACCATATTTCGAAATGGATAAAAACTGTTACTACTTTTAATTAAAAAAAAAAAAAAAAAAAAAAAAAGAAGAAGAAGGAAGAAAAAAATAAGAAAAAAATCCGTTTTAATGAGTGATAATATTAAAAAACGAAAATATTTAATTTAAACATGAAAGGGAATGTTCGTAATACTTAAAAAAATTACCCAGTTAAAATATTGAAATTGAAATAAGATTTGGTTTGGCTCTTTATCTTTTGCGTCAGGTTAAGAGAAATGCATCTGAAAAATTAATAGGATGATATCAAGGAAGTTTCGATAAGTGCATGCTCAGAAATATTTGAAAAAATATCCTTTCATGAGGAATAGAAGATTCTTCTCGTGACATATAATATGTTTATAAAAAAAGATCCGCAGAACCTCGATTTAGCGTTTGTAAAAAAATCATGAAAATTTAATTTTTTTGGCAATTTAATGCTGGTTGGCGGAACAATAAAATTTTGAATGATACTTTTTTTATCATAAATAATTTTTAAGTAAAACCTTTTTCTACTCTTCATACGAAGATAGTTATATTAAGTTTAACCTTAATAAATACATTTTTTATTACTACAGTTTTGTCATGTACCTTTATATGTGTATATATTAAAATTTTATTATCGTAATTATACGGTTTAAAACAAAATTTCAGTTTATTAAATTTTTTTCAAATTCAAAATTAATGTCCGATTCGGAACATTGGCAATTTGACTTCGATATTGTTAGTATCAGAAACAAGAAATGAAAGTTATTGTTGCCATGGAAACAAGTATTTAATATAAAATGTTTAAAGGTAGTATTTTTAATTAGCCAGCTACTGTTAAAACAAACTTAAAACGGTACTACTTGATTATCCCGTCGACAAAATAACTATCGCCAAACTATAAGATTAAATGCCAATAATAGCTGGTCGCAAATTTTACATTCACTTGACATTAAACACGGTACACGTGTTTGTTGCGTCATCAAGTGATTTTTAATTTCACTTCTATTTGTAATTTGATTAATGTTTAAAAATTTATTTATTTTTTCGTTGATTAAAAAAAAAAAAAAAAAAAAAAAAAAAAAAAAAATTGGCGAGTAGTTTGGCAATTTATATAATTTGGCGAATAGTTTGGCAATTTACATAATTTGGCGAAATTGGTTGAATGAATAATCAAATAGTACCCTTAAAACATTTCCAGCCGGTGAAGCCATGTAAAATTAAATAACTACTGCAACACGTATTTTTTATATTATATACGCTTAAATATAAAAAATAATACGCTAAACCTTCGTTTAAGTTTAAATTCATTGAGTTTTAGACATTTAACAAGCAATTTTCAAATGCATTTAAATATCTTGCATTTGGGATAGAAATGTGCTGGCTAGCCAAATAGCGTGGAACGTTCGTCTTTTTTGCGCCAAATACTCGAATATATATAGATGTTTTTTCACATTTTTACAGAGATTCCTCCACCAAATTTGACTGATGTTTTACTACATACATGAGTAGTTTTAAAAGCATTTTTCTTTTCAAAATAATTTGAGTATGCTCTTTAAGGAGACCTTTCTTGTGGTAACAATTTTGTTTTTGGTTTGTTCTTTTTTATTTCCAACTCTTCCATCATGTAACTCACAGACGAAACTAGCAGATGTAATTGTAAAAATGATGGTGCTTATGATTTACATGTTATATTTTTATTTGCGATTTTCGAGTTCACTTTTGTCGCCAAACAATTTGATTTTAAGCCAAAAAGACGTAAGCGTGAATTGGGTTCAAACGATGTTTACAATAAAGGTGATTCTGCAAGTGTACGAAAGCATTTTTTCAGTATTTTTTAAAATTCAAATGTACAATATATAAATAGCAATTAATATTTTAAAAATGGAGTCAAATATTTTAATTTTAGTATAAATGTCTCCCACACACGCACATACATATTGTAAAATAATTTAATTTTAGACATTTAAAAAATTTCTCATCATACTTTATTGCGAAAGCATGTCGGTTTGTTTTCCCCAAATTTGTGACTTTTATAACCTCGAAGGCAGATTAGCTAATATTGTCCATACTTTTTTTAATAAAAAACATATCGCCAATTTCCCTTATATAAACGTTCAATGTTTGAAATGTTAGGTAGTAAAGATTATTCTTAAGAAAATGTAAGCACATATGCGTTATGTCTATTACGAAAAAAGACATTTTGCAATAAAAATTGCTTTCTGAAATCACTTTTCGATATTCCATTCCATTCGTCATTTCTTCTTCTTTTTTTTTTATCATATCTTCCCTTATTTTAGAAATGTTATAAAAAGATATTGGATGAATCTTCCATAATCATTGGCGGATTTACTATATAGTGTTGGAAGATTCGTTTATATTTGAAAGGAACCGTGGACGGTAAATCCGATTTCAGAAGATTACGCGAAATTTGTACTTTTAGTAATTAGCGATTAGTAAATTTATGTTTTTTTTATTATGGAGCAAACGGGCAAAAGAAGACTTACTTATAGATATTTTTCATGTGCAGTTATTTTACTATCACTAAAAAAGCATTACTTTGAATGTATAAAAAAAAAAAAAAAAAAAAAAAAAAAAAAAAAAAAAAAAAAAAAATCAAATGCCAAAGGTGGCCCATGGAATAATATTTGTCATTTACCCTAGGTTTTTAAAAAAGTACCTCAGATTCAAATAAAATTTCAATCATTATAAAGAAATTTTGGCTGATGCACAGCCCGAGCAGCTGATCATAGTCACAAATTAACGTTTTTAGTTTTATTTAGGCAACAAACTGATGAATAATGACGTCCTGAAAATAAAAGCATGTTTATTTCTCCGTCTTATTGCGCTCATTAGAGAAAAGCAAAAAAAATCTTTGATTTGCCAAAAAAGATCACAACTAAAAATTTTGCATAACTAACTTTATTTATCTTTGCAAAGAATTTTGATAGTGAAAGATCTAAAATTCAATCAACAGCAATTTGACATTATTTAATGGAATGTAGTTTGGAACGTAATTAACTCTGTTTTGTAGCTAACTTTGGCACATTTTTAGCCATACCGTTACGAACATTTCTAAAGCTGCACATCAAACTTGGTTGTGGATCTGATTACGGATGATTGGGAAGATTTTATTGAATGAAAACTAGAGGTTTAGTTGTCTATTTAAAATAGGTATCGAGGTTATATTCCTAGGTTAATAGTTGCATGATTAAAACTGGTATTTAAACAGAAACGGCAGTTAAATGACATTATTTTAATTTTATTCACACAATTCCGCTTTAAATATCCACTTTTACATCATTCACATATTTTAAAATATAAATGTTAAGTACTGTTTTGATTGTATTTACTCTACTGGAAATCGAAGATAAGAAACTGTAGAGAAAAGCTGGCAAAAGAAGACGTATCCCGTAAGGCATGGTGACGTCACGGCGACGTCGTTGTGAAGTCACACCGTGATTTTGTGACCGTCGATGTGACGTCACAGTGACTAGAATGCGAGGTCGTTATGGCCGTTTTAGAGGTGGTTTGTGACGTCACATTGTGACCACTCTGTGAAGTCACGGTGTGACAAATTTGTGAAAAATGTGTCATTTGTGACTATTTTGGCATTAACTTTGTGACGAACCTGTGACGAAAGCGACAATGCTTTGAAGTCACACTGTGACCAATTTGTGAAATATGTGTCATTTGTGACGAACTTGTCATAAACACTGTGATTTCAAATGAAAATCAAATTTCAAATTAATTGCTTAAAAGACGCAAATAGTGAAAAAGATTCCATGCTGGGACTCGAACCCGGGCCATTAGTACAGCGCACTGACATTCTACCGACTAAATCACATGGAACGATACCCAGGCTGAAAATTTCTCACTATTACATGATGGCGAGGCTACAAACTCAGCACAAGATGGAATATTTAGCGTGAACCACCAACATGATGCAAACACGAAACTTAATTAAATCCAGCATAGATTGGAATTATATTAATAATTGGAAATTTTTCCAGAGAGAACCATTCGCCTTGCATACAATATTTCAAATGAAAAAAATTTCAAATTAATTGCTTAAAAGGCAATTTTAATTAGAAATGTTGTATGCAAGGCGAATGTTTCTCCCTGGAAAAATTTCCAATTATTAATATAGTTTCAATCGATGCTGGATTTCATTAAGTTTCGTGTTTACCCCATGTCGGTGGCTCACGATAAATATTCCATCTTGTGTTGCGTTAATAGCCTTGCCAACATGTAATAGTGAGAAATTTTCCCGGCTGGGTATCGGTCGATGTGGTTTACTCGGTAGAATGTCAGTGTGCTATACTGATTTCCCGGGTTCCAGTTCCGGCACGGAAACTTTTTCACTATGTTGGCCTTTGCGCCTTTTAAGCAATTAATTTGATATTTGATTTTCATTTGAAATATTGTATATAAGGCGAAGGATTCTCTCTGGAAAAATTTCTAAGTATTAATACAGCGATGAATTTTGAAATAACCTTTTGCTGTAAATATAAAATCTTATCTTTCTACCGTACTTTTTAGCAAAATATCGCTATTTTGGAGTCTTATTCTTCTAAAACATTTTACATTTTTCCACTTAAAAAAATATTCTTATCAACTGACATATTTTTTTTTATTCAGTTCTATGATTGATATTAAGTTCTATGCTTGATATTGAGTTCAAGCTTGATATTTAGAATGTGTAAATTTTTTAATTTGTTGTGATTTGTCATTGCTTTATTAAATACGAACATGGAGACTAACGGATATTAATACAACTATTATTTATAGAGCGGCATGATAAGCGATATTTATTTAAATTTTTTATTCCAGTGTATATTGTATTTTATGAATATGAGCTAAATATATTTGGTATGTTTTATAGGAAATGACTGATCTGGGAAATAGAAAAAAAAAAAAACGAGTAAGAAAAATCATGCGTTAATCATAGATTATAAAATACTTTCCAACACTTTCTGAATGCTTTAACAAGACATCGTAATTTAGGGAAATGACGTAAATAAGATAACTAAGTAAACATTTTAGAAAATTCATAAAACATTTGAAAAATTGATTTCAGCAGTTACCGTCCATAGCCAAATATATTTTCCAATTCTTTTGAACAGCCCTGTATTTGATCTGTAGGTTGATACACTGAGAAAAATGAAGTACTCAAAAATAAGTAAACCGACGTACTCATATAGAATTGAATATTTTTGATAAAAAATGAACCCATGCTTTCTCTATTTTGAAACATCACATGTTATCAAACACAAACAAACGAATAGTTTTGTACCCTGTAATGGTTCATTTCATTTATGGCGGCATAAATGATGTTCATTAATGTAAATATTAAATTATGCACAGCATTTTAAAAATAATTTAAAAGTGCTTGGAAATAATGCTCTTGTCATAAAAATATTCGATTTGAGTATCTTGTTAAGAATTTTGCTATTTTTCTTAATAAATAATCAATTAAACATTTCTTGTTAAGAACTTTGAACGGGAAATAAATGTCAGTACATTTTTACTTTAAATTTTAGGTGTTTTTTTTTTTTTTTTTTTTTTTTGGGGGGGGGGGGGGGGGTCAGTACATAACGATTCATATTTGATCACAACCAATGAATAAAAAATGAGTACATGTGTTTCTCAACTTTGAGTACATTTGGATCGGAGCTATTTTGAGTATGTGACGCATTTAAGATTGAGTACTTTTTACTCAATTTTGACTTCCCATTTTTTTAAGTGTATATATACTATATAATGGGAAAATCTAGTTTAGCAAGAAAACGTCTAACAAGTTGAAATTCTTTTTCAGCAATTTATACTAATGTATGGAAACATACTTGAATACTTTTGTACAACTCTGTAGTTTACCTAGAATCTTTATTACACGCCACTATTTATTTAAAATTTAATTCAAACTAAGACACTCTTAAAACTGCTGAAATCACATTTCCAGAAATTATAATTTATAGACAGCCATGTATCCAATTCTTTACGTGACCCTGTATATCATTTAATCTATATTCTACAAACATTTCTTGGTAAATTAAATGCAGTTCAGCAAAAAAAAGCATATCTCATTTAAAAACAACTTTTAAGCAATTTGCGCCCATACCCAGTAATCCTTATGAATACTTTTGTGTAGCCTTGTATAGGAATTATAGCATTTATATACACCATATACTATGCATAAATATAGTGAATCATAAAAGCGCATATCATAATTAAAAATACATTTACAGCAATCATCGCTAATGAACAGTACTTCGGATACAATATAGTATCTGAAATATTTTGTGTGTCCCTGTAAATGCTATATACGTATTATTCTTATTATACATGAAATAATTTATAGTATGTAAACCTCAGCGACATATATCAATTTCATTATATATGAAATAGATTAACATAATTAAAGTATGCCGCAAACAATTCCCACCACCCCTATATCATTATGTATTTGAATTCCTTTTTTAGCCCTGTAAATGAACAATAACTATTTTTTGCATCACATAGTCAACAGAATACATATTTTAGTGCACTTCATAAATGCATATAAATTTTATTCTGTTTGAAAGCGTGCGTAAAATCATAAAAAAATCATTTGAAACGATTTTTTCCCATAGGCTGTAATGTAACGGAAAAATTTTGGCTGTCCCTGTAAATGATAAGCATGCTACAAACTTCATTACAAATAGGTACCGTGCTATGGTAAACGTCAATAACATCCAAAAATTTCAGGGCAATCCGAGTATATTTTCGAGAGTTAGAGTGCGGACAGACTGCTACACGGACAGACGGAGAGACAAACCGAAGTCATAAGCACTTTTCAACTTGTGTCCTATATTATGTATCCTGTATTATAAGAACTTTAAAAAAATATATACTAAGCAGTTTAATCTATAACTTCCCATCAGGCATGAAAAACACTTTGTTTCAAAGCTTAAATATCATATTTTACTTTTTAGTGCCAATAATTACGCTTATCATAAACGTAGAAAATGAATTTACAATAGAAGAAAATTTAATAACCTATTCAGAATGTATATAATTAAATGTTTGATTAAAATCACAAACAGAAAAAATGCTTACATACAATTTAAAAAAATAAATATACCAATTTGAAAAACACTAAAAATAATAATTAGTATTGATAATTGTACTATTAAACAACAGCAAACTCAATAGATTAATTAAATGCCTTATTAGATTTAACAATATCTCAAAAATATTTCCATATGGTATAAGGAATTCCTATTATTTTATAATTTCGGCAAATGTTAAATCTGAAAACATTGGTTTGAAGATTTAGGATTTTGAAAGATAATTTAAAATATTATTAGCACTAAAAGAAAATTCTCTCAAATGTTTCACTACTGTAATATGTAAAAATACATTTTCCCAGTATAATGTTAATTTCTAATCTGAAACAGTTTCGTAATCTCATGATAATCGAACATCATATTTAACCCCAAAATAATAATAACTATAAGTGATAGTAATCAAAAAATAGTAAGAATCCGATAAAATAATTCCAAATCATTGTCGTTCCATACATTTTCAATCTCAAGTAAGAGTAAATTAATGTTTATATTAATTCCAGTATGAATGTAGGCATGCACAGTCTCTGTGCAGTTTTTTTTTTCAAGCGATGGCAGATTAAGATATTTTTCTTTACAGTTATCGAATTTGAAAATATCGCTAGTGACAGTTAAAGATCAGTCTCTTACAAATATAACATAAAACTATTTAACTCATATGTACAAATCAGGAATAAAATATTTAAATTAAATAAAACTTACATATACGTTCTATTAATATCCGTGTATCCTAAAATGGTCATTTCCTTATCTTAAAATGTTGTAGACGTGGTGAAGGTGATGTTCTAAAAACAGTGAACTATTTATTTCCCGCGTCTTCTCATGTTTATTTTTTTGTGGGCAGACGATTTTCAAGCAGATGGCCTGGTACAGATTATTTGTTTTTGCATGCAAGAGATATGAAACTTGAATGCGCAGTAATTTTCTGAAAGTATGGTTAATTAAAATTTTGTATTTGAAGAAATGTCCAATGTATTTAAGCTTTTCTTTTTATCCGTACCAAATAATTCAAGTTAAAATGTATTTTAAAGTTCCTTTTTTCTAAATAATTATAATAATAATATTCATAATTAGAGTTTATTAGATATACCACTGTTTAAATTTTCAAAAGGTGTAAAAATAAATTCAATGGTAATAACGAGCCCCCCCCCCCCCCCCAATTTTTTTCTTTTTTTTTTAAAGTAAAGTTTGTTTTGCACAAATTTTGTATATTTCTTTTATTTTCGAAAAATGCTAATTTTATTTAAAAAGTCTGAAAGAAGTAGAATTTATGACTTGAATACAAATTATAAAAATATTCTAAAGCAAGAAATGCATAGATGACTAAACTCTGAAGACTCTTTCTACGTGCTTATTAAAAGGTGCAGATTTAACTGTAATAGAAATTTTTTATTTTGAAACCACAGAAGTGTTTCGAATAATCCTGGTCGGTAAAAAAAGAAATAAATAAATAAATTTCCTCCCAGCAAACTAAATATGGAAAATGTATAAATTTAATATTCCTAATTCTAAATATATTATCCAAATGCTAGATAAAATTGAAATCATGAAAAAGTATACATTCACTATCTTAGATATCAAATTGATAAAATATAGCCTGAAAATGTAGTTTATTAATGCTTGTATCGTGCACTTTATTTATTATGCCCCCCCCCCCCCTCCCCTTTAGTGACAGAATTTACCATTTGCTATCCACTAATATATTTTTTTCCTTATGCCATGTAACTCGTGACTGTTTAAAATATTTCTCTTCATTTTCAAAGATTTTTGAAGTTCATATTTTTGTCACACTGTGATTTACAATATGGTGGTTTTTTTTGTCACATATGTGACGTGACGTACGTTACATAACAGTGACCTCACAATTTTTTTTTAATTGCCAGAAAAACATAATTTTACAGTAAATAACATGTTTTAAAGAATTTTCGTAATTTTTTAAAGTTTTCTAAGAAGTTCACATCTCAGTCACAATGTGACATCATTGAGTGGTGGCATTTTGGTCACAGATGTGACGTGACCACAGTGACTTACAGTGACGTCACAACGACGTCACCGTGACCATGCATGCTATGAGGGATATTACCAATTATAATGTAACGTAGAGAGAGATTGTATTTATGTTATCAGATACGCACAAAGTACCAAGCTGCGAAGCCCGGAGTAAAAGAACTAACAAACGAAAGTGAATAACCCGAACATTCTTTAAGTTAAATGGTCAATCTCTGCAGTCATTGTAATTCTCTCTTTTATATTAGTGTGGTGATATGATCGTAATGACCGCATTTTCCTCCCAAACTCTACATGTGTACTAAAGAGTTGCTTCTGAATTGCCCGTATTTCGTCTAACGCATCAGATAATATAATAGCGCAATTGCGTCCGATGCGTATTCAGAAAATGCGGAAGGACCTTCCAGGTGAAGGTCCATATTAATTTAAAATGCAGGGTCGGATTTTCCATTTTGTTTGATTGAAGGTTTATTTGAAAAATGGTCCAGCGCAGCGGGCTCAGCCTGCTAGTATTTATATAAAACAATAGTAAAAAAAAAATTACATCGAATTATTTTTATTGAAACAATTTCATACAGAGTGCTCCAAACTTAAAAATCAGCGTCAGGGACACGGGACGGTATAGGAGTTTCCAGGTATTTGGACCTCCAACATCGTCCAAAACTTATTTATCTGGTTAATATTGCTATGGAATCATGCAATGGGGTGTTCCCCAGTATATTAAATAAAAAAAAACACAAAAAGTGTATTAATTAAAAAATTATTATTCAGGGACATGAACGTCAAAATATTGTGAGAATGCCCCATATATATTTTTTCTACATTTTTGTAAATTTTAATAAAAGCATGTCTTTTTTTGGTTTTTTATACTTATTACATTTATTTTATTTTTAAATTTGTAGTCTTATATCTCTTTTTTAGTCTTATTTTACTTTTATTTTATACTTTCTTTTTTTTATCTTATTGTGCTTTATGGATAATTTAAATTTAATATTTAAAAATTTCGATCTTCTCCCCCCCCTTCCCTGCAAGAAGTACTAACTACAGTGTAGATAGTGTAAAGTAATAGAGAATTTAATTTCTGTATTTTGAAAATTTCTATATTTTGTAATTTTTTAAAGACACATAATTATAGAAACTAAATTTTGCAATGAATTGATTTCGCAGATTAAAAAAAAAAATTGTTAGTAAATTAATAACACAGTTGTTATTAATTTCCTTTCATTTAAATATTTTGTTTCATATACTAATGCTTTTCTTAATAAATTAATCATATATATATATATATATGTTAATTTATGAACAATTAATTTGCTAATAAATTGTTTTTGTTATTTAAAGATAAATTTTCTAATAAATGAAATATTTATTTTTGCTAATAAGTTAGAAGAAAAAGTTTGATTTTCCTCGTTTACGCTAAGACATCCCGAGTTAAGTCTCATTAAAGCTCAACATATTACCAGAGCAAGATCAGAAGGATGAAGAAAAAAAAAACTGAAGGAAAAAAGCTAAGGGCAATAAAAATGAATGCAGTGAATGTCTGGAAAAGACAACTTCGACCAGTAACTGGATTCAGTGAACAAGATGTAGCAGGTGATTGCACGAAAACTGCAACATTTACAACAATAAATGCATCGGTTGTGGATGGCGACGACTTCGGTCAGTAAACAAGAAAACAGTGAAATTGTGGAAATCAAAATAAGCCAATTTTAAGTTAAACGTGTTATCACGTAACTTAACGTTATTTTACAAAATTTTCTGGGCTTTCTTTTCTCATTCTTTATTTATTTCTTCAATTTTTTCTTTAATTGTTCTTTACTTTCTTTCTTTTTTTTCTGATTCGTTAATCGTTAGAATGAAATATTCACTCCTAATACAATAATATTTGATTGCAAAAACCTTACAACAATGTGTTTAAGTGTAACTATTATTGTTAACAATTTAATTGTCGTTATTAATTATAATAATATTTCCTACCCATGTGCGCAATCACACAAACACTGTAAAAAGAGATTGCGTAAAATAGCTTTTTTGGTTTTATTGCTGCTGTGCTATTAAATCACAGCAATCACATGGCAATGGGATTGCATAAAAACAAATGAAGTCAAAATTACTCATGTTTACTTCAACAAAAAGTTTATATTTATATTTTGCATAATTATTTTGTTGAATCGTGTGCGGACTTTCCTAGCTTTATCTTACGGAACTTATTTGTTAAAAAATGAGGAATAATTTACTGCATAAAGACGAATTTTCAGGACAGTGTAAATCTAAAAAACATGTCAATGGCTTTTCATATAGTGAAAAACGACATTCGAAACATTTTGCAATTCGACTATGTATATTATAAAGGGAAAATGTATCTGTGCGTAACACTGACATCATTTTCACGGTGGAAATTGCAGCCAATTAAATTTCTCATTTATTGCAGTTTTTTAAGCTTCTAAATATTGCACATTTCACTTTTTACACTGTCGAATAGAGAAAAAAATCTATTTTCGGACGCAATTGGTTTTAAAACTTTACCACCTTTTTTAAAAGAGAAAAAACTCAATTTACTCATTTTTTATGGTTTTTTAAATAATTTTTAATCGTGATCTTTTAAATCTCTCTTTGTCGCGTGCTGACAAATCATTACAAAAGATAAATCTGATTGCATTTTAATTAATATTAATAAAATAGTTCAGCATTTGTTTCCATCTTATATTCCATAACGAAATTAGAACTTTAATAATTAAGAAAGAAAAACACAAAACTAAAAATTATTTATTATAAACAATGCTATCCAATCTGAACTATCCGCGTTAACGATTCAGCCGAATGTCAGCACACAATCGCATAAGATGTCACCATTTATAGGAAACTTTTTCATTTTTATGTTTCAGTTTTTAAACAAAATTTTTGATTATATGTCTGTTAAATTCATATTTAATGTATATTTTTTACGAAGATTTAATTTCGTTTAAAAATTTAGAAATGGGATATAACATCAGGGCAATCATATGCAGAATTATTTAAATTGAATTATGTGCAAAAGGGTTAATCTTCGATAATCGGGTAGCACATTCATTTTTGAGATAAATAAAAAAAAATTATGCTTAAAAAATATTTTACAATCTATATAAATTCTGTTAATTATGATACAGTTTTCAAAAAATGGCATTTGAAAGTATATTTCTTTCGCTATTTGACGGTGTAAAAATGAAAATTGTGTAATTTCCGGAACTTTAAAAAATATGAGATGAAAAAAATTGATACAGTGTCGTTACCACCGTTGATATGACGTCAGTATTACCCACAGACATGTTTTTTCTTTATACTATAAATACACACTTGAAATTCTAAGTTTCAATTTTAGGAGATTAACCCGTTATCTACTGAATTATGAATTTATGAAAATTTTATCATCTAAAGCATTTTTCATGAATTATTTAAACTAAATTAGAAGATTTGCATAATCATTTAATAAATTTTAGAAGGATTTTAGAAGGATTGGAAAATTTAGAAGGATTAATTAAATTTGAATTTATAGGGATTTTGTGCAATATTTATATAACCCCATTGAAATCTTTTATTTTAAATATTTTCCTAAGTATTTTGCAAAATTAGGAAATGTACAAGTATAATGTTCTTACAATAGAAATATAGAAATATTTCCGAATTGAAAAATCCTCCCCCCCCCCCCCCCACTTTCCCAACGCCAAGAAAGCTGAAAAGATGCAAATGAAAAATAAATTATTCTTTTAAAAATATTTTTGTTTTGTGTAACAAATAATTCTTTTGGAACAAGATAAAGTAATGTCTCTATAACTCATTCTAAGCTGTATTACAGCTAATTGATGTATTAAATGAATTTTATAATGAATTTTATATTTAGTTATTTTAATGGTAATTCTAAGTACCGTCAGTAGAGAAAGGGTTAAATGTAATCGATTATTTGTTAAAAATATTTAACGTTTCTGAAAGGAATTGGTCGAACGTCGTGCAGGTTTGTATTTAGAATAGTTTATTTTCTTTTTTTATTTTTATTTTTCATGTGTGGAAAACACCCAAGGGAATTTTTAAATAGCAACTGTTTTGTGGTGATTTTTTAAAATAGTTGAACTTTGATTTTAGAAATAATAATTTCGATTTTCTGTACATTTTTTACAAGTCTGAATATGATTCTTTGGAAATTAGAGAAAAAAAAAACCTATATTCACATATAGTTTTATTGCAATAGCATTTTACTTCTTTTTACTGAAGTATATTTCTACATCATTTCCTGAAATTTATCATTATGGGAAAACCGGTTAACTTTTTTATTTTTATTTTAAGAACTTTTATTTTTTTACGGGGGACGTTTCTTGAAAATAAATCCCGTTAGTAAGATATTGTAGAATTAGATCTATTTTTAGAAAATGTGCATTGGTTTTGAAATATGTTAATATAAACTTTCAAAGAGTATCTATGATCTTTTCTTTTATTTAAAATTTTATTTGTCTGTCTTTACCGTACCTAAAACACATATTTGTTGTTGATGTAACTGTAATTGATAAATTGATAAATTTAAGCATGAATAAAAGATAGTTGGTGGTCTTTTATAATTAATGTTTAAATATTTTGAACAGTAACCTAAAAAAAGTAATGATATCAATACAAAAACCTTTAAAGGGTTAAAAATTTGTGACGCAGCACTTTATTTTATGGCTCTAAGAATTTTAAATATAGATCTTAAAAATAATGATGTCAAATTTGAGTGACGCTATTCTATTAATTAAAATAAATATATATTATTAATTTCATTATTTTATTTTTGTTATATTTATAATCGCAAGTACAAAAATTATGTTTAGAATAAAAATACATACATAAATTTATGCATTGAAGTTTTATCATTCACATCCATTATTAATCCAAAATATGAGTTTAAAAAAATTCGATATCAACACTTAAGTGACACATTGGTGTGGCCTTCAACGATTTTTTTTTTCAAAAATGAATCAGGGATGAGAGCGCTCCGACCCAAATGGTTGATTGTCACCACTAAATTTTAATAGTATTCGTTGCTTTATAAAATCGAAGAAATTCTGTCATTAAATACGGGGATAAATACTATTAACATTTAGTGGTAGCAATCGGTCATTTGGGTCGGAGCGCTCTCATCCTTGTGAATGTAAAGTATCTTTGGTTTGAGTCATATGTTCTTTGGTTTGAGTCATATGTATTTACACATCTAAACAACACTTTTAATTTTCTAATACGCTGTTAAATATCTTACTTTCACTGAACATATATAATGCATTGAACGCTATTTGTTTAACCCTTAACCGGAAACATGCCGTCTGTGAGATGGTTGCGTCTACATATCTACCCTTTATACAAAAATGAACGCGTCCCCAATCTTATCACACAATCTAATCCTTACGCTACTGGTCCTCTACTTCCTCCTCCCATTTGCAACGCCTGCGCATTTTTAGTTATTCAAAGAAAAAATATTTTATTTTCAACGCAGTCTGTGAGACGGCATGTTTCCGTTTATGTAATTTTTTGCTCCGGGGTACTGATGTGGAGGAGCCGTCATAGCAAGTACGCTACAGTGATAAAAAAGACTGAAGAAACTATTTTGAGATTGTTTGATGAAGTAGTAAGTGACATAAGCGATGTTGAAAGTATTTCAGATGATGAATATATAAATTCTGAACACGAAAGTGACTCAACATTGTCCAAAATTCATAAAAAATGCAGATATTTAGAACATGCGGCAATATTTACTATTATATGTTTTGTTAATTTTACTGCTTAATATTTTTTTCTAATTCATATCGTACCGAAATATATAAAAATATTAGCATTTATTTAATTATTAAGACGAAAATTTTATATTTTGAACAATAATGTGTAATTTAAAAATATTTTCTGTCTCTGAACATTCAAAACTTATTTTTATGCTGTCATAATAAAAAATTGGTCTTGTTAATGCATTACTATTAAATATTAAGTGTTTAAGTTCTCTATTTGGTCAATTATTAAAAGTTATTTTCCTTTTAAATTTTTATAGAATTTTTTTTAATTTAGCAGTCTCACAGACGGCACATTTCCGTTTGTGCACGGTATTTTAATGTTTCCGGTTAAGGGTTAAGTAAATTGATTTACCTCTTGTGCCATGCTATCCAATATCAAAGGTAACATTTATTTAAATAGGTTTTTTTACCTCATTGTAATCCAAACTAAGTGAAATGAATGCAAATAGATACTATTAAACTATTTCAGTACGTACAGTATTTCCTTATAGACAGTTTTTTCCTTATACAAGTCATTATAAATGCAAAATGTACCAACGTCGAAGCGTCGTGTGTCAAAAAGGGACAAGTAAGTTTGTAAAGTTAAAAAATGAATCTGGTTATAACATATAATATTGATTAGTAACCAACATCTTCATTAGTCAACGAAGATCAAAATGTGTGTGCCTCAACTTTCCAGTTGCGAAGTTTTGAAAATTACATCAGAGCAAACATGAGGTATATCTCGGAATGTGTATTGATAATTAAATTGTTGATGGGACATTAGAATCGGGCTATATAATAATATTTAAGTTAACTATTCAATGTTTATGATAACATCTGGTATAATTTATTCACATATTAAATTTCAAGTTATTTGTATTATAAATGCTGGCATTATTTAAAAAACAAAAATGAAATATCTCAGTCTTATAGTTTCTTCCAAGCATTTACATGGATTTAGCTATTCTCCTATTAAAAAATATTTTGCGAAAAATTTGCAGCTACAAAACACTTCTCAGTTATCCATAGGATCACAATAAATTTGTTTACATTGTTCCTGTAAGAATTGTGAGTTTTCCATAACAGTATTTTTTTAATTAATCTAATTATTTTTATTAATATTTAAAATAAATAAATAAATAAAAATAAAAATAAATTAAAAATGCAATTTAACAATTTAGAACGACCATTCGGAAAATGTTTTTTCCAAAGACTAAAATTTAACACATAAAAAATCGCACGGAGTTGATCATACATTACGTACGCCATGAATTACATTTTTCGGTACTGTAAATTTTTAAACTTCTACGGAGCTGGTCATACATTACGTGCGCCATGGATTAAACATTAATATTCCTGGACAAATTTTAAATGAAATTTCATTCTTAAAATTCTAAACATCCCACAATATTACTTTTTACACCGTCGTATAGAGAGAAAAAAAATGTACTTTTAAATGCAATTTGTTTGAAAGCTGTATCTCAATTTGTTTCTGAGTTATTAATTTTGGCAACAGAAGTATCCATCTCTGCTGAAAGTAAAAGGGAAAATACAGATTACTGTACAGACCCATCAGAAGACGAATAAAATGCGGATTCAACTAAAACGACGCTTCAGATATGTTTCTGATTTCCTACCTTGACCGAGGACAATAACCATTTTTCCAAATGGTTAAAAAAAAAAATCCAACTACCAATTTTTTAAATCAATTTTATTTAAAAATCTGTCTAAAAATCGAATTGTTATTATATAAGACGTTTTGTATTTCTTCAGACATTAACGAAGATAGCGACGATATTAAAGTGGAGCAGTTTTCTGATTCATTATACCGGATATAAAGGGTTAATCACTTAGACACGATAAATAAATGTAACACCGGTCTTAATTACTTGAAGGAGTATTTAATTAATTTATTTGTAGTTTTCTAACAATGACAAGAATTAAAAAAATTATAATTAATCTGATATTTACAGTAATGAATTTCATTTTTCATACATCCTACAAAAATATCTCAATTTTAAGTGTAGAGATTCTCTAGAACTAAACATAGAAATCTCTAAAAACTTGGCCAATTGACGGATGTAGATTTTTTCTATTGCGTTATATTTGAGGGTTGCTGTTGAAAAAAAAAAAAAAACAGTATAACTTCAAAAATCCGGCCTCATCGGGACTGGGACTGTCTGATTTTTGAAAATTCCGGATTTTTGAACGAATGACAAAAGTAGTAACTAGGAATATCAAAAGTAGTATTATAATCTTAATGGTGCCTTTAGCCGTAATTTATTTCATTATTATGTGATAATTATATAGGTAAAAGAGAAAATTAAATATAAAAATAAACTTACATTAATTTATATTTTCTATGTTACAAAAAAACAAATGTAATAAAGAGTAAAATTATTTCTTCTCGTGTAATTTCGGAAACATCGATGTAGATTTTATTTGCTTCAAATTTTTTTTTGGCCGTTCTTTAACAAGTTTTACTTGTATTTTATACAAATAAGTTTCTATTACGGATCCATTTCGGAAATACAGCCTTGTTCTCTAAAGCAGATATTAATTCTGAAGTCCAATTTATGCATTTTTCCAGTGACACTTTTTCTTCTGTTGTTCATCCTCGTCTTCGGAGTTCTTACTAGCGATATCGGCAGTTCCATGTAGAACAGCGCCAGAAGAGAGACACCAAAGAACTTGCGTACTAGTTTCCACAACCTGTCTAAGCAACAGTGCATCACCCAGAGAATTTGTTCAGAAAATAATCACCTCAGACAAATGAAAAAAATGTCAAATATTATTTTTTTGCATTTTTACTCTTGATCTTGAAGTTTTTAATTCTTAAACAATTGCTGTATTTTTCTACCACTACTTGAAAATGTAATAGAAAAAGGAAGGTAAAAAGATGTTTTTGATGCCGGATTTTTGAAGTTGCCGGATTTCCGAATGCCGGATTTTTGAAGTCACACAGTAGATGTATTTTTAATATGGAGATGAAGCTACCGAACGACTCCTAGCTGCTTCTAGCTCATTATTAGTCTCGGTCGGCGGTCGGAGGAGGGCGGGTGGGTCGACCGCCGCGGCGAGCGGCCCATCTTCGTCCGCAGTCCTTTATTCTTCTACTCTAGTCCGACTCTTTTGCGGAAGAGCAAGATTCTTAGGTCACCAGGACTCTCTAGCGAAAGCCAGATTGGAAAAAAAAAAAAATCAGACTCTCAGAGAAACTTTAAATAATAGTAGCCGTTATTTCCAATTGAATGGTAACAGTTTCCTTTCCCTGCAAATATTTGTGGTGAAAATAGTAGGAGGTGTTTATTTCTATTCATAATTGTTCATGGTATGGTAATTCTAATATGTAATGCATATTGAGTTCCAAATGTAACCCTTTATGTACTGAATTATGAATTTATGAAAATTTTACCTTTTAAAGAATTTTTCGTGAAATTTTGAAACTACATTAGAAGATTTACATAATCATTTAATAAATTTTAGAAGGATTGAAGGTTGGTTGGTTGGTTGATTTTTGACGGCCAGTTATCTCCACGAGGGATATAGGCCCTGAAGGATTGAAGGATTTAGAAGGATTAATTAAATTTGAATGTATAGGCATTTTGTGCAATATTTATAACCCCATTCAAATCTTTTATTTTAAGTATTTTTCTTAAGAGGAAGGTCTCCATACGGGCATACTCAGAAAAGCTGAAAAAAATACAGAATGCTCTTCTCCCATGGGTATATATGTTTATAAAAAAATTTTTGGCGGAACCTCGGTAGAACGTCCGTAAAAAAGTAATGAACATTTCGCTTATTTGGTGACTTATCACCGTTTGGCGAAGAAATTAAGTTTTAAAAAAAATACGCTTCTCGAATACTCTTTAAAGAAAAAACTTTTTATGTTGAATTTATTTAAATAAGTTTAATTTAAATAACTTTAGCTTTGTCATTTTTAGTTTGTTTTAGCTATAGTTTTGTCCTATATATTTATATGTACTTATAACGAATTTAAACTATCATATTTTACGATTTAAAACAAAATTTAAATTGATTAAAATTGTTCAAAACTCAAAAATATGCCCCATCGAGCACTGTCGATTCGACTTTGTTGCTATGGAAACAACTTCTTTGGTATGGAAATGTATTACGGCAGCATTATTCATCTGGCGTTAAAAGTTATTTTTATAATGATAAAGCCGTTTAAATTTTTTTAAAATGTGGATTGGAGAATAAAACAATGGCAAAATTTCGTTCAAATCGGCAACAAGCAACAAGTATAATACAAAATGTAATAATAATAATAATAATAAATTCTTTCATGGTTTACGTTTAAATTCATTAAATACCGCATATTCTCAAAAACAATTAACAAACAATTTTCTGATTCATTAAAATCGTTTGCTTTTGGCGAGGAAAAGTGCTGCTCGCAAATTGCGTGCCTCTTTCGTCTTTTCACGCCAATTATTCGAAAGTATTTTATTTTTTACAGATTTTCAACTGTAATTCCGCCGCTAATTTTAAGTGATCCTTTATTACATACATGAGTACTTTCACTAGCATTTTTTTTCAACATATTCTGAGTATGCCCAGTATGGAGACCTTCCTTGTTAGTATTTTGTAGAATGAGGAAATGTACAAATATAATGTTCCAACAATAGAAATATATAAATATTTTCGATTTCAAAAATCCCCCCCTCCCCGCAACGCCAAGAAAGCTTAAAAGATGTAAAGGCAAAAAAATAATCCTTTTAAAAATATTTTTGTTTTGTGTAACCCATAATGCTTTTGGAACAACATAAAGTAATGAATCTATAACTCATTCTAATCTATATTACTTCTAATCGAAGTATTAAATGAATTTTAGAACAAGCTATTTTAATAGTACTTATAAGTACTTTCAGTAGATAAAGGGTTAAATATGTTTGACATTTTAATTTGTTGGAAGATTAATAATTATATTTTGTAAAACTGCGTTGGTTAGTTAGTGTTTATTCAGAATAATAGCGACTAAGTAAATAAATGTATGATGAATATAATGATTGCAAACTAATTAATAGACTGTAAAAAGCTTGTCATGATTGTCATGGCAACTAGTATAAAAAGTTTCTATTGATATATAAAATGTCCCCTTTATTTTTTACTCACCATCGCATCATACATAATAATATATCCCCCATTTTATTACTTTATGTAATGTTTGTATTTCAATTTATTAACTCTTGATGGCAGCATCAAAGTTTTCTTTCCGCCTACAATTCATTTTCAGAGAATTCTGTTCTGTTTATTTTTGTTGTCTCGTGATTGAGATTTGTAAGTGATGTTTTTGTTTTGCGAAATTTTCCAGTAAATGTTTATATGTTTACGAGGCTTCCTCGTTAATTCATAGTTGTGTTAATTATTATTAATTACTTACTAAAAATACAATAAATGGCGACGATTGATAGAAATGAAATATTTGTATCGGAAAAAGTTTATCGAAAATGAGAATTATGCCAGTGAAAATGGCTATACTTCTGATTTAAATGTTCTACGGTGCAGTGCAATACTGCAATGCTATATTAATACTCCATAATCTTCTACAGTATTTACGGCGGTGGTAAGTGATATTACATTTACTTTTACATTTTTACGCTTTGCTACCTTTAATAAAGTGAAATGTTCACCCATTTTAAAGAATTTGATAAAAAAGTAGTATCTTTCACACCGTACGTTTAAAGATTGGAACAAAATTTCGTTCTGATGACATAATAGAACAAAAGAAAGTTCCTGCTATTTTATCATTATTAGGTCCGAAATTATATGGTTTATTATGCGATTTATGTGTACCTAAGAATTGTGAAACTTTAAAATATAATGAAATTGTTGATATTCTGCTTAAACACTTAAGCCCCCCCCCCCCTCCAATAAATTCATTGAGAGAACTAAATTTAGAAAATGTTTTCAGAATGAAACTGGATCAATTCAAGATTTTGCTGCTAGATTAAAAGAGGGTACTACCTTTTGTTTATTTACTAGTGATACTCTAAATTAAAATTAGATACAACAGTTTATGCGCGGTCTGTAAATGAAAGCATTCAGAATAAACTGATGACGCAAGTTGATGATTTAAATTTCGAAAAAGCTGTTGAGAAAGCTTTGGCTTTGTATAAAGTAGATATTGAAATTGCTGAAATTAAGCATAAAAATTTCAATCTAAATAAAATTTCCAGTACGACAAATGTACAAAATAAGAAATTGCAAAATTGTTCTCAAAAACAGAATGTCAACAATTCGGTTAATAATACACATTCTGACATGAATAAAAATAAGTTAAACTGCTATCGATGCGGAAATGTCTCACATTTAGCAAATGTTTGCAAATTTATTACTGTTACTTGCAACCTTTGTAGATAAAAAGGCCATATAAGCAAGGTATGCAGGAGTGCAAATTCTCAAGAACAGGTTGATTCTTTAAATACGGTAAATGTCTTAACGGTTAAGTATGATAAAGGTTCAAATCGAATTAGTTGTCAGTTTTCATTGGAAACAAAGCTAGAGCTGATATGGAATTAGATACTGGATCTGGAATTTCTGCTGTTCCTTTAAAAAGATTTCGCAGAATTTTTAATGATCATAAAATTTTTCCTCCTGATGTTCAGTTAATCTGCAACTGGTGAAATTTTCAAACTTGTAGGTTATGTTGAAGTAAATGTTACGTATGAAAATAAAACTAGAAAGGTAAAGTTGTATTTGATAAAAAAAAGATAATTTTCCATTATTATTTGGTAGAGGCTGGGTATCTGAATTTGATATTTTTTTGTATAATTTAAAGTCAGTATATGTGAATGAAGTTGTAAATTATTCTGATAAATTACAAGGTTTGTTACAGGAATTTTTCTGATTTTTTTACTGATAAGGCTGGTGAGATAAAAGGTTTACAGGCAGAACTTTTTCTTGAAAAAGATGCTACACCCATATTTTGCAAAGCTAGGACTGTCACTTATGCACTACGTGCAGCAGTCAATGAAGAATTACAAAGATTACAAGACGCAGGTATTATTAAACCAGTAACAAACAGCAAGTGGGCAACTCCTATAGTTTCAGTGGTTAAGCCAAATAGGAAAATTCGTTTATATGGTGATTTTAAAGTAACATTAAATAAATTTCTGAAAGTTGAAAAGCATCCTTTACCTAAAATAGAAGATATGTTAGCTACATTAGGTGGTAGCGTACATTTTACAAAAATTGATTTAAACCAAGCTTACCTTCAGTTACCTGTAGATGAACAATCACAAGAATTATTGACCATTAATACACCAAAAGGATTATTCCAATTCCTTAAGTTACCCATGGGTCTTACTACTTCTCCTACTATATGGCAAAAAAAAAAAAAAAAAAAAAAAAAAAAAAAGCACATTTTAAGAGGAATTGAGGGAGTTACAATTTTTATAGATGATATTGGGGTTACAGGTGAAACAGATGAAATTCATTTACAAAGATTAAAGCAAGTATTAGAAAGATTAAGGGATTAGAATATTAGAATAACAAAAGAAAAATCATTCTTTATGGCAGATGATATTACTTATTGTTGTTGTAAAGTTGATAAACATGGTATTAATAACACACAAGATAAAATTGAAGCAATTTTAAATGCTCCAAGACCATTAAATGTATTTAAAGTCAAAGCTTTTATAGGCTTAGTTACATATGATGCTAAGTTTGTACCAAACTTATCTACTACTGCAAATCCTTTAAATAATTTGATTAAGAAGAATGTTAAATTTAATTGGTCTTATAATTGTGAACAATCATTTAAAAGTATATAAACAAGAAATTACTTCTGACAGGGTTCTTACTAACTTTAGCCTAAGTTACCTTTAGTTTTAGCTACTGATACTTCTTATTGTATCTATGGAGTTCTTTCACATATGATGCCAGATAACACTGAAAAACCTATTGGGTTTGTGTCCAGAACACTGAATAATGCAGAAAAACGGTAATGTCAAGTTCATAAAGAAGCATTAGCGATTATATTTGGTGTGAAGAATTGTTTTCAATATTTGTATGGCAAAAGGTTTACCTTATTTACTAACAGTAAAACTTTAGTGTCAATTTTGTCTCCTTCTAAAAGTATTCCTGTTTCATCGGCTGCTAAGATGCAACAATGCGCAATTTATTTACAAACGTTTCAATATGATATCCCTTATAAAAAAAAACGACTGATCACAGAAATGTTGATGCTCTTTCGCAATTTCCTTTACGTAGTGAAGATTTACCTCAACAATTAAATTCGAATGATGCAATTGTGAATCTTAAATTCTTCAAATTAATCGATTAACTTACCATTAACTTCGAAATCTATTGCTTCAGCTACAAAATTTGATTCCCTGTTACGTCAAATTTTTCATCACCTCATTTCTGGTTCTGAAATTCCTAAAAATTTACTTTTTGGTAGTAATTAAGAAGAATTCACTCTTCAACATAGTTGTATTTTAAAAGGATGTAGAGTAGTTATCCCTGAAATTCATAGAAACCAAATCTTAAAAGAATTACACTTTGATCATTTTGGTATAGTTAAAATGAAGTCTTTAGCACGTAGTTTTGTATGCTGGCCAGGTATAGACCAAGATATTGAAGATCTTCTACGGAATTTCACTACCTGTGTAAATTTTAAAAATAATCACCCCAAAGTTGATACACATTACTGGGAATGGCCTACAGCTCCATGGCAAAGAATTCATATTTATTATTTTGGCCCTGTTATGGGAAAAATGCTTCTTTTAGTGGTTGATGCCCATAGCAAATGACCAGAAGTTTTTATTGTTCCTAGTACAACTTCAGGAGATACCATTACTTGTCTCTCTTCACTTTTTGCACTATACGATTTTCCAATTTCTTTAGTCTCAGATAATGCTAAACAGTTTACATCTAAAGAATTTGAGACATTTTTGAGAAAGCATGGTGTAAATTATAAGTTCAGTGCTCCATACCATCCAGCTACAAATAGACAGGTGGAGAGATATATGCAAATTCTTAAACGTGGATTAAAAGCCTTAGCTTCCGAACCGGGTACTTTACAAATGAAATTAAATAGCTTTATAATTAAATTTTGCAATATAGAAAGATGCCTCCTGTTACAACGGGGAGAGTCCTGCATCTCTATTTCTAAAACGTCATATAAGAACGAAAATAGATTTGATAGTACCAAATGTTACAAATTTCGTTCATGATAAGCAATATGCGAAAAAGCCCAAAGTTAAAATAAAAGAATTTTAAATTAACCAGAAAGTAGATGTAAGAAATTATACTTCAGAAGCCAAGTGTAAAATTGGTCGAATAATAGCAAGAGAAGGAAAATTACATTATAGAGTTCAAGTTCGTTCGAATGTCTGTAAAAGGTATGTTGAACAAATAACAAATATAGGTTCAGAGATTTCTTATTTTATGATACAAATTCTGAAGAAAGTGGTACAGGAAATTTCAGAAGTGAAAATGCAATTGTGAAACAAGGTGATTTCCCACCAATACAGCCTACTATCGCAGATCCACAACCAGTTGATTCTCATGAGCCAGGTACTCTAGGTCCTAGACAAACTGAGTTTCATCCTAATTTTCCAAAACCTTCTGTTCCCACTAGTTCAATAGTTGATGCTGCTGAACTTGTAAAATCTAATTCTTCTTCTCCTTCTCCACAGGTACTGAGACGATCCGGTAGGTACAGAAGAGATGGCTGAAAGACTACAATATTAAGGGGGGGGGGAAGCTGTCATGTTTGTATTTCAATTTATTAACTCTAGATGGCAGCATACAATTTTTCTTTCCACCCACAAATCATTTTCTTTTTCATTTATTTTTGTTGTCACGTGATTGACGTTTGTAAGTGATGTTTTTGTCTTGTGAAATGTTCCAGTAAATGTTTATATGTTTATGATGCTTCCTCGTTAATTCCTAGTTGTGTTAATTATTATTAATTACTTACTAAAAATAAAATACTTTATATATTGTGTATTGTTTAGGAAATATATTTCACCTTCAAACCTCACGTAACGCTTTTGATGTTTATTTTGTTTGTTTGTAATGTTAAAAACTCTATTAATCATCTGCTAATTTCTAACTAATTTTTTATAACCCTGTTATCTGATTTCAAAAATATTTTCAGACACAAAATAACAACGAACTTAATTGAAATACGGGGAGTACTTTTCGAAATCCTGAACTATACTAGATATTCTAGAGTATTTTGCTGTTCCTAAATTGGTATTTTATTGCATTTTTCATATAACAGAAATATACTTAAGCTTTATTTCAGAAACATAAAATGCTCTTTTGTCGTATATTTTTATCTTTTAGGAATGTATACTGTAATAACATTTCCGTGATAATAACTTTTATAAAATGAGTCTGTGTTTTTATTATCTCACAAACAATTACCCTTTTACATATCCTGAATCTTTATTTTAAAACTACATTATATATAAAAAGATATTCTATGATCGATCGAAGTACCATCCTTATTATTTTAATAAATTTAATGTTTTAATAATATGACAAGTTAGATTAAATTTTATTTAGCTTAACTAACACCGAATAAAAGCAAAAGCTCATTAGAAACAAAATATAAGTCTATTACAATATTGATTTTGTTGTATTTGGCTCTTGAGAGCATACTCAGTTCATGTGATGTCAGTATTAAGTCGAAAATTGTCATCTGTTTAAAAATCACAAAAATGTCTAAAACGTATAGGGGAGACCGGGGCAAGATGACTATGTTAAAATTTTTTGTTGTATATTAATTTATTTTTAAGTATAGTAAAATTAATTTTACATGATCTGCTGGAGTATTCCTTTGTAGTATTAAATATATTACCATTTAATTTTTCAAATAAAAAAAAAGGATAATTTTATTTTTTCATAACATTAACAAATCATCATCACCCCAGTACTGGGGCAAGATGACTTTGGCCTTGGGGGAAGATGACAACACTGAAAAACGTTAAACATATTTTATCTTTTGAATATGTTACATGGCTTAACAAATGATAACTGTGTTTTTGCATCTTACAAAGTATCAAACTAAGCATAATACATTGTAACGTAATGTTGAAGTGCTTAGTTGTGCAGCTAACAATAGACACAAATAAAAATACCATTTTCATAATTGGAACATTCCTTATGCCACCACTCTGGGCATTTACAGCATCCATTCTTCTGTTGGTGGGTCACAATATTCCTCTTCACAAGCAGGACATCTGAAAATACCATCCTTTGAAATTGATGCAACTGGATTTAATAGATCTAGGCCTACAGGAACTTAGTTTGAGTTTTTTTACTCCTTTTTTAGCTTCACGTGCTTCTTCTCTCTGTTTTTTAAACGTTCCCGTTTTTCCTTCTACTTTTCCCTTTGTTCAAACGTTTCTTTGATGGGTGTGCTTGTAAGAATGCTTGAGCTCAGTGGTTTGCTTTTTTCTTTTTTTTCTCACATTGTGTTGCTTAGGCAATGGTTTGAAATCAAAAACACTAACTTCTTTAACTTTCTTTGGTGCTTCGAAATCAGCATTTGCCATAAGTTCTGGTTCTTCTGGAGGGTTTATACATTGGTTTTCTACTACCAGGTTCTGGGGATGACGAGCTCGTCATCTTGTCCCGGACTGCCTGTTTAAATATATTCGTTTTCATTGCCATGAAGGAAGGCGATTAATTGACAATTATTCATGGCAATAGGTATTTTTTAAACTAAGTTACTCATAAATATTAAATAGAAACGATATATATTACCTGTAACTGTAGCAGAGCTTATTTATACATACATAAAAGTTATAATGTGGCCGTGGTAAACAATCAAAGCTTCACAACGAACACAAAAATGGCGATTTTAGCGTCTCCATACTATTGTTTAACTAACGGGCGATAGGAGAGCCAGTAGTATCCGGTTGATGCTGCCACCTAGTGGAAAACATAAAAATTAAGGTATTTGTCATCTTGCCCTGCTTTTCATCTTGCTTCGGTCTCCCCTACTTGAGGGGGAACAGCACCTTTGAGTTTGTTGAAACGATTAAAAACATAACCTTTTCAAAGTATCAAAATACAAATAATATGCAATTAAGATCTGTTTTGTTCGCCTTCTACCTAAAGTATTTATTCCTTGCTATATTATCGAGAAAAATTGATGTTGTATATATAAATTAATATTTAAATTTTAAATTTAAATGTTCATCTCTCTAATGAGTGAATTATGATCATCAAGCGCTGTGCGCATGATTAAACTCTAAATTATACATATAGAAAACAATTTTTGAACAAAATAGAATCATAACATTACTACTTCTGAATTAAAACCAAAATATATGCAAAACGTTTTATTTAGTATTTTATTTTATTACAAAATTTAAAAAAATATATATCAATGCGCGCAAACTCCAAACTTACTAATCTGAGAAAACGCGTTTTAAAGTTTTGATATCGACGGACTTTCAATTGCAGTCACCGTCTATAAATGATTATAACCCAAGAAATAATGCAGATTTTTCAATGTTTTTTTAAATACTGTTAAGAAAGGAAAAAAAAAGAATAAATCAACATCTGAAAACTTATTTGAAAGTTTAATGATCATGTGCCCTTTTAAGGGACTCTTATAATTGGAAAAGAAAAAAAGGACCATTTTCAACATTAATTATCATAAATGTATATGATTTTAAAACACAATTTTCATTGGGATAAAAGATATATGTATGTTCTTCCATTCCATGCATTTAAAGAATTGCAAGATGCAGAATTTGTATTTACAGGACGCTCCAAACTGTCACACATTTGTGGAGTTGAGAATTGGCATAACAGCTTACGCGCGGGACTACAAAATAAATTTTGCAACTAGAATGATTTTCTTTCGTGCCTAATTATACATCAGACTATAGTAATCAATTACCATGAACTTAAATAAATTTGTATTGAAAGCATTTTTCTATTTTTAATACAAATTTGTATTTGGGTAATACAGAATTTTGAAAATTTCAACACTATAATCACCTAAAAAAATCCTTTTTGAGCAATAAAAATAAAATTTTAGGTTCTGTTTATACAGACTAACATGAAATATAAGTTTTAAAAAATTTTATGAAAAAATATTCAGAAGTTTTTTTTTTTCATATCGTGCGCATTTTGCCCAAAAACGTCATTTGGATAAAAATGACTTCAAAGTTTCGGAAACGGCTTCAGCTATTGAGCAGGCAGAATTGTAGAATCCATAACGTCTGTTTTAGTAGGAATTTCAAGGAAACATTTACACCAAAATGCTCAGAAAATATAGGAGTTTAACATCTAAAAAAATTAATATTTCGGAAATTTTGAAGCTTTAAAAGTCCTGACATCTCGTAAGCTTGGCCGTTCAAAGAATGTAGAATGCGCGCCATACAAAACACAAGAATGACCTGTGTCGAGGAGTTCAGTTGTGAAAATTTCCGGACAACACATGCTTACGCACACTGCTTTAAAAAAAATTTCATTATTTTTTTGGGGGGGGGGGATTTATTTCTATTTTAAATTCAAATTTTCGGGATTTCGAGAGATATTTTTTACATATTTTAGAAAAGGGTGTTATTTTAAATTGTTGCTAATTTTTAAAACAGTGCAAAGAATAAATTTCTTTCAAATTAAAAATTTATTTGCACGTGGCTATTATACACAGAAAAAAAAACTTTCAAATTCGAATTAAGTGATTAATTGTCAAAAGCAGGAAAATATTGAAAATTTCGTCTTAAAAACTATTTACACTTGAGTTTTTAAAGAGAAAGAAAATGTTAAAATTAAAAATTCATTATTACGCGTTAAAAATCGTAAATGGAGAAAATTACGTCATATTCAAAATGGCCAAATGATAATCCAAAACAGTTTAAATTTAAAAATATATTTGCGCGAGACATTTATTTCATATTTTGAGGTAATCTTTTCGCCTATTATTGTGAATTCTAAGATAACGCAAATAATATTTCCTTTCTAACAACAAAAGTATTTCCAGGAGAATATTAATAAGAGAAAGAAAACTTTGGTGAAAATTACGTCAAATTTAAAACGATACATTTAAAATGTTTTATTTCAAAGAACTTTCTTCGTTGTTAAAAAATATCGGGAGACAATGACACTGTTTACTTAATTCATTTTACATTAGCTTATTTTCAAATTTGTTTTAATCAAAGACGAAAACAGCCATTGTATGTCTTAACAGCAGCTGATTTGGTCTTAAAAATTTCCAATCAAACGAAAACGAATAGAAACCCGCTTACAGAGAGTTCTTCACTGTTTTTTTTTTTAATTGTAATTCAATCTTTTTAAAGCCTATCAAATTAGCGTGCTTTTAGAATCTGGGGTGTCTGAACAGGGTTGAAGAGCGTAGCTCATACGGGACAGAAGGCCCTATTAATGTAAAAAAGCCAAACTCTAATATAAGTAGTATATATCTATAACTATTTCTGATAAGTTTCGGAAACGCCGTGCCGCTTCAGCTATTGAGCGGGCAGAATTCTAAAATCCGTAACTGCTGTTCTAATAGGAATTTCAAGAAAACAATTATATCAAAATGTTCAGCAAAGATAGGAATTCAACATCTAAAAAAAGAATATTTCGAAAATTTTGAAGCTTTAAGAGTCTTGTGCTCCCTTAAAAAAATGCTATATTAATTAACACAGGTGCGAGTACAAATATACCTGCTCATGTGCGATTTCACAAAATAACTCTCAAGTAAATCATTTGGTGGCATTGTTGTGACCTCACTATTACGAATGTGCGACTCATTTGGAACACATCGACTACACAGTAATTTGAAATGCAGTCAGCAAAAGAGACAGGCTGGGATACTCCGGTCCTCTTTGGTCATCCCGTGATCAACACAGGCTGGTTTCCACTAGCTGTTGAGCAGCTATGTGATCAAGGTAGGATTAAAAATAGTCTAGATCGTCTGTAATCTAGATGCAGCCGACTATCTCTTTTATTGTGGAGTTGGGCAAAATTGTAATTGCAATTATCTGCAGTCTAATTACAATTTAATTGTATGTAATTAATTATAGTTAAAATTACATGCCGTAAAAATATCTTAAGGTATAAACACTGTAAAAAACACTCTTAAAAAACTGTAGACGGAATCGCCCCAATCCCATTATTTGACGAAATTTCTGTATTTGAATGTATGTAACTATAATCAGTTATATGCAATTAACATGTGATTAACTTGCGGATAATTGAGATTACAAATTTACCTAACTCTGTAATTCGCTGGCTGTGGATGATACGACTGATCTTCCGCATCACGTGATTACAATGGACACAAAAATAATTTCATGTTGCAAGTGCAGTAGGAAGTCAAATTCGTGAAAAAAGTCGTTTTTTAAATATTTTGAATGCTTTATTTTCCCTTTCGAATGACATATTACTTTCTTTTCTAGGACAACAAGATGTAAAAAAAATTAAGTAATTCAGTTTGTTTACATTATACACAAACATTACATACGTAAACTCTAAACTCAATTTTCTCAAAACGTTGTTTTTTGAACTTCGATGTACATTTTTATAGAAACTTCTACATATTATTGTTTGAAATCTTGCCAGAATATTTCATGCATATCAATGATTAATCTGAAATGGTCTTTTGTTATTGGCATTTGTTCAATATTTGTTATAAAACAGGTTTTCTTTGAAAAAAATACGAAATTTTCGTTATTTAAAAGTGGTTTTTAGTACAGATTTTTCTTAAATAACTAAATAATATATGTTTATAATGTTGACTTTACTTTATTAGGAGTTATTCATATTATATATATAAAAATTGCAAGTGAATATCTTTGATAGTATCTGAGAACAGATACACCAATTTAACTTGGTAGGTATAGCGACTTCCACCTGCCCTTTACAAAGATTTTATATAATTGACACAGTTTGAGAAAACAGGAGAAAATATGTTAAAAAACTGGAATTTTTAAATGTTATCCAAATGATTTTTTGTCTATCTTATCTTTGTATTTCCTGTATACGGACGAAGGATTCATTCCTTTTATTCGTATGTTTTCTTGGTGTTTATACCTTACTGGAAAAGTATTAACTTCACTGTTAAAAATTTGCAGCATTCTGTCCAGTCATTCGACCGTTTTCTGAAAAAACGGTTTCATAACCATAATTTAACTATATTCTGACCCTGAAAGGGCCAATAATATGGTCAAAATAGTGTTAAATTACGGTTGTGTAACCGTTTTCGATAAAAAGGGTAAAATGACTGGACAGAATGCTGCAAATTTTTATCATTGTTGCGTATAGGTTTCTCAAGGTTACAAGAACCTACAAAATTTTTTATCGATAAAATGGCTTTTGTATTTCTAATTTTCAGTATTTTTATTTTAGATAGTTCTTCAAATACGAGGGATGTTTTTTAAGTAAATGCCGTTTGAAAATCAAAACCAAAAATCTTCAAAAACTAAATTTATTTTCAGATTCTACATACATTTATCTATTTTTCAACATAGCTGCCAAGTTTGTTTAAACATTTATCATACCCTACAACTGGATTTTGAATAGCGTCTTCATAGTAAGTTGCCGCCTGCTTAGAAAACCAAGAATTTTCACATCTTCGTCACCGTTGCAGGGGCTGTAGAACGGGATCGAAACCTTTCAAGCCAAAAGAGTGCAATAAAGCTCGAGTCAGAGCTGCGGTGTGAGGCCTTGCATTGCCATGCAGTAAAAAAATTTCCTCTGGCAGCATGCCGCGTCTTTTCAAACGTTCTTTTCAAACGTCCTTTCAAACGTTCTTTGCCGCGTCTTTTGAAACGATCTGCGTAGCTCTTTCAGGGTGTACTCCTGGGTGCACGCTGACCGTACCTCGCACATGGCGGTTGATTCGATAATCTTGAACATTTTAAAGACACAGAACAGACCGTAGAGGTTACCGACCCAGCTGCAAATAAGCGCAGATGTTCCCAAAGAATGCCATAACATGACGCATGCACTTGTTGCGGCGCGCGCGCCACCTATTAGCATATACAACAAAACGACCGTTACTTAAAAAACACCCCCGGAAACACCCCTAGTCATACAAAAAATTTATTATATCTAAACTACAAATATTAATATCAAATTTCCTTAAAGCCATAAAAAACATAAAAAAAACACTATAACATCATTTATTACGTTGGGTAAAAAGTTCTCCGCCAAGGAGAGATACCTTCGCGCCAACAGCTGTCATTCTCGCGGATGTTAGCCTTTTCACAAACCAATTTTTGCATTCGAAAGCTGAACATAAGAACTACATGACTGTGTAATTTGTTTGTTAAAAATTTATTATGTTGTGCTTCCAAAAAGTGTTTAAAAGGGTGCTATCAAGTCAGCAGATCAAAGCGATTATGTACTATGAGTTCCGAAACTCAGTGCGACAGAATGTCACAGAAAAATGTGGGGAATTTTTGGCATAAATACTGCTTCTTATGATACAGTCAAAATTTGGTTTCGGAAGTTTAAATCTGGAAATTTCGACATTGAAGATGAACCACGTTCTGGCCGCCCTATTGGAGTTGATTGTGAGCAGTTAAAACAAATCATTGATCAAGAAAGAAATCTTTTAACACGAACTAGTGCGTTAGAGCCAGTGCGTTAGAGCACGTTTGCCAAAAAACAATAGTTAACGCTTTGAAACGCATAAATCTAACGTTTAAATTCTACCTCTGGGTGCCTCAAGAATTAAGTGCTGAAGACAAGCACAAGAGAAAAAACTGTTGTTTGGCTTTGTCAGATATAAAAAAAAAGAGAACTTTCTGGGCAGAATTGTGACCTGTGATGAAAAATGTGTGTACTACAACAATACTAACCGCAAAGGAAGGAGGTCAGCACCTGGGGAATCAGCAGGCTCGGTATCAAGACGTGACCAAATTAACAAGAATCTCCTCTACATCTGGTGAGATTGTCGCAGAATTCTGTACAAAGAGTACCTGAAAAACGGACAAACTATCAACAGTGCAATGTACAGCAACATGCTAATCAAAATTTGTGATGCCATTGGCGAAAAACGGAGAAACGAGTTCAGAAGAAAGGTGGTTCTCTTTCATCTAGATAACGCCCGCCCACATGTTAGTACGATGACCGGTTGGACGCTCTGCAAGCTGGAGTGGGATTTGATGCAACATCCATCATACAGACCCGACATGTCCCCTTCGGATTCCTCTCTCGTTTCACATCTGAAGCTTCATCTTCATGGTGCAATCTTCAATTCAAACGAGGAGATCATAAATGAGGTCAATCTCTTTCTGGACTCGCGCACGCCACATTGTTTCACAGAAGGTATTGAAAAGTTGCAAAACGTTGACGGACGATTGTAAATTTAAATGGAGATTACCATCCTTATTAGCTTTGATGTTTTCGTATGCATTTATCATTTTACAATTTAAAAAACAATTGGCGGGAAACTTATTACTCAACGTAATACTATACAATGTGTATACAAATTAGTTGGGCAAAAAGAATGATTTATTGAATGGAATTGACAGGGAAAAAATTAAATTACATACTGTTGTAAGATATAAAAATAGTTCAAGTTTATCATTATCACAAATGTTCGATGAGATTTTCTTTTGTGATGACGCAAATGTCCCATTGGTAAATCATTTCTTGCCACAGATTTGTCAGCATGATTCCGTCGATTAAATTGATTGCAGTGCAGATTGTTTATTTTAGTTCAGAAATGGATGCAAGGTGTGGTGGCTTGTATACTTGATACTTTATAAAACCCTATATGCCGAAATCAAGCAGTGAAAGATCTTGTGATCGATCGACTCCTAAAGCCATCTATGAATAAACTTCGGAAATATTACTACTAGTCTGACTTTCAACTCGTTAATTTAATTTAATATTTCGGAAGTTCTTAACTTACGAATTTGCCCAATTAATTTGTACATACCCTGTATAACAATTGATTTATTAAAAAAAATAATAATCTGTCATTTAATCTGTTTTATCCATTACAATTTATTATCGATTGAAAGTTATTAATATAATTATTATAGTTGTAAGAATAGAATTAAAATAGTTACATTGCACAAAACATAAAAGAAATGTTTAAATCTTTTATAAAATTCCTCCTCTTAAAATCTGAATTAGGTTGCGGATATGTTGAGTTCTAATAAAAAGTTTTATGCTCTTAAAATCCCCAGAGATGGCTTTTAAAAGAGACTATTTTCGCTAAATGACCTAAATCTTTTGGGATATCTAAACTCTTAAAGTACTTAAAATTATACATCTCCTGGAATGAATTCCATTATATAGGACTAATACAATTTAACTACAAAGTTATAGCAATTCCCTAGTCATTGGATGTAAAACTTGCTGATATTTATAAAAGAAAATATCTTTAGAATGTTGTTTTTTCTAATGATGAAATATATATACTAATTCTGTTGCCAAAATTTCTTTTACTGTGTTCATACAAAAATTACGACGGTAAATGAGGTATCCTTCAAAAGGTTGTAGAACAAGCGTCCGAGATAACACACTGGTCATCAAAATTAAAGGATAATGAGAAAAAAATATGCTCACTAAGCTAATGTCGCAACAAATGCCCAATGCTGCAATTATTTGTGTTAATTAAATTCCATGAAATCAAAAATTGCACTTCTGCGCACACGTTAGCATAAGAAATATGCAAATTAGATGATTGACAATGAGGTGCACAATGGACCTTTGGTGGAATTCTTGTCTGTAGTGGCGTTTAAAGTGAATGTGGTGTCTGACAAGGAGAGGGCCAACCTTGTTAATCACAGATTTTGATTATTTTGATATATGTTGTAGGGTAGAGACCCCTTAGTGTCAGGTTCAACGGATTTTATCCAACGCTCCTTAGTTCTTGAGAAACCGGGGGGGGGGGTCTAATATAAGTACACAACTTAAATACTTACTTTGCAACCAAAATGCTGGGTTAGCCGTAGCTCAGTTGGTATGGCGTTTGCCGGCTGATCCGCGGGATCAGGTTCGATACCTGAATGCGCTACATTTGTTTTTCTCATTTTTTTTTGTTTTATAAATATACTTGTAAGTATAACTTAATAATCTAATTGTCAATTAAAATTTTTAATATTGTATATCAATTATAATTTTAACCTATTTAATTGTTTACTTTTAACTACATTGTTGTAATAAAACATCCTAAAACTGTTAATTTATTAAAAATCACTTTTAAAATGTATTTCATATATTCTTTATCGATGCAATGATATTGAGCAATTGTGTCAATTCGTGATTTTAAAGAAACATTATTTAGGCATTGCTTTAACAAAGGAAGTCAATGCGATAATACTATTATTCTGTTTTTAAAGTAACAAGCATAATTATATTAAAAATTAGAATCCTAATTAAATTACAACCGATTTTTTGCATATTAAAGATTTTTAAATCTGTAATAAATTTGCTTGTGCTTTCAATTATTTTGCTTTTCCCTTTATCCTGTTATTGCTTTTATTTTTATTTTATTTGAATATTCTTTTATTTTATCAAAACTAGATGGCGACACAACAGATTTTGTCACGATTTTGGAATTTTTATCATTCAATAATTGATCCGATTTCTTTTAAAATATCTTTAAAGGATGAGAAATAATAGTTTACAAATAAGAAATGATAAATTTAAGTTTGTTAACATTATAATTAATGTATGATATTAAAATTTTTAATTGAAATTATTAAATTATAATTACAAGTATATTTATAAAACAAAAAATGAGAAAAACAAATGTAGCTCATCCAGGTATCGAACCCGGGCCCGCGAATCAGCCGGCAAACGCCATTCCAACTTAGCTACGACTAACCTATCACTTTAGTTGCAAAGTAAGTATTTAAGTTGTGTACTGGTATTAGACACCCCGGTTTCTCAAGACATAAGGGGCGTTGGATAAAATCCGTTGAACCTGCCACTAAGGGATCTCAACCCTACAACAAATATTAAAATAATCAAATTCTGTGATTAACAAGGTTGGCCCTCTCCTTGTGAGTGTGATCAGTATTCATTAGTCATGGCTTAAAGGCATCAATTTAGTTAACGTCAAAGGTGGCGAATAATTGGTAGAATCGAGGAAGGTCAAACACAAATGGAGGTCACCCAAGTTTTGAATATCCCTCAAAGTGTGATATCAAGAGCTTCGAGACGTTCTCGAAGCACTGGATCCGTTGACATACAGCCTGGTCAGGGGAAAACAAGAGCAACATCTGCATCCGAGGACCGTTTTCTTTCATTCTGGCTCAAAGAAACCGCGAAGCGACTACAAGACATTTGGTTTGAGACCTTAAGGCTGCCACAGGAACTCGTAATTAGTCGTTCTACAGCTGCACGAAGGCTTAACGACAGTGGACTTTATGCGAGAAAACCAATAGTTTGTGTCCCACTTACTCTAGCTTCCAAAGAGGGCCGTTTAAACTGTTGATCACGTCATGTTCAATTGAGCCAAGAAGATATGTCTGAAGTATTTTTTACTGATGAGTCCAGATATGGTCTGAATACTGATTCTAGACGTGTTTTATCTGGAGAGAGGAAGTAACACGCTACTTGAGTTCTCTTGTGCGTGAAATATCCGTTCGAGCCCAGTCTTCTTGGCTTCATAGAACATGACAACATTAACAGTTTAAACGAGCCCTTTTGGAAGCTGGAGTGAGTGGGACACAAGCTATTGGTATTCTCGCATACAGTCCACCCTCGTTAAGCGTTCGTGAAGCCGTAGAACAGCGAATTCGAGCTCCTGTGGCAGTCTGAAGGTCTGAAACTAAATCTCTTGTTGTCGCTTCGCGGTTTCTTCGAGCCGGGACTGACAGAAAACGGTCTGCTGATGCAGTTGTTGCTCTTTTACTTCCTTGACAAGGCTGTCTATCAGCGGATGCATTGTTTAAAAAGCATCCCAAAGCAATTGATATGACGCTTTGAGGGATATTCAAATCTTGGGCGACCTCCATTTGTGTCTGACCTTCCTCGATTCTACCAATTATTCGCCACTTTTGACATTAAATGATGCCTTTGAGACATAACTAATGAATATTGATCACCCTAAGATACCGTATTCCCTGTAAACAACACTACAGAGCAGAATTCCAACATAATTCCATTGGGTACCATATTGTCTATCACTTAATTTGCATATTTCTGACGCTAACGTATGCGAGGAAGTGCAATTTTCTACTCAATAGGATTTAATTGACATAAATGACTGCAGCATTGGGCATTGGTTGCAACATTAACTTAGTAGGCATAATTTATCTCATTATTCTTTAATTTTGATGACCAGTGTACATAGAAAATTACATCATACACACCCATGATCTGTTAGTCATCAAAGTTGTTGAATTAAGTACTTTTAGTATTTTTATATAAATAAATTATAACCAAAAAAATAAGTCTGCTTTTCACTTTATTTAAAAGTGTAGTTAAAATTGTTATTAAACTAAAAATTTCGCTATTTAAATGCAGAATAATTAATATCTTTTATATGAAATGTCATTTTTAGCATGTATTTGCCATACCATAGAATGAAAGAGAGTAAAGAAAAAAAAATGATTTCATGCTTTTATAAAATTTGAGTTATTAATGTGTAGTTTTTAAATGCGAAAATGCCGTCATATGAATTTTTAAAAGGTGATATTTTTTTCTGAATATTAGATCTAAATGCGGATTCAAATTACAAAAACTATATAATGTCATTATTATGGCATTATATTGACTCTATTTCCACTCATCTTACCTTACCAATCCATCTCACCAATACCAGATTATTCTATTAAATAATAAATTAAATATTAGTGTAAAATTTCATTTTTATCTTATTATTGCTATCATTCTTAAAATAAAATACCAGAAGTTTTAGTCTTAAAATGTAGAAAATGAAAATTGCAGAAATACGAATTCATTTATTACAATTATAATATATGTTATTTCTAATCGCAACATCCACTTTCATTAGTAAATGCACCACTACATACAGCGATGACTGAAGTGTCATTCGAAAGGTTTTTGTCCATGCTTTAGACGTAGTACACTCATAGCTCACTACTCACTTCGTTCGAAAAATATTGTAATTACTTAAAAATTAATGAAAACATATCAACAGATATTCTCAGCGATTGCAGTACGAAAGCCTCGCATGGGTCGGCTGTTGTTTATATCTCGAAACATACAAGTATAATGACACAGATTATCAATAAGTTAAAGTGCGCTTTTATTTTTTTTTATCTTTTGAGGTAAATTCCAATTTCAATTGCACAAATGTACAAAGTAAGGAAATATAATAACGAAATAAGTCTCCAAATATTAAGAATACATACATGCATACATACATAAACACACACTCACACACATATATATATATATAACCATTAAAGTCAATTACAAATTAACGCAAAGAAATATAGTAAAAAATGGAATTAAAAGAATATAACGGAAATTTGCAGAACTAAGGTAGAATCCTCAAGCCCCAAATACATTATATGGCCAAAGATGACCGGTCACTTGCGATCTTAGACGTTTTGTTAAATATCTAGAAAATACACGAGGAATTAACCTGAAACTGCAGGAGTGAAAACAATATAATAAACGTCATATATTTCCGCAAAGATTTTTTCCCGAAACCCCATAGAGGAACTTCAACAAATTGAAAATAACGAATATCTTTTGGATAACCCTGTAGAAACTAATGTAGCAAAAGCGTTCAAACTCGAGATTATTAATAAGTGGCTTATTATAATATAATGCGTTCATTTTTATGAGGATAGTCTGTATACTCGTACAGAAATTAAGGCTTTTATAAAAAGTCCCAAATTTTGCGAAAATTTTTGCTTATAATTTGCAGAGTTTTAATATTAAAAAAAAGTTCTTTTTATAAAATAGGACAAACAACATTGTACACAATATTCTGATATCAGAATAAAAAAATAATAAAAATTGGATAAAAATGAGCAGGTTTACTAAAAAATGTTTCACTGCGCATGTGCGAATGCAATCAAAATATAATGTGAATAATGTATTAGCTAAGTCTATAAAGCAACTTTTGTGAAAGTCACAAAATCTTAGCTTAAAAATTCTGAAAATTATCGTCGATAGAAGAAGCTCGAAATCCGTTGTTCCCAAAAGGAAGCAAAAAGATGAGGGGTTGTATCGAAATATAATAGTACGTGCAATATTGTGTACGCTATTTTGTCACTAATGAACAGATATTTTATACAACCCCTTATCTTTTTGCTTCTTTTTGGGAACAATGGTTTTCCAGTTTATTCTATCGACGATAATTTTCAGAATTTTCAAGCTATGATTTTGAGACTCTCACAAAAGTTGCTCTATATATTTAGCTAATACATTATGCATATTATATTTTGATTGCATTCGCGCATGCGCAGTGAAATATTTTTTAGTAAACCTGCTCATTTTTCATCCAATTTTTATTATTCTTTAATTCTGATTACAGGGTTTTATGTACAATGTTGTTTGTCATATTTTCTGAAAAAAACTTTTTTTTATATTAAGAACTCTGAAAATTATAAGCAAAAAAACTTTGGGGCTGTTTTTATAAAAACCTTAATTTCTCTACCAGTATACATGCTATCCTTATAAAAATGAACACAGTATATTACAATAAGCCACTTATTAATAATCTCGAGTTTGAACGCTTTTGCTACATTAGTTTTTACAGGGTTATCCAAAATATATTCGTTCTTTTCCAATTCTTTCTAGAGATATATAAGTGATAGTTTCCAATTTCGTCTTCGTATAAGCCATAAAATAAACTAACTAATACGAATTTAGGGTTACCAAGACACAATAAAACCAGAAAAAATGGAAAAACACTTAAATGAAAAAATAAATGCGTATGTAAATTGATTGAAAAGAAAAAAAAACATATTAGCACTATGACACCTCTGTATCCAGCAGTGATATCTATATCTATCTATCTATCTATCTATATATATATATATATAAACAAGAGTAAGATTATATGCAACTATTGCCCAATTTTTTTAAAAAAGATAATGGACCAAGGAATAATAATGCACAGTACAGACAAGTACAAACTGCAATATATTGGACCAGCTCCTTCTATAGTACAAATAAAAATGACTTCCAATTTGTTGTCCAAGGAATTACTGAAGTGCTGCCATCTGTTAAGTTTATTATTAGTAAAATAAATCGTTTCGGAATAAAAAATAATATATGTAATTAATAAATATGTATAACTGTTATTAGATTATGGTTTAAAGCACACACTTTCTAGAGATATATAAGTGATAGTTAAAAATATTTTAATAAATGAATAACTTTATAAGAAAAAAAATATGTAAATGATTTGTTAAATATTAATATTAATAACATGTAAAATGTGACATGGATGATTCATTAATTAATGTTTCACATAATTAAATGTACCAGACTGTAAAATATCAATATTTAAATCACTGTCACATCATATTTTAATCAATTGAATAAATATATTACATAACGACAATAAAATAAATAACAAAATTTATAATTCTTAGGTATTTAAAAAAAGGAATGTAAATTTTGATTTTTTTTTTTTAATGTGTTCACAAACGTTCTTAAAATTTAATATAAATAATATAGTAGGAGAAGATAAAACAAAGAATAAAATTTATAATTAAAACATTCATTTTATACACTTAGAATATAATATACTATATATGACATATTGTCATCATTGGGCTAAAAGTTAAATACTGACATTAATGTTACATTGATGAAACATTAATGTTATTAATTATTAAAGAAAACATTGATTTAATATAAATTAATAAATATATAAATATAACTATATAATTATTGATACATGTATGTCAATTCTTCATCCATTATAAAATGTGTTTTTGCAATGTAATATTTATCTGATGCCAACCCCCTATTTTTTTCATTAACCATTGCTTATTATCCAGAGAACGCCGTCTTCCTCAGCACTTTAACATCTACCCACCCATCCGTCTTATTATTCTTTTTTTTTCATTTTTAATTTATTATTATTATTTTATGTTTTTATATTTTCTTAATACATTTTTTACGCAATGTGATAATTGGATTTTAAGATGAAGAAAGTACTAATTGTATATTAAACAATTAATGGTTTTTTAAGGCAAACCATGATTTCATGATTTAATGGATCATAAATTAGCTTTTTATTATTGCTGTGTATATATATCCCAGCAAAGAATGAAACAGTGGGCCATCAGCTGGAAAAAAGATGGCAGCCGGCACTGCCATCAGCGGTAAAGCGCAATGGTACCATTACTCAAACCAGTAGAAATGTGTCCGTGCTGAAAGCAGTTGGCCCATCAGTGGTGGCCAACAGAAGGCAGCATTGGTATGCCATCATATTACTTCAATCCGACACTTTTTCTGCAGTGCTAGCACCTATCCCACTGCTATTCCTTTACTGGCCCAGCACTTTATCTTACAAAAATTTCTTATAGAATTCTATAAAAAAACAAAGCATTATGGATCTTTTTTCTATAATCTAGTTTCATTAAGAGCTATAGAAATATCTGCAGAAGTGTCTATTATAGAAATGTCTATAGAAATATTTGAACTTGCAGCGGTTTCCATGTGGTCACTTTTCCAAGTACTAACCGCGGTCGATGCTGTTTAGTTTTCGTGATCGGACATGAACAAGTACTTTAGGCGTATGCTACGACCGCTCGTAGTTTTCAATCTCTCAGTACACTATTTAAAGTTTGCTTCTTTTGTGATTTACGTTTCCAATCATTAAACTGGTATAGAAATTATTGTATTGTATAGAAATCCTATATATTTTATGCGTTTTTTTTTTTTTTAAATTATTGATTCTGAACTGCGTAAATTATGAAAACCGAAATCCTCTGTAGCTTAGTAAAACCAAAGTTAAGGAGAAAAAAAAAAGTGCGTTGAAATAAAGAATTTGTTTACTCATTTACTTATTTATTTTGTTGGTGGCAGTGGTGCTATATTATTTACAGTTAAAAAAATAGCTTCACAGGTTAAATTGTGTTAAGATACTCATTTCAGATTGGTATTTAAATACTCAATGTCTTCGATATTCGCAACGCCTCCTAGCGTAATGGTCGTGCACTTCCATGTTGTGGTGGGCCAGCGTATGAGATAAAACGGAAGCCCACCAGAATTTTATCTTATGATTTCCAACAGCAAAATTGACTGAAGCTGTCCAGCAGTGGTCATGCAGTGGTAAAACATTAGCAAGCACTTCTCCATCAATTCCAGCACCTATCTTGCTGCTGGCAAGCAATTTCCTCTTTGCTGGGACAAACCTATTTATTCTGTACGCCAATCCTCTTAGACAAATTACTCAGTCAGAGAAAGACTATTACAAACTAAATGAAATTAATACGCTATTCGAGTTATGTCTAATCCTGGAGTTTCAGCGGCCAAATCCTTGAGGTGATGGACAGTGCATCCGCCTCATGGTCTATAACGTTGTATGCATTTTAAATATGCATGAATTTTAAATGCATACATAAATGCATATGCATGCATTTATGTATGCATTTTAAACGTACTATTCAGTTTAGTATTTATATTGTGGCTATTAAAATTATTATAGAGACAGGATATATACAGTGGCGCTTAAAAGTTTCCGGCCAGTTAGTTTGTTTGATTCCTTTGACAGAACGTTTCCGCGAAGGAGAAGCAAAATTGCTTCAAAAGTTAGGAATAAGCAAAGTACCTCTGACCACGTTATCATTTTCATTGGATACTGAAGATACTCGATGCAAAGGAAGGAATTCGAAATTCGCATGTGCAAAAGTTTCCGGCCATTCGACATCCGTTAGTTTTTGCTATCGGTAAAGTGCTTTTTTGACCGTGTTTGTTAATTAATCAACGTGAATAACGTATTTGAAATTCAGAAATTATAAGCTGAACAATTCATTGTTCCTAAACAAGTGATTTGTTTGTCGCTAAAGGAACAATACTCTCGTGAGATTGCGGCGAAGTTGTCGATCGAAAAATGTGCTGTGAACGATATTTAAAAAACATAAAGATGGTCATGGCCTTCGGAGCTTGTCACGATCCGTGGAACTCCGGAAAATGACTATTTCTTGTGGACAGAATTATCAGGAGAAAAGCAGTTGATGACCCGCATAAAAATGCCGCACAAATTCCCCGCGATTTACGGTGTTAAAATATTGCTAAAATAAGTCGGTCTACCGTGTCAAGACGCTTACATGACGTAGAACTTTATAGAACAGTCGACGTTAAAAACCATTTCATAAGTAAAACAAAATTAAAGGGTCCTACTAGCGTTTGCCAAGGGATACAAAAACTGGTCAAGTGAAAACTGGAAAAAAATACTATTTTCCGATGAATCGACGTTCAGTCTTTTTGAAAGTGATAACAGACACTACAACAGACGACCTGAAAACAAAAGATACGATTCAAGATATGTTATTCTTACAATGAAGCATGGCGGAGGACACGTTATGCTGTGGGGAGTATTTTCTGGAAAATGTGCCTGCCCGTTATTTAAAATCCGCGGCAAGATGAATAGTGCAATGCATAAGGATATCTTGCAAGATCATTTGCTGCCTTATTGAAGGGAAAATTGCGGTCGCAACTATTTGTTTCATCCTGATAACGACCAAAATCGTACATGCAAGCTCGTCAAGCAGTGGCTTTCGCACGAAAAAATCCCGCTTGTGAAACGGACAGCCCTATCACCCGATCTGAATCCTATTCAAAATCTTTGAAACTAACTTGAAAACGTGTGTGGAATTATAAATATTCAAATTCAGCAGCATTTCCACAAAAATTGTAAGAACCGTAGAAAAAACATTGGCGATCAACAACCGTTCATTGAAGCGATGCCACGTTGCTGCGTTGCAGTACTTATTGCTAAATATATGAATACAAAATACTAATTGTAAAATCACTGTTATTTTCTGTTATAACACCATTTTCTCCAAACTTTCCAAGGTGGCCGAGAACTTTTGAGAACATGTGTTTTCTTTCGCAATTCATTTTGTCAATTAAATTTGTTAATATTTATTTTTTATTCCATAAATAAGTTCCTATCTATTATGCAATAAAGTGTATAAGCATCACTTTGAGATTCCTCTTCATATGGGTATGTATACATACAAATTAACCAAACATTTTATGCTGGCCGGAAACTTTTGACCGCCACTGTATGTAGCTGATACTGATGAAATGTATAGCTGATATTAAATACAATAGAAAAACCATAGCCCTAGCAACATTTTATCATGAAGAAACCATCCAAATAAATTTCAATAAAAGTGAAATAATTTTCCCCTTCAGTCTATAAAATCCATCCATTATAAGAAAAAACACAGAGATTGTAATGCTCAAAAAATCAATATGCAAACGATGCAGCATCATTTCATTTACGAAAAATATGGCTCGAGCTACTCAATGGGTATGAAAATAAAAATAAATTAAACATCCAAGTAGAATAAAATAAAAAAAAAATAATAACGCTCATAATATGAAAGAATACGCGAAAAATTGAATGAGTTTGGAATAATTTTATTTATTTGTTTTGAAAATAACCGAGAGTGAGTCGAAACATGTCAACAGTAAAAAAAGGCGTATTTTTACCTGTTTTAGAGTTTTAACTTACACCTTTTAGCATTTGAAATTAGTACATTATTACAAAGTGTTAATTTGCAACATACTTGCTACATACTTATTATAGAAACCTTTAAAATGCTTTTAAAACGTCTTTGCTTTGTACGTTCCTTGTTATGTTTACATTTCCTCCTATATTCAACCTATGTATATAAGCAACAGAGATTTTTTTTCCAATTAAGTGTAAATAAAGAGTTTCTCTTCTTAATATGCTTATAATTACTCTGTTGCGCATTACGCTTTATCTAGTTAAGCAAACCAGCTTACGAATAGCTTCAGAAAATATTTACTGTAGAACAGTGGTTCCCAAACTTTATTTGCCACGCCCCACAAAGTCCTCTGTAATGTCACTATGCCTTCCCCCCCTCCTTAATATGTAAATTGTGTCTCTTATTATTTAAAAAAAGCAAACTCTAATCACACGGTGGAAGCGTAATAGAGCCATAATAATAACTATTCATTTCCCATTTTTTACTTATCGAAGAGGCCAATCTTCTGTCACAGATGTGTTTTTAGCATAATTTTATGTATGCAATGAGATTATATATCTTCGCCTTTGCACCAAAAAGAGTTTTGTTGTACTTTTCCAACTTACCTCAGCGTTAAAGAGAAGTGTTATATGGTCTGCATTTTTAACTTCATTAAATATCTCGAAGAGAGACTTACATTTAACGTTGAAATTGATAACATTAACACAGTTTATAATTCATTTTTCTAACTTATTAAGAGTTGGTGGAAAATCTTTAGACACTAAATTTTCTTTCTATGTATAACACAATACAGAAGAAGCCTTTCAAGATCCTCATCTTTATTAAATTTGAGTAGCCATCACTCTCCATCACACAACACATTTTTCTGATTTTTCTTGCCCAATGTGATTAGTTGTCTTCCATGATCTGATTTTTTTCTATCTGATTTTAAAATTTAAAATGAATATGTCATCATGTAAATTTATTTACTGTGCAGCCTGCACCAGAGCCATAGATACTTATATGCTATTTGAGATTTATAAGTTTTATAAAGTAGGAAGTACGTTGATCAGATATTTCATATATTTTTTAGGTTAAATATGTTCAAGACAGTCAAATTTATACATACTTTTAAGTAGTTTCCCATGTAAATAAACTTCGTGTCACATATAGAAGAACAAGTAGAAGTAGAAATCTCATTCAGTAAATAATTGAAAATTTTCGAAAAATTGTAAAATTAAGTCCCAGAAAAATTATAAAGAGATTTTATACTAGAAAACGATGTCAAAATTTAAAAAAATATATCAGTATAATAATTCTGGTTTTAAATCTATTTTAAACGTTTCATTAAGAACAGTTGCAAAATTCACTAACAAAAACTGATTGTTTAAATTTTGCTTGTATTTCATTTATTTTTCGTCTGCACCATTATATGAAAAAAGACCCAAGAAACTGATAGCGAATGAGTGAGTAACAAATTTGGAATTGCCCCCCAGTGGGGCGTATGCCCCACGTTGGGAACCACTGCTGTAGACTGTTCTTCTTCTTTGTGCATGCAACTACCATATTTATCGGTATTTTATGGCATATACGTATTTTAACATATATAAAATTTACAAAAATGCAAGTTAATTTGTGAGTCTGCTTTAACAATATTTAAGTATTGCGCGGCAGCGCAATACTTATATTTATATAATAATATATAAATATATATAAATATACTTAAATATTTTTCTTCATAATTCCAATTTTCGCTTTTTTCATTGAAAATAAACGAACATTTTTCATAGAAAATGTAACATTTTTACTTCATTGTTGCAAAAATTTCAAAAGCCGTAATAACAATTTATTTCTTTTTATTTGAAAGATTTTCACGTGAAATATTAAATTGAGCTAGTTTTTTTTTTTTTTTTTTTTTTTTTTTTTCAAAAATTAAAAAGGTGAATATGGCGTCATAGTGGAAATAAAAAGAATATTTTCAGAATATGTTTTTGCTTTGGTCAAGTTTATATTTTAGTAAAAAGTTTTTAATGGATAGCTATTTTTACGCAGGTATCAAACTTAGTGGGGATAACTTAACACATAACATAACTTAAATTTTAAAATGTATTTTTTTTCCGAGATGAGAACTATTTATACCCCAAATTAAACTTAGGATGAAATTATTTTCATCCTAATTTTAATAACCCCCCTTTTATTAATTTTCTGATGTGATTACATCACCCCTTGGGAGAGAATAAGGTTTAAAAATTTAAGTAAACCTTTTATTCTTTATTTTTTAATGTATCACAGCTATAATATTGTTAAATATTATCAGTAAGGATTCAACACAATTTACATTTACATTCATAACGTTCCTGAGTGGGAAATAAGGTATCTAAATTTAAGTGAAGTTAATTTTTTATGTTTTGATTATAGTTTTTTTATGTTCAGATTAGAAGTTTTTGTTCAAACTACCGCAACCTACATTACTACAGTGGTGAAACATTTTGAATTATACATTGGTAAACTGCATCCCACATTGTGATGCAATACCGCATACATCAAAGCCTGATGATGATACTCTCTATTAATTTTGAAGTGCGTACGTCTGAGTGCAGTAGTTATAAAAAACTTGACATATTAAACAAAAACATAATTTGAAGAACAAATTAAAAAAAAACAAAATTTATTTCCTACATTGTTTAAGCCCGAGAAGGGACATATATTAAGATATTTCATTCAATTAGTTCTACATTTAATGTTAAATTTTTATAACAAATTAGTTAAGCCAATTGAAGATTAAAAATAAAAATAAAATTAATAAAATATGATACTTTAACACCCTAATTAGAATTAGATTCCGTTCAAATGAAATCGAAATAAATCTTAGACTTTTTTTTAAATTTTGTGTTTTGCATACATCTTATCATTTTATGCCCAATTGTCATAAACATAATACAAAATCTGCAATACAAATATTTTCAATTAAAAATGGAAGAAGTCTAAGATTTATTTCGATTTCATTGGAACGGAATGTAATTTTTTAGGGTGTTATGTATCATATTGTAGGAATTTTATTTTTATTTTTAATATTCAATTGGCTTAACTAATTTGTTACAAAAATTTAACATTAAATGTAGAACTAATTGAATGAAATTTTTTAATATATGTCCCTTCTCGGCCTTAAACAATGTAGGAAATAAATTTTGTTTTTTTAATTTGTTCTTCAAATTATGTTTTTGTTTAATACTTTTTTACGTGCAGTTGTTGGAGTGAACGAAAGGAAAACCTCCGAGAGATCAGATGCATAATTGCCATTTTTAATAAAATAAAACATCTTAATACTTTGAATTGTAGTCATAAAATATTTATTAAGAATTATTTGTGTGTGCAGGTTTTTTAAAAATCTTTAATTACTATATTTTATTATATTTATTTCATTTCAGACACAAATGTCACATTTTCTGCTCAGTGGCAAACAGGCAAGGATTTCCGTTTCATGAGTAATATGACAGTCTAAAAAGATCTAAGCAAGAACCGGGATTCCAACTGGGCAATTTTTGTTTTGTAGCCTTTGCCTTAACTACATCTTTGGCTGAATTTGGATAAAAAAATGTTTTAAATGTATTTTATAACAAACAGTTGTATTAATACGTCACTTTTCTCAAGTTTTCAGGATATTGAACCATAAATTGGGATTATTGTACGATAGGGCGTCGTTGCATATTTGATTATTTTTACACAGGATTTCTGTGGATTCTATGATAGTTGATGAGTAATAATTGGGTGTTGGGAATATTCATAGAAGATATTTTTATTGTTTGGGAGCATAGTGTGCATGAATTAAACCTTTTCCTTCAAAAAATATATGAGTTTGTTGATAATATAACATTCCCTCTTGAAATTGAGAAAGATAGACGTTTACCTTTCTCGACGTTAATTTAATTAAAAACAACGAAAACCTCAACATTGGCAGAAATGTTTATAGGAAACCGATCAGATCAAATAATTCGATCCCATATAATAGCTCATTTCGATTTTTATATAAAATCGCGGCTTACAAATTTTATATTAGACGAGCTTTTAAAATATGTTCAGACAATATTTAGAAAAAGAGCTTAATATCATCAGAGATATCGTTGAAAAAAAACAGTTTTTTAACAATCCTCATTAACAAACTTATCTATGAATTCAGTTTTCAGGAAAATATAAAAAAAGTAAACCATAAAGAAATAATATACAAAAAGTTTAACTATTTCCCTGATCTGTACGAAAAATTAAGATATGATTTAATGAAACACAATATAAATTTAATAGCCTATCCACAAGAAAATTAAAAGATTTAATTTGTACAAAAACAGATCCAACACCGAAAGATGAATTAGCTGGTGTATATACCACCCCTTTTAGAAATGATAGCAATACAATAATGGAACACATAGGAATAACCAAAAGAAAACTCAAAGAAAGAATCGAAAAGTGTAAATCACACACACACACACACACATATATATATATATATAAATTGTCGTCAATCCACAATTCTATTTCGTTTAAGTCTTAATCAGAACATCACAACAGATTTTGATCATGCAAAAATCATATTCCCAACATCCAATTATTAGCATCCACTATCAAAGAATCCACAGAAATCCTCTGTAAAAAAATCAAGTACATAATAACGCCCTATCTTACAATATTCCCAATTTATGGTTCAACATCCTGAAAACTTGAGAAAAGTGACGTATTAAAGTTTATGATACGGCAGTTAAATATTTTCTTCTATCTAAATTTAATCTGAAATACTGTTACGTCTACTGTCCAGCTACGTATTTAAAAAGGAAAGGGACGTATGAGAACACAGTTATGTAATATAATTAATGGAACTGCAGTTGATAATAATATATATTTTCTCTAATTAAGTTCAATCCAAGAAACACCTACTTCTACTTTCAGCTCTAATAATTATTGGCTCTATCATTTTCAAAACGAAGTGACGTATTTTAGTAAATAAACAGCATTTAGTTATTAAAATATTCTCTGATAAAGAGCTTGGAAAAGCTTGAAAGTACTAAGAAGTTTAACATATTTTTTAATTTTTTAATTTTAACATCTCTTTTATTGCTTTAGTCACCTTGTAGGTAAAACAGTGAACTTTTTAAAGATCATATAATATATTTTACTCATTTTTAAATACATCATATGGTGCACGAAAATAAATAAAAAAGCACAATTATCAACATGAGGGATCGTCTACAACAGACAAAAGTGGTTAATTAAGACAGTCTCTTCAAGACGCTTTCATTTTAGGTCGTTTCATTACAAAAAGCTACCTATTACAGCCGTTCGGAGGAAAGCGATTCCGAAAATTTTGGTGTGTTTTCCCGATCATGATCCCCAGACACCGAAACCACCCTCCGTTCAAATGTTGATGTATATATATATATATCCATCTATGTATCCATCTATGTATCATCATATGTATCCATCCTGTGTATCCATCTTATCATCCTATGTATCCATCTATATATATATATACATCCATGTTAAAAAAGATTTTAAATATCTTAAAATTTAAGTATAAAGATAGTAATATGTATTGGATTATTTTAAACAGTTATGAGATCAGGAATGAATTAATCAAAGATGATATACAAAGTGTCCAGACATATGATTTTGAGAATCTTTTCACAAAAATTCCTATTGCAGGTTTAAATGATGTCTTTTTAAAAGTTGTCGATTTAATTATAGCTGACACTGATTTAGATTTTAATTTATTTAGATTATTATGCATTTTTTGTTTATATAATAACTATGTTTATACAGGTTCAAATATTTATTTGCAGAATAATGGAATAGGAATGGGAACAAGTTATTCTTCAACGGCAGCTAACTTATTTTTATCTTATTATGAATTTCAATTTTGTAGTGTCAATAACGATGTTCATTTTCTGGCTTTCAGATATATCGATGATTTGATAATTTTGAACTGTGTTCGTGATTTTTTGGGGATATCATGTAACATTTATCCTGATATGCTTTTTTTTGAAAGAAACAAATGAAAATAATAGTGCTGCTGATTATCTTGATTTGAAAATAAACATTTCAAACGGTATACACATATCAATCTATAATAAACGGGATAACTTTAATTTTGAAGTTAACCATTTAGTTATTTGGAGTTCAAATATCCATAAACGCGTTTACGTCAATATACAGGTCAGATTTTTCGCTACTATAAACTCTGTTCGAATAAAAATTTATTTTTTAAAGAACTTTTTAATTTAACCAGCATTTTGTATTATAAAAATAATATACCTTTGAATTTCATTAATAAATATACTAGTTTTACAGACAGTCTTCATTTTTGAGAAGTGCTATGCGATTGACAGTTAATGATTTGTATAACTTAAAGCCTTTTTTTTGGACGGTTTTACAAAGATGTCTGCAATTGTGTGGCAACAGACATGGAACGTGCATGGACAGATTATGGATCACTGAAATTTGGTTATTGTTTTTTGTGGCTGTGTGGCTCGGATTTAGGTAAAATAATTTTATTGTTTCAGTATACATTACACATACGTTCTGAATCAGTTGTATCTTCAAGATGCACTGTTTATTGTGGCGTCGGTCCGGTGGGGGAGTGTTCGCGATATGCTTTCAATTGTTTTTATGCATTTGATTTATGCTTTGCGACACTCTGGCCGAAACCCACTGCCACTACTGAATAATAGTATGTTGTAAATTGTAATTAGTCTGAAACATTGCTGTGCTTTTTATAATGCCCACCGCTGAAGAGGCCACAGCCTTTTGTTGTTCTTTCTTGGTTTTTTACTTGTTCAGGTTATATCTGTTTAAATTTCTTGGATGTTTTATGGTTATACTTAGTTTATTTATAATGAAGGATTCTGGGTCTGACAAATGCATTTAATACATAATGTGCTATATATAATCTGTATGGTTATTTGCAGCTGTAGCGCTTATCGCATGAATTTTGGTTTTATTTTTGTATTTTAGTTTTAGTTTTACTTTTACTTTTAACCTTTTTGAGCTTATATATATCCATCTATATATATATATATATCTATGTATATATATGTATGTATATATATATATATGACCTTTGTCACTCTGTAACTCTCGTATATATGAACCGATTTGGATGTAACTTGGTGTGTACAGAATAGAAACCAATGTCTCAGCCGAGTTCGTTGGCCAGCTTTATCCGCCATATTGTTTCAAAATGTCGGCAATTTAAAAATTAAAAAAAAAATTAAAATGAGGCACTAAAAAATTTGAAATTGAAAAATATTTTTGCATGTGTTTGACCTTGATACAAAGATTCCGGAGAATTTTTTGTTTCGCCTATATCTAAAAAAATGGCTGAGTCACTTTGAATTTCTAGTAACGGCTGAGTCACTCTGAATTTCTAGTGCGGCTGACATCTTGAAACCATCTGATTTTTGTCACGCGATAACACGCGTATTTATAAACCGATTTGTATGTAACTTGTGTGTACACAGTACATACCAATATTTCGACCGAGTTCGTTGGCCAACTTCATCGGCCTTCTTGTTTCAAAACAGCGGCCATTTAAAATTAAAAAAAATATATAATTTAAAATGAGGTACAAAAAATTAGAATTTTGAAAAGATTTTTTTCTTATTTGTTTGACCTTGATACAAAGATTCCGGAGCAATTTTTGTTTCGTCTATATCTTAAAAAATGGCTGAGTTATAGCACTTTGAATTTCGGTATGGCTGACATCTTGAAAAGATCTGATTTTTGTCACGCGATAACACTCATATTTATGAACCGATTTGTATGTAACTTGGTGTGTACACAGTACATACCAATGACTCGACCGAGTTCGTTGGCCAATTTCATCCGCCATTTTGTTTCAAAACGGCGGCCATTTATTTTTTTTAATTAAATTTAAAATGGGGTACAGAAAAATTAGAAATTAAAAAAAAGATATTTTTCTTATTTGTTTGACCTTAATACAAAGATTTCGGAACATTTTTTGTTTCGTTTTTATCTTATTTCTTGTCTTATTTGAATTTCTAGCATAACTGAGATCTTGAAATAATCTGATTTTTGTCACGCGATAACACTTGTATTCATTAACTGATTTAGATCTGACAAGGCATGTGCATAGTATGTAGCAAGTTCGTTGGCCAGTTTCATCCACCATCTTGTTTCAAAATGGCGGGCATTAAAAATTAAATATTAAAATTCATTTAAAAATGAGGTACAACAAAATTAGAAAATGTAAAAGGTTTCTTTCTTAAGTGTTTGACCTTGATACAAGAATTCCGAAGTATTTTGCGTTTTGTCTTTATCTGAAAAAGTGGCTCAGATAAAGCAGTTTGAATTTCTAATGTGGGTGACATTTTGAAAAATCTGATATGTTGCCTGCGACAGCAGTCGTATATACCAACCTATTCGGATGCGAGTTAGCTACTGCACTAGAATTACTATGATCTCGTCGAATTTGGCGACTAAATGTAAATCACTTTAAATAAAACCATCTTGGATAAAAATGTCTAATTTCGCGAAATTCTCATTTTACATTCAGTATTGTCAAAAATTAGTAATTGAATCTTCTATAATCGGTTTCCACTAATTTGAGCTTCGTGTATTTGAATAATATAAGCTCGCTTTTTAAAAATAAGTAATATGAAAGCTACCTCTTCTTCCCGGCACTGGCCGGAAGAACTTTTTAGTTTTAATATTACTTCTTATAATAAATTATACTTTAACTAAAGTTTATGGTAGATCATTCGGAACCGCCAAGTTGCCATGACTCAAGTTTAACAACAAAAAAAAAATATTTAAAATAATAATAGTTAAATGGATGGCAATGAAGCTGATAAAAATCTTTAAACGAGGGCACGTACAGTACAGAATCCACTTTCTTGGATGAGCCCCTGCCAAAAGGTTAACTAAGGCCGACCAAATTATAAGCTCAATCAATGAAATAAAGAGGGGAGTTAAAGTTAATCCCGAAAAACTTAAACTATAAATTCTAACCGTTTAAATCCATACAAAATGACAACGGTTAAAGTATTCCGAAGCCCCAGAAAAATTCTTACATCAATGTAAAATATCACTTGCGGCACTAAGGATATGACTATTTATGATGCAACTGATTGTAGGGAACCTCGCTGTTTCCAATATCCTTTGTACTGAAATAATTACCAGAACACCTTACCAAGAAGGCAATCTTCTCAACTGAAGATACTAATTCAAAACTGAGTCAGTGGAACATCACTTCAAACAACCCGTATTCGAATCTGTAGAAGATCAAATTTGCACCGGTGTTCCACATGGGATAAGACCGACGATAGTCGAAGACACTCACTTCCGAAGCCCCATAAAAACTTCTTACATCAATGTAAAATATCACTTGAGGCACTAAGGATATGACTATTTATGATGCAACTGATTGTAGGGAACCTCGTTGTTTCCAATATCCTTTGTACTGAAATAATTACCGGAACACATTACCAAGAAGGCAATCTTCTTAACTGAAGATACTAATTCGAAACTGAGTCACTGAAACATCACTTCAAACAACACTTATTCGACTCGGTAGAAGATCAAATTTGCTTCGGTGTTCCACACGGGACAAGACCGACAAAAGTCGCTCACTACTACTGCCTTCTTTATACCAACTAGTCGATAACAGAAAACTAACTTATCACTGCACAAAATAACCACGGCAATCAGTTTCCTAGCGACAAACCTTGCGAATGTAAAGAAAATAATAGAATAGGTGGCTCACGTACAAATTTTAGAATCAGACCAACACGTTCACATTCAAATTAATTCTACAATGTTTCCGGATCTTTCTTACACCTTAGAAACTTTATATGCAACTTTTATCAGAAATTTCAATAATTTTGTGTATCTATTTGTGACTAACATTGAAGATAGATTTTTAAAAATAGATTTTGAAAATAAATGTCAATTCTTCCCTTTACCCCCCAAAAAAGTATCCTCTAAAAAATTAACTTAACGTAATGGGCATTTCACCCGCATGTCCCCTTTAATTGAAATCTGACGCCGCTTATAGAATCTTTATTATTTCCAAATAGAAAACTTAATCTTTCTACTGGAATTTAAAGATATATTAATTAAAAAAAATAATAACCTTTTATTTTGGAAAATGTATGTACACTGCTGGCCATCCAAAATGTAACACCAAGAAAGACAAGAGATATGAAAACCAAATTTATTTTAGAGATTACACATAGTATCAGTGTTAATCGATTCCAAAGACAACCTTCTTTGAAATGAGGTAGACTGGAAATTCAGTAAGAACTGTTACCTCCACGTCTGTCAATAAGTGCTGCTACACGCGGCGGTATAGAATGAAACGGGCTTTGCATGAGTGGTTGGGGAATGGCATCCCACGTTGCCTCCACACGTAGTCAAAGGGTGATATATCTGGAGAACAGGCAGGTCAGGCTAACAATGGATCATGGTAAGCAACATGAAAGCTTGAACATTGCGTGCAACATGGGGTCGTGCTTTGTGCTGTTGAAACGTGGCCGCATGCAAGCCCTGAATGTTAAGGGGGGAGAACAGGCTGCAAAACCTGAGAGATATAGCGATGGCTGGTAAGTGTACCGTTAGTGCGTACTAGGCGGGAGCTGGGTCGAATCCAATACCACCCAACACCATAACACTGGGTGCAGAATCAGTGAGACGATGCATAATAGAGCAGTTGAGCAGCCTAACCCCACGGTATCTCTAAACTCTAATTCGACCATCGTGATACTACAGGTAGAAGCGCGATTCATCCGAAAACACAATGCTATTCTATTTGGATGTACATTTCTGCCATTCAGTGCACTATCGTAAACGCAAACGTCTGTGGTTGTCAAAGGTAATCTAAGCAATAGACGCCTAGCGGATATTTCACTGTACTGCAAACGACGTCGAACTGTTCGTGCGGACACCGATTGTAGTGTTAAGAGGCTGCATTCGTTGTGTTATGGTTGCGGATTATGACTGTGTTATGAACTGGCAATTGATAGTTATTTTTATTTCCATGAAAAAAGTTGTTAAAAACAGTTTGATGCATTCTCGTTTAAACAATTTTAAATGTTATGACTTTTGTTTCTATAGCATACTTTTGGTATCAGGCTCGGACGGACTCGAGCTCTGATAGCTAAAAGTCTTTCGGGATCGGATTTAAAATTGTTGGGCCCGGGTTTGTGCCCTAAAAGTGTACATATCGAACATTTGTAGAAACAAAAAACTAGGTTAGCTTACCTTCAATTGAATGTATGACTTGTTGTAAATAGTCTAAATTTAATTGTTATAATATACCATTGAAAGTGGGGCAATATTTTAAGGACACCCTGTATTATTAAAAATCATTGTCATAGATTGTTTTCTAAACAGTATTAATAAATATACATTTTAAAAATTCTTTAAACTTGTAGCGAAGTAAAGATTTTTTAATAGAAAAAAATAGGCATTTGATAATTAAGTGTGTTAATTAATAGGTGGAAAATCATTTGAAAATTACTGATAATATTTTCCTAAACTTCATAATTTCGTAAGTGATCGATTGCCGTTTTCAAAGCATAAATAATAAATGTCTGTATTTAAGGATGATTTGTATTATTCATTTAATTGAATATGTTTTGTTTAATTAATTACAGACGAATTTTAGGTAGCTTTCTTTACAAAAAGCTACCTATTGCAGCAGTTCGGAGGAAAGCGATTTCAAAAAATTTTGGTATATTTTCATCGATCATGACCCCCAGACCCCGAAACCACCCTCCCTTCAAAATTGATATATATATATATATATATATATATATATATATATATATATATATATATATATATATCTGACCTATGTCACACTCTAACACTCGTAATTATCAACCGATTTGGATGTAATTTGGCGTGAACATAGTACATACCAATGTCTCGACCGAGTTTGTTGGCCAGCTTCATCCGCCATTTTGTTTCAAAATGGCGGCCATTTAAAAATTTAAAAAAAATTTAAAATTTGAAATGTGGTACCAAAAAATTAAAAATGGAAAAATATTTTTTTCTTATGTATTTGACCTTTATACAAAGACTCCGTAGCAGTTTTTGTTTCGTCTATATCTTAAAAAATGGCTGAGTTATAGCATTTTGAATTACTAGCGAAGCTGACATTTTGAAACGTCTTGAATTTTGTCACGCGATAAAAGGCGTATTTATGAACCGATTTGGATGTAACTTCGTTTATACATAGTACAGACCAATGTCTCGACCAAGTTCGTTGGCCAGCTTCATCCGCCATTTTGTTTAAAAATGGCGGCCATTTAAAATTTTAAGAAAAATTTAAATTTGAAATGTGGTACCAAAAAATTGAAAATTGAAAAAATATTTTTTTCTTATGTGTTTGACCTCGATAAAAAGATTCGGAGCAGTTTTTGTTTCGTCTATATCTTAAAAAATGGCTGAGTTATAGCATTTTGAATTTCTAGTGTGGCTGACATTTTGAAACGCCCTGATATTTGCCACGTGATAACAGACGTATTTATGAACCGATTTGGATGTACCTTGGTGTGTACATAGTACATACAAATAACTCAACAGAGTTCGTTGGCCAGCTTCATCCGCCATCTTGTTTCAAAATGGCGGCCATTTAAAGAAATTTAAAAAAAATTAAATTTAAAATGAGATACCAAAAAATTGGAAAATGAAAAAGAGTTTTTTTGTATGTGTTTGACCTTAATACAAGGATTCCGGAACAGGTTTTGTTTCGTCTATATCTAAAAAAATGGCTGAGTTATAACATTTTGAATTTCTACTGTGGCTGACATTTTAAAACGACCTGATTTTTGTCACGCGATAACATGCGTATTTATGAACCGATTTGAATGTAACTTGGTCTGTACATAGTACATACCAATGTCTCGACCGAGTTCGTTGGCCAGCTTCATTCGCCATCTTGTTTCAAAAGAGTTGCCATTTAAAAAAAAAAATGTAATTTAAAATTTAAAATGAGGTATTAAAAAATTGGAAAATGAAAAAGATTTTTTTTTTATGTGTTTGGCCTTGTTACAAAGATTCTGGAGCAGTTTTTGTTTCTGAAAATTTGTTCTTTTGTTTATATCTTAAAAAGTGGTTGAATTATAGCACTTTGAATTTCTATCATGGTTAACACTTTGAAACGATCTTGTATTTGTCTCGCGATACCACACGTATTCGCCTATTTCGATGGAAGAAGGCATGTGGATAGTATACATCAATATCTCGACCAAGTTCGGTGGCCAGCTTGATCAGCCATCTTGTTTCAAAATGGCGGCCATTAAATTAAAAAATATATATATTTAAAGTGAGGTGCAAAAAAATTAGAAATTGAAAAAGGTTTCTTTCTTAAGTATTTGACCTTGATATAAGGATTCAGGAGCATTTTTTGTTTGTCTTTATCTTAAAAAATGGCTCAGATATAGCAGTTTCAATTTCAAACGTGGGTGACATTTTGAAAAATCTGATTTTTTGCCTGCGACAGCACTCGTATATATCAACCGATTCCGATGTGAGTGAGCATGTGCACAGCAATTACTAAGGTCTCGACCAAGTTCACTGGTTAGCCTCATCCACCATGTTGTCTTAAAATGGCAGGCGCTTTAAGAAATCGCCGAATTTGGCAGCCAAATATAAGTTACTTTAAATAAAAGCAGCTTGGATAAAGCTGACTAATTTCGCGAAATTCTCATTGATAATGATTTAGTATTGATAAAAATTAGTATTGAATCTCCTACATTCGGTTTCCACTTAATTGAGCTTCGTGTGTTTGAATAATATAAGTTGGCTTTTTAAAAATAAGGAATATGAAAGCTACCTCTTCCTCCCGGCACTGGCCGGAAGGACTTTTTTACTTACAATATACATCCAGGGACAAATAAATGTAATAAGGATCTTTATCACAACATCATAATCATATTTTATAATAATGAAGCGATGAACAAAAAACTGGATAACACTACAAGAGTTAATTCAATATACATAAACAAATGACGACAAATATCATTAAGGAAAAAAAAGTTAAATCCTTCTAAAGAAACATAGATGAGAAAAAACACCCGAAGGTACAATTGTTTTTTTTTTCTTGCGAAACATTGTTATATTAATAATAAATGTCAATAATAGTTTTTTTTTACTTTGCGTAAGATTTTATTATTTATTTTTTTAATCCGATAACTATACTTTTTGAGTATTTGGCAATTTTGGCAAACTAGCTGACCCGCCCGCCGTGGCCCGGGCAGAGTGTCATTAAAGAATATAACAGTGGAGTTGACTTCATAAAAGATCGACTGATTAGTATTTATTCATACTAAAAACTTGTAAAACAAATTAAATAAGAGTTAAATTTTCAAAAGTATAACAGTTACGTTAAAATAAGGAAATGGTTGGGAAAAAAACTGTCCATATATGGGATTCTGTTATCATTAGTGTACAAAGGAGAAATCCTGTGATATATGTGACCGTGTATCCACAAGTAATATGGCGCTGCTCTAAAAGGCAATTTGACTTCTGCCCCCATTGAGGAAAAATATAAAGCGGAGTTATACTGCCGGATATGCTCTCTATAGTTTTTGGCTTCATGTGAATTTTGATACAACAAATATTTTATCAAATCGGAAGTTTCTGATAAGGGAGACAAAATTACTTTACCGTCATGAGAACATTTTGTAAACTTCTTGCCGCTGTTTAATTCGCATTTCAGTGCAATACAGTACTTGACAGAAATTGCATGTTTTAACAAAGTCCCCAGGTTATGCTCCGGTACGTTTAAATCAGTAATTTGGATTTCAGAACCAACGCATTATTGCATTCGACGGTTATTAATCCTATTTTGGCGATATTTTATGCTCTGCGTTTGACGGCGTTCTTGATCCAATCTATTTCAATTTTCTCTACTTAATTGTTCTTCATCTTCACTTTTAAACAATGACCAATATCTTTTACGGGCATTTCTAATGATATTTTGAAGCTCCATAATTGTACCGAAAGAGATTGCAGCGAAAGGCAAAACATAAATAAACCCGATTCTCCTCGACCTAAATCCTGCCAAAGGTCTTTTACACAATAACCAATGATATGCGTTTCATTCGAGCGGTGCCATTAAACAATTAACAAATAAAATGCGGATTCAACCAATAAAACGCTTTAGCTATGTTTTTGATTTCCTACCTTGACCGAGGACAATAACCATTTTCCCAAATGGTTAATAACCGCGATTTCGGGGCTATATACAATAGAGTAATATATATATATATATATATATAGTTTGTTACGGTTAAAAATTACAATTTTCTTGAATATTCAAGATAGCACTATGTTGATGCTGCATAGAAAAAATAAATAAATCTTAACTATATAAAATTCAGATAAATTCCTAGTTACAAACAGTAAATAATGCTGGTATTTTTCTTTTACTGTTTTTCTTAATGCAAAAGGTGGTATCGGGTGCCTCATAAATTCGTGCAAACTTAAAAAAAAAATCATAATAAAAGAAGTAATGCTCGGAAAAAAAATTATTTCACGCGAATGTGATCAGAGGGGCATTTGATTTTTTTTTTTTTTTTTTGTATGTATAAAGAAAATTCCAAAAGTGAAAATTCCAAATAAATAGAAAAAAATATTTTTATTTGGATATACTGTGGCTAAGCGTAAAAGCACGTATATAAAGTATGTTTTAAAAGTTTGCGTCTGTGATGTTATACTTAGCTTGAAATGTATTTTTACATTCATAAAACTAAGGAGAAAAATTGATATGATAGTGTAAACGACGTAATTTTCACTGATTTTTCATTTCTCAATTCTACAGATTAGAATCAGAACTTTTATTGATTGTTGAACTATTTCAGAAATGGAATATTGAGTAACAAAAATATCCACGTCATTTGTATTTGTAGACATCATTTGTCATTTTTAAAATGCGCTGTTCTACCATACAAATCTTTCAATTATAAAATCTTCATTCTGTTTGTTTGTATGAAGTCTTACGAAAATGAAACGCAGATCAACATTACGTGATTTTTGATGAGCGTGATCTACTAGTAATATAATATTTATGATTCTTTATACTTTTTAGTGTCATTCTAATTTTGGCAAGCGCTGTATGTACGTAAGTGCTTCTAATAAGAAAGAGTTTTTAAATGAAATAACGTGTAGTGTCTTAATAATAAAAATAAGTGAATAGAAATATTTTTTTGTATGTTCCACATTTCCATGGAGATTTTTAAAAGTGCTCCGCTTATTAAGATTTTTCATTATTGAACGTTTTTTTAATTAAATAGAGTTGTTGAGAAATGTACTCTAATTTCAAAAATAAGAAATTGTTAAATCATTTTATTTAAACATCCAAATATTTTTAAATATAATTTTTGATACATAAAGAATCGTTTGAAATTGAAAATGTACAATTTGTTCAATTCAGTGGAACTTCCTCAATTCAATTCTCAGATAACTTATTTTATGTTAGAGAATCGACAGAGAAGAGAATTTTTTTAATCAAACAAAAAAAAAAAAAAAAAAAAAAAAAAAAAAGAGTTGTGTGTGAAAAAAAAACGAATATGTGAGAAAGGTATTGATTGGTGAAAATTACTTTTAAAGAAAAAAAGTCTAGAATTCACATGCGTATATAATTAAAGATTCTGATTGGAAAATATGCGTATATTCTTCTGACGAAATAAGCACTAGAGCATTTCTATTTCTGGAAAAAGCAATCAGATTTCAATTTAGAAATAGCGACAGCTTTTATAAAAACTTGTTTAAATCGAGTTTAAGAAGAATTAGTTTGGTATCCACAGGGTCTTAGAATTCATTCAAATGTTTAAGTATGTAGAGTTAATTTAAAGTAAAAAAGAAACCATTGTATAACATAATTTTTTTTCAGTATTTTCTAGCAAAATGAAGCCCGATTCATAAACATAAATTACTGCTTGTAATTCTTTTTGATTAAAATGGAAATTTTGTACTATTTTATGTAATGTTCATTTTTTTGAATATTTTTCTTATAAAGTAACTACAGTCGTTTTCCACAGTGTTCACTACAGTAATCTTTTTATCATGCTTAAAATTATTTTACAATCCTGTAGTTCTTTTTTAGTAGTTTCACTCAAATAATTTTATTTGAGACTTTGAAATATTTTCTTACTTAAAGGTTTACAATGTAGAAAGTAGACAACTTACGAATATGCATGGATAGCCTTGGGTAAAAGGACTCCCTCATCTGTTTCTATAAAAAATTATCATATAAAAACGACACTGTTACTAATAGATTGGAAATAAAGTCTATTTTAAAAGAAAGTCCACGAATTAAGCATTGCAGTATATCTACAAACTATAATCGCAACAAGCATTTTTAAAGACACTCTTGTTTTTAATGTTTAACTTTATAAACAGATAACGGATTTCTAGTCAATTAGATCATAAGATTTTTAATTTAAATTCTACAAAGTTTTGATCTTCAAAATTTTTATTGTTTCTGTAATTTGTTATTTAATTTTTAAAAAATAACTGTTCTGATACATTTTATGTATATTTAATTTGAAATTTCAAACATAAACCTTACAACAATACCTTAGTCATGTAATTTTCATTAATTTTAGACATGAAATATCAATTTTGAAATTAATATAAAATATATAAAATATATATATAATATATAAAATATATAATATAAAATATATACTTCATTTTAGCATGATTTTTGTTTATAACATCTGCTTCTACTAACTATTTGTGATATTAATCCATTTTTGCCAGACGTTACAAGTGTCACTTAGGCCCTGCCAGATCCACATTTATAGGTAACATATTACTCTTTGGTTAACAGACAACCTATAATTAATTTTCCAGACATAAATTCGGTTGCAACGTTAATGACAGACGGCTTTAAATATGGCAACGAAAGTGCCTGTTTCTAGAGTGTGTTATGGTTTAAAAATTATAAGTCATATTTACGTCATTTTATGAAGCTTAAAAATTACAAGATTTTACTCATTGGCTAGCACACAAACTATAATTAATTTGCCAGACACAAATTCGGTTCTAAAGTTACTGCCAGACGGCTTTAAAAATGACAACGAAAGTGTATGTTTCAAGAGAGTTTTGTAGTATAAAAATTATATGACATCTTTACGTCATTTTATGAATCTTAAAAAATACAAGATATTACTCTTTCGCTAGCAGACAACCTATAATTAATTTGCCAGACACAAATTCGGTTGCAAAGTAAATGCCAGACGGCTTTAAATTTGGCAACCAAAGTGCCTGTTTCAAGCGTGTTTTATAGTTTAAAAATTATAAGTCATCTTTAAGTCATTTTATCAAGCTTAAAAATTACAAGTTATTACTCATTGGCTAGCACACAAATTATAATTAATTTGACAAACACAAATTCGGTTGCAAAGTTAATGCCAGATGGCTTTAAATATGGCAACGAAAGTGCCTCTTTAAAGAGTGTTTTATAGTTTAAAAATTATAAGTCATCTATTCGTCATTTTATCAAGCTTAATAATTACAAGATATTACTCTTTGGCTAGCAGAAAACATATAATTAATTTGCCAGACACAATTTCGGTTGCAAAGTTAATGCCAGACGGCTTTAAATATGGCAACGAAAGGGCTGTTTCAAAAGTGTTTTATAGTTTAAAAATTACAATTACATAAATTTACATTAATTACACAAAACTAAACATTTTTTTCGACAAACACTATAATATATATATATATATATGTATTGTTGCTATGGTAACAATTAAGGGTTGACTGTCATTAAGTGAAGCCAAATCCCTACAAAAGATGCCATTTCTTGAAACAGGCACTTTCGTTACCATATTTAAAGTCGTCTGGCATTAGCTTTGCAAACGAAATTATGTCTTGCAAATTATTTATAGTTTGTCTGATAGCCAAAGGGTAATATGTTACCTATAAATGTGGATCTGACAGGGTCTTAGCAACATTGGCAACATGTGGCAATAATAGATTAACCGAATTTGTGTCAGGCAAATTAATTATAGGTTGTGTGCTAGCCACATAGTAATATCTTGTTATTTTTTAAGCTTGATAAAATGACGTAAAGATGACTTATAATTTTTAAACTATAAAACATTCTGGAAACAGACACTTTCGTTGCTATATTTAAAGCCGTCTGGCATTAACTTTGCAAACGAATATGTGTCTAGCAAATTAATTACAGTTTATCTGCTAGCCAAAGAGTAATATCTTGTTACTTATATGCTTGATAAAATGACGTAAATATGACTTATAATTTTAAAACTATAAACCATTCTTGAAACAAGCACTTTCGTTGCCCTATTTAAAGCAGTCTGGCGTTAAATTTGCAACCGAATATGTGTCTGGCAAATTATTTATAGGTTGTCTGCTAGCCAAAGAGTAATATCTTGTAACTTTTAAGCTTGTTATAATGACGTAAAGATGACTTATAATTTTAAAGCTATAAACCATTCTTGAAACAATCACTTTCGTTGCCATATTTAAAGCCGTCTGGCGTTAACTTTGCAACCGAATATGTGTCTGGCAAATTATTTATAGGTTGTCTGCTAGCCAAAGAGTAATATCTTGTAAATTTTAAGCTTGTTATAATGACGTTAAGATGACTTATAATTTTTAAACTATAAACCACTCTTGAAACAGGCACTTTCGTTGCAATATTTAAAGCCATCTGGCATTAACTTTGCAACCGAAATTATGTCTTGCAAATTATTTATAGGTTGTCTGATAGCCAAAGAGTAATATGATAACTATAAATTTGGATCTGGCAGATTCTTAGCAACATTGGCAACATTTGGCAATAATAGATTAATATCAAAAATAGTATGTAGAAACAGATGTTATAAACAAAAATCATGCTAAAATGACTTAATTTTGATGATTTCTTTACCTGAATAACCCCTTCTCCTGCAGGTAAACGCAAATCTCCCTTCAGCCAGACCGCCCGCAAACGTATAAAACCATAAAACTAAAGAACATATAGAAAAATGAGCCTTGATGAAATGACGTAATTTTGAAGTTTTTTGACTTGCGTAACCCCTTTTCCAGCAAGTAAACGCTACGTCTCCCGACTGCCAGACCGCCCGCAAACGTACCACACCATAAATTGGTAGAACATATAGGAAAATGAGCCTTGTTAAAATCAGGTGACGAAAACGTTGCTAGCTCTTAGACTACAAGGATGATGATTCTTCAGAGTATTTATTATTTTTTTTTTTTTTTTGGCTTAAAAATACTGGAAGTCTCAAATGCTACGTAAAAGCCTATATTGACTATGAAGAATCTCATGTTGTATGAATTGTTTTATAAGTTGGCCAATTATTTCTAGCAATCAGCTAACGATATATCATTCAGCGTTCATTTTTTTTACAACACTTTATAACGAGCGCTCCAACATGGCCATATTCACTAAAACATTAAGTGCCAAACGCATATATCTAATTTTAACCATTTCCAGTGAAGTGGCACGCTTATGAAACCAGTAAATTTAAGTTACCAAATGCCACAATGGCACCAGAATTTTGGTAAAAATACTTTTGGTTTATAACATATGTAAAATATAGCTTTTTCTTCTTTCTAAATAAATTTTATTGTAAATTCCTGCGTGATTCATTCCTTTCAACATTTTAGGAATCGAAAATCTTTGCCCCTGGAAGGGTTAATGTGTTATATAAAGGTTTATGGCCCCTTCGAGATTAAGGACATTCAATTTTTTTCCATTCTAACTGTCGTTTGTACGTGTATTCCAAAGCTGAAAGAGAGAGGAAGTAAAATTTGTAATCAGTATTTTTTTCTCTTATCAAGTGTTATTTTATGTATTTAATGCAAATTAATTCTTTAAAATATAGTAAAATTTCACCTTACGTTTCTATAAAATAGTGAAATGTTTTTATAATATTTCTAAAAAAAATATTCAACATAATTATCGCAATTTACATTTACATTACAATACTTTTGCTAAATACATTTTAGCATGTACCTTTTATATAAAAATTTATTTTGTTAAATTTCAATTACACTGAAACATCCTCTTTAATAAAAATCTATGAGTTGCTGACGACTGGCTTTTTCGTTAATCGTTGCCACAGATTAATCTCGGAAAATGAAACATTTGAAGTTATTGAAAAAATGAACAGCTCGAAAAGTATATGTCAGAAAAATGTTAGACAAACTGCGTTAAAAAGGTAAAAAAAAAAAAAAATGTATTTTTCCGGATATAAATTTGAAATCTAATGATTATGCCGTTTTTCAAATATTGAATTTAAAAAATTACCAAATTCCACAATGGAGTAAGATAGCGAAACCTTCACGCGTAAAAAGATAATGATAACGGCAATGTGTCGTGACTTGTATACTGGCTGTAGCACGGGTCACAAATTATAGTAGCCTTATTATACTGTTAAAATATAAAAGTGAATTATGATGTCACGGGTGCATGATTCTTATTTAATTCTTGACAAATACTAGATGCGCCATTTCTTTTTAGTTGCGAATAATAAAGGTTAATTCACGTATGACAATATATTTAAAAGGAATGTATGGTTAATGCATCGCTTTTACAACAGAAAGTGATAGCATGAAGGGCTTCTCATGAATTTACATTTCTTTTTAAGGGGTCTCAGGACTCTTAAAATTGGAAAAAATGAAAAAAAAGGACCATTTTCAACATTTAATATCTTAAAATGTATTCGATATTAAGACACAATTTAAAATGGTAATGAAAGATACAAGTATGTTCTTTCATTTCAAGTATCTGAAAAATTGCAATATGCAGAATTAGCATTTACAGGGGGATCCAAACTTTCAGACATTTGACGAGCAGAAAATCGGCATAACAGCTTATGCGCACGATTACAAAATAAATTTTGCAACTAGAATGAAAATTTTGGTGCCTACGTATACCTCAGGTTATAATAATTACACTGAACCTAAATAAATTTGTATTTAAAGCATTTTTATATTTTTAATACAAAGTCGTATTTAGGTAATGCGAAATTTAGAAAATTTCAACAATATAAGCCTCTAAAAAATATTTTCTTTTTACAATAAAAATGAAATTTTAGGTTCAGTTTATACAGACTAACATGAAACATATGTTTTGTAAATTTCATGAAAAAATATTCAGAAGTTTTTGAGATATCGTGCGCGTTATGCCCAAAAACGTCATTTGGAGAAAAGTGACTTCAAAATTTTGGAAACACCACTTCAGCTATTGAGCGAGTATAGTTCTAAATGCCATAACTTATGTTCTAATGGGAATTTAAGGATAACTATTATATCAAAATTTTCAGAAAACATAGAAGTTTAACATCTAAAAAAAATTAAAATTTCGAAAATTTTACAGCTTTAAGAGTCCTGAGACCCCTTAATTTTTTTTTTTCAAGAATCAAGACTATATTTATTTAGGTTTATGAAATAGATATATATATTTAAATACTAGTATAAAAGCAAAATTTCTCAACGCTTTCAATATGTTAAAAAAGAGAGTATATTTGCGCGAGATCCATAGTCTGTACGGTGTTTAATTTTAAAATTGATTTTTCTAATCAAACATGTATAAAACCCCGAGCAAAGCCAGGTATTTCAGCTAGTATTATCATATATATTATATCTGTTGCCACCATCTTTTTTCTCATCTAATATGTAGCGTACAACAATTAATAAAGTATAATTGGATAGTATTTGTTAACCACATCTGACATTGAAAACTGAATTTTCTTTAAAAGCCTTTATTGAAATTTTCACTTAAAAATTGGGTCTATGCAAAGACACGGGAAGGTATAACGTAAGGGGCAGGAATTCATGTCCATGGTGGTTAATAAATTGTGATTGACTTTGATCTTCAAAATGGTTTGCAATGCTTAATGTTTCTAGGTCACAAAGATATTGCTACATTTTCTATTATTTCTTGTCCACATGTCTATTTGCCACAAAAAGAAACTGTATATGGACAATTTTTTTGTAAGCCAATAAAAAGTCAGATTCACTCACTATATTCTTGGCATTCTTCTGTGCAAAAAAGCGCATTTTTTGTACACAATATTAAAAACACAATAAATTATGTTCTTATTATTTAGTATATTTGTTTTAATGTATTTGGGATTAAAGCATTTACCATTCAATTTCAGGAAACAAATTACAGAAGAACAATCTCTTAATTATGGCGTCAATTTCAACGAAAAAAACATAATGCTTACTCAAATTAGGATTAGCTCTAACTGAAAAAAAGGAAAGCAAATATCAGTTTTGCATTGTATAAATGAACTATTAAATAAATATGAGCTTATAAATGAATTATTTACTTTTAAAATATCAGTTTCTATTTAAATATGCCGTTTTTTCACCAGTAGAGACTTCTTGCTCTTCTGAATTTAACGTCTGCTATCAATAATTTAAAGATTTAATTTACAAAACATACGAAATAGAATTTCAGTAAATACTTCTCCATTCGGAAGGATTTATTGATTTTTTTAAATATTCTCAAAGAAATCGTATGTTTTCTGTTACACGAGTCAAAGAAAACGTTCATCCAGAATTGTAACGCTGATGAATTTTATTATGCTTGCGAAAATGTAGCGTTATTTTTTCTGATTGACATTTCAAAGATTTATGAATTGTAATCCATAGAGTTCTGTTATTGAGATTCCTCTATTTTTAGGATACTCAATTTTTACTCATGCGTGGAAAAAAAAAAAAAAAAAAAAAAAAAAAAAAAACGTTCATTCAGATTTATAACGCTGATGAATTTTATTATGCTTGCGAAAAAGTAGCGTTATTCTTTCGGATTGATATTTCAAAGATTTATAGATTGGAATCCATAGAGTTCTGTTATTGAGATTCACGTATTTGAGGATACTCAATTTTTACTTTCTTCTATCTTTAATAGAAGAAATAATTATAATCAAAATTTGTTCAACTTCCGGTTTTACACGGGTTTACACATTTTAGGGGTCAGGGATCCCCAAAATCATGTTTATAGAAAATGTCTGTCTGTTCGTGTGCCCGTATGTCGCCATCGTAACATCAAAAAAGTGTGTGAAGTTATGCATAGAAATGAACTAATTTTTTGTCTTTTTTTGGTTATGGCAAGCAGGTCCTCCCTTAATTTAAAAAAAATACGATGGAAAGGGGCGCCGTAATAGCGATTTTTGTGCTATTTTTATCATTGTACCATCGAATCACTGTATCAAATTATGCATAGAATTGAACCAAATATTTTGTGAAGGTTTTTAGCTATGCCAAGCAGGTCCTCCTTCAGTTTGAAAATATACCGCGGAAAGGGGGCACAGTAATAGAAATTTTGTTTTAATTTTCTTGCTTTCTCGTAGTTCTAATGCACACCAGCGGCTCGTAAACTGGCGGAACTTCGCATTATGATAAGCCGGCTATTCGCGAACAGCTGATGAACAAGAGAATAGCGGAAATTATTGATTTTAATAAATATCTTTATCGAGATTAACTCTCTTTTACTCCAATTAATTGATTGAAGCACAAATTTAAGATGGAAATCAAAGTTGGTATAGTGTTGAACTTATAATATTGAAGTATTAATATGTGTAACTACTTTTTGAAATATTAAGACGTATGAGATAGAAGAAAGTTTTAGTATTGGCACATCCAACTAGTTGTTTATTTTTTCTTTTCGCAAGCCCTCCCCCCACACCACCACGGTTACTATGGTAAAGCCATGCAAATTTGCTAGTTTATTGAAATATTATGTTTACTTTTTACCCGTACTGCATTATTATTTAGGGGCATTTTTGATAAGAGCTTGTGAATTATCATTTTAATAATTTGTAGATGTCTCTTATTTTTATTCTGAAGTGCTTTTGTTGTATAAATAAATAAAAACCAGATAAAATTCATTTTTTTTTTAAATAAAGTTATTGTGTCATTTAATTGTGAATAACTAGAACGTTACATTTATAAATTTATTTCTAAGTGCAATAACGTAACAGAAAGTAAACCATGTCAATGCTACCAGACAAAATTTCTACTATTTAAATGCAAAGTTATAAATTTTCAGTTATATGAAAACCTTCTAGCTACTACCTTATCTCTAATAGCAAAATAGTACAAAAAATAAAATAAAATAAAATAAAATAAGTTCGGTATTATATTTTTTTTTTACTTCTAAGAAAACTGTCCAATAACAGATGAAAAGATCTAAATTGAAACAGTATTCCTTTTCAGAAAGAAGAAAATTATTGTTGAAATACTAGATAAAACTTAACTAAATATTGCGTTTCATTAAACCTATTCTGTTCCATGAATAAAAGAATGTTTCTATGAAATTGTTAACTTTAATACTTTTTCCCTTTAGTTGTAGAGAAATTGCTCCCTCGCAGAAAAGCTTAAAGTTATATAAATATATAAATATATATATGGATGTATATATAAAATCTCTTATCACTCAGCTTGATGCTTTTTGAAAGCAAATGATTTCAGCTCGCAAACTGATATCTTTCTGAAATTTCATGGTATCTTATCTTTCTGAATTTTATGGCCTGTTTATATGATTTGCCTTATATAGTCGATTGTTAAATTAATAAAAACAAGTTGGAAATTGCTCGTCAAACGTGGCAAATGAGGTGCGTTCGTACTATAACAAGTTTTATAATTATATTTTGCACCCGATATTGTACTGAATGTATAATTGTTTGCACTTCATAAAGTGCATGGTCTTTAACATCATTAAAATGCACTCCCAATAATTTTTTTCCCATTCCCCGAACAATTTTGATTATCCCTGTAATTAAACTATACATCCGATTTTCCTAAAATTTGAAATGGCTCGACAAAATTTTGCGACAATTATATCTTTAAAATTTCAGACCCTTCGGAAGGCTGTAACATCATTAAAATGCACTTGCAATAATTTTTCCCATTGGCCGTAATGTAAAGAAAAACTTTTGACTGTCCCTGTAATTAAACTATACATCCGATTTTCATAAAATTTGAAATGGCTCGCCAAAATTTTGCAACAATCATATATTTAAAATTTCAGACCATTCGGTTGGGTAGTTTTTGCTCTGTTATATGCGGACAGACAGACGGACGGACTGAACGACGACTATAGGTGCTACGTATTTATATAATTACGAACGCACCTAAAACGAGTGTTATTTTTCGCGCGTTCGATGTTAAATATTATTTCATACAAATCCACATATTTTCATCAGCCGTGTAACGTTTAATATATTCATGTTCTAATTGTAACAGATTGTTTCGACTCTACTTTGGTAAATTTTCTAAATGTGGCCTCGAAATTAATAGTGCCTGTTATATAAAAAGAATATACGGAACATTTTAAAGTCAAAAAGTACAGTCGTGGAAAAAAAAAAAAAGTAAACACCCCCTACTAACTCCTCAACAAATTATCTTAGAATAAAGTTACTAGTACCGAACGATTGAAAATAAAGTCTACTTTTAAATGATGTATATAAAGTTTGCTTAGGGGGGCATCAACATATTAAAACGAACCACAACTTTGTTTTTTTTTTCAATAGCAGTACACAATTCTGACAGCATAAATGAACTCTACACCCTTCAATTAGTCTAAAAACCAATTTTCATGCAATTCGTACCATAAGTTTCCGAGAAATTAATTATTTTAAAACGAGCGTATTATAAGGGTTGTATCCAAACTGAAGTTTGGAACTCGATTGTTAACAGAGAGAGCTCCCTTCTTGATCAAGGTACAGTCGTGGAAAAAAAAGTAAACAACCCCTACTAACTCCTCAATAAATTATCGTAGAGGAAAGTTACCGGTACCGAACGATTGGAAATAAAGTGTACTTTTAAATGATGTATATAAAATTTTCTTGGGGGGCCATCTACATATTAAAACGAATCCAAACTTCATTTTTTTCAATAGCAATGCCCAATTTTAACGCAATATTTCAAATCTTCGGTTCAAACTATGCCTAAACACCAAATTTCAAGTCATTTGAATGATAAGTTTTTGAATTATAAACATTCAAAATTTAGTGCTTGTAATGTTAAATTGCATTTTCATATTTTTATTTATATCTCCGGAAATTATGCTCCTAATGTGCTAATTTTTTTGTAGCAATAATACTAATATACCCAAACCTAAATACGCTGAATTTGCAATTTTTATAATTGTATGGTATGAATTATGAATTATGAAATTAATATTCGAAAAAATTATGAATTGCAACCTACAATTTTTTTGATGGATTTAGATTTATTAAGTACTGCTTTATGGAAATCCAAAATTTCACATTTTTCTTCCAAGTAGTTTTCAAATTATGCTTAAAAAACGGCAAAATGATGATTTAAGGGGCCATCTATGATAAAAGTGAGTAGATATTTTGGAATTTGTTCTACAGTCCTGTAATCTAACAGGCTGTCATTGACTCCTTGAGTGGCGCTTCAGGTGCCTTGATCAAGAAGGGGGCTCTCTGGATTAACAATCAAGTACGGAACTTCAATTTGGATACAGCCCTTAAAATATGCTCGTTTTAAAATAAAACATTTCTCGGAAACTTATGGTACGAATTGCATAAAAATTTGTTTTTAGGCTAATTGAAGGGTGTAGAGTTCATTTACGCTGTCAGAATTGCGTACTTCTATTGAAAAAAACAAAGTTATGGTTCGTTTTAATATGTAGATGTCCCCCTAAGCAAATTTTATATACATCATTTAACAGTAGACTTTATTTCCAATCGTTCGGTACCAGTAACTTTCTTCGACGATAATTTGTTGAGGAGTTAGTAGGGGGTGTTTACTTTTTTTTTTTTTCCACGACTGTACCTTAAGCAGTCAATTATGCCAGTTAGATTACAGGACAGCATAAGAAATTTCAAAATATTCAGTCACTTCAATCATAGACGGCCCCTTAAACCATCATTTTGCCGTTTTTTAAGCATAATTTGAAAACTACTCTGAAGAAAAATGTGAAATTTTGGATTTCCATAAAACAGGACTTAAAAAATCTGAATCCATCAAAAAAATTGTAGGTTTTAATTCATAATTTTTTTAATGTTAATTTCATAATTCATAATTCATATCAGGAAATTATAAAAATTGCAAATTCAGCGTATTTATGTTTGGGTATATTAGTATTATTGCTACACAAAAAAATAGAACATTAGGATAATAATTTCAGAAGTTATAAATAAAAATATGAAAATGTAATTTAACATTAGAAGCACTCAATTTTGAATGTTTATATTTCATACACTTATCATTCAAATGACTTGAAATTTTGTGTCTAGGCATAGTTTGAACAGAAGGTTTGAAATATCTCGTTAAAATTGGGTATTGAAAAAAATGAAGTTTGGGTTCATTTTAACATGTAGATGGTCCCTTATCAAATTTTATATACATCATTTAAAAGTAGACTTTATTTAAAATCGTTCGGTACCAGTAACTTTTGTTTACGATAATTTGTTGAGGAGTTAGTAGGGGGTGTTTACTTTTTTTTTTCCACGACTGTACTTTTATTTCTTCTTTAATATATGTGTTATTCTTACACAAATCATTAATACAGATCATTTTGACCATTGTATTTTACAGGTTGATCGCAAATATGCTTTTTAAAATTTTCTGTTGGTACCCTTATAGATTTTGGGATCAAATGTTTTCCGAAAAAAAAAAAAAAAAATATGTCCAACAACATGTTATATGTATTTCTGAAATTCGAGGTGATTTCCTCAAGTATGTCTCTTGATATTTGACAAAGCATTTAATCTCGAAAGCTTAAAAAAGTGATAGATCTATTCTGAAAAGAAATAACTAATACTTGTGATGCTGCCATAACTGAATTTATTAAGACCTTTACACTTTTTTTGGCTGTCAATAAACAAATTTGTATATGGAAATATGAAAATTGTTTGTTTTTATAGAGAAATGTATGATGAGCAGCTGAAGAAAACAGTTTTTAAATCGAGGAATTATTTTAAGCAATATTTAATGATGAAATCTGTCAAGTTAGCTCAGTTAAACAAGTTTTCTAGGATAAGAAAATATGCATAGCAATTGAACCATCTTTGCATGCACATACTTGGACATATTGTGGTGTGTAGTGCCCAATAATTGTATTTTTTTTTTTTTAATCTTATTTTGTATTTTTTTTTTCATTTTTTATTTACAATTTCATATTCTAAATTGAGCTTTTATGCACAATTTGCAATAGTTGCTAGATTTAAAAATCTCCAAAACGTACTGTTTAAAATCACTTTTCAAATGAAAAACCCATTTAGAAGTTAATATTAAAAAAGGTATAAAAAATTAAAACAATTAAATGAGTATGCCCGATAAGCATTTAATGGAGAACATTACATCATTTTTTAAAGCGATTTTCTTGTGGAAAATATCCATATGATGTCACAGTGGGAATCACATGGTATAGCGTGGCATGAGAAGAAGCAATTTTGTTTGTTTATATATTTCATTACTTGATGCAGCAAAAAATTAAGGTAAATGAATCCGTAATTTTGTAGGATTACTATTCGATATCTATATATTACAAAACTAATGCATTTGGTAAATAAAATTAACGTGGTAAATCAAATTTACAATTTTAATTTTACAAAAGAGAAAAAAACCATTTTTACTATTTTTAGTAAAATAGTACTTTCATTTTATTTACATTCATTTTTAGTAAAATAAAGAAAATAATTCAGGCATAATGTATGCATTCTCCTGAAAGGATCAAAAACTCGAGATAAGCCTAAATTGTCCAAACACAGTGCTTTTCAAAGGAGCGATTCTGAATGTTATTCCCATGCACAAAAATTTTTGTAGCCTTCAACCCTAAGTAAAGATATTGCCCATTTAGTCGATATAAAAGTATGAGATACTCAGGCATTTTTTAATTAACTCTTTTATACAATCTCATTTAAAAATGTTTAATTGATCTTACTTAATCAATCAGGAAAACAGACGTCAACTGTCGGACAGCGGTGCGTGTGTCATTGAGAACAACAGCAACAACAAAAACAACAAAATTCCCCAGTGAAAGGGACATTCACCACAACTCGATTACAGTAGCTCTTTCCTTGTCTTGATAATATCATTCAATCTTCCGTAAACGAGTATTATTTTTTAAATAGAGCAAATAAGTGTGTTTTTAAAGCCTCTGCAGGGGTTAGCCTGCTTAGCTTGTAAAGTGCAGAGTCCCCTAAGTAAATAATAAAGACAACAAGATTTTTTAAAATTAATTTTGTCAACTTACTTTTTGTTTTAAAAGAATTTAAAGATATGAATTTCAGCTTGATAGACATAAGGTCTAAAATTCAAACGATAATAATAATAATAATCTTTTTTTTACTTTCTCAAATTCTTCAAATTATCTTTAAAAAAAGTATTTTTTTTCATTTAACTTTTGTAACTAAGAGTACATTATTTATAGTAAAAGATGCTTAAAAATGAATTTAATTACGCCTACAAGACGTGGTTTATTTACTTTAAATATGACATTTTCAGTAATTATGTTGTAAACGTTGTTGTTTATTTATATTTTTATATGAGTAATGAACTTTCATCCTTTGAACTTTGAAAATATTGATTACTTACTTTACAAAACTCGTTGGTTTAAATATAGAAAATTGTCAAGTGCCAGCATAATTGATCGAACTAAGTAATATTTTAAAATATCTCCTTTTAAGCGGATCAGTCGTAGTAAGTTAGCATGAAAAATTTACTGATTTAATGAGTATATACCTATATTTAGAAATTTTTCTAAAGTTACGGATTTAAAAAAAAAAGAAAATCAATAAAATTTATATTTGTGATATGACGTAAATTAAAAAAAAAAAAAAAAAAAAAAAAAAAAAAAAAAGAACGCATATATGTTTTACGTCACATCACAGAGTTAGTTGACGGTCGTTAATGATAGATTTTTATTCTTTGAATTGTAATACTAGATGTTTTAATTTTTTTCTGCATTTAAATATACTTGAAACAGAAGCAATAAATATTTTATTAAAAAACCGGCATAGGGTGTATAAATAAAATGCACAGTTAAAGAAAATCACTCTATTATTTGAATTTACCCTTTTTTTTACATGGATTCACAATGGACATTCATGGGCAAAATTCAGACCATTTTGTGAAAGTATTTCTATCATGAATGATTTTGAAAATGTCACCATTTTTGCGATGAAACGGTCGTCAATCTCAATAAAGATATAATAAAACACACATGCTACAATATATATTAAAACACACATACACACATAAATAACGCCTGCATCCAACAGTTAAAGGTATATATAAATATTATACAGACATACGTACAATAAATACAATAAACCCAACTGGAGTGAAAAATTAGCCATAGCCAGGAATCGAACCCGGGACCACAGTATACCAGACTGCTGCTCTAACCACTGAGCTACTCGGCCGATACCTGAGTCTGCAACATCTCACTAATAATTTTCCCAGCATGGTTTATTAGTGACAAATTGCAGACCCAGGTATCGCCAGGAGTAGCTCAGTGGTTAGAGCAGCAGTCTTGTATACTGTGGTCGCCGGTTCGATTCCTGACTGTGGCTAATTTTTCACTCCAGTTGGGTTTATTGTATTTTTGTATGTTTGTTTGTATAATATTTATATATACTTATAAGATTTCTGTTTAACAAAAGATGTAATTTGATACTGGTAGAAATAGTACTATTTCTACCAGTATCAAATGACATCTTTTAATATTTTAATTTATGGTTATTTTATAAGAAATTGTTTAATTAAAATAATCACAAGTCCTTTTAAATATAGTGAGTCTTTCTCTCATGATTGTCTAAGATTTAAAATTAGAAATGGAATTGTTCATTATTCCGCGATAGTGACGTCATATGCATACTTTTCTGTAGATGTTGTTTAAGACTGGATCATGAATGTGGATTTCTTAGAGGTCTGCACGGGCTGGAATTTCTAGGAACGGGCCCGGCCCAATGTAAAAATTGAAAGTTCGGCCCGAGCCCGGCCCGGCCCGTTTACATTTTTACCGTTCTCGGCCTGGCCTGGCCCGTACAAAAATCAGTGAAAACAGGCCCGGCCCGACTAAATTTCTACAAAAAATTCCGTTTTTTCTCGACATACAATTAAGATTCTTTTAATGAATACTACATGCATATTTATGGGAACATTTTACAGTATATTTTAAATTACTATGTGTTCGCAAAATAGAAAATACACAATAGTAAACATTAACGATTACTTACAGTGTTTTAGTCAACGTCTCTACAGACGTTTCAAAATTTAAATAAGGGTTTATTAAAAGATTATTGTAGTTTAGGATAAAGGATTAAAAAACATGATAACTTTTGAAGCTTATAATCAAAAGTAGATTTGTGAAAATATTTCTGTTATTTTTAAGGCTTTTCTCATATCAAAAGGAGCTACATTTTGACACATTTATGAATTCATTTCTTTTCGGAAACGCATGAGATTGGCAGGTATTCTTATTCAGAAACCATGTAAATGCCGTTTTTTTTCTGAGATAAAAGTAATATATCTTTCCGAAAATACTGCCAAAGTTAGCGTTTTGAATCGAATTTCCGGAAGCGATAGCACAGGAAAGGGAGAAAAACATACAGTCACGTGACAAGAGTCTCTGTTATCTCTGTACGTAATTTATGAAAAATGGAAACGCTATTCGATCCCAAATGCCTTCAATACTCAGGCCTGTTAATTTTATGCCTTTATAGTTAAAAATGAGTCAGAAAATGTGTCTGGAAGTTTCTCATTGTTGAGCAGTAAATATGAGAACCACCTTAAGGTACATTTCCAAAGATACTGTTCAGTGAACATATACATTTTTTGCAATTATGATTTATGAGAAACCATTTACTGAGTAATCACTTCAACTAAAATCAATTTAGAGTTATTTATTGCTATAACTGTTATTTAAGAAAACCCTTATTGATATTTCTTGAAATAATAATCTAAAACATTTATCCATCATAAATCAACATTTCATTTCCTGTTGTAATAGAAATATCTAAGCAAGACATAAACAATCCCATAAGTTTGTCATTTTTGTGAAATATGTTCTTTAGCAATTAGCAATTTTCAAACTATAAATTATGAAAAGTACTTTTATACTAAGACATTATCGTTATTGCTTAAAAATAACAATTATTGTGATTTATATCTGGTGGTCAAGGACACTTCCTGGTTGCAGTGCATTTTAAATTGGAAGGAGGAGATGGAGTCTAACTTTCAAACTAAACGCACGCAGCAGCTCAATCCACTTTAGCTGTGACATTTTTAATCTACGCAACTGGGCATCCACAAAGCCTGGCTTTTGTTAAAATTAACAAACCGCATGTCTGTACCCTCAGAAAGATGTCAATATATTTGATTCAGTATAATTTTATTTTAATCTCTAGTATATTTATTGAAACATAATGCCTGTCCCACACATCCTGAGAACGGTTAAGACCAGTTCGGTCCCGGCACAAGTCTGCCGAAAAAATTAAACCCGGGATCAGGCATCATGTAACTGTACGATGCCGATCTCTACGATGGACATGTTACATTTCTGTATTGATGTTATTAAACTCGCATCGGCTCGTAACGCACATTTATACTTCTCGAAAAAGTCATATTCATTGGAAATGGACTCGTATTTTATCTGCTACTCTCAAATTCTTATATCGGGCCTATCGGCCCGATTAATTTTTTTATCGGCCCTGCAGGCCCGTTCAATTTTTTTGCCGTCCCGGTCCGTTTATTTTGTCTGTCGGCCCGGCCCGTTGAAAAATTGTCCTAATTCTGCCGACCCGGCTCTTTTGAAAATTCTCCTCCATTCCGCCGGGCCGGGCACGGCCTCGGGCCAAGCGCGGGCCCGTGCTGATCTCTAGGATTTCTTCAGCGGATGTGAATAACGTCATTTTATATAAAATAAAAGCGTGTGTTTTAAGTCTTAAATTGATGTTTTGTACTATCTATATTTGTATACATGTTTTTTTTTTTTTTTTTTTTTTTTTTTTCGGGCGACACTAAATTCTGAAAAAGAAGAATTCCTGTTTTATAGTTTATTATCTAGCTTTTACTTTCAAGAGTTCAGGAAGTTATTATTACACTAATCACGAATAGAAAATGCGTATGTATTCATCGAAGTGCACCAGCTGCTAATAGTGGACACATTGAAAATATTGAAGATGGTTTTCGTGTTAAAATAAACTGCATTTTGATTAAATGTAATATATTTTTAGTAAATAATCACTTGCCTTAAAATGCCGCACTTTCATCACATGATTATTGGCCTAATTCGGGAGATGCACGGAAATGGAAACACGTACATTTGAGAGTTTCTAATAAATTAATTTAAGATGTAATTCCTCATTACCTACAAAAGCGAGGACACTTTACCATTTGTATTGCCCTTTTACTTAGTCATCATTTGTATTTGTTTAGAAAACGTCGATAAATTTCAAATTTCACCTCTATAATCGCTGCTATTCGCTGCATTCGCTCAAATTTAGTCATTTAACCATACAGTTATCGCATGCAGTTTCATCGTTCACAAGCTTTTTTTAGGATAAATAACGATCCCATGTACCCTGTGTATATCTATCCTATATATATAAAATCCTAATGAAACGAATTTATGAAACGGATATATGAAACGCATTTATGAAACGAATATATGAAACGAATATATGAAACGAATTTATGAAACGGATATATGAATCGACTGATTAAACAACTGATTATGTTTCAAGCGATTTCTCCTAAAATATGGAATACTTTGCGATGGAATTAACATCAAAAATCAGCATTGACCCGCAGATATCAAAACTGGTATTAGAATATTTAAATTCGAAATAGTTTTCGAAATATTATTTTTTTTAAATTTTATATACATTTTTCTAATGATGGCAACTCAAATTTTAATCAAACAGATATTTTCTTTTCATATTTCAGAAAAGGTTGACATCGTAACCCAGCTATTGTTGTTTATTTGATAATAAATGTTTATTTACTTTTATTTCTTTTTATAAATTATATAAATTATTTTGTTCAATAATTATTAAATATTTTTTATATTTCCTTTAGAAAATAATTGAAAATAATTAAAAAATACGGTACTACTTGGTTATTCCGTCGACCAATTTCAACAAATTATATAAATCGCCAAAACATTCGCCAAATTATACAAATTGACATAATTTTTATTTTAAATAACGAAAGAACAAATAAATTAGAATAACATTAATAAATATACAAATAAAAAGTCGAAATAGAAATCACTTGATAACGTAAACACGTGTAACTTGCTTAGAGTCAAGTGAATGTGACATTTACGATCAACCATTATCGCCATTTAATCTTATAGTTTGGCGATAGATTTTTGGTCGATGAGATAACTAAGTAATACCAAAAATGCATATGTAACTGGTATTTGAAAACGAGGTTTTCGCCAAACTTTCGTTAAAAAAAAAAAATAAATAAATAAATAAATCACGTCAATCATTTTTTAATTGGAAAAATTACGGTCCCATATTGGGGCGATTTTTTTCTGACGCCAATGTCATATACGGAACGGGCATTTAACTGGTGCCAAAGTATCGTTATTTTGCTTGATATGGTAAGCCGGATGTTATTGTTTATGCTGTTAATGCGTTCCCGAAATAGGTGTCGTTAAAAAATCGCGCCAATATGACAACTGTGCCAAATGTGTGCTATATATATGACAACTGTGCCAAACTTTCATATGAACGGCGAAGGGATCAGACCATATTTGTTTATGGCAGTTGATGACTTGAACTATTATAATATAGATGAAATGATGGCGGTAGAATAATATTTGGCGACTTATCACCTGTGCCTGGCTAACATTAAAGTACCAAAATGGCACCTAGAGTATAAAAAGCGAAGTGGTCCGCCTGGAACTGTTGATGATTGTCACATGACTGAGGCTATTGTTATAAAGATTGTTTTAAAATACCGGGAGACAAAGACTCTGTATACTTAATTTATTTTATTTTAGCTTCTTTTCAAATGTTTAACTGATCCTCTTTAATCAAAAACGAAAACAATCATCGGATGTCTTAACAGCAACTGATTCGCCCTTAAATTTTTGAAATCATAGGGAATTGAATGGAAACTCGTTTACAGTGAGATCTGCACAGCTTTTTTCAGTATAATTCAATCTTCTCTAATATTTTTAAAACCCATCAGATTAGCGAGTTTTTAGATTCTGCGATGTCTGAACGGGTGTTGGCGAGCGTAGCTTGAAGGGGGCAGTGCCCCTTAGTACTTAATATAAATTTTTAATTGGGTTGTGCGAAAGTTTTTTTCTTTCTTTTATTTTATTTTTGGGTTTTGAAGCCTGAAAAACACTACCTTTTAGTTTATGATTTTACTAAAACCACAAAAGCAGATGTATTAAAATCTCAGTAAACAGAAGTAATACATACATTAAATTTACTGTGGTTAGAATTTCCTTATATCATTTGGTAGCAATTCGAAAAATATTAAAAAAGCTAATACAAACACGCGATATGAAACCCGTCGAAAGAATCTGTTTAAAACGGAATTGTTGCATTGGATATATAATACTCATGCGAAAACAATTAAAATAAAAAAAACAATCTTCCATTAGTTAGTTTAACTCTGAAAACAAATTTTATGTTTAACATAAAATTACTAAAATACTAATAGCCCCACCAGTGGCTGAGTGGTTCTGCACACGAATCTGGTAGACGGGAGGTGCGGGGTTCGAACCCAATAGCGCCCGTCGGCCTAACCGTTTCGGAGTTTCGTGGTTTCCTTTGAAACTTTGGATTTCCATGCGCAAATACGGGTTAGGTTCCCTTAGAAAGACCCCCCAAGGATGGCACTCTCCCTCGCGCCTATATCCCTCGAGTAGATAATCGACCGTCAAAAATCAACCCAAAATACTAATTCCATAAACTTTAACTGTTCAAATTATTGAAAAATTAAACTGTATCAGTAAACCTAATTAGGATAACTAATTATGACGAAGTTATTATTTAATGCTCTTATGTTTGGTATTACCGAATGGAAAATCAGCAAAAATGATTTCACTTTGACACTATCACAGAAATATTTTTCGCATGAAATCTAAAATTAACGTCATTTTTTCCATCTCAAAATTTACGTACAAACCCTTTGTAGTTATATTCATCATTTCAAGAATATTGCAATGCTCAAGATACATATACACAATATGGCCATTAATGATAGGACACTTTCAATGTTAGACATTTTGTCGAATATTTAAAGATATATTTGTTGGAGTTTTCTGGAACTTCGGGAATATGAAGTATGTGTTCGACTTCATATTTATAAACAGCGGTTTAATCAGAAGAACAATTAGGGGACAAACAAAAAATAAAAGAAAAAGAATAATGTTTGGGATCACCCTGTAAAATGTGTTGCACAAAATGATCTATTGCTATAACTTACGAAAATATGGATATTGTACAATATCTTTATTCATTCGTGGAAGAATAGAACGTGTATTCATGGAGATACATCGATGTTTATTTTAAGTTAAAATTTCTTGCATGTTTTTGTTTATATCATCCAGGGATTTTTGCCAAAATTAACGCCAGTTTCAGAAAAATTGACAAAATGTAGTAGAAATAATATGGTGTAATTTGAATGTAAATATATTGAAAATTTGATGAAATATGAGAAATTGAATGAAATATTTTTTTATATGTTCATGCGCGCACGATAAAAAAAAAAAAAAAACTTTTTCAAGGTTTGATAGTGACCTCTGTTGAGCAACTCATAAAAAAAAGCCAGTCAAATATCATGAAAATTCAGAAAGATATCCGCAACAGACTAAGCTGATTTTTAGTTGTCCTCTAAAAACACCTAAATGATAAGGGGTTTTCCATAAATTGTTATTTTATTTTTTTATTTTTTTCAATTTAAATTTTTTTATTGATGCTTTAGTTCTTCTTAAAGAATCACCAGAACGAGCATATTCTAAGAAAAGAAAGAAGTATCAAAATTTAAGCATTTCTTCTAAATCTACTCGTTGACATTCATTAAGTACGAACTCCTTTGCTAAAAGCCAGATCATAAAAAATGACAATTTGTGGAAAATCCCTTATCATTCAGCAGCTTTTAGACAACAACTAAAAATTCGCTCACTATATTACTATATTGCTGACTAGGGGGCTCTGCCCCTTGCAAGCTATGCTCGCCAACCCCCGGTCAGACACTGTAGAATCTAAAAGCACGCTAATCTGATCGGTTTTAAAAAGATTAGAGAAGATTGAATTATACTGAAAAAACCTGTAGCGATCTCCCTGTAAACAGGTTTTCATTCAGTTCCCTTTGATTGCAAAAATTTAAGGTAGAATCGGTTGCTGTTAAGACATCCAATGGTTGTTTTTGTGTTTGGTTAAAGAAGATCAGTTAAACATTTGAAAAGAAGCTAAAATAAAATGAATTAAGTAAACAGAGTCTTTGTCTCTCGGTATTTTTAACAGCGTTATAAAACGATTGATATAATACAATTACTAAAATTTGCTGCTTTAACCCCTTCAATTGCGGTGGTTCATTTTTGGACCACTTAAATTTAATTTTTAAATGCCACATTAGCATCAAAATATTGGGATGAAAATTTCCCTTTTATTAAGTAAGTGAACAAAAGCATTTTCGTATTTCGAAATTTGTTTGTAAATTCTGGTGCCATTCACTGATTTCAAGATTTTACGAATAGAAGTGCCTTGTCCGTGAAATGGTTAAATATATATTAATATATTTATTATTCTAAAGTTGCCTTTCCCTTTTAATATTCACGTGTAAATACAATTTTCAGGACATAATTTTCAATATTTTCCTGCCTTTAACACGTACTCATTTAATAATAATTTTAAAGTTTTTTTTCTGTTTTAATTAGTCACGTGAAAATAAATTTTTAATCGTTGAGAAATATTATTCTTTGCGCTGATTTTAAAATTGAAAGCAATCTCTATAATAATAGCCTAAGTCATGTGACTATCATCAACAGCTCCAGGCGGATCTCTTCGCTTTTTATATTCCAGGCGTCCATTTTGGTACTTTAATGTTAGCTAGCCACAGGTGTGATAAGTAGCCGAATATTATTCTATCCCCATTATTTCGTTTATAATATAATAGTCCAAGTCATGTAACTGCCATAAACAACGGGCTGATTCCTTCGCTTTTCATAAGAAAGGTTTCCATTTTGATTAAATAATCAAAATTATTTTTTCGAATAAAACTACATAAAAGTCGCCATGATCACAAAGAATTCCTGGTACTTTTATGTTAAAGAAAATAAGTTAAAACTGGTGTGAATGACTAAGAACAAACAATCTTCTTGAAACACCATCAAAAATTTGTAAATGCGCTAGGCCTTTCGAAAGATCTGAGTCTTTCTTCGTCAGGCACAAAAAAGACGTCCTTCTACTATGAAAGCAGAGGCAAGACTGAAATGAGAGACAAGGAAAAGGAAACAAGCTGAAGAAACAGCCAATAGGAAGTTAGAAATCAACAGCCAATAGGAAAGTAAAAGAAAACAGCCTATCACTGAAGAGAATAATCAAAACAAAAGAACACAAAGTAGGAGGGGCAAAAAATGGGAGGGGGAAAAATACATATAATCCAATATGGGAACACATGAAATTAACCTATTCTCGGGGGCTGTGACAGCATGTGTCCAGAAAGAAAAGGATCTTCTGAGGGGCTCGTGACACTTTCTCTTGGAACAGGGGTAGAGAAAACGAAAGTGGAGGAGGGCGGAGATTAGTGTCGTAAAAGTGTCAAATCCGTAAGTAATGACTTCACGCGCTCAGTACAGAATGACCAGATATTCTCCTTTCAATCACACGCCAGTTGAGGTAATAGTTCTCTTTTATGCGTATGTTATTTTTTTGTTAGTGCCTTGCTTTCGACATATTTTTAAGTTTTATTTGGATTACCAAATGTCAAAAAAGAGGATTTTTTATTTATTCATTTATTCATTTATTTATTTATTTATTCATTTTATTCATTTATTAGATCATATATATATATATATATATATATATAATTTTATATAGATCTAATTAAAATTTTAAAAAAAATGGAGATAATGTATGAACAACAAAATATACGGGGCGAAGAGGCAGAGGTAGGGTGTATATGCTCTACGCTTATTATTATTATTGAAAAATATTAGAGTATTTTTTTTGTTCTTTTTTTTATTACGCATTAAGCCCTGTGTATATACATAGTAGGTTGTGTGTTTAGATTAATATCATGAAACGTCTGTGGAAATTCTCTATCCTATTTTTTTATTTTTTTATTTTTTTTCGCAAGCGGGGGTGGGAGGGGAGGGGGGAGAAAGAAAGAAAAGAGGTAGAATGAGAGGGACTGATTCGTTTACTCAGAAGAAATAATTATGATCTAAAAAAGATAATAGCAATTGATCTTTTTTTTTTACCGATAATTGTATTTTTGTGAATGTAGAAATAATTTGTTCAACATTCAAGATATAATTTATATAAGCAATTAAAAAACTATTTTTTCTTATTATTATTATTTTAGTATCCGATAAATATCTACATTTCAGATTCTTATTGAAGTTGTGACTATAAGGCATTCAATATGTAAGTTTTTTTCTTTTTTTTTTTTTTTTTCTTTTTACCGATAATTGTATTTTTGTGAATGTCTAAATAAATTGTTCAATATTCAGGATGCAATTTATATAAGCAATTAAAAAACTATTTTTTCTTATTATTATTTTAGTATCCGATAAATATCTACATTTCGGATTCTTATTGAAGTTGTGACTATAAGGCATTCAATATGTAAGGTTTTTTTTTTTTTTTTTCCCAGTGTGTCTCCAATGTGTCTATCTACACATAGGATCTTTAATTTGAAAAGAGGGGGGGGGGGGGTCACATCCAGATTTTTCAAGGCTTCATAAAAGGAGCCCTCTTCTTCAATAGTCAGAGCAGTTGTTGTTGCTTCTGAGAAAAATAATTTATTCTTTCAATCAAGCGTTGCAGACACTTTCAGTATTTTTTCTTTATAAATTTGATATGTTCATTTTGAAAAGTTAACTTTCTGTGTAGTTTAACGCGTGTGAATAAGTTATTGATAAGCATATACGAAATAATATGCTGGAATTATTAAAAAGGAGGTAGAAAGGGGGGGGGGACTGTCTCTTAACTATGTAGCACTTTGGATGGTCTAAAAATCTATCGTTATTTTTAAAATATTAAAATATTTTTATGAAAACTTCAATATTAATCATTTACTTTAAAAGTAAACAAACGCATTACCGAAGATTACCCTCTGACTTTCATTTCATCCAAACGCAATTTACTAATACAAATTATGACAAATGTCATGTTTTGAAGATTATTTAGCTTTCAGTGCAATATTAGAATCGCGTTTTTAACGAATAATAGTTTTTAAAAATAAACAAATCAACATGAAAATGTACATGCAATTTCTAATTATTTAAAAGGCATATTAACAGGACATTTCTGACAATGCACTTGTTTTTCGTATTGTTTCGTAACACAAGATGATTTTCAAGGAATTTCAATTTACATTGGCAATAAGCTGGAATATAGATAGAAATGTCTGTCCATTTTAATACTAATCTATTCTTTTTATAGAATCATTTTATTATTTTTAATTAATTTTTTTAATTTGAGAATAAAATTGAAAAAATTCTTAGAATTGTGTGAATTAAAAATTACAAATAATGCTTTAAAAAAAAAAAAAAAAAAAAAGGGCTTTCCTTAGGATTTTTCAAAAACTTATTTTTTATTCAAAAAGCATCATTTTCAGTTGGGTCGCGAAGACTACAAAACCCCAACTGGTGTAGAATTAGAGTGGGTGCATTACAGAAGCTGCTGATAAGAATGAAAAGAGAGGAGAAATGTCTTGTAACTGCCTCCCTTTAGAAATCTTTTACAGAGAAACGAGGCTGAGTATTTTCGACCCCCGCGAGACGAATAGCCCCTCACAAGAACTCTATGCTGGATTGGAAGCCCACGGGAAAAGGTTAAATGAATAAATAAATGAATAATATATATTTAAAATAAATTAATATAATACAAAATAATATAATACAAAAATAAATTAAATGGTAGTACTGAAAAGGTTTTTCCAAGCTGCAGAGAGCATTGTGGAATCAGATTTATCATTAACAATAACATCACGATTAAGATAAATAGCTAAATTTTCAAGAAAGTCCAATTCAGAGATGGCATTAGAGATAATTTTAGCATTTTGAAAATTAAAACTATGGCCGGAATCCCAAACTTGGCCTGTGGATCAATACGGATTTTTGGTGTTAATTTCATCGCAAAGTATTCCATATTTTAGGAGAAATTGCCGTGAAACGTAATCAGTTGTTTAATCAGTCGTTTCATAGAATTGTTACAGAAATTCGTTTCAATTCGATTCATTAGGATTTTTTATATATAGGGGAGATATATTTCTGAATTTTCACGATATTTCAGTGGCTTTTTACTTTTTTCTATCTTAAATAGAAGAAAGTATTGTAATCGATAATTTTTTTTACTTGCGCTTTTCGACGGATTTACACGTTTTAGGGGTCAGAAATCCCCAAAATCATGTTTTTTCAAAGTTTCTGTCTGTCCGTCTGTGTGTCGCCATTGTACCATCAAAAATTGTTTGAAGTTATCCATAGAATTTAACCAAATTTTTTTGTGTTTATATTTGGCTTGGCATGCAGATCCTCCTTCAATTCAGAAATATTCTACCGGAAGGGGGCGCCGAAATAGCAATTTTTGCCCCATTTTCATTATTGTACCGTGGCAAAGGCATGAAGTTATGCATGGAATCAAACCAAATCTTATGTGTATGTTTTTGGCTATGACAGTAGGCCCTCCTTGAATTTGAAAAAATTCCGCCGGAAGCGGGCACATTTTCATTATTGTACCATCGAAAGGTGTATAAAGTTAAGCATAGATTTGCACCAAATTTTTACTTTCTTCTATTTTCAATAGAAGAAAGTATTCTACTCGAAATTTTTTTGGACTTCCGGTTTTTGACGGATTTACATGTTTTAGGGGTCAGAGATCACAAAAAGCATGATTATAGAAAATGTCTGTCTGTCCGTGTGTCCGTCTGTCCGTTTGTCTGTCGCCAGTTTAGCATCAAAAAGTGTATGAAGTTATGCATGGAATCGAACCAAATTTTTTTTAAGTGTTTGGCTATGGCAAGCAGGCCATTCTTTCATTTGTACAAAATCCGCCGGAAGGGGGCGCTGTAATAGCGATTTTTAATATTGTACCCTCGAAAAGAATATGAATTTATGCATATAATTGCACCAATTTTTTTTTTTAAGTTTTTGTTTATGGCAAGCAGGTCCTGTCTTAGTTTGGAAAAAAAATCCGCTAGGGCCGCTATAATAGCGATTTTGAATATTGTATCATCGAAAGGTGCATGACGTTACGCATAGAATTGAACCAAATTTGCTGTGTATGTTTTTGGTCATGGCAAGAAGGTCCTCCATGAATTTCGAAAAATTCCGCCGGAAGAGGGCGCTGTAATAGCGATTTTTGTGCCATTTTCAAGATTGTATTTTTGAAAACTGGATGAAATTATGCATAGAATTGAACCAAAGTTTTTGTGTATGCTTTTGGCCATGGTATGAAGGTCCTTCCTGAATGTGGAAAAATTCCGCAGGAAGCGGGTGCTTTAATAGCTATTTTTGTGTAATATTCTTAATTTTTCGTATTTTAATTATAACCAGTTGCTCGTGAATCGACGGGAATTTCCCATCCTGATAAGCCGACTATTCGCGATGATTCGTGATTTAAATAAATATCATGATCGAGATTAACTCGCTTTTACTCCGATTAAGTGACTGAGGCATAAATTTTAGATGAATGTCAAAGTTGATATAGTATTGAACTAATAAAAATGAAATAATGACATCTGTAACAAAATTTTGAAATTTTAAAATATATGAGATAGAAGAAAGTTTTCGGATTGGCACATCCAACTAGTTTGCCTATGCTTTTGGATATGGCCAGTAGGTCCTGCCGAATTTGAAATCATTCCGCCGGAAGGGGGCGTTGTAAGAGCGATCTGTGCCATTTTCAATATTTTACCATCGAAAAGTGTATGAAGTTGTGCATAGAATTGAACGAAATTTTTTGTGTATGTTTCCGGCTATGGGCAGTAGGTCCTCCCTGAATTTGGAAAAAATCTGCCTGAAGGGGTGCTGTAATAGCGATCTCTGTGTCATTTTCATTATTGTACCATCAAAAAGTGTATGAAGTTTTGCATAAAATTGAAACAAATTTTTTTTAGGTATGTTTTTTACAATGGCCAGCAGGCCCTCCCTTAATTTGGAAATATTCCCCCGGAAAAAGGCACTGTAATAGCGATGTCTGTGCCATTTTCATTATTGTGCCATCAATTTGTGAATGAAGTTATACATATAATTGAACAATTTTTGTGTGTGTGTCTTTGGCTGTCGCCAGCAGTTTCTCGTTGAATTTATAAATATTTCCGGAAGGGGTTGCTGTAATAGCGATTTTTGTACCATTTTCTTTAGTTTACCATCGAAACGTTTATGAAGTTATGAATAGAACTGAACCACATATTTTGTCCACATGTGTTTGGCTATGGGCAGCAGGTCCTCCTTGAATTTGGTTACATTCTGCCCGAAAGGGGCGCTGTGATACCGATTTTTAGGATTCCGTACTTAAAAAGTAAAAATGGAACCATTATAAGATCACTCCTGTGTCTGTCTGTCTGTCTGTCACAGCCATTTTAATCGTAAACTATTGAACGTGGAAAGTTCAAATTCGGGGAAGTAATAAAGTCTATTGACCCACAAATTTTCAGATTATTAAACATTTATAAATATATTTAGTAAAAATCTAGAGGGACAAATGAAGTGACTTGAAAAAAAAATATTTTCTTTGTATATCGTGCGGGGTATCCTGTAAAAGCTTTCGTAACGCTGAATTCAAAAATACATTTCTTTTAATTTTAGGTACTACATTTTCACAAATATCGTCGAAAATGTAGCGGAAAAATAAGTTCGCCCCCATCTAATTCCGAATGTACTGAAACTAAAATTATGAAAAAAAATTAGAGGTAGTAGACATTAATTTAAGCCTTGCAAGAAAATTATAGCGATTATCCTAGGTCACATAGTTTTTGAGAAAATCGCATTTCCCCGTTACACGCAAATTTCGATTTACGGGTGTTAAGCAGCGCTGGAGGTACCTATTGTATCAGAAGTATAAAAGCATTGTTGATCGCGATTTTCGAAAGAAATCGTCAGTAATTAGCCGAGATATTAGCCCTTACAGATATGGACGGTTTGGAAATACATAATAACAGGGGCGGCGTACTATATGTGCCATGGGCTTTTAAAACCCACTTAACAACTTTTAATGGTATATATGTGTAATGTAAGGGCCAGTAACAGTATAAAAGCAATAAACGTCAAATTGTTATAGATTTTAATTCAAGGGGTCTCAGGACTCTTAAAGCTTAAAAAAAAAACAAAAAAATTTATATGTTAATTCTGTATCTTTTCTTAACATTTTAATATAATTGTTTCCTTCAAATTCTCATTAGAACAGAAGTTATAGCTTTTAGAAGTATACCCGCCCAATGGCTGAAGCGGCATTTTCGAAACTTTTAAGTCATTTTTCTCTAAATGACGTTTTTGAGCATAACGCGCTCGATATCTCAAAAACTTTTGAATATTTTTTTTATGAAATTTTCTAAACAAACGTTTTATGTTAATCTGTATAAACTGAACATAAAATTTCTTTTTTATTGTTCAAAAAATATATTTTTAAGTAATTATGTTGTTGAAATCTTCAAAAATTTGTATTAGCTAAATACAACTTTGTATTAAATATATAAAAATGATTTAAATAAATATTTATTTATATTCAGCGTAAATATTACAACCTGAAGTATAACTAGGCACAATTTTTTTTTTAGTTGCTGTATTTAATTTCTAATCGTGCGCGAAAGCTGTTATACAAATTTTCTGGTTGTCAAATGTCTAACTGTTTGGAGCCCCCCGTGAATGCTAATTCTGCATCTTGCAATTTTTTAAATGTATAAAATGAAAGAACGCACTTATATCTTTCATCTCAATAAAAATTTCGTTTTAAAATCTAATATATTTTAAGATATTCAATGTTGAAACTGGTCTCCTTTTTTCCTTTTTTTCAATTTTAAGAGACCTGAGACCCTTTAATTACAAAGAATTGCATAAATACTCTGGGATTCGTGACTATTTTGCATTGAATAGATCTTTCAATCGCCTCGAGTGTCTTTAAAAGTTAATTAAAAACTATCTGGTAAAACGCTGCACGGACCAAGGCGGCCTTACAACTTTGTGACCTCCTTTCGAAGCGCGCTTAGCACAATGCCAAGTGTAAACTTTGAAGGAATGTTTTGTTTTAGCTAGACTGTAGAAAGAAAGATTATTTCTATACTGAATTTAGTTTTATGATATAGCCGAATGAAGTTTAAATGTGCACTGCTTTTATTGTCAATACCGAATTAAGTTCATTATAAACAGATTAAGATATATTAAACTAGTCGGATGTGTCAATCACAAAACTTTCTTCTATCTCTTACCTGTTAATATTTTCTGAAAAATGCAGAACAGCAGCGCCACCGGTTAGGTGATTTATACCAAAATCTAATCAGGGATAACGCATGTGAACTTCTATTTGAATTTGAAGTTTGATGAAAATCAGCTCGTTAGTTTTTGAGATAGAGCTATTTCAGAAATCGTGAAAAGTTCTGCATAGCAGTGGCACCTCTTGGACAATTTACACCAAAAACTTATCAGGATCATTTTATATCGGGGACTAACTGTATCTAAAGTTTGATGAAAATTCATGCATTAGTTCTTCAGATACAGCTATTGCGGAAATCGGGAAAATTGCAGCATAGTAACACCACCTGTTGGGCAATTTCTACCAAAAACTAAACAGAACTAAGTTATATCAGGGGCTAACTGAATCTGAAGGTTGATGAAAATCCGTGCATTAGTTCCTGAGATAGAGCTATTGCGGTAATCATGAATAATGCAGCATAACACCACCACCTATTGGGTGATTTACACCAAAAGGTTATCAGCACCGAATTACATCAATGGACTAACTGAATCTGAAATTTTCTGAAAATCCGTGCTTTAGTTCTTGAAATATAGCTATTGTGGAAATCATGATTAACGCAGTATAGCAGTGCCAGCTGCTGAGCAATTTACACCAAAAAGTATTCAGCACCAATTTATATCAGGGACTAACTGAATCTAAAGTTTCATTAAATCCCGTTCATTTTTTCTTAAGATAGAGCGCCCATAAAATTTGAGTCGCACACAGACAGACAGATTCACAGACAGAGATATTGTAAAAACATGTTTTTCATGATCTCTGTCCCCTAAAACGTATAAATCACTCGAAAACCGGAATTCGAAAATTTTCACGAATCCAATACTTTCTTCTTGTAACGATAGAAAAAAGTGAAAATGAGTTATACAGAACAGCTATATTTGATTTTATTTAGGTTCCCTATCTCTTTGAACTTTCATGGTATATCAATTTAATTTTTTCTAGTATATAGTGTTATACTCAACTCTACTTTGTATAGATTTTTACAAAGTCTTAGTATTCTTTTAGCAACGGTTTTTTTAATAATACAATTACTAATTCATATATTTATTGTACGGAACCGTCTGGACGCGAGTAATACTCGCACTTGACCGTTTATTGTATAATTTTATCGGTTTTTCATAGTTCTGTTGTCCCTCAGCTATTCGTGCAGCGACAGGAACTCGCGTCCTGCTAAGCCGGCTATTCGCAAAAAGCTGATGTACAACAGAGTAACGAAAAACTGTTGATTTTAATATGTATCATGATCAACATGAACTCATTTTTAGTACGCTTCATTGAGTGAAGTAGAAATTTAAGATGAAAATCAAACTTGGTATACTATTGTACTAATAATATTGCAGTGGTAACATCTGTAGGGGAGACTAGGGAGGGTTGACCCACTTTTTACAAAATTATTTTTAATTTTTTGAATATTGAACGTAGAATAAAATTTTATGTATCATTTTATTCGTTATACAATCAATTATCAACAACAACAAATTTTCCGAAACTGACGTTAAATTTCGTATAAAACACTGCATGATATAAAGAAAAAACATGCAACAAGTTTTTGAACTTTAAAAAAAATTGTTCTATCTCCATGAATATACGTTCTATTCTTCCAAAAATGAATACATATATTGTACAATATCTATATATTCGACAGCTATAGTGATCGATCATTTCGTGCATTTTATTTTACAGGGTGATCCTCAACGTTATTATAAACTTTGATTTTTTTGTTGGCTCCCTAATTGTCCTTCTGATCAAACCGCCGTTGATATATATGAAATCGAACATTTTTTTTCATAATTCCGAAATTCCAGAAAAATTCGACAAAATATATCTTTAAATATTCGACAAAATTTCTAACATTGAAAGTGTCCAATCATTAATGGCCATATAGTGTATATGTATCTTAAGCACTGCAATATTCTTGAAATGATGAATATAAATGTTAGAGGTGTTTATATAAATATGAGAATTATAGTATATTTTCAAAGTTGAAATCACGTTTGTCATCTATAATTTTGAATGTGGACAACAGCATTCTTGAATTTAGGTTCTAATCGCAGTATCGACGAGTAAAAATTCCAGAAATTTATATCTTTTACAGACATTCGACAGTAAAATATTTCATTTTATCAAAGAAAATGATGTTTTCTTATGACATCTTTTTGCCTCACTGAAGCATTTCAGTGTGTGCGACGCACCATTATCAACGGAATGAAAAAGTATTGAATTGTAGCAGCTTTTTGAGGGACAAAAATGCTTTTTTCTCTTTAAAAAAAAAAAAAAAAGAAGAAGCTTGCCGTCCTTTTCTGATTGAAATTTTTACAAAAGATTATTTTGAATTTTTATGGGAAAATGGCAACTATAACAATAAATTCACTACATTATATCTCTTTTCTATGCAACAATGGATGTAACCAGATTGCCACTATTTTGAAGAAATTTCATAGAAAATGTTTAAAATTGAAATTATCATATAAAAATACCTAGTGCGGGCACGTCTACAGATAACCAGCTTTCATTTGAAAAAATAATTATCAAAATTAGTTAAGTAGTAAGCTAAGGGTATATGACTAAAAAAACAGCCTTGTCTTTTTAATATATAGATTACCAGTCCGCTTCATTTCCCTTACCTTACGCTATGCTGTTTCTTAATTGTTAAACATACAGTACAAAATTAATATAATTACAGTCTGAGGAATATATTTACGATAATGGATAACAAAAGTTACAGGTGTAATAAAATATATTTATTAACAACAGACAGAAAATACAAAAGGGATTTCCGAGCCATGCTAGCCGATCCCTTTTACACATAATCATGAAATTTATAGGCATTCATATCAATGCCAGACTAACTTGTTAACCCAGCTTGGTAGAAATAATGCCCCTGCCGATTGAGCCATTTCTTGGCAGCTATTTCATATTACTGTCTGAATAGAACTTTGTTCCATATAAATTATCCTTCAATTTCTGAAAAAAGAAATACTCTCTGGAGGCCAAATCTGTGCTGTATGGGGGTGTCTCCAGACTTTCCATTTGAATTTTTGTGGCATTTTTTGAGTTTTGTGAGCAGTATGGTACCTGGCATTATCATGCAGGGGGATTACAACATCACTCATCATATTAATGCGTTCACGTCAGACTGTTTCACATAACTGTTTCAAAGTGGCACAATAGAGGTAACTTTTCTAACGTCTTGCCTTTTCAATCGCTATGACACGTCTGTGAACTTACTCTTCCTAGCCGCACAACCACTATAAGACAACAAGCGCCATCAGGCTCTAATTTTGGGGGAAATATTCTTTCCACAATAATTACTTTTCAAATGCTGCTTCTTGTAACTTTTTCAATTCCTACTATTAGTTCACACTCTCCCTATATTTATTTATTTATATACCTCGTTCAAATTTTCAATCGTTAATAAAATGCTTATTAATCATCCTATCAAGTTGAAATAAATTGTTTTAAACTTGTAGTGGTTGACAATTGATGTTAATAGAGTTTTTTCAAATATTATTTCATTAATTAAATTTTAATTAATTAATTTTAGTTTTAAATGGGAGACAAAATGGCGGCCATTGGTTATTGAAGCATTTAATGCATCTTCATATCTATAAGGCGGGTTACCATAGGGTGAACACTGTTCTGTCACAAAATACAGCCAAGTTTGCGGCCAACTTGGCGATATATCGCCAAATTTGTCGAGTAAAATGAGTCGCCAAAAGTAACGCCAACTTGGCGATATCTCTAATATTTCGCCAAATTCCCATAGAGTCCATTGTAAACCTACTTGCTTATAGAAAATCAACAAATTGAGATATTTTAATGCAAAAAAAAACTAATATTAGCTTAAGGGATTATATTAAATTTTTCTTTGATGACCTAAGTAGGAATTGACTTAAAAAAAATTTTTTTTATATTACTTGTTTTTTATTATTCTCACTCGTATATATATCCCTCGCCATTTCATTGCTATATGCTATTGTGTTGCTTTATTCTTAAATGTACAGCGCGAAGTTCAAATAATTACATTTTGGAAATTATCTGCAAAATATTTATCGAATACATTATTGTAATATAAATAAAAGAAATCAAAAATTAAAAAATTAAAAATTTAACAAACGGTGGATTGTTCTTTTACAATGCATTGAAATTAAGTATTTTTTTCTTATAGTAAGTCAGTAAGCAATATATATATATATATATATATATATATATATATATACAGTACAACCTCATTATCCCGACACCCGGTTTTCACGTCACCCCGCTTATCACGTTAGTTTTTCTAAGTACCGATATTCTGTATATGATTTTAATGTAAATAAACTCTGTATTTTACGTCGTTAAATAATTTACCACTCCGGATATCCCGACGGTTTGGGAAAATTATCCATTTTTCATAATCCATCTTATAATCACGGCGGTAAGAAATATCTCAGCTAAACTTTTCACAAAATTTTCTAAAATACCCACTAAGATAAATAAGAAATTTTACTTCAATCCTTTATCTGAATAAACAAAGCCATACACTATGAATGACACACTTAACCTTTTGATTGACGTATCAGTCTACTCGAGGTCTTTTTGTTTAGATCAGGCGGGGCTTTCTTGTGGTTACACGGCGTTTTTAATCCGACTAAAACCCATTGTATTGCATTGAAACGATCAGAAATTATCAAACATCCATTTCTGAGACACCGAATGTTGATTACAATGCATTGTATAATATTGAAAATGAACTATAGGAAACACATCTAGGGATAAGTGAACCTTAATTCATCAATATTTCATGTAACAATAAGAAAACAAAGTCATCATAAATATGGTTTTATTCTTTTAAATTTTGTTTTTATGTTTATTTTGTTTAATAATAATGTTTTATTGCCCGCAACAACAGTTATGAATTTAAAATTGTCTTAAATGAATTAAAAATACAGCTTTTTATAAACATACTTTTCTCCAACTCCGGTTACCGCGACACTCCGCTTATGACAACACTTTTTTCTGGCCATTAGATTGCCGTGATAGCGAGGTTCAAATGTATATATATATATATATATATATATATATATATATATATATAATTAAACAAAATACATGTATTTTTTCATGTACACTTTAGAGGACGGGGTGGTTATTTAACAAATTTCGAAATAACCACATTGTAAAAAAGGACAAAATGTTTTCTCAGAAGAAAATTTACAATAATAACTCCCGAATTGCCAAGACTCTGAAAAGCGTTCGTTATCTTTATAAATACCAGAAACTAATATACTTTCAAGGCTTAAATATGTAATTATAAAAACAAAATTTATTTTGCTGCCACTGATTTTCAGAAACGTTTCGAATAGTTTTATAATCTATTAATCAATTTTCTGAAGCTCGAATATCGTTTTTCTTGATTCTATTAAATTTCATTTAAACAATATCAGCTAAATTTATACACTCGAGATGACAAAATAATATTAATTTTAAGGTTAATGTGAATGATGTTAATATATTATGATTGTTGAACATGAAACTGTATACTTAAGAATTAATAGCATCCGAAAAGCCGTTATTTCAGAATAATAAAACTGACTGTTAAACTGTAAACCTACTCCGAAACGTGTCCGAAAATAAGTGGCAATAACAGAACTTTGTTTTTGTAAATTCAAATTTAAATCACGAAATTTATTGGGGCCTAAGATTTCTAAAGTTAAAGAATTATTTTCGGAATCATGAATAACTTAGTAGATGTTGGTGGGTTATTTAAAGGTAACTTACGTTACTTTAGAACAATTTACTTGAATATCTTTAGAAATATAAAACCAAAAGTATTCGAAATGTAAAGTTGACATGATTTGTTAATGAAACCTATCAAAAGATCAATTTAGATAAAAATTACCTAAGTTTTTGTTATTTCTTAAACTCTGGCAATTATGTTTATTATGATAACTTAATTTCTTTTTCAGTAACGTTGTAAGTTTCCGTAATAAATATAATTGCTCGAGTTCAAGAAATAGTATTAAATTTGGGTAATTTTCATCCAAATTGAGCTTTGGGTAGGTTCATTTAACAAATCACGCCAACTTTACGTTTTGAAAAATTTTTGGCGTAATATTACTGAAATTATTGAAGTAAATTGTTTTAAATTTAGCGTAAATAGCATGGAATTATGTGAATTGCTTAACATGGAATAGCTATATTGTATATTTTCGCTTATTGTTACATTATGTTTTCTTATATTTTGATTTTTTTTTCATTGCTCATAAATGAAAAAGTAACCTCGAATGAAATAAAGCACTTTAAAACAATTTAGAATGACTTTTATCCTCATGGATATAAGAAACAAAAATCATGGTCTATTTTCTGTTTATTTTGAAGTAACATAATGAATATTTATATATATATACTAGGGGGCTCTGCCCCCTGCAAGCTACGCTCGCCAACCCCCATTCAGACACCACAGAATCTAAAAACACGCTGATTTGATCGGTTTAAAAAATATTATAGAAGATTGAATTATACTGAAAAAAGATGTGCAGATGTCCCTGTAAACAGGTTTCCATTCAATTTCCTTTGATTAAAAAAATTTAAGGCCGAATCAGTTGCTGTTAAGACATCCAATGGTTGGTTTCGTGTTTGATTAAAGAGAATCAGTTAAACGTTTGAAAAGAAGCTAAAATAAAATGAATTAAGTGTACAGAGTCTTTGTCTCCCGGTATTTTAAAACAATTTCTATAACGATAGCCTAAGTCATGTGACTATCATCAACAGTTCCGGGCGAACCACTTTGCTTTTTATATTCCTGGTGTCATTTTGTACTTTAACGTTAGCCAGGTACAGGTGATAAGTCGTCAAATATTATTCTATCGCCATCATTTCATCTATATTATAATAGTCCAAGTCATGTAACTGCCATAAATAAATACGCTCTGATCCCTTCGCTTTTCATATGAAATTTTGGCCCAGATATCATATACGGCCCCATATTGGCGTTATTTTTTTCCGACGCTAATTTGGGAAAACATCAACAGTATAAACAGCAACATCCGACTTATCAAATCAAGCAAAATAACGATACTATGTCGCCAGTTAAGTACCCGTTGCGTATATGACATTGGCGTCAGAAAAAAATCACGCCAATATGGGTTCGTACATGACATCTGTGCCGAAAGTTTTCGCTATTGATTAAAAAATCAAATTTATTTTTGGAATAAAATTACATAAAAGTTTCCGTGGTCGCAAAGAATTCTTGCTACTGTTACGCTAGCCGGGTGCAAATCTCGCCAATAGCTATTTTTCAACTCACCAGTTAGCATTTTTTTTTCAAGTGATAAATTAAAACATTGATTTGAAGTTGAAATTAAATGTGATCGTTTGTTACATCATTTAATGTTTGGCCAGATGCCATATACGCACCGGGTTTGGCGTGATTTTTTTCACGAAAATTTGGCGAAAACCTCGTTTTCGAATACCAGTTACATATGTATTTTTGGTACTACTTAGTTATCCCGTCAACCAAAAATCTATCACCAAACTATAAGATTAAATGCCAACGATGGTTGATCGTAAATGTCATATTCACTTGACTTTAAGCAAATTACACGTCTTTACGTCCTCAAGTGATTTTTATTTCGACGTTTTATTTGTATATTTATTAATGTTATACTATTTTCTTTGTTCTTTCGTTATTTAAAATAAAAAAATATGTCCATTTGTATAATTTGGCGAGTGGTTTGTCAATTTATATAATTTAGCGAAATGGGTCGATGGAATAACTAAGTAGTACCGTATTTTTTAATTATTTTCTATTATTTTTTATTTTTAAAGGAAAATAACCAAAAAAATAATTAACTATAGAAGAAAACAATTTATGTAATTAAAAAAAAAGAAAATAAAGTAAATAAACATTTATTATTAAATAAACAACAATAGCGGGGTCCCCATGTCAACTAAAATAATGCCATTTTGGCACCAATTAGGTACCCCGGTGCGTATATGACATCTGTGCCTAATATTTTTCTTTTCATTTCGTTTAATAAAATAAAGAAGTGAAAGCCATTTATTTTAAATGTTTCAGTTTGTATAAAATAAAATGATAATGAAATACAAATTGAATTATGAATAAAAGTAACATGATGCATTTCTTAGCATACATTTAAGGGAGGTCAAACTTTTCGCCAAATTAGTTTAAAATAGTAGCCTTTTCTAAAATCTGAAAAAAAAAAATATCTGTTATGATTAAAATTTGAGTTGCCATCATCAGATAAAAGTATATAAAATTAGAAATAAAAATAATATTTCGAAAACTAATTCGAATTTAAAAATTCTAATACCAGTTTTGAGATCTGCAGATCAATACGGATTTTTGGTGTTAATTTCATCGCAAAGTATTCCGTATTTTAGGAGAAATCGCCGTGAAACATAATCAGTTGTTTAATCAGTCGATTCATACTTCCGTTTCATACTTCCGTTTCATAAATTCGTTTCATTAGGATTTTATATATATAGGTGGATATTAAAATATATATTTTAATATATATATATTTTTAAATATATTATATATTAAAATTACATAATAAAATTATATTATATAAATATGTACTTATAATAGAAACCCTGCCACTGGAACTGTGTCTTTTATTTCATGCCCACCAACTTTAAGGACGATCGCCAGTTTTAAACCTGCAAGATTTCGATTTTTTATATAGCGTTTAAAAAATTATGCAGTTCTCTATAAAAAAATAAAACTTGTTAAAAATAATAAAATTAGGCGTTACACAACTTTAAATTCAAAATGTGTTCTGCAGATGTGAACTTAATTTATTTTCAATTTCCCATGCGTTTATTTTTAACTTTATTATTTTTTTGGGGGGGGGGGGCGCTGTTAAAACATTTCATTTCCAGAAGAAGAAAAAAATATTTTGCGCAGTTATGCGTAAAATGATTATACATACGTTTTCTACCTGTTTTATTGTCATTGAAAGTATGCTTTTATTTTTTGTTATTGCAAAGAGTTCCTAATTGTGATTATTAACATTTAAACAGGACCATCTTTCTATAAAATATTTTTTTTTTGTATAAGATACTAACAGCAGATGTATATTTATATTTAACGTATTTCATTTTTTAAAAGTTGAACTTAAAAAATTATTGACTAACTAATTGAACTTTAACATTGTAAGGTGGAAGCGCAACTAGTTTAATATTTATTTTCCAATTTATTGCATATTGAATATTTTTAGTGCTTTTAATAAAATTTGTACTCAATGATAATCCAATTGATAATGAAAGATATCAACAAACGTCTAAAGAAAGACATTCTAAAGAATAGATTTTAATCAAATAAATCTGTACTGTACAACTTGAAATACATGTCACAAATCTCGAATATTTAGTGTCGTGAAATGGATAATTCTTATCTTTATTTCTTATAATTATCAGAAGTTTAACTTCGTTTCATTTTACGGTTTTATTTCTATTTTCAATCGTGATGAAAAAATATATTGTAGAAAATAGAAAAATATGAATATAACATTTTTGTATTTTATAGAAGTACATCGATTCAAAACAACATTGCCTGTTATGGAAAAGCTATGCTTACTTTACAAAAATATTGTCTTGAGTTATACATCAATTATCCATAATATAAGTTCCATTTGCCAATTATCCTGTAGATGTTTTGGTCAGGGCCTTACTAATGCAGAACCATTTGATCCAAAAATTTTAAGGGGACCAATGGGAATAATGAAGATTTTCATTAAATTGTTCCAAATGGTTAAATTGGCCAAAAGTTATCAGAATTCATATACTTTCAAACATTTAGGAAGAGAGTCTGGTCCATCTTCCCCTCTCAGATTCTCGTAGCCCCTCCACCTACGCAAAAAACGAACTATATCATTAGAAAACTAATGATAAAAGTTCCATTATAACAACTTAATATTACATTGTTTTCAAAATAAATTCTTTATTGACGTTTAATTGTAACGAGACAAGTTAAATTCATTAATTATGACCAATTGGGGGCATTTTCATTTAAACAATTTATGAGATACATAATTAAGAAAAGTAAAAATTTGCAAACAAATACTCCTTTTAAACAATTCATTAGTTTTTCTACTATTATCCAGCCATTATCCCATTACTATTTTTCTTAAAATTGTCGCCATTCTTTTGTGATACCCTGTATACAGATGTGAATAGTACCTGGTACGAAATTTATTCATGCATATGGAATATGTGTGAGGTTTAGTACCAACCACTTCCACATTATTCGCGAACAATTTCTATGGACAGTAGAGTGGAGCGAATATTTGTTTTTCTTAAAATCAAAATTAGCATGGGTGGAAAAGTTGCTCTATCAGATCCCAAATCTGAATATAACATATCTTTGAAAAATATTAATATTAAATACTACCCGAAGGTCACTGAATATTGAGAAAAACGTAAAAGTTGTGTAATTTTTCCATTTTCTTGTCAAACATATAAAATGCACAAATATTATTAATATTAAATTAATTTTAAAGTATACTTCTTAAATTATTTTTATTCTATGCTTATAGTAAAACTATGCAATATTTATATCAAATTCGGGTGTCTTATACTGCCCCCAATGACTTCAAAATTTTGAAAAATGTATAAAAATTAGGTAATTGTAAATGACAATCAAACAACAAAATTGTGTTATATTTTATAATTCGTAAGAATATATTTTTTTAAATTATACTTGAAGACGGAAAATAACAAGAAAAAATAATTTTTTATTACAATTTACAAGCATTAAAATTACAATTTTTTTAAAAATGATTGATTTTGTTTTTAAAAACTGTATTATAAAGATAATTTAATCTAAGGTATGGTCTTTAAATTATCTTTATTTTATATTTATTGTCAAGGTATTAAGTAAGTACGTAATATGCAAGATTATCTAAAAACATATTTATCTTCAAAAGAAAAAAAAAATGTCATTGTGGCGCCGCAATGTCTGTAAAGTTTTCGCGCTTTTTCCTAATCCGTTGTCTACAATCTGCTATCCGCAGCATAACTTTATTAGTGTAAGAACTATGAGTTCGAAGACACGTGTGTTGCTGTTGACTGATAATAGTTGAAATGATTTTATTCTTAAAAGTTAAGCGATGTCATTGTTAATGTTACGGAGTGATACAAAGTGTCCAATATTCGGTTTAGGACGTGATTTACCGCCTAATGTTTTGCCGACATATGAAGATGTAATGTTGTGTTTTTTATGGACGTATCGTTACAAAAAACATCAAAAACTATACAGAAATCTTGTTAGTGACACTTGCGTGGAAGTTGCCGAGAAAGTCGTGAAAGTGTGGGAATTGTCTTCGATTCCAGTTATAGACCATCGTTCTGTATTTCGAAAAATAAAATCATATTATGATAAGTATCGGATCTTATTAAAACCTTATGCGTCTAGAAAAGACGATTGGAAATATCGTGAGAGAATTTAAATATTCCAAGAACAAAGTTCCTTTTTTATATTGCGTCGTGCAAATGAGTCTTGTAACTACGAGAAAACGAAAAAAATACCAGCAAGAGAAAGGAATTTTTCGCTTGATCAACGTACCAACCGAGAGATGGCTATTGGTGGCATCGATATGAAGACGACCAAACGAAACAATGCTGTCATAACAAGAAAGAAAAAAAGGAAAGTTTTTGAAGATAAAACAAAAGCTGAAATTATTCCATTAACCATAGCCACAGCCAGTGCCAGTAAAAGACAAATGACTAAAAAATGCGCTCTATATGAACTATGCATAAAAAATGAGCTATGAAATAGTACATCGTCAAAGAATGATACTGTTCACGTTCAGGATAAGGAATTTCCCGTGGTCGCTAAAACTTTGCACAGATATGGTATTTCCGACAGAGCTGGAGCAGCAATTGTTTCTGCTACTATCCAAGACATTGGCTTGATATCCGGGAGTAACTTATCAAATGTTGTGGACAGAAGTAAAATTAGACAAAGACGGCAAAAAGTAAGATTCATATTAATCAATACGTCTGTATATTTAGAAACCAATCAGTTTGGTTTATATTTTAATGGCCGTAAGGACAAAAATCTTATCATGGAGGACACACGGCGAAAAGTTGTGTTTGAGGAACACATAAGTTTAATAAAGGAACCAGGTTCTGAGTATTTGGGGCACCTTTCGTTACAATCCGGAAGGCTTTAATTTTAAGTGAAGAAGTCCAAATAAAAATAACTACAAAAAATATTGATACCAGTAAGCTTGTTGCAATTGGCTGCGAAGGAACTGCAGTTAACACTGGTTACAAAGGAGGTGTCATACGATTTCTAGAAGAAAAAGAAGGAAAGCCACTTCAATGGCTTATTTCACAAATACATGCCAATGAGCTTATCTTGCGCCCTTTGTCCGAGCATCTTGACGGACAACAAATGGGCCTCAAAATTTTACAGGATCTATTGGCAAATCTCTAAACGATTTTGAGCTTCTTCCTCTTGTTCATTATAAGAAAATAAGCTGTACTTTGCTAGAAATTACTAATAAAAAGGATTTAAGCACGAATCAACTCTATTTGCTTGAGATATGTGAAGCTTCGGGATTGTGTGCCGAAAAATTGTATAAAAGAAATTTCGGTAAAATTGTACATTCTAGGTGGCTTACAATGGCAAATAGAATTCTTAGGCTATACGTTTCTTCAAGTGAACCGTCTGAAAATTTGTTGATTCTCACAAATTTTATACTAAGAGTTTATGCAACTATATGATTTCAAATTAAAACTGCATTTACGGAGCTAAGCGTTTGCATCAAACAGTTATGTTATTACGATATTTACCAAAAGAATTACAAGCAATAATAGATCCCGTAATTCAACGAAATGGTTATTTTTGTCACCCGGAAAATAGTTTGATTGCCATGTTGGCTGATGATAGAGACTATGTAAGAGTGTTGGCACTACGCAGAATAATAAAATATCGAAAGCAAGAAATGTTGTACGTACGTTCAAGTTACCTGAGATCAATTTTGAAGCCAAAGACTATATCGATTTTATTAATTATGCTCAAGTGTCCGTCACTAAACCACCATTAACTAAGTTCTTAAATCATAACACTCTCGCAAAGTGTGTCCTAAATCCAAAGGCAATAGATGAAGACATCTTACCTAATATTAAAATATTCCTTTGTCAAAATCAAGCCACTGAAAGATGTGTGAAACTTGTTACAGAGGCTTCGTCTGCGGTTTGTGGTCCTTTGAGACGATGGTTTTATTGCGATGATGGTTTGAAGCGATGGTTTCATTAAAACTTGTCTGGGGTCTCGGAACTAATGCCAGTTTTCGAAACAAAAAAAAAACCAGTATGGACTACTATAAAAATTATTTTTACCTTATTACTATAATTCTTTATGAATAATTTCGAATTACATTTTTTTACATAGGTTAAGCAAAAAGTAAAAAAAAAATTACAATTACCCAAATTTCATATATTTAAAAAAAGTATAGTCGTTGAGTTAGTATAATAACTTTTACGTTTTTTTCCCAATATTCAATGACCTTGGGGCAGCATTTAATATTAAAAATTTTCAAAGATATTTTATATTGAGAAGGAGGATGTGATATAGTAACTTTCCCACCCGGCCAATTTTGATTTGAAGATTTTTTTTCCATAGGCGAGAGCCCCACCCTAACCCTATGACAGTCTTTCAAAAGGGCAAATTTGTAATGTTCTTTTCTCTGCATTTTGTTTTAAATGCTAAAAAAATATGATTCTTTCATCATTATATAAAAAAACAATTAAAAATATGAATGTAATCCTTGAGAGTATTAATCATTGTTCAATGTATTAAAAATCCATTAAATTAATAGAATTATATTGTTATAAATATTGCTGATATTGCCGTGAAACCTGGAGCTTAGTGAATGTATTAACACGGGCTTGTCAGTAAGGGAGCTAATGGACACATAGAAGGGAACCAACATGATCCAGAAATGATCCAGAACAATCCTTGCCCCGGGGGCCTATATAGCCTCAGGCCCTGGTTCTGGTATCTGAAATTACGCAATCACACCGAGTAGTTCGACCCATCGGCAAAAGAGAAAAGCCAGTGTTACAGAAGACAGCAGAATAATCATTTGGTATTGGATTGCGATAATAGTCATGAAAATCGTACCGCTTTCCGCATGCAAGGAATGCATTCATACATATTTTTTATATACAGAATGTGCCATCACCTGAAATTAAACGTCGAATGTGAGAAAAGTGTATACTGAGAAACTAATGAGAACTGAATATTATGGAATTTAGTATGAAAGTTCATCTAAAGCGTGACTAGTCTGCTTGATGTGCATCTCAGTCACGACAATCTCTCATATCTGGTAGTAAAAGATCTGGACGATGCAACAGAAGACCCTTTTGCTCCTAAGAGTTTTTGTTGATGATTACGGATTTCAGGTTGTCACTACTGTCATACAATGTGTTAACACTTCGATATCGTCAAAGGCGGCATCGTGCTTCGAGTTGGAATTACGAAATATAATATTTCGTTAATATTAATATAGAAAGCGATGTGACAGTTATGTTAAAACGTAGTAAAAGTTAAGTATTTCAGTACGTATTTAATTCCATTTCTCTTTTTCTTAATTGGCCAATGAGACTTACTTTTGAATTAGCGATTATTTTCTCACAACAATCGAGTTTTCCTTCAAAAGAAAACGCCTTCTCACTATTTTAGTTTTGGAAATAAAAAATATTTATAAATCATCCAAAAACATTTCTTATTGAAGTACTCTTTAAGAACTGTACTCTTTGCTATTGAAGTACTGTACTCTTTAAATCACAATATTACTTCTGTGTTACAAAAATTAATTTGTGTATAAAAATATATTATTGATATTATTGATGTAGTTTGATGATAATCACAACATTTCAAAGCCAATCTTTGTTTGTCATTGTAAAGTTGCGTTATTTTAGGTAAATTTTTAAAATATTTTTCTAAGTTTTAAGTGAAAATTCAGCAATTATATCTTTTAAAGCTAAGCATGAGCGTTTGAGAAAAAAAAATAATGTTACAAATAAATCTAATTTAAATATGTTCACATTATGCCAAATTGTGCATTATACCATTCAAAAAAAAAATATTAGCTTTCAAAACTAAATCTGCAGCTTAATAAGGTCATTGTTTCAAGGGCTTAAAAGAGTATATACTGAACAGGGAAAGACCAATGTATAATTAAAAGAGTCATAAGATTAAAGAATTATAACTTAGTGCGAAATATAGAAGAATGTAAAACTGACGCTTAAAAGATTTCCATACTAAAACAGTTAACTTTTATGTATAAATGTAATTAACATATCATATAAGACCATGACTAGACTTTTGTAATACATTCTGAATACAATGTAATCGTAATCTTAGCTGTGAAAAATTGCAAACATTTATTAATATCCATTAAATGTATCCATTTATTAATATCATAATAAAAACAATTTAAATGTACACAAAACTTTTTTTCCAAACTCATCGTCCAATCCAGGAAACACACACAAAAAAAGCATTCACTCTTTCGCAGAAATTTCATTACATTTTTTTCTAAATTTTGATCAAAAATTTTGAACTATTTAATGAATAGTAAATCTTTCCTAAATTCAGATATATTTAAAACCAGAAAATATATTCATTGAACAAATAAAATAAACATGCAGCTAATTTTAATCATGAAATATATTTTAATAATCAAATAATTTCATATGAACGCTCCGTGTTATTTAGGAAAAATAAGATAAGCCCACATTTATTCACAGATCGTTTCGAATTTTAAAAATAATAACAAGAAAGAAAAAATCATGTGCTAAGTATAAAAACACTTTCCAATCAAACACGTCCCAACGCATTCAGAATACTCTAACAAGACTTCACTATTTAATAAGATGAAAAGTGATGACTAACTAATCAAGTAAGAAAAATTATGCGTACATCATAGATTATGAAACACTTTCCAACACTTCCTGAAAGTTTTAACGAAACTTAGTTACATAGGGAAATAAGGTAAATAAGATAACTAAGCAAACATTTAAAAATCTGATTTCAGTAGTTACCGCCCATAGCCAAATATGTATTCTAATTCTTTTGAACAGCCCTGCATTTTATGTTTATGTTGATATATATGCTATATAATGGGGAAATTATTTTAGCAAGAAAACGTGTAACAGGTTGAAATTTCTTTTTCGGCAATTTATACGATTAATTGAAAAAAAAATTTGAATACTTTTGTAGAGCCTTGTAGTTTACCTAGTACTTTTATTACACGCCACTATTTAGTTAAAATTTAATTAAAATTAAAACACTCTTAAAACTACTGAAACCACATTTCCAGAAATTATCATCCATAGACGATATTTATCAAATTCTTTGCGTGACCCTGTATATCCTTTTATCTATATTCTACAAACTTTTTTAATAAACTAAATGAAGTTCAGCGTAAAAATGCATGACTCATTTAAAAACCACCTTTAACCAATTTGCGCTCATACGCAGGAACCATTACGAATTATTTTGAGTAGCCTTATATATGAATTATAGCATTTATATACACCATAAAGTATGCATAAATATAGTGAAACATAAAAGCGCATATCATAATTAAAAATGCATTTCCAGCAATCACCGCTAATGTACAGTACTTCTGATACAATATACTACATGAAAACTTTTGTGTGTCCTTGTAAATGCTATGCACTTCATAATATACATGAAATAACTTATAGTAAACCTCAGCGACGTATATCAATTTCATTATATGTGAAATAGTTTAACATAATTAAAATACGCCGCAAACAATTCCCCCCTTCCTCCCTATATTATTATGTAACGGAATTCTTTTGTGTGGCCCTGTAAAAGAATAATAACTATTCTTTGCACCTCATATTATACAGAATGCATGTTTTAGTACACTTCATAAATTCATATCAATTTCGTTATGTTTGGATGCGTGAAACATCATTAAAACATTTTAAACAATTTCTTCCCATAGGCCCTAATGTAACGGAAAACTTTTGACTGTCCCTGTAAATGAACTAAACACGCTACAAACTTCATTTGAAATAGGGAACATGCTATAGTAAACGTCAACAACCGCCAAAAATATCAGGGCAATCCGAGTATATTTACGGGTGTTAGAGCGCGGACAGACGGACAGACGGCCATACGGACAGACGGACAGACAAACCAAAGTCATAAACAGTTTTCAACTTTGTTGGAAAGTGTTAAGAAGGTACAACTAGGTGAGGAGTTCCACCCAAGGGCTAAAGTTCTACACTGCAAATAGAAGCGTCTTAAATTTAGACACATATGTGACTGAAAAAGAATTTTAGACACTTAAGTGTCTTAATCTGAAAATTAAGACACTATAGATGTCTTAATTTAAGATACATAAGCGTCTTACTATGACCATGGTGTAAACGAACTGAGAATAATGTCTAAAATATCCGCAAACGTCTTATTTTAAGACACTTCATTGCTTTAAACGTGTCTTAATTTAAGACGTTTTGATTCTTCCGACGCAATAACCACCAGGGGGCACTAGCACTCCCAGTTGCGCATGCGTTTTAGATGTCTTCGTTCGAAGTGGTATACGTTGTAATTCAAACAAAGTTTGTTTTTATGTGCGCGTGTATTTTAATTCGTTTTTTGCGAAATGTGAAGTACTGTGATTTTAATTCGTATTAACTTGGAGTATTTATTTATTGAATACATACATCTGACGTGTGTGCTCGACATCAAATGTCTCTTAGAAGCTGTCGTCGATACAAGGGCGGGATAGACACAGAACAGAAGTAGACGACGGTTGAAGATTACATCCGGAAATTCTACAAAGCGTGTGCAATGGGCTTAGTGTTAACTCGTATCAATTTATATCAATAATATTGTGTTATTCATCTTCGTCCTGTCGAAGCTGGCAAAAAAAAAGAAACTTTTGTCTGGCGGGTCCTGTTTTTAGGATGAAACATCTCATTCTTTAAATATGGCTAGTCGGATGTATTATGGGATTACCTTTTAAACTGATGAAAGTCTTTCTCCCTCACTGCGGTTGTGGTAGTTTTTAAAATTTCAAATCGAGGAATATTTCTTACCTCTTGCAGCAACTCAAGTAAGTTTCTTTATAGTAGTAAAATTAGTGTATTTTATGATTTTATTTATTGTACTAAACAAAATCCTGCATGAAATTTAATTACTTTTGAATCTGTTCGCAAAAAACCCCACTAATTCTAGAAGTATATATTTTTAAACTTATGACGTTCTTTTTTATTACGAATTATATATTCAATGTCAGTTCTTAGTTTCAATTTATAATTTTTATCTCGCAGTAAATGACGGCCACAAGGAAGTAAAGAAAAAAAAACTTTGAAAGATGACCTAATGCTTTCTTACTTCCTGGCATAAAACCGCAGATTAAAAAAAAGATAAATAAAGTAAATGAGACTGGTCTATTATATGAAGCTGCCTGTAAAGATATACATATGTATTTGATTTGCAATCAACTCTAATACTGATTTTTTTATTATTTTTAATAAAAAAGTAATTTGAAATTTATAATGGGGAAAAGTAAAAACCTCTAACTAGATTTCGTATTTAAAATTGTGGTAACTTTATTTATATGCACTTATACGAAAAATACAAAAATGACAGATGTTACTGTATATATTTAAGACGAAAGAAGTTTGGAAATCATAAGTTATTTTTTCCTCATGTTTTTAATATAGAATATGTACTTATTTGTTTTTATTGATAGTTGAATAGCTTTTGTGAGTACCCCCTGATCTACATAAAAACTTGCCCATGTGGAAATATAAATTTTTTAAAAACATAATTTTTAAATAAGTATTTTCATTTTTTTTTTTGGGGGGGGGGGGGGATTTTGCATGAATTTTTGTAAAGCTGATATCTTAAATCTTGCACTGATTATAATGAAAGTTTTGAACTTTTAGAGTAGGACAAGTTTAAAAACGCAAATATATTTAACAAAATACCAAAGTCATTTTTTCCCCAATGTTATTAAAGTAGTATATTTATTTATTTATTTATTTTCATTATTCATAGTTAAATGGCTGTTGTGATTATCAAGTGATGTATATGTAAAATTGCCTATGTGGCAATATATTTTTTATATTTTCATTTTTTTTTTTGGGGGGGGGATTTTTGCAATTTTCGTACATCTGATATTTTAAATCTTTTTCCACATTCAACCGAGTATAATAAATATTTTGAACTTTTAGAGTAGGACAAGATTATAATATATATATATATATATTTATCTATGTACCTTAAAAGCCCTTAATAGCGAACACTTCGGGACCGCGGAATTTGTCCGATAATTGGAGATGTCTACTTTTTTGAGGTAAAAATATACAAATATGTATGTCTGCTGATTAAAAAAGTATTCGTTAAATAGAGGTGTTCGCTATTCGAGAATGTCCATTAACCTCCACAACGGATACTCCCGAATACCGGACATCTCAATTTAGACAACTATAATGCAGGGTTGCGTTTTTTGCAAAAGTACTTCTTGATTAAAGGAAGGGCAAACTGGGAAGTGCCCCGTCCCCCTACGACTGTAGTGCCCCCAAATTTGATGTGCAATATTTGTAAAGCTTATATTTTAAATCTGTTTCGAAATTGTACTGATTATAATCAATATTTTGAACTTTTAAAGTAAAATAAGGTTAAAAACAAAATAAATTTAAAAAAATCTAATATTTAGATAAATATTTTTTGTTTTTTAATCTTGTTCTACTCCTGAAGTTCAAGATATTGATTATAATCAGTACAATGTCGTAAAAGATTTAAATTATCAACGTAACGAAAATTGTATACCAAAACTGAGAGCACCAAAATAATCAGGCTGTATTGGGGGGGGGGGGGGCAGGACCACAGCCAAATATTTTTCTAGGATTCAACGTGGTCAAACATGGCTACGTATGATGCTTACAAAAAAATGGATGCGATTCAGACGTTTGAAGTGTCTGAAATTCAGACGCAAAAAGTGTCTGAAAAAATTCAGACATTTTAAAATGTCTGAAAATTGAACACTCCATTTCAGACACTTAAGTGTCTGAATTTCAGACATTTTAATTTAGAGTGTACTAGCGCCACACGGCAACGCACATTGAACACCTCCCACCTTATATTCCATTAAAATTTCAGAAAGTTTTACAAAGTTTATAAACTGCACACAGATGGAAGTTGTAATAAAAAATCACACATTCATAAAGCTATTAGAAAGTGAATGGGCGGCAAGACATTTTAACATACATATTGATTATGCTAAATTGGTCGAATACAATATATTACATTTGGAGTAGGTTTGACTTTATTAACACTATGGAAAACCATGATGATAGTGATGCTCATTGCAGTCTTCTTAAGTGAAAAAGTGAGTTTAAGGTGAAGTATACTATATGACTTGCCTCTTAGGCTACAGATGCAGTGGGGGTGAAAACCATATTAAAATTGTAGAGGTAGGAAAAGAATAGCCCGTGATTTGTTACTAAAACATATATATATTTCTATGGTGCAGTAATATCTGATAAGAAACTTTTAGAAAGAGGCTATATTCATAGAGACCTTTTTGGGCATAATCCCATTCTCGTTGCCAGTTTCAAAGTACATATATTTTTTAGCTGTTTTTTAACATATGAAGATGGGCATCAAAAGCCTTATGTCTATAACTGGTGATGTGTAATCAAGAGCTATCTCGTTAGCTAGCTTGTCACCAATCTCCTTCCCAGTCCGTCCTGAGTTTCCACGAACCCCTTTAAATAATAGAAAGTTTTGAAGAAATGTTGTAGAGCTTGTATTATATTTTGAACTAGATAGTTAGAGATGAAAATATTTTGCAGCGACTGAAGGCGTGAGTAACTGTTAGATTGGATATCGAACATTTTGCATTTGGAGTTATCTGAACATCAGATGGTTTCCTCGTTCGCCAGGAGCTCTGCCTGAAAAATATAGTTTTCAGGTCTTAAGGGAACCGGGAAAGCCCTATCTCTGCCATGTTAAATTAACAAACTTTATGTACTTTTTTCTCAGAAATGGTAAAAGATAGAGGTCTAGATTTTTCAGAGTAGTTAGAATAACATCATTTACGCATTTTAAGAGACCATTTTCTTTCTATGTGAAACTCAAAATTAATTATTTATTGAAATTCATTTTTAAATCAGTATTTTTGTTAAGATTTCACTGCCTAAAATAAATAATTCTCAACAAATCATTAAATCCCTGTTTTAAAGTGTACAATATAACATAAGTATTAAAAAAAATCTGAGTTCTTAAGTTTAATAGATATTGAAAAAAAGGAACATAAACATGGAAAATCCAAATTTTGAGAAAAAGTCAATTAAAGGTTTAAATGGCCATGAAACTTTGACGTACTCTGAGAAAGAATGAATAATTTCAACACTTATTTTTTTATATATAAGCATGTGTGAAAAATCTTTGGAAAGATAAACGTTTAAACTATTTAATGATATAAAAATGTAAAAATCGAATTTTTGGTTGAATTTTGCATTCCCGGTCCCCTTAAATAAATTCTTTCATCACCCTACATAGCGGAGAAGGCGTAACTCGTCCCCTGGCTGGTCTCTGAGCTATCCATGAAGATATGAATTTCTGATATAGAATCTCATCCATCCAGTTGAAGTATGTACGGTAAGTAAATAAATCGTTATACAGAATTTTTGTTTGAAAGATTGCAGGCTGGTAGTCAGCTACTGGTATACCTAGGCACAATGTTCTTCCAGATATATACACTTTTTACAACTGTAGGATTAATGGTGCAAATCCCGTAAGGATGCACAAGGCAGTCGTTGCTGATTTTTTGTATTCCAAAGAAAACATGAGTAGACACTAACTACCCTTAGATTGCATAAGTTAGCCTCAAACCATATATTGTTTTGCATATGATGGTACTACAGCGGTGGCCAAACTTGTGGACATTTTTTTTTAATTTTCATGCTTTATAAATTTGTGTGCTTATAGAATATATTAATTTTCACTTAAATACAAATGTTTATTTATCAAATTCAAGGAAATTTAATGTAGAATTTAATAAAAAAGCAGAATTAAAATATCTGCATTACAAAAAATTGTTACACTTACTTTAGTCTAAAATACAAATACAATTAGTCATGAATGCAGAAGTGTAGTGTAAAAAAAAGCTTCCTAGCCAATCACAATGAATGTTTTGAGAACCAATGAAATGTCAGTAACTAAACTGTAGTATGTTTTGATTTGTAGAAGCGGTATTTTGCTGGGATGAATTTTGCAGAAAGGTGAATACTAGTGTAACTAAATAGAATATTTTTTTTTAAATTTCTACTTTTTTCTTAATATAAATAAATTAAAACAATGTCATCAAGAACAAGAACTAATTGGACGTCTACAAAAAGAAGCAGAATTGTCATATTGAGAGAAAATGTTCTCTTTTAATACTGGAATTGCAAGACAGGTTGGTGGATCAGTCACTTTATCTGGTATACGAAAGCTGCGCTTACGTTATGAAGAAAATAAATTAGTGATAAATAAGGCAAGGTCCAGCCGCAAAAAATGCACAAGTGCTTCTGACGAGAGAAAGATAAAAATGATATGCCTAAAAGACAGAAGAATTTCATCAGATGCTGTTAGATGTGAAATGAATGCAATGGGTATTTCAGTTAGTTCAAAAACAATAAGGAGAACATTAGAATGTTTTGGACTGGAAGGTAGAATTTCGAGGAAAAGTCGATTTTAAAAACTTCATCAACGTAAGAAACGAGTTCGGTGGGCAAAAGAACACATTAATTGGTCGGAAAATCAGTAGAAGCAAATAATCTCGATCGATGAGAGTAAAATATCGCTTTTTGGTAGTGATGGGTGAAAATATGTGAGACGTAGAGTAGGGGAAGTGCTGCATCCTGATTGCATTGAAGCAACTACAAAGAACACGCAAATGTCATGATTTTTGGTCTGTATATCTGCAGATGGTGTGGGCCGCAATCAACTGATTGACAGCATTCTAGCATCATGTGATTAAAATGAATGACCTCCAAACACTTGATCTCTCAATGAAAAGACTGTGAAGCTGTAATAAAAAACAAGGTTTTATCCTTCTAAATAGTGAATGTGTAATTGTAACTTTAAAATACAATGAAATCTAAGACAGATCTTATTTCTTTTAAGCGTAACTTTTTTTTTTGTAATGCAGATATTTCAATTATGTTTTTTTAATTAAATTCTACATTAAATTTCATGTAATTTGATACATAAACATTTGCATTTAAGTGAAATTTATTATGTTCTTCAAGCACACAAAATCATGAAACATGGAAATTTCAAAAAATGTCCGCAATTTTGGCCAACACTGTACATAGTAGAGGGGTAGGAGACATTTTTTTCTAAAATCTTTAATGGAAAAACGTAAAACATATTTCAAAGTACTATTTCAGGAAATACTGTGTACAATCGAATATTAAAATACCCGTTATTTTGAGCTGCCCTGTATGATATATAAATTGTATATGTATTATATAGTATGCAAAATTTAGATATGTTAGAAAGCGCGTAAAACAGTTGAAAATTCTTCATCAGCAATTTCCGTCAAGAAGTCAGAATCTACTCGAATTCTTTTGTGCAACCCTGTATATGGTTTATATAATTCATATACACCCAGTCATATGAGAAAAAATAGCTAAACCTAAAAACGTATACCACAATTCGGAAAGCCCTTAGAGCAATTATTGCCCATAGACAATACTATAATCGAATTCTTTTGCGCGCCATGTAAGTGAACAATAATTGCTATGCACACCATATTTTATATTAATCATCTTGTAGTGCACTTCATTGATATAGAGCAATTTCAATATGTTTGAAATAGACTAGCACCGTTAAATTGCACTGCAAACGATTTTTCCCTAAAGACTGTAATGTATCGTCATTCTTTTGAGTAACTGTTTCAATGAACTTTAAATGCTACACGCTTAATTTTCAACACTAATCATGCCAAGGGAAACCTTAGCAGCATGTTTAAAGTTCTTGGAAATTCGACTATATTTACGCGAGGCTGAGAACGGACAGACGGATAGTCAGGACGGCCAGACAAAACAAATTCATAAACACTGTTCAATTAATGAATATTAAAGACGTGAATTATCACTTTGCTAACTAAGCGTAAACCAACAGAGTTAAAAATGTCCCAGCCGGGAGTCGAACCCGGGACCCTAGAATAGCGCTCCAGTGCTCTACCTCTAAGCCATGAGGACAATGTCCAGCTTGGCATCTCTCACTCACATAAGTCGGTAGACTGATACCGCAGCTACTAGATGGTAAAGCCTCCATGAGCACACAACTTTGCGGCGTAACATGAGACGCAATTGAACCCAGCATCGGTGAATATGCAATTACTAACTATATATACATAACTTGCACTGTTCAATTATATTGTAAAATGTAAAAAAAAAGAGTGTAATTAAATTTGAAATAATGTCTTCTTTTAGAATATGAACAATTTTTGAAATGAAAACAGTCTACGTGATAAAAAATGCACCAATTTTGTTTTTTAAACTGTTGCATACAGCAATTTTATTATACGTGGTAAACCGATGACGGTAGACGATTCCTTTAGACTGTCGAAAAGTATAGTTTCCCTGTGTCTCGAAAAATAATGATTCGAATCGCGTACCGGTACCTTTTACGATGTTCGTTCTTTTTATGCAAAATTTCATTTAGGTCATAAATGATACTTTTTACTGTGATTTTCTGAATAACTTTCATAATTTAAAAAATAGTTTCTCTGTGTCTCGAAAAATAATGATTCGAATCGCGTACCGGTACCTTTTACGATGTTCGTTCTTTTTATGCAAAATTTCATTTAGGTCATAAATGATACTTTTTACTGTGATTTTCTGAATAACTTTCATAATTTAAAAAATAGTTTCTCTGTGTCTCGAAAAATAATGATTCGAATCGCGTACCGGTACCTTTTACGATGTTCGTTCTTTTTATGCAAAATTTCATTTAGGTCATAAATGATACTTTTTACTGTGATTTTCTGAATAACTTTCATAATTTAAAAAATGTAACTGAATAAGAAAAAAAAAAAAAAAACCTAGCTTATTTTTGTGGATTATTTTTGTGAAGATACAAATTAAAGTTTGTCACCAGGATACAACATATTTAGACCCCTTCTCACTTAAAAAATAAAATAATAAATAAATAAATAATCATAAACTGTGTACCTTTCCAGACTTTTAAGATCTAATGATTCAAACAATTAGTCAAAAGTAGGTGTTGACATTTTAAAAATGGGAGTATGTATAATTTTTATGTGTAGGTGTCCACTATTGCAATAATTAAATTCATTTTAAGAAGGAAATCCTGCCCAGTCATAATAGCCCATAGTCACCATAGCCCAGTCAAAAAATGCCTTTGTTGTAACTTTTTTTTGGAAAAGATAATTGTCTGAGCGAAGCGAAGGCTAATACTCAGCGAAATATTACTGTCCGGACACATTACTACTACGATGGATATTAACGCCATGTCCTACTAAAAAAAAAGCCTAATAAAAACCTTTCGTCAAGCATAACTCAAAAAATATTTGTCGGATTTGGTTTCTGATTGCACCAGAAGGTACCTATGAGGGTCGCCTACTGAATGCACGTACTATGAAAAATAAGTTCCAAACCGTTTAAAAATTATATAGAAAAAACTGATAAAAAAGCACAATTTATCTGCATACGTCACAGAAATTTGGTGTGCGTCACTTTCACCGGTTGATGTTTTCGTAGACAACTGGTTTGAACACATGGAGCAAATAAAAAAAAATACGCACGCATTAATATTGAATAGATCAGTTTCAACCACGTGATCACAAACCTTGCAACAACCCGTGGCAACCAGTTTTGGTGGGCAAACAATTAATAATACAGTACTCGGTACCACGGTGACCGTTTTTAGCCTGTTGTATAAAATCTGGCCTGTTGTATGACATACAATTGTGGATGATTAAAACAAAAAACATGAGTGTTTATTGCTCCGGGAGGATATCTTTCTCTGGATGTCTGTCTGTCTATCATACAGCATGCAATTTTCTTGTAAAGGATGATATTATTATGCAGTAAAACCTCCATAACGTACACACCCGATTAGTGGACACCTCTATTTAGTGGGCATTTTTTCGATTACCAACCCTTAAATAACTGTACATTTTTTACTCTCAGTAGCGGACACCTCCAAATAGAGGACAAATTCTGCTTTCCCGAGGTGTTCGCTATTCAAAGGTTTTACTGATAAAACCTCCATAGCGGACACACCCGATTAGCGGATACCTCTATTTAGCGGACATTTTTTCGATTACCAACTCTTAAATAACTGTACATGTTTTACTCTCAGTAGCGCTCATCTCTAAATAGAGGACAAATTCTGCATTCTCGGGGCGTCCACTATTCAGAGGTTTTACTGTATATAATATTAATAGTTATTTTACAGGGCCACACAAAAGAATAAGAATATATGAAACGAATATAAACTAAATTCGGGATTGGTAGATCGCTGATGGTAATGTAATTTTAGGATGTTGTTACAGTCATCCGCCGCATGCTTTTAGAGTTTCGTTCATCTAACCTGTCTCACTCCTTTGACTGTCTGTCTGTCCGTCTGTCACAGAGCCCGTTCTCAGAAACTATACATGTCGGAGACGTGAAAATTTGCATACTTATAGCTGAACACCACACATCAAACGGCAAATAATAAAATTTTGAAAAAGTCTAATATTTAACCCTCTGGGCTCTAACTTGTGTATTTTAAGCAATTTTTCTAACTCAGCCCCTAATTTAATTAAGTTGGAGACATGAAATTTTGAATACTTATAGCTGAACACCTCACATCAAACGACAAATAATAAAATTTTGAAAAAGGTTTAATATTTAACCCTCTGGGCTCTAACTTGTGTATTTAAAGCAATTTCTCTAACTCAGCCCCTAATTAAGTTGGAGACATGAAAGTTTGCATACTTATAGCTGAACACTTGCGATAACACGATAAATCATGAAATTTTGAAAAAGTCATATTTAACCCTCCGGTCTCTAACTTCTGTATTTTAAACAATTTTTCTAACTCAGCCCCTAATTAAGTTGGAGACATCACATTTTCCATACTTATAGCTGAAATCCTCACATCAAACGACAAATAATAAAATTTTGAAAAAGGTCTAATATTTAACCCTCTGGGCTCTAACTTGTGTATTTTAAGCAATTTTTCTAACTCAGCCACTAATTAAGTTGGAGACATGAAATTTTGCATACTTATAGCTGAACACTTGCGATAACACGATAAATCATAAAATTTTGAAAAAGTCATATTTAACCCTCCGGTCTCTAACTTGTGTATTTTAAGCAATTTTTCTAACTCAGCCCCTAATTATGTTGGAGACATGAAAATTTGCATACTTATAGCTGAAATCCTCACATCAAACGACAAATAATAAAATTTTGAAAAAGGTCTAATATTTAACCTTCTGGGCTCTAACTTGTGTATTTTAAGCAATTTTGATAACCCAGCCCCTAATTAAGTTGGAGACATGGAATTTTGCATACTTATAGCTGAAATCCTCACATCAAACGACAAATAATAAAATTTTGAAAAAGGTCTAATATTTAACTTTCTGGGCTCTAACTTGTGTATTTTAAGCAATTTTTCTAACTCAGCCACTAATTAAGTTGGAGACATGAAAGTTTGCATACTTATAGCTGAACACTTGCGATAACAGATAAATCATAAAATTTTGAAAAAGTCATATTTAACCCTCTGGGCTCTAACTTGTGTATTTTAAGCAATTTTTCTAACTCAGCCCCTAATTAAGTTGGAGACATGAAATTTTGCATACTTATAGCTGAACACCTCATATCAAACGACAAATAATAAAATTTTGAAAAAGTCTAATATTTAACCCTCTGGGATCTAGCTTGTGTATTTTAAGCAATTTTTCTAACTCAGCTCCTAATTAAGTTGGAGACATGAAATTTTGCATACTTATAGCTGAACACCTCACATCAAACGACAAATAATAAAATTTTGAAAAAGTCTAATATTTAACCCTCTGGGATCTAACTTGTGTATTTTAAGCAATTTTTCTAACTCAGCCCCTAATTATGTTGGAGACATGAACATTTGCATACTTATAGCTGAACACCTCACATCAAACGACAAATAATAAAATTTTGAAAAAATCTAATATTTTGTCTCGCGCAATTTTTAAATTTAAACTGTTTTGCAATACTATTTTTTGCTCATTTTGCATAATAAGTTTAATGTGAGGCAATTTCTTCTATTTCAGACTTCTAACGCATGTTAATGAATTTATTTTACAATATCCTTTCTCTTTCAAAATTCACATGTAAATATAGTTTTAATGGCGTAATTTCCAATAAGTGCCTGCTTTTAATACCTAATTATTTAATTCTAATTTGAAGGTTTTTTTCTGTTTATAATAGTAACGTGTAAATATTTTTTTTATTTGAAGCAAACATTATTGTTTGCGCTGTTTATACAGTTGGCAACAGTTTAAATTAATACCATTTTCTAAAATATGTAAAAAATATCAGTCAAGATGCTGAATATTTGAATTTAAAATAGAAATAAAACCTCAAAAAATGAGTCAAATTAAAAAAAATTAATGAAATCTGCACACCGGGATTTTCTATTGAATAAAATGATCTAAAAATGATTAAATTCACATGTATAGCTTTTGCTCCTATAAAATTTTTTTTAATGGAACGATTTTGTCCAACTTTAGCATTAAAGATCTCTTAAAATAATTCTTCGATTTGAAAACTGTATGCATTAGCGTGTTGATCAAACATTTCGCTATAATACCACCGATTTTCATATTTTTGTATGCAATAGTTTTCTTAACATTAACGAAGAAAGACCTCCGGTCACAAAAAATCAAAACCGGTGGCGGCGGCGGCGGCGGTGACAGCGTTAGTTACTTTTTTTAGAATAGAGAGATATATAAAAATGAAAACTTGTCTATCTGTCTGTTTGTAATTCTATAAAAATCCACAATTTGGAAGCCAAAATTGTGAAAAGATACGTACATGTGTATTAAAACATGGCTGAGGCAACTAAAGTAATCCGGAATCGAAATAATTTATAGTTAATTTTTAATTAATAAAAAACCACCAAGTTAACAGCAAATTCTTATCAAATTTAAACATTTTTCGTTATAGCAGTTGCCAACAATTAAAAAACACAATAAAACACACTACAACAATTAATTTTCTACTGCAAGATTTCCACGTGAAAAATGAAAATGAAATAAATAGTTTGACGAATTTTTAAAAAAGGTGAATATTGCGTCATAACTTTTCTATTGCAAGATATTCACGTGAAATATGAAAATGAAATAAATGGTTTGACGAATTTAAATGAAAGTGAATATAACTTCATAACTTTTCTATTTCAAGGTTTCCACGTGATAGAGGAAAATATTACGTCATAGTGGAAATATAAAGGACGTGGTGGATATAGTATAACGTCATATGAGTGTGAAAAATGTATTGAAGCATGATAAAAACCCGATTAGGGAAATATTGGCCTATTTTAACATTATTGCTCCAATTATAAATTGAAATAAGTTCATTTATAGCTGTATTCTTTTGCGTCTGTTATACACATTTATACATTTTTATATAGCGTTTTCATATGATTCATTCATATAACATTTCGACTGCCTTTTTTAATGTTTGTTTTGTGTTGTATGTTAAATTTTGAAATTGATTTTTCAGAACAAACATCCTTCAAATTCTGGGCAACGCCGGCACTTTAGTTTGTAACAGATAAATGGCTTTTGTACCTGTACATCTAATGCTAATATTATAAAGCATTATAGTATTATAAAGTATATAATATTATTAATGCTTGTACGTTTGTGAGGTGTTATCTCTGAAACTACATAGTCAACTTAAAAAAATGTTGGTGGCCATCTCTACTCCGAAAAAAAGACTATTTTATGTCAGTGCAAGAACCTACATCGCTGCAGGAGCAAAAAAGTTCTAAAATTGCGATTTCTGTCATATTGATTGGGTTAGAAAATTTAAATTTGGTGCGGTAGTTACTTTTAAGATGTAAATACTCGTAATGAACGCTCTCTAAAAGGTTCAATTTGACGGATAAACGTAAAAATTTCCAGAAAGTTTCTAAACTATGATTTATTTGGAATACTGAAATTTTTGGGATACTGTTGGGGTTAGAAACTAGAACTTTGGCATGGTAGTAATTAATAAGATGTAAATGCTCGTTGTAGAATGAATTCTAAAAAATAGAAAGACTAAACAAAGCGGAAAAAGATCTAAAGATGATCTAAGTAACGAAGTACATGGAGTTGTTAGGAATATAAGCATGAAAATTGACATGGCTGTATTTATCATGACGTAAATTCTCTCAATAGAACAATTTCTAAAAATGTCGCTATATAAAACAGTGCAAAAACAAAAGACTTTCAAAAATTTTCTATTTCTGTGTTACTGCTAAGCCCAAAATCTTGAAATTTTTCTTCGGGTTAGTTTTAAAATATACAATTGTCTCTATGAATGGTTTCTAAAAAATTTAAAATTTAAAAAGATGAAATTAACGGAAAGCGATCTCAATTCCGTTAATTTGGAATTATTAGGTACAGCAACATTAAATATTTCATAATGCTGCATTTCCTCCGCAAAACATGCGATTTAAATGCAACAAAACTGATAGATACCCACCTAGCATTAAATAAATTGTGTAAATATTGAATAAAGACCTGTATGAAACAGTGAGTAGGTTGCCCGAAAGTACTTGTTAAAGTGTTCCTTCTCTACGCTTTTCTCTCTCTCGACAAGGCCACTAACAGAGGGAAGTGCCGTTTTAAATGTGATATGAATTTTTTATCCGATTCATTTTTCTAGACATTTTATCATAAGGTCATATTATCAATTATCATTAGTAGCTTTTTTATATATTAACTTATTCTGGTGAAATTTTATAATCGGGCTCATATTGGCGTATGTTAGCTTGCATGATTTCCTGAATAAATATGTATGGATTTGTAAATTACTTCAAATGACACTTTGACAGCTCAAAAGTTATGCAGACGATATATTCAGATCTTGTGTCATACTTTATGTTGTAATCATTGCCGATTTCTTGTATTTAATACATGCTAAATACAGCTCAACTTGTGCAGAATATGTTTGAAAACAAAACAATACAGCGTATGTAGTGGCCAGCATACACTCATCATTTAAATCCGATCGAGCATATCTAAAACACACTCTAACGAAGCATTGCATGCCACTGTTGATGTATTCGGTACTTTGATACTATATTAGATTTTGAGGAGAGAATTCCTTAAATGTTATCGACAACCTCATTGCATCCGTGGAAAACAGATATTGTACAATATTAACTATTCCGAGGGAGCACACACCATAAAAAGTATAGTCCATTCTTTTTAAACATCATATATTTGTCATTTAAAGTTACTCAAATTGGTGCGGAGCGTCTGATTATGCTCTTGATATCATTTAATACAGTTAAAATTCGATATAAGTGATTTAGTGTTTCATTTTCTATTTTACTTTTAATATATTGCGTACTTTCAATTTTATATCCATGCATGGCTGTCTTGAATGGTTTGATTTCCCATTTTTTTAAACAGTGTATACGAATTTATATATAAGATTTTGTAATTCTACGATTAGTTTATTTTCATCATTTCAGTTTATCGCAGTAGATGGACAATTAAAGATAACATCTCATTTTCTTTGCTTCCACATGTTATTATTAAATCTATGTTCTCAGTAATATCGCTCAGACTAATCCCTCTGAGGGAAGTCCTAGTTGTATAAAGGTAGGAGCATCACTTTATTTGACGAGGACTGCACAGATGGACTTGAATTTATCATAGTATACAATGGTTTTTACACGGATGATGGCTATTTTTGTCACACAACTTTTCAAAATGACTGTATATACGAATTTGAATTTATGATATATAGAACGAATTTTAAACGTATGATGGCCATTGTTATTGCATAAACTTTTTAAACATGACACTACGTATGAATTTGAATTTCTGATACCATACAATGTTTTTTATGTTATGGCAATTTTTTGTCAGATGAACTTTTTCTACAAAACTGTATATATGAATTTGAATCTAGGATAGCATACAATGGTTTTTAATCGTATAATGACCATTTTAGGTAGATTTTGCATGAAATACTACCTATTACATTTTCCCCTATGTTGGAATTTAAAAAAAAAAAAAAAAATTGCAGATCTACACCGATCATGATCCCTAGAACCCAAAACCACCCTCAGTAAAATACTTTATCTATCTATCTATCTATCTATCTATATATATCTATCTATATATATATATATCTATCTATATATAGCTCTAATAAAAGTGAATGATTATGAAAATTTTTATGAAAAGAGGGTGCAAAACAACAATAAAAATCCATGAAAATTTATAACGAAAAAACAACAAACAAACCACTCCCTGCTCTTCAGAAAGTGGGAGGAGTGAAAAAAGCAGGTATCAAAAACAGAAATTGGATCCTCACGGGTTTCGCAAGGTTTTCTATATATATATATATATATATGTATATATATAGTAAACTAAATGAGATATCAGTCTGTTTGCAAAGAGCCTAGGCTGTTTACATAGGGCCGAGCTAATTGGCGAATCATGTCTCTTTACCAATTAGACTGATATTTTTCAGGCTTATTGCAAAGAGCCTAGACAGCTTTAGGCTAATTGAAAAATGATAATATATTTCCCAATCAGGGTGAGTTCTTTAGGCTTATTAACGCATAGCCCTACCTGAACCCGAAAAGTAAATTACAGCAGATCGTACTCTGATCCGAGCAAGACAAAATAATTTTAGACTACATGCATCCTGACTCAAACCTGAAAGTTCCGTTAGAAAAAAAACCCAAATTTAACCAGAACCAAATCTGAACCTGACAAAAATATTCCAATGAACCAAAACCGATTCAAGGAAGACAAAGTAATTTCTGATGATATGCAATCCAACCCGAACCTAAAATTTCAATTTAAAAAACATCGAAATCCGACCCAAACCAAATCTGAACTCGACAAAAAATATTCCGAAGAACCATAACCGGATCCGATAGACACAAACTAATTTCCGTGGACATGTTACCCGACCCAACCTATAAATTCTACTTGAAAAAATCCCGAAATCAAAGCCGAACCAAATCTGATCCCGACAAAAATATTCCATTGAACCAAAACCCGATCCGAGCAAAAAAAATAATTTCCGTGGACATGCAATCCAACCCGAACCTAAAATTTTAATTTGAAAATAAAACCGAAATTTGAACCCGACAAAATTATTCCAAAGATCCATAGGAGCAAGCAAAATAATTCCCGTGGACATGAAAACCGACTCGAAACTAAAAATTCCATTTGAAAATAACAAACGGACCATATTTGAACACGACAAAGATATTCCAAAGAACCATAACCAGAACTGAGCAAGACAAATTCATTTCCGTGGACACGCAATACGACGATAACCTAAAAATACATTTGGAAAAACCCAAAATCTGACCCAAACCAAATCTGAACCAGAAAAAATATACCAAAGACCCATAACCGGATCCGATCATCAAAAAATAATTTCCGTGGATATGTTATCCGGCCCGAACCTATACATTCCATTTGAAAATAAACTCGAAATCTGAGCCGAACAAAATCTGAACCAGACAAAAATAATTCTACTGAACGAAATACATTCCGACCCGAGCAAGACAAAATAATTTTCGTGGACACGCAAAAAGAGATGAACCTAAAAATCCCATTTGAAGTCAACGTAAAACCCGACCCGAACCAAATCTTAATCCGACAAAAATAATCCAAAGAACCATAACCAGATCCGAGCAAGACAAAATAATTTTCGTCAATAGGCAACCCGATACGGGCCTGAAAGTTCTAGTTGAACTCAATCCGAAACTCGACGCGAACCAGGGTTATAGTCAATTTTTGGGTTTACTTCAAATGGAACTTTTAGGTTCGTTTCTGTTTGCGTGTCGACGGACATAATTTTGTCTTACTCGGATTGGGTTACGGTTCTGTGAAATATTTTTGTCGTTTTCAGATCGGGTTCGGGTTAGGCTTCAGGTTGACTTCAAATGCAATTTTCAGATTATGTCATATTGCGTGAAATTAATTTTCCTTGCTCGAATAGGGGTACTGCCTAATGTGTTTTTATTTCGGGCTCTGGTCGGGTTTCGAATTAACTTCAAGTAGAACTTTCAGTTTCAGATCGGGTTGCATGCTGACGGAAATTATTTTCTCTTGCTCGGATCCGGTTATGGTTCTTTGGAATATTTTTGTCGGATTCATATTTGGTTCGGTTCAGATTTCGGGTTTTTTCTATTGGAATTTTAAGGTTCGGGTCAGGTTGCGTGCACACGGATATTATTTTGTCATTCTTGGATCGGGTTATGTTTTTTAACGATATTTCTGTCGGATTCAGATTATGTTCGAGTTTTCTAATGGAATTTTTAGGTTCGGTATCGTGTTGCGTGCCCACGGAAATTATTTTGTCTTGCTCGGATCGGTTTATGGCTTTGGGGGATATTTTTGTTGGATTCAGATTTGGTTCGGGTCAGATTTAAACTATTTTTCCAATGGAATTTTTAGATTCGAGTCGGGTTGCTTGTTCACGGAAATTATTTTGTCTTGTTCGGATTGGGTTATGGTTTTGGGGGATATTTTTGGCCGATTCAGATTTCGTTCGGGTCATATTTCAAGTTTTTTTTTTTTTTTTTTTTTTTTTTTTTAATGGAGTTTTTATATTTGGGACGGTTTGCGTGTCCACAAATATTAGTTTGTCTTGCTCGGATCAGGCTATGGTTCTTTAGAATGTTTTTGTCGGTTCATATTTGATTTGTTTTTTTTTTTTTTTTTTGCTAATTTTTAGGTTCGGATTGGATTGCTTGTCCACGGAAATTATTTTGTCTTGCTCGGATCGGGTTATGGTTCTCTGGAATATTTTTGTCGGTTTCAGATTCGGTTCGTGTCAGATTTCGGAATTTTTCCAATAGAATTTTTTGGTTCGGGTCTTGATGCGTGTCCACGGAAATTATTTTGTCTTGCTCGCATCGGGTTATGGCTTTGGGGGATATTTTTGTTGGATTCGGATTTGGTTCGTTTCAGATTTCAATTTTTTTTTTCTAGTTGAATTTTTAGGTTCGGATCGAGTTGCGTGTTCACGGAAATTATATTTTCATGCTCGGATCAGGTTTTGTTTTTTTAGAATGTTTTGGTCGGTTATCATATTTGATGCTGGTTTTTGTCAAGCTAATTTTTAGGTTCGGATCGGATTGCTTGTCCACGGAAATTATTTTGTCTTGCTCGGATCGGTTTATGGTTCTCTGGAATATTTTTGTGGGGTTCAGATTCGGTTCGTGTCAGATTTCGGAATTTTTCTAATAGAATTTTTAGGTTCGGGTCTTGTTGCGTGTCCACGGAAATTATTTTGTCTTGCTCGGATCGGGTATGGCTTTGGGGGGATTTTTTGTTGGATTCTGATTTTGTTCGGGTCAGATTTCAATTTTTTTTCAAATGGAATTTTTAGATTCGGGTCGAGTTGCGTGTTCACAGAAATTATTTTGTCTTGCTCGGATTGGGTTATGGTTTGTGGGGATAATTTTTCGGATTCAGATTTGGTTCGGGTCAGGTTTCAGTTTTTTTTTCAAATGGAATTTTTAGGTTCAGGTTGGGTTGCATGTCCACCGAAAATATTTTGTCTTGCTCGATCGGGTTATGGTTATTCAAAATATTTATGTCAGTTATTATATTTGGTTCGGGTCATATTTCGGGATTTTTTTTAATAAGATTTTTAGGTTCGTGTCGGGTTTCATTCAAATTATTTTGTCTTGCTTGAATCCGGTTATGTTTCTTTTGAATATTTTTGTCGGGTTCAGATTTGCTTCGTGTCCGATTTAGATTTTTTCGGTTTGTTGTAATTTTTTTTTTCGTGTTCGTGTATCATTATGTGTCAATAATCCCAAAAATATCACGCTGATTGAGAAATAAACACTAATTTTTCAATTAGTCTAACGCTGCCTAGGTTGTTTGCAATAAGCCAGAAAAATATCAGGCTAATTGGAAAAAGTCAGATGATTCTCCATTTAGCCCGGCTCATTGAAAACAGCCAAGGCTCTTTGCAATGAGTCTGATTTCTCAATTAGCCTAAGACATATATATATCATTTTTATGGACAAGTTAACTACCGTAATTCTGCAGAAATCTCTAACAAACTGATACATAAAATCTAGGGGCATAAAATCTCTGTCAAGTTCGTTAATGGGAAAAAATCGGACAAAGAGGATGAAAACATGGACGTTTTTGTGAAAATCGTAAAACTCCCATAAATTCTTAATTTTTGTACATATCAAATCAGTTTAAAGTTTTTATTACTTCTAAAAAAGGCCAAAAATTTATGTATTACAGACTTTTGATAAAAATTAAAAATGGGCTCAAGGGGCGCAAAAATAAGGTTTTGGGGAGAAAAAAATTCATAACATAGTCAATTCTCATGATATCAAATCCAATTAATTTTATTATAAATCTCCTTAATATTATCTACAATTTTTATATCGACAAGTTTTTGATAGGACCAATTCGTACTGCAAAAAAATTAAAAACGAAAACAAAAATGCGGGGGGAGGGGGAGGTTGAAGAAGAAAAAAATCCATAACTTCGTCAATTCACAATATATCAAACCCCCATGAATTTATCATATATCTTCCTAATATTATAATAATCCGCTAATAATTACCTAATCAGGAGCAATAAATAGCTTATAGCAATTAGCTTATCCTTATAAGCTTACAAAAATTGGTGGAGGAGGTTGAAGAAGAAAAAAATCCATAACTTTGTCAATTCACAAGATATAAAATTCCCATGAATTTATCATATATCTTCCTAATATTATAATAATCCGCTAATAATTACCTAATCTGGAGCAATAAATAGCTTATAGCAATTAGCTTATCCTTATAAGCTAATAAAAAGGGGTGGGGGAGGTTGAAGAAGAAAAAAATCCATAACTTCGTCAATTCACAAGATATAAAATCCCCATTAATTTATCATATATCTTCCTAATATTATCTACAACATTTATATTGACAAGTTTTTGGTAGGACATATTCTTACAGCAAAAACAAATTAAAAATACATAGCGGTTGAAGAAAAAATCCCTGCCGGACAGGCCTACAGGTGGAGGTACATTTCGAATTTAAGAATACTAATTTCACCAACAAAAACTAAATCATGACTAGAGATAAACACACTTTAACAATTTTATCTGGCCGCTTTTTACGAGTTCCTATTTCATTTTTAAATAAGAGCTGGTTTTATCAGAATCACTTTAAGGCGGTATTTAAAAAATACTTTTCCGTGCTCAGCAACTCGAATTTTTCTGGCACATTTTCAGATTCATTTTTAATATAAAAAATATGAAACTTGCTGACGTGATTTTTGAAGAGATTTATAAACGAACTGATTTTTTTTTTATTTTTCGTTCAATTAATTAAAACTTGATTCATAAACAATTATTTTCTCAGTATGACAATATTGTTCGTTTCTAACACAATCGCTTCGGGAAATTCGGTTCAAAATGCCCGCTTTTACATCATTTTTTGAAATATGTTCTGCCTCTATAAAAAATCGATCATTATGGTACATTATATTGTTTCTGAATAAGAGAAACTACTAACTGGATGCGTTTGAGAGCAAAAATGAATTCAAAAATGAGCCAGAAAATAATCAGTTTGGATTTGAATGCACCCTTAATATGATGATATTTTTCTTCAACTGCTATTTTTTTCAACCGGTATTTTTAATTTGTTTTTGCTGCAAGAATTGTTCCTATCAAAAACTTGTCAATATAAATGTTGTATCTAATATTAAGAAGATATATAATCAGTTCATGATGATGTTATATCTTGTGAATTGACGAAGTTATGGATTTTTTCTTCTTCAACTCTCCCTTTTTGTTTTCATTTTTAATTTTTTTTTTGCGATACAAATTGGTCCTATCAAACACTTGTCAGTATAAATGTTGTAGATAATATTAAGAAGATTTATAATAAATTTAATTGGATTCGATAGCTTAAGAATTGACGAAGTTATGATTTGTTTCTCCCTAAAACCCTATTTTTGCGCCGCTTAAGCCCATTTGTAATTTTATCGAAAATCTGTATTACATAAATTTTTGGCCCAGCTTTTAGAAGTAATAAAAACTTTAAACTGATTTGATATGTACAAAAATTAAGAAGTTATGGGTTTTTTTTTTCGGTTTTCACCCCCCCCCCCCCTATTTTATCCCTTTTATTCGATTTTGCCCATTAACGAACTTGACCGAGATTTTATGCCCCTTGATTTTATGCATCAGTTTGGAAGAGATTTGTGCAGAATTATGGATGTTATCGTGTTCTGAAAAAAGTGATATATATAAGAGAGAGAGAGAGAGAGAGAGATAGATAAAGTTTTTTACTGAGGGTGGTTTTGGGTTTTAAGGGTCATGATCGGTGCAAAAAAATTTCAGTAATTCCAACATAGGAGATAATGTAATAGGTAGTATTTCATACGAAATCTACATAAAAATCATCGTATTAAGGGCGTACTCAAATCCAAACTGCTTATTTTTTGACTCATTTTTGCTCTCAAACGCATCCAATTGGTTGATTCTCTTATTCAAAAACTTTATAATGTACATTAATGGTCGACTTTTTGAGGGCAGAATATATTTCAAAAAATGATATCAAACTGGGCATTTTGAACCGAATTTCCCGAAGTGATTGTGTTGGAAATGAATAATATAGTCCTTTTCAGAAAATAATTGTTTATAAATCGAGTTTTAATTAATTGAACGAAAAATAAAAGCACAGGTGTCTTATAAATCTCTTCAAAAATAACGTCAGCAAGTTTCATATTTTTCTTTTAAAAATGAATCTTAAAATGTACCCAAAAATTTCGAGTTGTTGAGTATAGAAAAGTCTTTTTTTGAATACCGCCTTGACATGATTCTGATAAAACAATATCTTATATAAAAATGAAATAACAACTCGTCAAAAGCTGCCAATTAAAATGTTGAAGTGTGTTTATCTCTAATTATGATTTAGTTTTTGTTGTTGAAATTAGAACTTAACTTCGAAATCTACCTGCTCCTGTAGGCCGAGCCGGCAGGGATTTTTTTGTTACACAATTTTCTTCAAGATGACTGTACATACGAATTTGAATTTATGATAGTATACAACAGTTTTTAAACGTATAATGTCCATTTTTGTCACACAAACGTTTTTAACATGACTATACATATGAATTTGAATTTGTGATAGTATACAATGATTTTTACACATATAATGGCCATTTTTGTCAAAAAAACTTTTTCAACATGACTGTGCACATGAATTCGAATTTGTTATAGTAACAATGGGTTTTTACACGTTTAATGTTAATTTTTGTCACACAAACTTTTTCGACGATGATACAAAACTGTTTAAGTAAAATATTATCCGGTATATAATTATGTGACATACGCAAACTTTAAAAAAATTTGTGCAACTAGAGAAATGCATTTAACAGCGTGGCTGTTAATGCACATTGGAATAGGAATTTAACTTTTAATGTGCATATTTGATTTATATTTAAATAAAGCATAAATGTGTTATATAATATTTGAGAAGACCAAATAAGATTAAGGAGAGGGAGATTAAGAAAATTTAAAGTTGCAATAGCAAATTAATTTTTTCGAGATCCTTATTTAATCACCGAAATCTGTTAAATCTGGGTTTGGGTATAACGATATTTTTTTTTTATAACTTTTCTTATTTATGTAAGTTTGTTAAAATTTTAATACTTCTATTTAACTTTTTCGTACACATTAACATTTGACGCAAATTGACAACAAGGAGGATATATCGTAAAAAAAAATATTTTGGGGCTTATAAAAACCAAAATTTCATGCATATTTTCTAAAACGCTTTTCAATTTTCTGAAAATAGGGCGGCCTATAAAAATTACATAATCACTTAGAGAATATTATACAAAGAAGCAAATTCGTGTTATTAATTATCCGTACTTATACATGTTTTTTTTCTGAAGAAAGATTTTTATACAGTGTGAAATATGTTATCTATCGCCGACCTTTAATTTTTCAACTGTTGGTCGTAGCCGTATAGTTCCAATTACAGAAAAGTTTCGAATGAGGTAAATATTCATGTTGTGGCATTATTTAAAGTAAAAAAACAATTATTTAAAAATTACGAAATCTAACTTTTTATACGGTCCCCCAGTCCCTATAGTTACATTTAGTAAAAGATTACACATATCATAACTGATATAACATAAAAAGTTTGACATCTGTACTACAAAAATTGACACAGTTATTAAATTTAAAAGTTTGAGATGTTTGCACGTGATTTTGTCTTTCATTGAAGAATCAGTTAAAAAATGAATTAAAGTAATTCGAGATCAAAATCAGGGTGTACTGTTATTTTACGGCGAAACCACCTTTAGCCGGAATCGTCAAATCAGGGGATCACCAAAGAAGGTTATTTCATCTAAAAATTTTAGCTGACTTTTAGGGGTCGTATACAAAGTGAAGAATGAAAAATTGAAATTAAACAGAAAAATAAATATCTCGTAAAATACCTATGACCATAGACCCATACGTCTATGTAACTGAGACTACTACTGTGGTTTGTCTGAAGCAGCGCATCATCCTTGATTGTCGTAAAGTTTGCACACCTGCTATGCTCTAACTCGTCAAGGATTCAGTACTTTTGCGCATTCAAGTGTGCATTGCCACCAATGGAGAACACTTTGAGCAGTATCTCTTGTAGATTCCGGCGTTTGATGTATTCATTTTTTATAGTAGGCCGTTTTCTGATATTATAATAAATTGATATTTATTTTTCTGTTTAATTTCAATACTTCCTTCTTCGTTTTGCATACGACCCCTAAAAGTCAGCTCAATATTTTAGATGAAATAACCCTCTTTGGTGATATCCCGATTTGGTAATACCAGCTAAAGGTGGTTTCGCAGTAAAAAGGACAGTGCACCCTGATTTTGATCTCGAATTACTTTACTTCATCTTTTAACTGATCCCTCAATGAAAAACAAAATCATGTGCGAAAATCTCAAACTTTTAAATTTAATAACTGTGTCAATTTTTGTAGTATAGATGTCAAACTTTTTGCGTTATATCTGTTATGATATGTGTAAAATTTTACTAAATATAACGATAAGGACTGGGGGACCGTATAAAATGTTAGATTTCGTAATTTTTTAAAAATTGATTTTTTACTTTAAATAATGCCACAACGTGAATATTTATCTGAATTGAAACGTTTCTGTAAGTGGAACTGTATGTCTACGACCACCGGTTGAGAAACTAAAGGTTGGCGATAGATAACATATTGCACCCTGTATACAATGACGTTTTCGTAAATATTTTGTTTTTTCTATTGTCTAAATAAATACAATTTTTTTTTCTTTAGTTTTGCTGCAGTTATACATTTTTTATTAGTCGTACTTTTTTGTTTTTAAACTAATATATTAATAAAACAATTTTATTAAAAATTAATTTGGTAAAAGAAAGCAAGCAAGTTAATTACATTTTAATGATTGTTTTAGTAATTAAAAAGTAATCGTTACGTAAAAGAAATAAAATGGGGAATAAGTTTATTAGAATTTAACATTGGATTAAATACGAATATATTCTTACAAGGGAAAAGATATTGTTCGGTCGTTTTTATGCTTTGCATTTGTGGCAATAATTTTTATTGTCTGCGTTTGTTTATAAGAGTTCATAGAATGTTTTGTTGTGAGAGAAGTAGCCATGAGCGGCTCTTGTGATATTATTTAAATAAAAAACAGTGCACTGCAGTTTTGTTATTTTGTGTATTTGTGAGTATTTAATATGAGTTAACATAATGGTCCGCCGAGCAACGAAGAAGCAGCCTGGGATTAAATTCAACGACCTTCTAAAATCAAAATTTAAGTTGAGTGAAACGCCGACATGAATGATAAGTGCTAAGAATTCCGTGCTACGAAATTCATCAAAAGCTTATTCGAAAAGTAAGTGAATGTATTTTTTCTTATCTTTACTGTTTTATACATATATTAAACAATGTTTAAAGGTGCGAAAAAAGAAGATTTAAGGCTTATAGCCACTGAAATAAATCTAAATGTTAATGAAAATATGACAATTGCGGATTTAAACGTTATTATTGAAGACAGTGAAATGTATAAAAATAAACCAGATCTTGTGAAAGATATAGCAAACGATATAATTGAAAATCGTAAACATGAAGCGCAAAGGCGAATTGATGAGGAGCAAAAGCAATATGATCTGAAAAAAATTAAACTTGAATTAGAACTAGCTAAAATTAAATCTGAAGCTAAATCTAATATTAGTGAAAGTGAAATAAAATTAGAATCATTAGATCAATTGATAAAAAGTATTCGAACTTTGACTGTAAAAATACCTATACGTCCTGAAGGATGGGGGTTTTACTTTTCTTCTTTAGAACGAGCTTTTAAGACTAAAAATGTTCCAGAACAATATAAAGCAGAAATTCTGTTAAATTTATTAGGGGATAAAGCATCTAACATATTAACTTACTTACATGATAGTGATATCGAGAATTATGCAAAAATAAAAGAATTAGTGTTAAAAGAATTTCAACCTACACCTTATTTTTGCTTAGAGCAATTTAGAAAAGCTGTTAAACAACTAAATGAGACGCATGTACAGTTTGCTTCACGTCTAATGACAAACTGGGAATATTATTTAAATTTAAGAAATGTCTCCAATTTCGAGAGTCTAAAACAACTTATAGTATCGGATAAATTATATCAAACATTAGATAGAGAAACAGCTTCCCACATTAGTGTGAGACAAGGAGATAAGTGGTTTTTACCAGAAGAGTTGGGACGAGAGATTGATTTATATTTCACATCACGCGGAAAATCTCTTACTGAGAATTTTAGTGTTAATCGTAAATATACTAACTCCAAAAGTGTATCTAAAGTATTCTTATCAGATGTTAAAACATTAAGTTGTATTTTTTGCCACGAAAATCACACTCTTTCAAAATGCCCGCATTATTTAAAATTGTCTGTCAATGAAAGGGTGAACGTTATAAAATGTAACAAGTTATGCTTTAATTGTTTAAATTCACATTCAGTTGCAAATTGTCCATCAAAGTACACGTGCTTTTGTAAAAAACGTCATCATAAAACTATACATTTTCCAAAAACAAATAACAACACATACGTGAAAGAATATGTTTCATCGGAACAAAATAAACAAGGAAAAGTGAATGTGGAAGAATGTTCAGATTCTAGGCCAACAAATCGTGGCACGTCAGTCTTGAACGCTAATGCAGAAGAGTTCGTTCAGAAAACCTTTATTAGTAACTATTCGAATAAAAAGAGCAAAGTTTTACTTTCAACTGTTATATGTTTTCTAATTGATGAATCGGGATATAAACATAGAGTAAAGTGTTTATTAGATGTAGGCAGTGAGTCTAATTTTTTATCCCGCCATTTAATAGAGCTAATGCATTTAAAAAAAGAGAGAACAAACATCTTAGTGTCAGGTCTAAATGATGCTACCTTAGTAATAAATCATAAAGTTAATGCATCAATATGCAATAGAGATGAAAGTTTTGTGAAAAATTTAGATTTCTTGGTAGTTCCGAAAATAACTGCAGATTTAACGCCTTCACGTCCAATTGAAATCTCAATACAAGATTTACCTAATGTAAAATTAGCAGATGCTAGTTTCAATATCCCAGAACATGTAGACATGCTCTTAGGAGCAGGAATTTTTTATGAGCTTTTGAGACCGGGACAAATTCGTGTTAATAATTCTGATCTTATTTTGCAAGACACAGTTTTCGGTTTTGTTGTATCGGGAAGTTTTTCGACAGAGGATGAAAACAAAGTTCATTGTGGGTTTATTAAGAAAGAAACCAACCTAGACAAGACACTTAGGAAATTCTGGGAGATAGAAAATATCGAGGTTGAAAAAACCAAAAAGTAAAGAGACTTTAATTTGTGAGAAACATTTCGTAGAAAATTATACACGAGACAAAAGCGGTAAATATGTTGTTAAAATGCCCTTAAAAGAGGATCCAGCTATTTTAGGAAACTCAAAACAAATCGCTACGAAAAAATTAAATTCTTTATGGAATCGTCTAGCAAAAGATCCTGAGTACTTAAGATTATATTCAGATTTCTTAAAAGAATATCAACAGTTAGGCCACATGGTTGAAGTCAACGAAAGCGAGGAAGAAAGTGGATCCTATTACATTCCCCATCTTGGAGTGTATAGAGGAATAGAAAAAAGTATATCAACGCCTTTGAGAGTTGTATTTAACGCGTCTTCCTTAACAACTAAGGGAAACTCACTTAATTCTATTCAATATAACGGAGGTGTAATACAAGATGATTTATTCTCAATTATGTTGAGATTTAGAAAATATATCGTCGCTTTCACTGCAGACATTCAAAAAATGTATAGAGCAATCTCTATTCATCCAGATCAGAGGAAGCTGCAAAAAGTCTTATGGAAGGAAGGTCTTAACGAGCCAATTAAAAATTTTGAATTAACGACACTTACTTATGGTACTGTTAGCGCACCTTTTTTGGCCATGAGAACACTACTTCAATTGTCTAAGGATGAAGGAAGCAAGTTTCCTTTAGCAGCACCCGTACTGAGAGAAGACAAGTATATGGATGATATTCTATCTGGAGCTGATTCTTTAAGTTCTGCATTGGAACTCCAAAATCAATTAATAGAAATTTTAAACAGTGCAGGAATGTTATTACATAAATGGTGCAGTAATGCTCCACAACTTTGTAAAACAAATGTCGAAATATACCCCTTTGGTGATTCAGAAGAATCTAAAGCGTTAGGTGTTTTGTGGAAATCGAAGAAAGATTGTTTAAGTTTCAATGTTAAAATTCATAATGATTTAAATGTCACTAAGAGACAAGTGTTATCAACTATATCAAGTATATTCGATCCCTTAGGTTTAGTATCTCCTGTTATAATTAAAGCAAAAATATTTATGCAGAAGTTATGGCTATTACAATTAAATTGGGATGATTTGCTAACCGAGAAAGAGGCTAAGGAATGGAGAGAGTTTTCTGATACCCTACAATTAATTAATAAATTTGAGATTAGTAGGTGTATTTTATTGAAAGATGCAATTATGATCGAGTTACATGGTTTCAGCGACGCATCTCAAGCAGCCTATGGTGCGGTAATTTACTGCAAATCAGTGACAGAATCAGGTCAAGTGTCTGTAAAATTAGTGACAAGTAAATCTAGAGTTTCTCCCTTAAAGCAATTAACTGTTCCAAAACTTGAGCTTTGTGCAGCAGTTTTATTGACAAAGCTTATGAAACGAGTGATTTCTTCGCTCAAAATTAGTGTAAACCAAATCTTCTTGTGGTCCGATTCCATGATAGTATTATCCTGGATTAAAAAAGAACCATACGTTCTAAAAACTTTTGTTGCGAATAGGATTTCTACAATACAAGAACTAACTCAAGGGATGCAGTGGCGACATGTTCCATCTCAGCAAAACCCTGCTGACCTTCTAACAAGAGGAGCTAATCCTGATAAACTATTATCAAATGAGTTATGGTGGAGTGGTCCATTGTTCCTAAAGGAAAAAGACTATCCCAATACAAATATTCCTGTAGCAGTTAATTCCAATGACTTTTCAAATGAACTGAAAAATATTAATATAAGTGACTTTAAAAGCATATCTGTTTTTACAGTTTCTGTTAATTCTTTTGTGCATGATATAATTGATTTAAGTAATAACTATTGTAAAATAATTCGTATTTTAGGATTTATTTTCAGGTTCCTTAGTAATTGTAAAAAAGAAAAAAAGGAGGGTCCTCTGGACCTCGAAGAGCTCAACAAAGCAGAAAGTTTTTTGTTAAAAAGTGTTCAACGTGAGTTTTTTGACAAGGAAATAAAATCCTTGCAAAAATCAGGTAATATTAATCATGATAGTCAGTTAAAAAACTTACCTCCATTTCTTGATAAAGAAGGTCTTCTAAGAGTAGGAGGTAGATTAGCGAACAGTAACTTAAATGCCAACCAAAAATTTCCAATTTTACTACATAATAAAAGTAAACTTACTCAAAGGATAGTAGAATATTTTCATAAACGGTATTTACATTTAAGTTCACAAGCTTTACTTTTTCAGTTAAGGCAAAATTTTTGGCCTTTAAATGGTCGTGCAGTATGTAGAAAAACAATTCATAATTGTTGCCTGTTTCATGTGGGTCATTCCATGTCAGTTCAGGCAGGCATGTAACCCACCATCACAGATTTTGATGAAACTGCGTGTGTTTGTTCCTTTTATTAAGATATGATTCCCAGTATTTTTATTTACTCCTTGGTCAAATAGTTTCTGAGAAAAATATTGTCAAAATTTTGAAAACTGCCATCAGTTGGCATTCTTGACTGCTCGATTTTCAAATGTAGCATGACATAAATATGATCATATTTCAATATCTATTCCACAAATCATCTTCAAATAATTTATGCATAATATATAGGGTACGTATTTTATGAAAAAAATACTGTTACGCTTATATAACATTTTAAGTGTGTCTAAAAAAATGTTTAATCTTTGAAGTCGTGATTTTTTTTATGAAAAATAATGCATTACCTAAAATAGCATTATTAACAAAAGGCGGTTTTTTTATTAAATTTATTTTTAATGGGGGATATACTTAAAGGTGTCCTTTACTTGATTCTGAAATAAAAGTAGTGGGATTTTGGGTGTTTTTAGTAGTATTTCATATTTAAAAATATTTTGAGGCGTATTTCAAATCAAATCAAGCAGATTCATTCCATGTCAGCTCGCCTAAGATATTTAATTCACTGTCACAAATTTCAATGAAACTGGGTATGTTTATAGCTCATTTTAAGACAGGATCAAGGAAATTAAAGGTGATTACAAGTAAAATATTTTTTAAGATAAAAAAAATATCTAAATTTTGAAATTTTTTAAAAAATGTTTTTAATGGCAGATCTATATTCAAAGACTGCATAAAAAAAAGTCATTTCAATATAAAATCACTAAATAAGTTTCAAATAATGTATATGTGACAAATAATGTAGGCAGATTATTATTTATTGTTGTTTGTCATGTTTAAATGCTAAGAGTGTGTTTAATCTTGTGAATTCTTAAAATCAAGAATTTTGTGAAAAATAATGTGTTAATCAAAAATTTATTATTAACCGAAGGCAGGCTGTTATTACTTTTTTTAATTGTACGTAAAAATATCTTTTCAATAGTTATAAAATAAAAATAGTGAAAATATGAGCAATTTTAACAAAATTTTCGTAAAATGTGAATGTTTAATGATAAATATTGAAGCTTTTCATGCTAAGATGTACTAAAATGACTACGATATCGTGTATTTCTACTCTTGCTTAAATATAATACATACGATAATAAAATAAAAAATATTATTTACAGCAATAAAAATTAAATTAAATAGTACCAGTTCCTTTACCAACACTACATTGCTCAACAGCCGACTTAAAATCAACAGCCCGCACTCTTATTGAAAAATACTTTCAACTGTTCAAATAATAAATAAACTGCATTTAAAAATTTTAATATCAACTTATTATCTTAAGACGATAATAATAACTAAACAACATGATGAATTTATAAATCAGCTTTTAATTGAAAAGTCATGAAATGGTCCCTTTAAATATTGTTGTTCATCGAGTCAATCAAAACAAATTATATAAAAAAAAATAGCGAGCCTAATATGCTGACTGCAATGACACTTCTAACAAAACTAATTAATTCATTACCATCTGAAATCAAACCCGAAAGATCAAAAGAAAAAAAAATCATCTGTAGTGTGAATGTGACATACTCAGTGGTTGTTGAGGTATGTCTTTGTGACATTTTCACCTGTACTTCAATAAAATATAAACATGTAAGCTTTTTTCATTCATCCAAATTAAGTAAAACAATTATAAAATTTTGTTGTCATTACACCAGATGTTAAATTTTTCGTTACATACTATTAGATAAGTTCTTTACTTTTAGACATTATTGACATAATATCATAAAATTTGCTATATGTATTTTCTGTAAGTGTATAAACAATATATATGTTGTAGGCTAATTGAGAAATCCGGCTCTTTGCAAACAGCCTAGGCTGTTTGCAAAGAACCGGGCTAATTGGAGAATCCATCTCCCTTTTTCCAATTAGCCTGATATTATTCAGGCATATTGCAAAGAGCCTAGAAAGCGTTAGGCTAATTGAAAACTGACCACTTATTATCCGATCAGGGTGATATTTTTAGCTCACAGGCTATCAAAGCCTAAAAGCTTATGTGCCCGCCGATTCTGTATGTACGTGTGTACGTACGTACGTACGTATGTACGTAACGCGATCACTTTTGATAGAAATATCCGATTTGCTTCAGATTTTTTTTTCTAGGTTCATTCTGATAAGGTGCTTCCCTGATTATTTTGGGGGGTTCATTGGTTAAGAATAAAGGAGGAAAAGTGGGGGCTAGTCCCCACCCCCTTAATTTACATAAATGGGTTTTTCATGCAGAAATATTCGATTTGCTCCAAATTTGGTATGCCGGTTTATTGTGTTAAGGAGCTTCCCTGATTAGATTTGGAAGCTCATTATTTAAGTATAAAGGGGGGGAAGGGGGGCTACCCCCTTAATTTAGATAAATCGGTTTTTCATGATGAATTATTCGATTTGCTCCAAATTTGGTATACCGGTTTATTAAGTTAAGGAGCTGCCTTGATTAGATTTGGAGGTTCATTAGTTACATATAAAGAGAGGAAAGGGGGGGCTATCCCCCACCCCCGTAATTTAAATAAATGGGTTTTTCATGCAGAAATATGCGATTTGCAATAAATTTGGTATACCGGTTGATTATGTTAAGCAGCTTCCCTGATTACATTTGGAAGATCATTATTATGTATAAAGGGGGAAAGGGGGGCAATTGCCTCTCCCCTTAATTTAGATAAATGCGTTTTTCATGTAGAATTATTCGATTATCTCAAATTTGGTATACTGGTTTATTATGTTACGGAGATGGCTTGATTATATTGGGAGGTTCATTAGTTAAGTATAAAGGGAGGAAAGGGAGGGGGCTAACCCCCCCCCCCTTAATTTAGGTAAATGGGTTTTTAATGCAAAATTATTCGATTTGCTCCAAATTTGGTATACCGGTTTATTATGTTAAGGATCTTCCCTGATTAGATTTGGAGGTTCATTAGTTAAGTATAAAGGGAGGAAAGGGGGGCTAGACAACCCCTTAATTTAGATAAATGGGTTTTTCATGCAGAGTTATTCGATTTGCTCCAAATTTCGTATACCGGTTTATTATGTTAAGGAGCTTCCCTGATTAGATTTGGAGGCTCATTAGTTAAGTATAAAGGGAGGAAAGCGGGGCTACCCCCCCCTTAATCTAGATAAATGGGTTTTTCATGCAGAGTTATTCGATTTGCTCCAAATTTCGTATACCGATTTATTATTTTAAGGAGCTTCCCTGATTAGATTTGGAGGCTCATTAGTTAAGTATAAAGGGAGGAAAGGGGGGCTACCCCCCCATTAATCTAGATAAATGGGTTTTTCATGCAGAGTTATTCGATTTGCTCCAAATTTCGTATACCGGTTTATTATGTTAAGGAGCTGCCATGATTAGATTTGGAGATTTATTGGTTAAGATAAAGGAGGGACAGGGGCTAGTGTCCCCTTAATTTAGATAAATGGGTTTTTCATACAGAATTATTCGATTTGCTTCAAATTTGATATACCAGTTTATTACGATATGGCTTCCTTAATTTGATTTGGAGGTTCATTGGTTAAGTATAAAAGGTGGGAAAGGGGGGGCAATTGCCCCTCCCCTTAATTTAGATAAATGTGTTTAAATGCAGAATTATCTAATTTAGTTTAATTTTTTTTCTAGGTTCATTCTAATAAGGAGCTTTTCTGATTAGATTTGAAATTTCATTGGTTCAGCATAAAGGGAGAAATGGGGGAGCTAATACCCCCCACCCTTAATTTAGTGAAATGGTTTTTTCATGCAGAATTAACTGATTTGCTTCAAATTTGGTATACCAGTTTATTATGTTAAGTAGATTCCCTGATTAGATTTGGAGGTTCTTTGGTTAAGTAGAAAGAGAGGCAACGGGGACTAATACCTTCATTTATTTTTCGAGGGGCATTATTCTTTGAAATAAGAGTATAATATACAATTAGTGTGAATAGCCTATGAGCTCAGTGCCATCAGTTTAACTGGGCAATTTTCTTTTTATTAGGTTTATTAACGCATAACCCTACCCAAACCCGAAATATAAATTACAACAGGCCGTACCCCGATCCGAGCAAGACAAAATAATTTCAGTCTACATACAACCCGACCCGAACCTGAGAGTTCCATTTGAAAAAACCCGACATCCCGAACCAAATCTGATAACCGGCAAAAATATTCCAAAGATCCATAACCGGATCCGAACAAGACAAATTAGTTTCTGTGGACACGCAACGCTACCAGAACCTAAAAATTCCATTCGAAGTCAACCTGAAACCCGTACCGAACCAAATCTTAACCGACAAAAATATTCCAAAGAACTATAACCCGCTTCAAGCTAGACAAAATAATCTCCGTCCACCGGCAACCCGATTCGAACCTGAAAGTTCTAATTGAACTCAATCCGAAACCTGGTTATGGTCGGTTTTCGGGTTGACTTCAAATGGAACCTTCAAGTTCGGATCCGGTTGAAAAAAAATTAAACTAAATCAGATAATTCTGCATGAAAACCCATTTATCTAAATTAAGGGGAGGGGCAATTGCCCCCCTTTCCCCTCTTTTATACTTAACCAATGAACGTCCAAATCAAATGAAGGAAGCCATATCGTATTAAACTGGTATATAAAATTTGAAGCAAATCGAATAATTCTGTATGAAAAACCCATTTATCTAAATTAAGGGGACACTAGCCCTGTCCCTTCTTTATACTTAACCAATAAATCTCCAAATCTAATCAAGGCAGCTCCTTAACATAATAAACCGGTATAGGAAATTTGGAGCAAATCGAATAACTCTGCATGAAAAACCCATTTATCTAAATTAAGGGGGGGGGGGTAGCCCCCCTTTCCTCCCTTTATACTTAACTAATGAACCCCCAAATCTAATCAGGGAAGCTCCTTAACATAATAAACCGGTATACCAAATTTGGAGCAAATCAAATAATTTTGTATTAAAAACCCATTTACCTAAATTAAGGGGGGGGGGGTAGCCCCCCCCTTTCCTCCCTTTATATTTAACTAATGAACCTTCAAATCTAATCAAGCCATCTCCTTAACATAATAAACCAGCATACCAAATTTGAGCTAATCGAATAATTCTACATAAAAACGCATTTATCTAAATTAACCCTCCGTCTACCAGACGGGTCCAATGGGCCCGATGGGTACATTCGAAATATTTATTCTAACCAGAAATTTCTTTAAAATAAATTAAATGTGTAAACCAGACAATAATGAGTTAAGTAAATAAGTTCCATAGTTTTAAATAAGAATTCTGATGTGCAATATTTTTATAAAACTTGAGTAAAATTTTCGGTAGTTCTAGGGTTAAGGGGAGAGGCAATTGCCTCCCTTTCCCCCCTTTACACATAATAATGATCTTCAAATGTAATCAGGGAAGCTGCTTAACATAATTAACCGGTATACCAAATTTATTGCAAATCGCATATTTCTGCATGAGAAACCCATTTATCTAAATTACGGGGGGTGGGGGGATACCCCCCCCCCTTTCCTCCCTTTATATGTAACTAATGAACCTCCAAATCTAATCAAGGCAGCTCCTTAACTTAATAAACCGGTATACCAAATTTGGAGCAAATCGAATAATTCATCATGAAAAACCGATTTATCTAAATTAAGGGGTAGCCCCCCTTTCCCCCCTTTATACTTAAATAATGAGCTTCCAAATCTAATCAGGGAAGCTCCTTAACACAATAAACCGGTATACCAAATTTGGAGCAAATCGAATATTTCTGCATGAAAAACCCATTTATATAAATTAAGGGGTGCGGGGCACTAGCCCCCCCCCCTTTCCCCCCTTTATCCTTGACCAATGAACCCCAAAAACTAATCAGGGAAGCATCTTATCAGAATGAACAAAAAAAATTGAAGCAAATCGGATATTTCTATCAAGAGTTATCGTGTTACGTACATACGTACGTACGTACGTACACACGTACATACAGAATCGGCGGGCACATAAGCTTTCAGGCTTTGATAGCCTTCGCGCTAAAAATATCACCCTGATCGGATAATAACTGGTCATTTTTCAATTAGCCTAACGCTTTCTAGGCTCTTTGCAATAAGCCTGAAAAATATCAGGCTAATTGGAAAAAGGGAGATGGATTCTCCAATTAGCCCGGCTCTTTGCAAAGAGCCTAGGCTGTTTGCAAAGAGCCGGATTTCTCAATTAGCCTACCACATATATATGCTTTATTAAACATAAATGAATAATTTTTAAATAATTTGTTTGAGAACAGGGATATATATACAGACATATATATGTTGAAAATCCATCTTTCAGCAATATTGTGATGAAATAAATCAAATTACCGTAATTTCCGGTGTATAGCCCGCGGATCATACAATCGTGTTTCGACCCAGAAATTTTTTAAAAAAAATGTAACTTTTTAGATCACAGTAAATATTGGTCTTCAAATACTGAATAAAATTTCTCGGTCCAAACTGAATTGTTTGATCTGCGGGCTATACACCCGAAATTACGGTACATATCATTAGAAACTGAATAAAGTTACAAAAGTGCAACTCATTAAGTTTTAAATATTTTTTTAGATATAGTTATTTGAAAGAGATAAATATAATGGATTATGCATTTTTTGCATATATTTAAAGCACAATACGTCAAAATTTTCTTCAACAGAGTGAAATTTGGTTTTTTTTTCAATATTAGCAGCTCAATGCTAAATTTTCAATATTAACAGCCAAATATGAGTTTAAAGATTAGGACTGTAATTTGAAAATTTCTATTGGGCGGTGAGGAGCTAGTGATTTTTCTCTTTTTTGGAAAGGGATAATTGCTCTTCGCCCTAGAAGTTTTACTAAAAAACAATATTGTTTATTTTTTTCCTTAAGAAACGAACACAAAAGATAATTTGAAAAATAAAATAAATGTATAAATAAAAATATTTCGAGGGATGATACATTGGATAGGTTTTACATTTGAAAATATTGATAATTTTAAATATGATTTAAATACTACTAAAACCAACCAAAATCCCACTATTTTTATTTCAGATCCAGTTATAATGTAGTATTATGTACAATTTAAAATTAAAAAATTAGTCATAGAAACTCCGCCTCTGATCGATAAAGATTTTTTAATAATTTCATTATTTTTTTGTAAAATATTTTTGATTTCAAAGATTATACAATTTTTTAGACACATTTAAATATTTTTTAACATTACAGCAATATTTTTTTCATAATCTACATAATTTATTTACCTTTCTTAAATTATTCGAAGAAGATTTCTTTATTAGTTATTGAAATATGATTTTATATATAAAATGAGGCCTTTGAAAATTGAACAATCATTAATGGCAACTCGTGGCATTTTCCAAAATTTTGATAATTTTTTCTCATATGTTCACTATTTTTATTTTATAACCATTTAAAAGATATTTTTACGTACAATTAAAAAAAAAAGCAATAACACCCTGCCTTCGGTTAATAATAAATTTTTGATTAACACATTATTTTTGACAAAATTCTTGATTTTAAAAATTCATAAGATAAAAGACACTCTTAGTGTTTAAACATGATAAAAAACAAGAAATAATAATCAGCCTACATTATTTGTCACATATACATTATTTGAAACCTATTTAGTGATTTTATATTGAAATGACTTTTTTTTTTTTTAATGTAGCCTTTGAATATCGAACTGTCATTAAAAAAATTTAAAACAATTTTTCAAAATTTTGATATTTTTTATCTTAAAAAATATTTTACTTAGGATCAAGAAAATTAAAGGTGATTACGTCTTAAAATAAGCTATAAACAAACCCAATTTCATTGAAATTTGTGACAGTGATTAAATGGCTTAGGGGAACTGACATGGAATGACTCTGCTTGATTTGATATGAAATGCACCTCAAAATATTTTTAAATAGGAAATACTACCAAAAACACCCAAAATCCCACTATTTTTATTTCAGAATCAGGTAAAGGACACCTTTAAGTATATCTCCCATAAAAAATAAATTTAATAAAAATACCGCCTTTTGTTGATAATGCTTTTTTTGTTAATGCATTATTTTTCATAAAAAATTCACGACTTTAAAGTTTAAATATTTTTTTAGACACACTTAAAATGTTATAAGCGTAACAATATATTTTTTTCATAAGCTGCGTGCCCTAAATATTGTGCATAAATTATTTGAAGATGATTTGTAGAGTAGATATTGAAATATGATTATATATATGACATGCTACATTTGAAAACCGAGCTATCAAGAATGCCAACTGACGGCAGTTTTTCAAAATTTTGACAATTTTTTTCTCAGAAACTATTTCACCAAGGAGCAAAAAAAATTACTGGTGATCATATCTTAATAGTAAGAACAAACACACGCAGTTTCATTAAAATCTGTGATGGTGGGTTACATATTGATATTTTACTGCCTGATTTGACGTGGAATGCCCCATGTTATAAATATTGTATAAAGTTTTTATATTTTCTTAATGCAATAGGTTTTATAAGATTTATGAGTGTACATATGAAATTAAGCTAATTTCTGTTTGATTGAATGTATTATGTGTTATCAAAGAAAATATTCATACAAAATGTGTATTGAGAGTGTATATATAATTTGAGTTATATTATTTATATAGAGAGATTATTCATATGAGGTATATATTATTTGAGTTATTTAAATGACATTTATTTTATCCAGAAGGTTTGAGTTTTATTTTGATAAAATCGAGTGTGTTAACCTTTAAATACTTTTAAAATAAAGTATTTCTGAGCTATTTTTTGAGATAAAATATGAGAAAAGAAATAAATTCTTGCAGCATTTAAAAATTTAATTTGAGTGTTAGATGTCATGAGTGAACATCATTACATAATGTGTGTAGAATTTTAGAGTAGTAAACATAAAACCAACGAGGTGTTTTCAAGAGACCAATTTCAAAAATTTGTCTGTTACCTAAAGAAAATTGATTATTATCTTTTGTAATTTGTCGATTTATTTTTTACTAGTCCATGCTGTATTATTTATTTAAAATTTGAGGTGTAATAATGTATTATAATTGTGGTTGAATGAAAATCATTCAACGGGGGCCGGTATGTTCGGTCGTTTTTATGCTTTGCATTTGTGGCAATAATTTTTATCGTCTGCGTTTGTTTATACGAGTTCATAGAATGTTTTGTTGTGAGAGAAGTAGCCATGAGCGGCTCTTGTGATATTATTTAAATAAAAAACAGTGCACTGCAGTTTTGTTATTTTGTGTATTTGTGAGTAATTTAATATGAGTTAACAGATATGTTTGAATATAATTTATCATTGTTCAATGTTCAATGAAATATATTGAAAAATTAAAGCAATTAAAACCCCAGAGCCGTGACCAGAGCGCAAAAGGGCATAATTGTAATTTTTTTCCTCTGTAATTTTTTAATATGTCTAAATTTTTTTTTTCTAATCAGATATAAAAAATTTAATTACGTATTGGAGTACAAGCCTTGAGAGTGTTAATCATAACTGAGCATTTTAAAACGGCATTATATTTGTAGAATTATATCAATTTAAAAAATGCTTCTACTGCAGTGAAACCTACAGCTTAATGAACGGATATATCAGTTCGCGGCGGTGAGAAGGTTAAAAATCCTTTATCATTAATAGGAGGCCTTTAAATATATTTTTTATATTTTCGCGACGAAACTGCAGAATAATACTTAATAAATATATAAATATTTTACAATTTGAATTAAAAAAATTAATTTGATTTTTAGTAAAAACCGAAAGTTGCGTTTATAAGAGACATTTGAGGGCATTATTTCCTATGTAAAGACTGAAATTATGTATTTATATTTTTGAAATCAAGAAAATAAGCTATTTTTAACCATTTTTCGGGCGCAAAACTGTTCTTTTTGAATTATGACATTCAGTTTTATGTTTTCAGATTTGATTGTTAAATTAGAATTGATTTGTGTTTAATGTTTAATCTTGTTTCCTTCAATTACTAATAGAAAATACTTCCTTGGAATTTATATATATCTGAATTGCAAAATAATGTCATCGAAATAAGCTGTTCATCGAATTCATATAAATCTGTGAATTGTAAAATAATGTTGTCGAAATAAGCTGTTCATGGAATTCATGTAAATCTGAATTGAAAAATAATGTCGTCCAAATAAGATGTGTAAGTGTGTAGTTCTGCATTTAAATGTCTTGAGTTTTCAGAAACATATAAAATTGAAAAAAAAAAAAAAAAAAAAAAAACTATTTTTTATTGTCTAAACAACATTTTGCATACGATATATTTTTGAAACTTTTAAAACCAAACATTTAAAAAATATACAAAGCACAAATGAAACAAAAACAAAATAAATCATAGTAGAAGTTAAGAAACCGGTAATCTTTCACTCTTGAGTATTGAATGAAAAAGAGGGATCATATCTCCCTTCAAAATACAATTTTCAAAAGATAACCAACTTTTACTGTTAAAAATAGTGTCATGTTTGTAAGTGTGCAAATACACATAAAAAAGAGTAACTAAAAAATTAAAAATGGCATCCTACAAGTCAGATAAATTAATATCCTTTCTTAACCTATCACGAAATGCATGTGCCTGATTCATAAAAACTTGAATTTATTAAACAATACTACATATTACGCATTCAAATTTGTAATTTTATTCTAACTATTTGTAATTATATCTGCAAGTTTTCGTTTCGATAAAGCGTATATTTTCCATATGTTACTGTAGATTTTTCAAAATTTTGAAACTTCCAATTTTCTATGCTAATTATTTTCAACACAAAAAATATGTACAGTACGTCAAAAAATCTAAACGAACACTATAACTTCAGTTCTAATTTTACAAAAGTAAAAGAAAAGTTTTCATTTGTATATATATATATATAATTCTGTTTGTTTATTTATTCATAAGGAGACTGTAGAGAAAAGTTCCTCTACATAGATTTAGGAATGATATTCTACACTGTTAAAAATATCGCGAAAAATTACCTCTGTTTTTAAAGGCTATCTATTTTCTGACCAATAAGAACGCTGCATAAACACCTGTGGAGCATTCTCGTTGGTCAGAAAATAGATAACCTTTAAAAATAGAGGTAATTTTTCACGATATTTTTAACAGTGTACACTCTGCAAGCCAGTGAACTATAATAACAGCACCATACAGCATTAAAAAACCGGCGAGCACAGTCCTCCATGGCTCCTCTCTCTTTCTTTGCAGTGGGGCTCTCTAATCTACGAGAGCCAAGGCTGCAAGTGTATTCCCCTTCCTTCCGCTGCACCGACATCGACATGACATCGCAGTGCTTAAGGAGTGCCGACGCGGCGTGTAGCGCCGCCGCGTGTAACCTCCAACTAAGTATGAAAACGAACGAAGGATGAATTTCGAAACAATGCACGGCCTAAAAGTATAATTTGGAAGCTCTGGTGGAGTCCAGAGGGCCATTCCAGAGTTGGAAGCACGAGTTTTAATATAACATCCAGGAAAAAGGGGGCGCATAAGACATCCAAGAATTTTTTTGGTTGCCCTATACTTCGATGTCACTTCACCAACTGGCGTCGGCAAAAAACGGAAAATGCATTGACAGTAGGGTACCAACGAGCACAGAAAGCTATAGCATAAGGTAGCCAAGCCTAACTAACCTTTCTAAGAACTTATAAAAAAAAGACAAAGGGGGCCATAAAGCTCACTAATTTTGATGTCAAGCCTAGTGCGCATTACAGATCGCGGGTCTCCCGGCTTTCACACAAACCGTTTAGCCTTTAAAAAGGCTTTGTGTTACTAGACATCGAAAGAACACCGCTAATGCAAATTGCATTTTGACATTGACAGTGATCGAAAATGGGGACAAGTTAAGATTAAAATTAAATACAAATATATAACATAAACAATCAACTTCAAAATTAACTAAAAAACTGGGGTATGAATTTCGTGATCGGGATGCCTAAGCACCGCCGGTCGACTGAACCAAAAAGGGGGCTGAACCAAAATGTATAAATGGCCGGGGTGCAGTGAGCAAACACCCCAAGGCCGGCTGAAAAAGGTAGGCTGAGCCTGACCTCTCCCTGGTGGAAGTACTGAAGATGCACGAAGACAAACTAAAATTTTGAGAAAGCAGGTAACACCCATTCATAATAAACAGTGAAGAAAAGGGAGTTTCAGAATATAAATATGAAAAGATACTAACATTAAGTTAGGAAAGTTGAAATGCGCGGCTGTTATCAATAAACAGTGTGCTGCATGACATCACGGGGAAAGCCAATACTAGATGAAAGTTTCTTTCAATCTAGGGAAAAGATAGAATTTTCCCGGGGAATACTGCGTTTAAGGGACACCAGAAGGATTCCTTCTCGAAGTTTTCGAACAAGGGACGAAGTCGTCATCCCGATTGAGAATAGCGAGGGGCCGTTTCCGGTTCCTCCCCACTCTTGCGTCCTAACGACGGATGGCATCTAACGCAGGATTCCTCACGGCTGAGATTGACCTGTGAAACTTCAACGTAAGTTTTTTGATTTCTTCAAATACAGATTTAATTTTGAGATCACGATGAATGACGTCCTTTCGGACATAGCGGGTCGCCTTGGTAAACCTACGCAAGAGTTTATTTTGAAAAAGTTGAATTCTATTAAGTTGGAATTTTGAGGCACTACCATATACTGCAGATCCATAACTAACAATTGGTCTAATCATTGATTTGTACAGTAACAATTTATATTTGATTGACAGGGGGCTATTACAAGCCAAGAGGGGTTTTAGGGAGCCCACGGCGCGGTCAGCACGCCCCAGAATTTCTGTGATGTGCTGGCACCATGTCAATTTGGAATCTAGGTGAATGCCTAAGTACTTATAATCAGTCTTCCAGGGAATATTTTCATTATGCAACATGGAGCCAGCGAACGCAAAGTGAAGAACGGTTATGTTTCCCCCCACTCTGGTTTGGCAACGAGAGAGCGCGGGAGTTCAGTTTTTTTCCGCTGATTCAAGTCTCGCATGGAAGAAGTCATGCTGCAAATGTAAATTAGGCTGTCGGTATAGCACATACTGCTTCGCAGTGCTCTATCTTCCTGCTGCTTCGTTTACCTTTTGTGTTTTCTTTTCTAAGCTCGAGTGGCAAATTTTCGAATGTTTACTCCAAAACCTTTCTGCTGAAGTTATGAAGAGACCGTGAGACGTTTTGTGGAGAGTGAGAGAGGTTTTCTTTTTTTTTTTTTCTTTTTCTTCTGAATATTTTATCGGTTTGTCTTTGGTTTATTGACTTTGGTAGTCAATTCGGTTTTGAGTCATCTTTTAGAGTAAGCTAGTGGAAAGTCGAATTTTGTGATTTATCGTGTTCGAATTCACAGAATCGGGTAGCGTAGCTTAAGCTACCTACCACTATGGCGAGTACTGTACTGAATGTAGTAAACGAACTTTTATCGGAATCTCCGATTAACAACGTAGAAATGGCGAACGAACAAGAAAATGTCCCTAGCTTTAGTAATAACAATGATTATCAGGCCCGGTCTCTAGCCTCTGAGGAAGTATTGTTAAAAATGGCGGCAGATAATAATGGTAAAAACTTTAACGTTTTTTTGCAGAGCACTACTTCAACACCTATTCCTAAACGCAATCCTCGTGCCGTTCAGGCGGAAATAAAAGCAAAAATCGAATTCGCTCACAAGATAGATAATATACGATTTACCCGCACAGGAAATATAATTTTCTCAACCAGGGATGTAAGATGCGCAATTAATATCACTAAAGTGACATAGGTCCTAGGTATTCCTGTGAATTCGAGAGTTATCTGGGAGAACATTACCAATCGCTTTTTACTTTTTAACATACCTGTAGACATTCCGTTAGAAGAAATAGCGGATGAACTGGAAGAAAGTAACAATATTCATATCCTCGAATTAAGACGTTTTATAAAGAGAGATAATACTAGAGAAACTTCGCCATTGCTAATAACAGTTTTAGGCACAAATTTACCTCAGGAAATAAAAATCTGGTTTACTTTGCAGAGAATTCAGCAATTTATAGATCGTCCCCGTCAGTGCAGAAAATGTTATAAATATAATCATAGTACAAACCGATGTACCTTACAAATTTTATGCATCGCTTGCGGGAAAAATCACACAGATGCATGTATCGACCCAGTTTCATGCATAAATTGCAGTGAAGAACATAAGGCAGATCATCCACAATGCCCCGCAAAAATTAAAGAAATTAAATTCCTTCATTTTAAATGCAAAAACTTCCTCTCTATCACCGAAGCCAGAAGAAAATTCAATATCAATCAAGAGCCGAAAACCTATAGCAAAGCAGTTACCTCCCCAAGTATCGCACGCGACGAAATACAGAAGATTTTTGAATCTAGAACGAATGCCATGTTAAAATTACTGATAGAGACCTTCGAAAAACAAATAGCAAAAGTCATGAATGAAATAAGCAATATCAAAAGTACCTCAAAAAATATTCCAGTTATGACACAGGATAATATCATAGTAGGGGAAAAAACATCACAGAATACCAACAAGAGAGCAGATTCCCTAGAAAAACAGCACGAAATAAAAAAAATATGCCTAGAAAAAAAGACAACTGATCACCTAAACAAGGACAACAAACATTCCAATCCTCATATAAAAGGTTCGAATAGTGGACGCGGCAGAAAATCGAAATAGTTCAAGAACGTTTTAACTTTTCCTTTTTGATCTCTGTTTTATGAACTTTTTAGTTCCAATAGTACTTTCTTACTCTAGTAGCGAACCACCTGTTTAAGTATTTATCTTTTACATCCGTCGTTTAATTTATTTATAATTATTTATGGATCTTAATCATTGGCTACTTCAGTGGAACTACAGAGGATTTAAAAACAAAAAATTATGGTTTCGCAATCACATTTTTAAAAATAGCCCAATATGGATCATACAAGAAACATGGCTAAAACCCACCGATAAGATACATATAACAAATAAAATCATTTATCGTAAGGACAGAGTTTCCAGCAGAGGTGGCGTTTTAATAATAGCAGTTAGCAACAAAATTCCAGCAATAGATTATAACCTTGACCCTCCCCATACAAATGTAGAAGTTCAAGGTATTAAAATTTGGTGGCGTAAAACATGGATTACAATCTTAAACATATATTCCCCACGGCCTTTCCAGGATTGGTCATGGCTACTAAAAGAAACTAGCAAACTGGACCAAAATTACATAATTATAGGAGACTTCAATATAAATGTATTAGAGGTAAATACTATTCAAAGGAATAATAGGCTGAAAAATCTTATGTCCTGGGTTCAAGATTCTAATGGAATTCTTTTAAATTCGGAAAACCCTACCCGTTATTCCAATAGTCAGCAATCCCTCCCCGATATTACCCTGCTCTCCCATAATATGTATCGTAACTTAGAGTATTCTGTATTTCCAGATAGCTTCGGGTCAGATCATCATCCTATACAGTTAAAGATCAAATCTCATCAATATGAAGCAGATTTTTCTCTTACTCAAAGGTTTGTTCAGTGGGAAAAAGTGAATGCAATAATAGAAGAAAAAATCCGAAACAATGAAATAAATGATCTAAACGAAGCCTACTCTCAAATTCAGAGGATTAAAGATCAACATGCTATATCCCTCAAGCATCATCAGACGAAGTTCCCCTCATGGTGGTGCATAAACACCAGAAAGCTAATCGCACAAAAAAGGAGAACATATAACAAAGCAAGAAATACCTGCGATGTCGAAAAATGGATAGAGTATAAAAAAATAGAAGCAAGAATGAAAAAAGCATAAAAAAAGATAATCAGAACAATTGGAACAAAATTACCTCCGACATCGGAAAGGGGGAGAAACTTTTCACAATAATTAAACGTTTGAAAAGTAAAAGCTATGAGGTACATAATAGCAACCTATACTTTAGCGGCTGCGATATGGATAAGAGACTTCAGGCTAATCTCCTAAGTACGGTTTTTCAAAATAAATTTGTTGATCAGTACATTCCTTATGATATGAGTCCAAATATAGAAGATAACTTTCAGTTTCGGATGGACGACCTCGATCAAGCAATTAAAAATAGCAAAATAAAAACCCCTGGCTATGATGGTATCAATGGCAACTTTTATAAAAAAATGAAACTTAGAACCAAACAGTGGATGCTTACAAAATATAACGAAGTTTTGAACATCAGAAGTTTTGGTATCATTCCTAATAATTGGAAAGAGGTCACCATTCTACCTATTAAAAAACCTGGAAAATCTGCTAATAATCCCCATAATTACAGGCCTATTTCCCTCACCGTAGATGCAAAAAAAATTTTTGAAAAAATGTTACTCCAACACATCTTGGACCTTTGTATGAAAAAAAATATTTTCCACAAAAATCATTTTGGCTTCATTCCTTTCAAAGACTGCAATCAAGCAGTATATAAAATTTTTCATGATGCTAAACGTGCAAAGCTCTCAAATAAAAAAGTTTCATTGTCGCCTTTGACATCGAAGGAGCCTATAATAACGTTGTGTGGGATGCTTTAATTTACAAATTAGCACAGCTAGGTGTTACAGGGAAGATTCTATACATTATTAAGACATTAATAGAAGATCAAAAAGCTCGGGTCCTGTGGAGAGGAGCTTTCTCCTCCCCCTTTAAGCTCAATCGTGGCCTATTGCAGGGTAGTATACTATCGGCGATCCTTTTTACTATTTATCTTGTGGACATCTTTGAAATATTTGACGCAAATATAACATGCGTGATCTATGCGGACGATATTTTTCTTTATGGTTATCACGACAATTTACAATACATCCTTTCACTCATCCAAGACAATATAGATCGGCTAGTACAGTGGCTCCGTAATTGGGGTCTAACAATCAATCCTAGTAAAAGCAATATCTTACATATCAACACAACAACCGAAATAGACGAACCTATACTGAAAACTGGTGGAGAAGACATATCATCCAAAAAGTATATGCGTATCCTAGGATACATCATTAACAATAAGCTAAATAACTTAAATCACATTAGCATGCTACAAAACAAAATTAATCTACAATTAAACTATTTAAAAATTATCGCCACTACAGCAAGGGGAGCAAATACCAAACACCTATTACGTTTATATCACAGCCTGGGACAAAGTATTCTTGAAGAAAATCCTCGTATCTTATCAGAAGCCACAAAGCAAGAGCTGGATAGAATGCAAATCCTACATAACAAAGGTCTCCGTTGGGCAACAGGTCTTAATAAATGGTGTCCTATCCCTGTGCTAATCCATGAGAGCAAGTCACAAAGATTATATCGGCGTTTAAATTACTTAGCAATTAAGCAGAATATTACAAGTCTCAAATACAAAAAGTATCAAACTAATATCAATCATACGGCAATTAGCATTGAAGCTAATAAATTAAATCGGTACGACTCCAATGTTAACGAAATAATTCACTATGAATGGAATACGCAGGATAAAAACAATCACCAGCCATTTTCACGTTTCTGGCCTATCGGTACACTCAACATCGACAATGTCATGATAGCCAAACATATTAATGGCGCTATCGAAGAATTAGAAAAAAACGACATCATCTTAGCTTCCGACGCTTCTAAAAGTCAATCTGCCACTACTGTCGGTATCGTAAACAAAAACATGAATGCAACGCAAAGATTTCAAATTCCTCCCATTAATTCCATCTTCACAGCAGAAGCAATAGCGATTTACATTTGTACTAAATTATACGCTGGGAACGAAGGCCTCTATCATATATTTACCGATTCTCTGAGTGTAATTCAAGCTTTACGGAATATAAATAAAAAATCTCCAGCGATAATCAGCCAAATTAAACATCTTATGACACAAAAAGAAAGAGAAAATATTCATATACAAATATGGTGGATACCAAGTCACAGCAATATTAGCGTTAACGAAATTGCTGATAGAATCGCCGCATCCACAAGTGAATTTACCATTAACATTCCCTGGATAGCACCAGAAGACTGGATTCAGAATATCAAGTATAGCACTAACTTAGAGGAATTACAAGACTGGGAAATGTATAAGTCTGATAAAAATAGACATTATGATGGTTATACTAAGGATTATTTTCATCATAGTTTATCTAGAAGCAAAGCCACTATTTATAGTAGATTTTTAACAAGAACAGTTTTAACTAAGGACAGATTGAATAAGTTCAAACGTTTGCCAAATTTGAATTGTCAATATTGCACAAATTGTAAACAAGACGAAGAACATTTAATTTTCCATTGCCAAATGTTTACTGGCTCCAGAAACAAACTTTGGAGATACTTCGATATCCCCCAAGATTGTACTTATGACAACTTGTTCGAAAGGGCGGCTACGAATAGGACTTTCATGTTACATTTAGCAAAATTTTTACAGATCATCCATACTGCGTGTCCTACCTACATGTAAGATAAGTTTCATTTTTGTACCTTTTCTGTGGACGATCGGAGCTCGCAAACCAAGGATATCGTAAAAACTGTTCACAGATCAAGTTAGTATAAATGGCGCTGCGCGCCATATAAACTACAAATGCCTTTCTCATAAAAAGATTATGAGAAGAAGAAGAAGAAGAAGTCATGCTGCAGAGAAAAGTCAGTTTTTAATATGAAATTTTACAACTAGTTTTATAGATTTTCGCTGAAGTTTTAATTTCATCTGACAAGTGTTGAAGCTGACATCTAGTAGAGGAATGCACAGAATAAATTAAGTGCAGAACTAGTGTCCGAATCAATCCTAAGCTCTGAATCTGTGCCCAAGATGTGTTTTTCAACCATTTTTTTCTGTGTGGCTCTTCGCAAATTTCTGGAGGTTGTTCCACCGAAAGAGAAATTGATATTTTCAACATATTGTGTTGCAAGATTAAATCATCCAGATAATTTGTGCAAGTTGTGTTTCAAAAGTAAAAGTGTGATTAAAGTCAAGGTATGCGTTTGGTGTAAATGATAAAAATCACATGGTAATTAAGAGAGTAAATACAGTGAGCAAAAAAAGTATTTGCACGCAGACGATTTTTTGCATAAGAAACCATAAAAAGCAAATTTGATACTAATCTCTTAATTATTCATTTATTTAAATAATAAGAAAATAAAAATAACTACCCATTTTCCTTAAACAGTAATATTACACATTTTAAAAAAATAAATTGATATTTTCTCATACCTAAAAAATATTTTCACAAGAAGCATTGACTGCTAAAAAAGGCATTAAATGTGAACATTATGCAAATGTTTAGCATATCAGTTTCGCAGTACATTAGCCCCACACATTAAAGTCACGTAATATATTAACTGGAGCAGGGATTCTTGGAAGTTTTTGTTCTAATGGTGCCGAAAACGTGTGAACTATCTGTTTCTACCCGTGAGAAAATTATATTTCTTCACAATTCTGGTTTAAGTTACCGAGGAATAGGTAAAAAATTAAATCTAAACTTTTCTAGTGTTCGTTATGTAATTAAGAAGAAAAAAGAAACTGGTTCGACAATAAATAAGCCGCGAACTGGGCGTCCAAGAAAGCTAAATACCAGGCAAAGGAGAGCCATCATAAAAGAATATTCAAAAAACCCTTTCCTAAGTGCTCGAGAATTGGCTGTTGATGTCGCTTCAACGTCCGGAACAATAGTTACACCACAATCAATTAGAAATATTCTTCATGATGCAAATATTCGAGGGAGAGCCCCTCGAAAAAACCATTTATTAGTGACACAAATAGGGTGAAAAGACTTGAATTTGCAAAAGCTTATGCCAGCAAACCACTAGAGTTTTGGAAAACTGTTATTTTTCCGATGAAAGCAAGTTCAATATTTTTGGCTCAGATGGCAAGAAAACTGCATGGCGAAAGCCAAATACTTCTCTTCAAATTAAAAACTTGAAACCTACTGTAAAACATGGCGGTGGTCATGTAATGATTTGGGGATGCATGTTTTTTAACGGAGTTGACGAAATGACCTTTATTGAAGGCAATATGAATGCTAAACAATATATTAATATATTGTGAGATCATTTATCTAATAGTGCTCTGAAATTAGGAATTCTTAATTCATATTATTTCCAACAGGATAACGATCCGAAACACACTGCATATATTACGAGGTTATGATTGCTTTATAATGTAAAAAATCAATTGGAAACGCTACAACAATCACCCGACGTCAATCACATTGAAAATTTATGGCATATTCTGTATGTGAAAATAAGGAAAAATAAAATTTCTAACAAATCAGAACATCAGCAAGCTCTTAGGGAAGAATGGCTACAAATCAGCAGTGAAACATGTCACAAATTAATAGAATCAATGCCCAGACGATTACAAGCTGTAATTGAAGCAAAGGACATGCATACTAAATAATAGCACTGTTTTTAACTTATAAATAATTCCTGTAGTTCTATTTTTATTGCTAGTGTGCAAATATTTTTTTGGCAGTAAAAATGCTACTTTTTATGTTTTAATATTTTAAATATAATTATTAAGTCAGATATTAAATATGTTTATTTGTTTTGTAAAAGTGTTGGTATTTTTAATTCTTAGTTTCTTTTTATTTATTTATACATATGCTACAACAAATTTATCTGGTGTGCAAATACTCTTTTTGCTCACTGTATGTTGAAAGGTCAGTAGTGCTCGATGGCTGCAACCTAGAAAGTTTTCTAGCAGCGATATGACCAAATATCACCATGAGATGCAATCAGATTTTCAAAAAATGTGACTTAACAATACAGCACATTAAAACATAAGTCCTCAATGGATAGGACATTTCATCTAATATTAAATTTCAATTACCGTGCTCAATACCTACTATGCATCGTTGATTATGATAATTAATATTTAAATTAATCAAGAAATATTATTCCCTTCAAAATTGTTCATGATCTTGTATTTTATTCATTTTAAGCTTATCATATGCATATGACTTATTTATTTACAATTTATTTATTTATTTATTTGAATCATATTTGCCATAATAAATAATCCAGTCACATATGTGTGTGTGTGTGTGTTTTATTATTCATGTGTAATCTCATTTAATAGTAAGTGATAGATTAACAATAGAATCAAAACACTGTTTTAAACACTAGTGTCGTGAAGGAAATTTTCACCTTGTTATTAATAAACTTTATAATATACTTATAACTACTTAAAAGGTGACAAAAACATATAGAAACATATAAAAATATTATTTAATGTAATCCGAGATCTTTCGAACACACACGCGTTCATTTTCAAAGGGATTAAAATGATTGACTGGATAGAAATACATTTTAAAAACAAAAACAAAAATAGTACGCATGCGCAAGCGGAGTTCAGTCCATTTCTCTGCAGAGGTGTGAAAAGATCAGTTCATATTATCAGGAGGCCGTGAAATATTTAGGATATTGTACCAAATTGCGGGAATATTATAGGAAAGGACATCGTTAAAAACATTATCACTTATAAGTAAAATTTCAATGGATTCATGGATTATTGATGAGTAGTGGTTAGACGTTGAAATGGTAATTTTAGTTTATCTTAATATTTTCTGTTTGATGCAATCCCGCAATTTGTTACAATATCCTAAATATTTCACGACCTCCTTATAATATGAACTGATCTTTTTACCCCTCTGCAGAGAAATGGACTGAACTCCGCTTGCGCATGCGTACTATTTTTGTTTTTGTTTTTAAAATGTATTTCTATTCAGTCAATCATCTTTATCCCTTTGAAAATGGACGCTTGTGTGTTCGAAAGATCTCGGATTACATTAAATAATATTTTTATATGTTTTATATGTTTTTGTCACCTTTTAAGTAGTTATAAGTATATTATAAAGTTTATCGATAGATTAACAATTCAATTCTAATTCTGTATCTTTTCCAAGTTCACAACGCAATGATCCTTTTTTTATTAATTCTTTTCTACTATACTTGATTTGGTTAATATTTACCTATTATTATTACCTTATCTCTATAGAGACGTCTACATATTAAAAAGTACACCAATTTTCACCTTACTTTTTTGACACTTTATTTTTGTTACTGAATCAAATTAGCCCGCAAATTATCTGACATCGATTGATAACCTGACATCGTCCATGTTCGACAAATCCGCAATATAGAAGCGTGCTGAGAACTCCTATTTCGAAGAATCATAAAATTATAAAAGAAATATTCTTTAAATAAAATAAATGAAAGTGAAGAGTTGATATATTCATACATGCTGTTTATTCATAGATTGTATATTATTTAGTGTCGAAATGTCTGAATCAGTACTAAATTTTAAAACAAAATTATGTGCAAATTAAGGTTCTATATTATTTTAATAACTTTGATCTTATCTCAGTACTAAATTTTAAAACAAAATTATGTGCAAATTAAGGTTCTATTTTATTTTAATAACTTTGAACTTATCTAACATATTGCCAATATTTGTATGATAACACCAGTATATCATAAGGTTTCTAATCAGTCGAAAATTTTATGATTCTAAGGAAAAAAATCCATAACGTTAATTTTTCTATGGCAGTTAGTATGATAATTTAGATTAGACATTTACACTAAATAATGTAAAATCTTTAAATGTTCAACGATGAAATATCTCTCTATCCTAATTCTATGTATCAGAAAACTATTTTTACACAAACAAACTTGAAATATGTTTTTATATTAAACAATACATTTTTTCTTTCATTAAAAAAGTCTTCAAAATTTATATATTTTTACGAATCACCTTAAAATTAATAATGATGATAGCAATTGTAAAAATATCGCAAAATGCTATAAAATATATTTTAAAATTACGAGAAAATCTATCGCGCTATAAAATGAATATACAGTAGGACCTCGTTATCCCGACTCCCGGTTTTCACGTCACTCCGTTTATCACGTCAGTTTTTCAAAGTCCGGATTTTCTGTATATAATTTTAATGTAAATAATCTCCGGATTTTACATCGTTAAATAATTTTCAACTCCGGATTTCCCAACGGTTTAGCAAAATTGTCCATTTTTCTTAATTCATCTTATAAGCACGAAAATTAAGCGGTAAGAAATGTCTTAGCCAAACTTTTCACAAAATTGTCTAAAATAGCCATTGACGTAAATGAGGAATTTTACTTTAGTTCTTTATATAAATAAACAAACTCACACACTATGAATGGCACACTTAAACTCCACGCAGACTTATCAATCTACTCGCAGTCTTTTTGCTCTGGCCAGGCGGCGCTTTCTTGTGATTACACGGCGTTTTTCATCCGACTAAAACCGATGCATTGCGTTGCATTGAAACGATCAGAAATTATCTAACATCTATTTCTGAAACACCGAATGTTGATTACAATTCATTGTATAATATTGAAAAAAGAATTGTAGGAAGAACATCTAGGGATAAGCAAACTTTAATTCATAGATATTGCATGAAACAATAAAAAAAACAAGTCATCCTAAATCTGATTTTCAGCCTTTTCAATTTTGTTTTAGTGTTTATTTTGTTTAATAATAATGCTTTATTGCTTAAAACTTCAAGAACAGTTATGAATTTAAAATTGTCTTAAATTAATTAACATACAGCTTTTTATAAACATATTTTTCTCCAACTCCGGTTACCGCAACACTCCGCTTTTGACGACACTATTTTCTGCTCATTAGAGTGTCGGGATAATGAAGTTTGACTGTATTACAATGTATCATTTGAATTTTTTAACTTTAAAAATTAAGTAATCTGTTTAAAAGCTTTTACAAATGCACTATGTTTCTGCTGAATGTGAAAATTTAAAGGATTTAACGATATATTTTTACTTTTTTTTTCTATCTCAACGTTATGAAACTTACTCTGATGTAAAGTTATCTGACTCAATATAAAATTGTTTTAATGTACTTATTTATTGACGTTTTAAATTATTTAAAAGCTAGCCTTTCACACATAGTTCGGAAATTCTCTGACTTATTAGGGCTCGCATGCCTCAAAGGAAGATTAACAGAATTTTCATAAAGTAATAATTGCCTGATTTAATGAAACAATTCAGTGATTAGATATGGCGACAAATATTATAAGAAAATAATGATATTCAAACTCCGTAAATCCCCTCGAATCCCTTGAGGCGTATAAACAATTATTATATATGGATGTATTAAATTCACATTTAAGGAAAAGTTTGTGTTTTGTTAAAAAAAGCATTAAGAGAAATAATGCGAAACTAATCCGCTTAAAGCCCATACAATATAGTGATTGTTAATCTGACGACATCATTAATGTGCTAATTAACACGACATGCATTAAGTGCAAACACAGATTAACTACCAAATTTGTAAATAATTTTAATACCCACAAAATGGGGAAAATAATCAGATCAGATTTAAATCGCGTACGGTAACATGAGATTATACTTTTTAGAAAACTTTGTGTGAATAATTAATTTTAGTAACAAAATTGACACATTTACCCTTTATTGATCAATTGTACAGTCATTCAGGGTAACTTTGATCCGCATTTTCTCTATTTTCATATGCCACACTCTAATATTAAGAATATTGTTGCAACTATGGGCATAAAAGAGAAGAAATGATCCTAAATTATTGTTTGACTATCAAAAATAAAAAAATAATAAGGATAAAAGCAATAAAAAAGGAATTTTTAGCCAGGTTGAAAGTTACCCAGCCATTTAGGGTAACTTTGCACCATATGATATATATTATCTAAAATAATTCATTATAAAAAATGTATTATAGTTATGACAATTTTAAGCACCAAAAAATGTTTTCAGCTATGTAAAGATTCGGAATTCACATTTCCCAACATCACAAGATTTGTATAATTTATGATATTACAACAAATATCAGGAATAAGAAAATTGGAAGAAGAGAACCATGAACATTTAGAAAATTTAAAAAAAACCTGCTTATTGTTCATATAAAACATAAAAATGCAGTGAAAAACAATTTTCAATGTTTTATCTCAATAATATATCCATAGTTACAGTAATACATACTAATACTAGTAAATGTCGAATACTAGTAAAATGTCGAATGTATGGAATGTCAAATTTGAGTAGCTCCGCCCCGAAAAACGCCTTTAAATGAATTGTATGCATTTTACACATAATTGTGAAAATGTTTATATGTTATATTTAATGTTCACTTTCGGAATTTATATAAAATATACGTGCAAATATGGGAAATTTTTGACAGTAGCACCTATAATCAATAAATTACAAACATCAGTATAACTTTGAGCCGGCTCAAAGTTATCCTGAAAATGTGATAAAATGTTAGTGCCTTCTTATTTTACATTTTATTGAATATTAATAAATAAAAATAATCACATTTATAAATTTAGACAATAATATGTCTGATAAATGAGTATATTGTTACTTTCTATGAAAATTTAATTGGATTACAACAACTTCAAAACTAGCATTCAAAATTAGCTTGAAAACAGTACTTCACAAAAATGGTTAGATGATACAATTAATAGCGCATAATGTTGCTAATTCATTTTCTAAAATAAAGAGTAGAAATCCCAGTTTAGAACCTTGCCAACAGACCTCAGTTCTGGAGTTTATTTAGTCTTTTGGAGTCAAAAATATTGAAAAATAGGAGTTGGTGCAAAGTTACACATCATGGTTCAAATTTACCCTGAATGACTGTACTGAAACAGATTTTTTTGAAAAAGGAGAGTTTTTTTCGATATGTGCTTGCCAATCTCTCTCTATACAGAGTGTCCTAAAATAGAATGAAATTTAAAAATAAATATAAAAGTAAAAATATTTTTTATAGCACTCTTAAAAACATAAAACGTTTATCTTAAAAGCTCACGCCTAATTTCATCACTGCAATTGATGTCATTTCAAATAATTTCCATTACCATACCTTAATATTTAACGTGAGCCATGTTTATACAAAATTCACCACTTTTATTTACACTTAATAGAAAGTGCGAACTATTGAATTATTTTAAAATATATAAAAATTGTGATAAGAGTTTTTTCTACTATGTGGAAAAAAGGGATTAAGAAAACATTATTTAAAATATATTTTGATGATTTCTAAATTATTTTCTCAACGTATAAACATACTTTAATTAATATAAATCGCGAGAAAAAGCTTTAGCCGGCGGGTTTATTTTCTCTCATCATCAGTGATATACCATGACGTAGAATGCGTATCGTTAGGAGAGACATACAATACGCAATAATTCGGTCGGAACAATAAATAATATTTCTGATTCGAAGTATTAAAAGATGAAGTTAATCCATTCTAGTCTAATTCAAACAAATCTATATAACCTAGACAGATTTTTAATCAGAGTATGTATTCATAATTTTTTTCAACCTTCCAGAATTATTATACAATTCATTTTCATAGCTTGATTTTGGTTTAAGCCACACTCCATTTAGTCATCAAATCTGGTCAAAATTTGTTGTTTTCGAAAGCATATATAAATCGACTAATCCAGGTATAGTCTAGTTGTTAAGTCGATTAAGTTTTATGTAATGACTACAAAGTTAGTACTCATCACTGTTTATCGAGCCTGAAAATATTCTGTTTGTGGCCAATAAATAATGTGTTTGTTCTATCCATTCCTAAGGATTTATATTGCCTGATTTAAGGAGTTGGGGTAAGTAAGTGTTTATAAAATTTCTAAATATTGCTTTGTAACTTTCATTAAGTGTTTAATTAAATTTTGAATGCGATTTTATATGTGTAAAATTGCCTAGTTTAGTTTGTTCCAAATTAATTCAATTTATTCTTATTTATTCTCTTAAATTCTCTATTCTTCCAAAATATATACTATTAATTTAAAAGACTTTTTTTTATAAATTCTTACACACTTTATTTTTTATTAATAATTTATTTTCTCCTTTTAATGTTAAAAAAATAATTGTTGCAGTTTCAGAGTCAGTTACCAGATTTTAAGTAGCATGGTTTGGCATAGATATAACGGCAACATTACTGCAACTCGCATGTATTCGTACTTTTAGAAAAACTTGGCGATTTTATTATCTGCATTCGGCTTGCGAGATAAATTAGTTGTATCAACTTTTGAAGTGTGGTTTATTTTTTTTTACTTCATCCTAATTAATTTTCGAGTTATGATCTAAAATGATGTAAGTACATTGATGTAAATTCCTGTAAAGATGTAAAAAATAAGTTGATACATTTAAATTCCATGGAAAAACTTCATTAGAAAGTAACGGAGCAGGGCATCATGAGATTGTATCCTTACCCGAGCAAATATTTTCAGTTTACACTTCAAAATGTTGCTGAGAAGTGAATACAAAATTTACGTATCGAACCACAAAATCCGTTAAAAAAGTTGTTAGCCTTGTTACATATAAAGTTCAAAATGTAAATAACGCCTATCAGACTACTAGATTTTTCAATTGATAATGAATTAAATGATTGATAATGTTTAAAAGAATTGAGCAATAAACCTTTCAAATTATTTACTTAAACTCGTGCCACACGGTAATTTAATCTGTAATAAGTCAACATATTGTTATTTTATCATACAATATTTTGCTACATTGATAGATTGAGCGCATCAAACCTGAGTTGCATTTACAATAACGTAATGTTTATCTCCATCAAATATCACAGAATCGGGAACTTTTCATTTTAATGTTTTTTGTCTCTCTAGATGTTCTCTGACTTCAGTTTTTTATGACCAGCATACTTTTAACAATAAGCCAGAGTGATCTGTCTGTGAAATTTAAAAAAATTCAGAGGGTTTATATTTGATAATGGACAAGGACGATATAACCGCCATGCATTTTGTATAGCATCTTCCAAACCAAAAACAAAAAGCAGCCACCACCACATTTTACTGCTAATAGAACAATGATAATTGGCAATATTCTGGTCCATCCTTTTAGTATCTCCCATTATTATAGCTCTAAACGTGTTTCGGTTGATCAATTTCAATTGTTTTTTACCGTTGCTTGACCATATTTTTGCTATCACTAAAGGACAAACAACATGTACATTTGAGGTTATTATCACAACGTTGTTGTTATTCCATCTTACTAAAATTACATTATTCTCCTTCTGATCAAATTTATATTCAAAAGTTGCTGTTTTGCGATTCTTAAATGATTTAATATCTGTTCATGGGCATCCAACAGTACCTTTAGAACGAACCGTACAAATGATATTAAATCCTTTGTGTGACGAATAGTCGATTAGTGCGGGAGAAATGAAAAAAAAAACCAATATAACTCAATATTCAAATATTCAGGAAGTTCTGAAATAAGATCCACAACAACTGAGCAAAGCCATATCCAAGTTTTCAGTAATATCTACGGTTCCTGCTCTTTCATATGGCCCAAAATGTACTAAATAACCAAACGTAATATTAGGGCATCATATTTTGTAACCAAAGAGAATTGGTTTGCCACGTATGAATTGTTTGAACTGTGCCGCCCATAATATGGCACCGTACTTTCATCTATAGAAAGTCGTTGCTGTTGAGGTTGGTAATTTTCTCATTTAACATTTAAAAAAAGTCTTATTTTCGCTAATTTGTCCTTATTGCTAAGCATGGTATTGCCCGTCGTATGGAAGTACTGAAAAATCTGCTCAAATCTATTTCGACTCAGGACAGAATTTATTGCTTTGTTTACATCAATATCATTTGACCAATAAAGACGCCAGTATTGTAAAACGGAATAGCCACTCATTAAAGGAATGGCAAGAAATGGCAAGTTGTCTGATCAACAAACATCGACATATGCTCTTCGAAGATGGAAAGAAAAATCTAAGAATTGTGGTTTTGGTACACTCCATTTTAGATTGTTTTGTTTTTCATTGGGAATATCCTTTTCTGTCCATATTCATTTCTTAGGCTTTTTCCTACATTTACTAAACTCTGTGGCTATACAATCCAAGAAGGATCAGGGCCGACAGTGCCCATCTCTGTTTTCTTGACCCTGGGCCCCGAGGTGCTATGCAGCATGCGTCCCAGCCAGGTGGTCAACCTAACGTGAGACCCTCGGTGTTTAGTTCCCAAGCAAGCTTGGTACTCATTTTATCGACCCCGAAGGGATGAAAGGTTGAGTGAACCTTGCCCAGTCGGGAGTCGAACTCTCGACCTGCGGTGCGGCAGACAGGCGTGCTGACCACTACACCACTGGGCTTCTTTTCCTACATTTACTTTTCAAATATTTCAAGTGCTGCTGTAGCATGAGCTCTTAATTGTTGACTTGATAATCCGTCTATATCAACCTTATTCTCAGGTAAGCTGTCTTCATCACGAAAGTGTCATTCTCTTGGGAAGGTGGAAAAACACAAATGTCAGCTTCTTTGAATTCTTCATCATCATATAGCTGATGTAGCAATGCAACAGCTTCTTCTACTAACAAACTAAAAAAAGTAATTATTTTTTAAAAATATGGGAATTGACTTCGTATAAATATAAAAAATACGAAAATCTTATTCAAATAATTATTGTTGTAAATGATAGTGAATTAAAAAAAAATGTGATTATATAAAGTGTAAAATATCGTTAGTAAAAACATATTCAAAACAATTTACGGAAGCAATACGTAATTGAATATTCTTAATTTTGATACGTCCTTATAATAAATTATTCACTATATAGCATTTTTTAATATAAAACATTATTTTGTTTTCAAACACATTCGAAATTTGATTAGATTCCATTTATCTTTTAAAAAAAGATGTTTCAAGTAAAAATATGTTTTTTATATAAATAAATGGATTTACCGTCAATTATATAAAGCAGCATAGAAAAATGATTGTATAGAAATCAATAAAAATAATCAAGACTTGATCTAAGATTCGAGACTATTATTGAAAGCCTTCTATTTTGGACAAAAAGCTTATGAAATAAGTCATGATATTAGTTTTCTAACTTTTTTTTTACTTTCAAGTCTTTCTTTATTTCATATTCTTAGGTTAAAAAGTTCTTAAATGTTTAAAATTTTAATTCAAATTCACATGTATATATATATATATATATATATATATATATACTTGATAAGTCGTTTCAATTTTAATTGTTAATGCTTTAAATATTCTTATTTTTATAAATATAAAAATTCTCTAAAAGTTAAATTGTAGTTTTTTTTCTCTATCAATCTATTCTATAGTTGAACATGCATTAAAAAAATACTACAACCTGCACAAAAAATAAAAACAAGTTTTATCGTGTATTTCTGTTATTTTATCATCCGAGGGATGATAGCTGAATGATATCGTAAGGGGTGGAAGCTGTCAAAAATTTCAAAAATTTGATAACGTTATATATGTACAATCGAAAATTGATTAGATAATATCGGAAATTCTTTAGATTCCATTTTTCTTTTAAAAAAAGATAGATGTTTCAAGTACAAAGATCTTTTTACTATAAATAAAGGGATTTACTGTCTATTATATAAAGCTACATAGAAAAATGATTGAATAGAAATCAAGACTTCATCTAATATTCCAGACGATTATTGAAAACCTTCAGTTTCGGACAAAAAACTTATGAAATAAGTCATGATACTACTAATCCTCTATTTTTTTATGTGTAGCTTTCATTACAAAAAGCTACCTATTGCAGCCGTTTGGAGGGAAGCGATTCCGAAACATTTTGGTATATTTTCACCGACCATGACCTCCTTACACCGAAACCGCCCTCCGTTCACATTTTGATACATGTACATACAGTGATGGACAGAATTCTGGACATTCTTGGAAATTTTCATGTTTTATAAATCTTTGTGCTTATAGAATATATTACATTTCACTTAAAGACATATGTTTATATTCCAAATTCAAGTAAATTTAATGTAGAATTTGTTTAAAAAAACAGAATTAAAATATATCCAATACAAAAAAGTTATGCTTACTTTAGTCTAAAATACAAACACAATTAGTCATGAATGCAAAAGTGTATTCTAATGAAAGCTTCCTAGAAAATCACAGTGACAGTTCTGAGAACTAGTCAAATGTCCGTAACTAAATTGCAGTATATTTTGACTTGTAAAAGCGGTATTTTGTTAGAATAAATTTTGCAGAAAGGTGAATACTGGTGTAACTAAATAGAATATATATATGTATTCTTAAATATTTATATTTTTTCTTAATGCAAATAATTTAAAACAATATCATCAATATTGAGAACTGACTGGACACCTACAAAAAGAAGGAGAATTGTCGTTGTTGCATTTTATCACTGATCCCATGGTCTTAATTACCCTCATAGCATGCATGGTCACAGTGACGTCGTTGTGACGTCACTGTAAGTCACTGTGGTCACGTCACATCTGTGACCAAAATGCCACCACTCAGTGATGTCACATTGTGACTGAGATGTGAACTTCTTAGAAAACTTTAAAAAATTACGAAAATTCTTCAAAACATTTTATTTACTGTAAAATTATGTTTTTCTGGCAATTAAAAAAAATTGTGAGGTCACTGTTATGTCACTGCTATGTAACGTACGTCACGTCACATATGTGACAAAAAAACCACCATATTGTAAGTCACAGTGTGACAAAAATATGAACTTCAAAAATCTTTGAAAATGAAGAGAAATATTTTAAACAGTCACGAGTTACATGGCATAAGGAATAAAATATATCAGTGGATAGCAAATGGTAAATTCTGTCACTAAAGGGGAGGGGGGGGGGGGGGGCATAATAAATAAAGTGCACGATACAAGCATTAATAAACTAAATTTTCAGGCTATATTTTATCAATTTGATATCTAAGATAGTGAATGTATACTTTTTCATGATTTCAATTTTATCTAGCATTTGGATAATATATTTAGAATTAGAAATATTAAATTTATACACTTTACATATTTAGTTTGCTGGGAGGAAATTTATTTATTTATTTCTTTTTTTACCGACCAGGATTATTCGAAACACTTCTGTGGTTTCAAAATAAAAAATTTCTATTACAGTTAAATCTGCACCTTTTAATGAGCACGTAGAAAGAGTCTTCAGAGTTTAGTCATCTATGCATTTCATGCTTTAGAATATTTTTATGATTTGTATTCAAGTCATAAATTCTACTTCTTTCAGACTTTTTAAATAAAATTAGCATTTTCCGAAAATAAAAGAAATATACAAAATTTGTGCAAAACAAACTTTACTTTTAAAAAAAGGGGAAAAAAGGGGGGGGGGCTCGTTATTACCATTAAATTTATTTTTACACCTTTTGAAAATTTAAACAATGGTATATCTAATAAACTCTAATTATGAATATTATTATTATAATTATTTAGAAAAAAGGAACTTTACAATACATTTTAAATTGAATTATTTGGTACGGATAAAAAGAAAAGGTTAAATACATTGGACATTTCTTCAAATACAAAATTTTAATTAACCATACTTTCAGAAAATTACTGCGCATTCAAGTTTCATATCTCTTGCATGCAAAAACAAATAATCTGTACCAGACCATCTGCTTGAAAATCGTCTGCCCACAAAAAATAAACATGAGAAGACGCGGGAAATAAATAGTTCACTGTTTTTAGAACATTACCTTCACCACGTCTACAACACTTTAAGAAATGACCATTTTAGGATACACGGATATTAATAGAACGTATATGTAAGTTTTATTTAATTTAAATATTTTATTCCTGATTTGTACATATGAGTTAAATAGTTTTATGTTATATTTGTAAGAGACTGATCTTTACTGTCAGAAGCGATATTTTCAAATTCGATAACTGTAAAGAAAAATATCTTAATCTGCCATCGCTTGAAAAAAAAAAAAAACTGCGCAGAGACTGTGCATGCCTACATTCATACTGGAATTAATATAAACATTAATTTACTCTTACTTGAGATTGAAAATGTATGGAACGACAACGATTTGGAATTATTTTATCGGCTTCTTACTATTTTTTGATTACTAACACTTACAGTTATTATTTTTTGGGGGTTAAATATGATGTTCGATTATCATGAGATTACGAAACTGTTTCAGATTAGAAATTAACATTATACTGGGAAAATGTATTTTTACATATTACAGTAGTGAAACATTTGAAAGAATTTTCTTTTAGTGCTAATAATATTTTAAATTATCTTTCAAAATCCTAAATCTTCAAACCAATGTTTTCAGATTTACCATTTGCCGAAATTATAAAATAATAGGAATTCCTTATACCATATGGAAATATTTTTGAGATATTGTTAAATCTAATAATGCATTTAATTTATCTATTGAGTTTGCTGTTGTTTAATAGTACAATTATAAATACTAATTATTATTTTTAGTGTTTTTCAAAATGGTATATTTATTTTTTTAAATTGTATGTAAGCATTTTTTCTGTTTGTGATTTTAATCAAACATTTAATTATAGACATTCTGAATCGGTTATTAAATTTTCTTCTATTGTAAATTCATTTTCTACGTTTATGATACGCGTGATTATTGGCACTAAAAAGTAAAATATGATATTTAAGCATTGAAACAAAGTGTTTTTCATGCCTGATGGGAAGTTATAGATTAAGCTGCTTTAGTATATATTTTTTAAAAGTTCATATAATACAGGATACATAATATAGGACACAAGTTGAAAAGTGCTTATGACTTCGGTTTGTCTCTCCGTCTGTCCGTCTAGCTGTCTGTCCGCACTCTAACTCTCGAAAATATACTCGGATTGCCCTGAAATTTTTGGATGTTATTGACGTTTACCATAGCACGGTACCTATTTGTAATGAAGATTGTAGCATGCTTTGTTCATTTACAGGGACAGCCAAAAGTTTTCCGTTACATTACAGCCTATGGGAAAAAATCGTTTCAAATGATTTTTTATGATTTTACGCACGCTTTCAAACAGAATAAAATTTATATGCATTTATGAAGTGCACTAAAATATGCATTCTGTTGACTATGCGATGCAAAGAATAGTTATTCTTCATTTACAGGGCTAAAAAAGGAATTCAAATACATAATGATATTGGGTTGGAGGGAATTGTTTGCGGCATACTTTAATTATGTTAATCTATTTCATATATAATGAAATTGATATATGTCGCTGAGGTTTACATACTATAAATTATTTCATGTATAATACGAATAATGCGTATATAGCATTTACAGGGACACACAAAATATTTCAGATACTATATTGTATCCGAAGTACTGTTCATTAGCGATGATTGCTGGAAATGTATTTTTAATTATGATATGCGCTTTTATGATTCACTATATTTATGCATAGTATATTGTGTATATAAATGCTATAATTCCTATACAAGGCTACACAAAAGTATTCGTAAGGATTACTGTGTATCGACGCAAATTGCTTAAAGGTGGTTTTTAAATAAGTTATGTTTTTTTTTTTTTTTTTTTTTTTTTTTTTTTTTTTTTTTTTTTTTTTTTGCTGAACTGCATTTAATTTACCAAGAAATGTTTGTAGAATATAGATAAAATGATATGCAGGGTCACGTAAAGAATTGGATACATGGCCGTCTATAAATTATAATTTCTGGAAATGTGATTTCAGCAGTTTTAAGAGTGTCTTAGTTTGAATTAAATTTTAACTAAATAGTGGCGTGTAATAAAGATTCTAGGTAGACTACAGGGTTGTACAAAATTTTTCAAGTATGTTTCCATACATCAGTATAAATTACTGAAAAAGAACGATTTCTTGCTAAACTAGATTTTCCTATTATATAGTATATATACAGTTAAAAAAATGGGAAGTCAAAATTGAGTAAAAAGTACTCAATTTTAAATGCGTCACATACTCAAAATAGCTCCGATCCAAAGGTACTCAAAGTTGAGAAACACATGTACTCATTTTTTATTCATTGGTTGTGATCAAATATGAATCGTTATGTACTGCCCCCCCCCCCCCAAAAAAAAAAGAAAAACCTAAAATTTAAAGTAAAAATGTACTGACACTTATTTCCCGTTCAAAGTTCTTAACAAGAAACGTTTAATTGATTATTTATTAAGAAAAATAGAAAAATTCTTAACAAGATACTCAAATCGAATATTTTTATGACAAGAGCATTATTTCCAAGCACTTTTAAATTATTTTTAAAATGCTGTGCATAATTTAATATTTACATTAATAAACATCATTTATGCCGCCATAAATGAAATGAACCATTACAGGGTACAAAACTATTCGTTTGTTTGGGTTTGATAACATGTGATGTTTCAAAATAGAGAAAGCATGGGTTCATTTTTGATCCAAAAATATTCAATTCGATATGAGTACGTCGGTTTACTTATTTTTGAGTACTTCATTTTTCTCAGTGTATCAACCTACAGATCAAATACAGGGCTGCTCAAAAGAATTGGAAAACATATTTGGCTATGGACGGTAACTGCTGAAATCAATTTTTCAAATGTTTTATGAATTTTCTAAAATGTTTACTTAGTTATCTTATTTACGTCATTTCCCTAAATTACGATGTCTTGTTAAAGCATTCAGAAAGTTTTGGAAAGTATTTTATAATCTATGATTAACGCATGATTTTTCTTACTCGTTTTTTTTCTATTTCCCAGATCAGTCTTTTCCTATAAAACATACCAAATCTATTTAGCTCATATTCACAAAATACAATATACACGGGAATAAAAAATTTAAATAAATATCGCTTATCATGCCGCTCTATAAATAATAGTTGTATTAATATCCGTTAGTCTCCATGTTCGTATTTAATAAAGCAATGACAAATCACAACAAATTAAAAAATTTACACATTCTAAATATCAAGCTTGAACTCAATATCAAGCATAGAACTTAATATCAAGCATAGAACTGAATAAAAAAATATGTCAGTTGATAAGCATTGTTTTTTAAGTGGAAAAATTTAAAATGTTTTAGAAGAATATGACTCCAAAATAGCGACATTTTGCTAAAAAGTACGGTAAAAAGATAAGATTTTATATTTACAGCAAAAGGTTATTTCAAAATTCATCGCTGTATTAATACTTAGAAATTTTTCCAGAGAGAATCCTTCGCCTTATATACAATATTTCAAATGAAAATCAAATATCAAATTAATTGCTTAAAAGGCGCAAAGGCCAACATAGTGAAAAAGATTCCATGCTGGGACTCGAACCCGGGCCATCAGTATAGCACACTGACATTCTACCGACTAAACCACATGGAACGACGCCCAGTCTGTTAAATTTCTCACTATTACAGGTTGGCAAGGCTACAAACGCAGCACAAGATGGAATATTTATCGTGAGTCACCGACATGGGGTAAACACGAAACTTAATGAAATCCAGCATCGATTGAAACTATGTTAATAATTGGAAATTTTTCCATGGAGAAACATTCCCCTTGCATACAACATTTCAAATTAAAATTGCCTTTTAAGCAATTAATTTGAAATTTGATTTTCATTTGAAATATTGTATGCAAGGCGAATGGTTCTCTCTGGAAAAATTTCCAAGTATTAATATAATTTCAATCGATGCTGGATTTAATTAAGTTTCGTGTTTGCATCATGTTGTGGTTCACGCTAAATATTCCATCTTGTGCTGCGTTTGTAGCCTCGCCATCATGTAATAGTGAGAAATTTTCCAGCGTGGGTATCGTTCCATGTGATTTAATCGGTAGAATGTCAGTGCGCTGTACTAATGGCCCGGGTTCGAGTCCCAGCATGGAATCTTCTTCACTATTTGCGTCTTTTAAGCAATTAATTTGAAATTTGATTTTCATTTGAAATCACAGTGTTTATGACAAGTTCGTCACAAATGACACATATTTCACAAATTGGTCACAGTGTGACTTCAAAGCATTGTCGCTTTCGACACAGGTTCGTCACAAAGTTAATGCCAAAATAGTCACAAATGACACACTTTTCACAAATTTGTCACACCGTGACTTCACAGAGTGGTCACAATGTGACATCACAAACGACCTCTAAAACGGCCATAACGACCTCGCATTCTAATCACTATGACGTCACATCGACGGTCACAAAATCACAGTGTGACTTCACAACGACGTCACCGTGACGTCACCATGCCTTACGGGTATAACCGTTTTTATTTTGCGCTTCGCGCCGACGATATTTTTCTGTTGACTAATGAACTTTATAACTTTATGAACTGAAAATGTAGCTACGAAATATTATGATGCAAGATTTTTTTTAAAAACGAAATTACGTACGCGAACGTTATGTTTTTTGAATTTGTGATGTTAAAATATATGTTCTTATGTCTACTCTTTGTCTCTTCAATTACTCCTTACACGGAATGAACTTTTATTCCGAAGAAATTTAAATGAGCCTTTTATCTCTCGATAAGATGAACTTAGGTAAGCCTAATCCATTCGTATGATTAAATAGTTATATTTTTAACTGTGAAATGAATATTGATACTTAAATACCAATATAATAATATTGGACATAAAATTTTATAAACGGGGACTAGAATCAATAGTCATATTGAGAGGAAATGGTCTCTCAAAAAAATTATGATAAAGAATACGAAGGTTTTAGCGTGTATGAAGAGAAATTTATTAAGTTAAAAATTAAAGTTCAAAAAATGTTAAAGGTTTCCGAAACTGAAAGTATTACGAAACGAAAGTTTAAACTTCCTAAGATAGAATTTAAATTATTCGGGGGAAATATTAAAGATTGGTGGGGTTTTTGGGCTCAGTTTGAAAAAATACATAACGATTCGGAAATCTCGGAAGAAAATAAATATCAATATTTGTTGCAAGCAACATTAAAGGGTTCAATGACAAGATAATTTTTCGAATCGTATCCCGCGACTGGTGATAGTTATGAAAATGTCATTGAATGTTTAAAGGCTCGTTTTGGTAGTACTGATATGTTAATAGAAGTTTATATAAGATATGTGTATGCTTTAAGGATGAATAATACAACGGGAAAAGGTCCAAGAATTCCCCTGTTTAAATTGTACGACAAAATTGAAACATATTTAAGATCATTAAAAATGTTAGGTGTTTCAAGTGAACATTATTTTGTGATTCTTTATCCATTGATTGAATCGTGCTTGCCTGTTGAATTATTGAGAATTTGGGAAAGAAATTTAAATCCCATTACTTTAAATTCAAAAGATGAAAGTAATAATAAGTTAGATTCCTTGATGAAATTTTTAACGACACGAAATCGAAAGCGAAGAAAAAGTCCGTTTGGTGAAAAGTGTGTTTAATCTAGAAAATTATAACAAAAATATTTATCCTGCCTCAAGTAGGCGAGAAAGAGACACCCCAATGGTTACGGGATTATATGATTCATCGAAAATGAAAAGGAAAACGTATGTTTTTTGTAACAAGTCACATTTAAGTACAGAATGTAGACATACTAATGGTTTATCTCATGAAGAGAAGAAACAAATACTAATGAAAAAGGGGCTTGTTTTAAATGTTTAGAGATAAGAAAACACATAGCCCGTTTTTGTAATACGAAAATACCACCCTGTGATTGTGGTAGATTACATTTCAAAATAATGTGTCCAGCGGAAAATAATAATGAAAACCCGATTATGGAAAAGTCAGATAAAGAAATTAAAAAAGACACTGTTTTATCCAATAAAACAAGTACTCGCCACATACTTTTACAAACGCTTATTGTCTGCCTAAGATGTAACAATAAGATGAAATATATAAGAATATTAATTGACTCAGGCAGCAGTGAGTCTTTTTTATCATTTTTTGCACTGGCTGAGATGGGATATGAATGCATAGCGGAAGATAATTTAACACATAGTTTATTCAGTGGCACAGAGAGTGTATCGTCGCATAAGAAGTATTTGATCAGTCTGAGCGACTTCTTTGATAATTATTTCTGTCGTGTCGAAGTGTTAGATCAAGAAAAAATTGTTCGGACATTCCTAAAATTTCTCGTGGCTCATTTATAAGTGAAATTAAGAAACAAAAAAAAAAATCTTTCTCTCTCATTTGAATAACCAGGTTGAATTGCTATATCTATTTTCACCTATCGAAATTCATGGGCTTATAGGAGCTGATGTAGCAGGAAAGTTGCACACTGGAAAAATAAAACAACTGATTTCGCGCTTAGTATTAATGGAAACACATCTTAGTTGGACTTTGTTGGGAAAAACTGGCATATTTAACGTATCGGATAGCACGAACAACATCATGTCACTACATGTAAATGATTCAAAAATTTCAGATGTATGGTGGCTAGACACACTTGGAATTTTCAATCCTGGTGAAATCGGAAACAAACAATAAATCGAAAAAGCAACTGGAGTACATTTTAACAGAAATATAAAAGTAGGTGCTGAAGGAAAATATGAAGTGAGTCAACCATGGATTGAAAACCATCCTCCATTACCAACTAACTGGTCGAAAAATCGCTGAATGACGATTAAGAAGTTGTGTTGAATCATTAAAGAAAACGGGAAGGTTACAAGAGTATGAAGATGTATTAAAAGAATGGATACAAGAAGGCGTTATTGAAGAAGTTAAGGACTCCTGTAATGACAAAAGTGAGTACTACTTGCCACACGGAGCTGTGATTAAAGAAAATTCTACAACGAGAGTTAGATCAGTCTTTGATGGTTAAGCTAGACAAAAAGATTTACCTTCAATCAATGATTTGTTAGAGAAAGGTCATAACATCGTAGAACTCATTCCGAGTATTTTAAATAAATTTCGATTGAAGAAAATAGGCGTAATTGCGGGCATTCGAAGAGCCTTTCTACAAATTGTTTTGAATGAGCGAGATAGACTATTTCTGAAATTTTTATGGTGGAAGGAAGAAGACCCTGAAAATTTGAAAATTTTCCAGCATAAAAGGGTTGTTTTTGGCCTTACATGTTCACCTTATTTGCTTGGTGCTACGATCCGATATCATCTAATGAATGTGCCTTCTAGATTTAAAGAAACAGAATATAAGTTGTTAAAGTTTTTTACGTAGATTACTGCGTCACTAGTATTAAAAACAATGAAGAGCTTGAAAAAATTATTGAAAAATCCAAAGTTATCTTCCAAAATGCTAAATTTGATCTTCGAGGGTGGGAGTATAATCTCCAATGCGATATAAGTAAGTGTCCTATCTTAAATGGGGGAGGTAACCACAAGATTAAAGGCGAGGTCACATCAATCAAGGTCGCACACCACATAGTGGACGGGATGAACTACAGAAATATGCCTAACTGTTTTCTTCTTTATAGATAATCTATTAACCCATTAAGCGCCACTATATTAAGCGCGTTAACTAAATAAAGTTTATATATTATTTTATATACATAAGATGCCAATATGATAAAGCAGTTGAAATTTTTTTAATAACTGTAACCGTTTAGAATATATATGTTCCCGTAGCGGGAGTGTTGGCATCTAATGGGGGTTGAACCTCTCTCCGAATCGTAAGGAGCCGCACGTTATTTTCTCCTGCCCCAATGCAATTGCGGTTAGAAAAAATTAATAAAAACATCATTTTTTGGCAATCTGCAAACAATTTTATACAAACATATAAATAATTACTAAAAATACATACATTAAAAATTTAATATTAATATCTGAAAAACACTTTTATTAAATTTTTGTGAACGAGTAGTCAAACTATCAGAAATATAAAGCCACTCTTACTATTTTTTTATTATTTTCCGATACGTTTTCTACAGACCTTCAAGGAAAACTCTGATGTGACATTATATTGCATTATACACTACATAGACACACACACACGCACGCACACACACACACGCACGCACAAACACACACATATATATATATATATATGTTTAAATTTAGGTTTACTCTATGTACTTATATTGAAATAGTTTATTACATTGACTCGTTGTCTGTTAATTATAATTATATATTATTTCTAAATGATGTATTAAATTTTCTCTTTTATTTGTTTCAAATAAAGCAATTGTTTTAGAAATGGAAATTAAGACATCTTTCATTAAAAGAAAAAAAAGTGTTTTCACGCTACTATTACCGCACTATGCTATTCAAATTATTTAATAAAATACATTATTTTTATTACTTCTGCAATAAGAGGCATGCGGGTATTGAAAAAATTATCTACAAAATTATCGCTGTTAGTAAAATTAATATAAAATGAAACAATTCGGAATTTTCGCAAATTTTCTTTTTGTATTTGGTATATGAATCTGCCTATGGAAGTCTATTTCAAAATTAGCTGCTATGTTCTACTTTATTATACCTTTATTTATGCTCAAATTTCTTGTTACATGAAATTGGAAAAAATTCTTTTTTTAATGTTTTAGTAATAATTTACAATCACTCATAACGCAATCCTGTATTTTTTTCTCTTTTTTATTTTACATCTTTTTTTTTTCTTTTCTTTTTTTCTAAAACAGATAAACATTATAAATATAACTTTTATTGTTTTAAGATGTTAGTGATGCTTTTTATTAAATCTAATCTGATTCAAAGGGCTCTGTTTTTTTGGGTTTTTTTCATATAATATTACACGTCCATACCCAAGCAAACTGAAATATATTGCTGTTCATAAGAATGAATACAAAATGCCCTTGAACACAATTTATAATCACTATGCCTAATAATCATATGGTCTATAAATCACCTTTTTTTCTTCGAACAGTTAACAGATTTATTTTCACTTACTGCCTAGAAACACATTCTTTCTTTATGGAAGCGCGCTTGCAGATAAAGGGGGAAGTGTAAGCACAAGCCGCCAAAGCTCACTTTGTGGGAACATTCCAAAGAAACCTGTCTAATATAACTTTAAATGGGTATATTTTCTTTGGGTTAGGAATGGATTATTAGTTGAAATGTTGACTTTAAATATGCGCTGTACTTGTAAAAAATAAAGAATTTTTTTTATTTCCTTTCACAGCTTTTACTTGAGATAGTCGAAAACCTAAAAATTCTCTTTTTTTAAAATTCTGCAAAAAATTGAAAATATATATATATCATTCTGAAAAAAATATATATTAGACTCCATACTATTAACTTTTAAATACAAAATGTATATTTTAAATAGTTTAAAAATATTTTGAGAAAAAAAAAATAATAAAAAGTTGTTCCCGCAACAGGAGCGTTTGCGTTTAACGGGTTAATCACACATCTACGAAATAACTGCGCAAGGACAAACGTCGTGTTTTCATTTGTTTGTAGCATTTACATTCTGACAGTAATAGAATGTTGTAATAATTTTTATTCGTGTTTTTTGACTTATTTATTACAGTTAATTATTTAAATAAAAACAGTTCTTTTTTTAGATCTAATATTATTTGATAAAATGGCAAAATGTTGGCCATCGAATAGCTGTCGTTTTCGAAATTGTAAGAAACTTCTTTTTCTTATAGAATTCATATCTGGTCCTTTTCCAAAGAGCAAAACAAGTTAGTTACGTATTTTAACTTTAATTTATTAAAAAGAATAAAATATTATTTAGTATATATTATCAAATGTTGTTGATTTAAATACGCTCGATTTTAATTATTTTCTTTTAATGAAATGTAAAATGACGCATAAAAATTAGTAAGTAGTTAATGTGTAATGATTGAATTTTGTAGTCTTATTTTTTACTCAATTCTTGATGTGCTAAAGTTATAAAAAATGATATACGCGGTTCTATTCCATATTAAAATACAATGTTTACCAAAGTTTAGAATATGTATAGAATTTAATAAGAAATAAAATATTCAATTTTAAGTCCTTTTCTTCGTTTATCAAGCGCAGACGATAATTCGAAAACTTATTCCAAAATTCTTTTTGTATTCATATTATTTAAGTTACAAATAGCTCATTTAAAATTCATTTGAATTTATATTCAGAATCACTTTAATTTAAAATGCATACATTAAATGTTGTACTATTAAACGAGCAAGTATTGTTAATTTAGTATTTGTTTAAATATTTTGTGAGTCCAGACAATAACTGCAAAAATTTTCCTAAAAAAAATCGCCAGATTAGATTTTTTGAAGCAGACAAAGCCATTTAGAGAATCCCTGTTAAAAATTCTATTACGAATTTCAAATTGTTACTTACTCACAGAAGTTGAATCTTGTTTGCCAGGTATGTTGCAAAATATTTTTGTTACAGCTTGTTTTGATAAAAATATGTGTATTTTTTTAAATGTTATAATATCATTTTAGTTTAAGGGCTAAAGGCAGTAATGCTTTCGTAGCATTAGTGCTTTTCTCCCGAAATTAAAATGATATTGCGACTATTTGTTTTTTTTAATGTACATAATTTTATCAAAACAAACTGTAATAAAAATATTTTGCAATAAAACTGGAAAACAAGATTCATCTTCCATAACTGAGTAAAGATTCAGAAAATAAGCGCAAGAGATATGCGCAGATAGTAGATATTCTCTCATATATGACGTCATACTGAGAAATCCGCGTATTTGCATTATTCATTCCGTCCACCAGATGCCGCGGCAGTGTCAATACTCCAGATTCCAGTATTGACATTGTACGCTTACTTATATCGCTTTGTATAATCTCCATAAAACAGAAACAGGAAACTTTCCGTTATTAGAAGAAAAGAATGTTTCAGTTTTGGGACTAATGTGGAATTTGAAATTTTCATAATTTGAAAACTGATTTACGGAAAAGTTTGGAGACTATACTATTGTAACTAAATGAACAATTCTGTGTGGTGTTCATAGAATTTTCAATCCATTGGATTCACGTGTCCTGTCACATTCGGTCAAAGATTCTCCTTCAAGAATGTTGGAAATTGCAAGCTTCATGGGATGCTGAGTTGCCTGAACCTATTGCCAAGAAATTTAAAAAATGGCGAAAGGATGTCTCTAAATTAAAGGAAATAGAAATCCATCGATGTATTATTTCCAATTATGAAGCTCCAGAAAATCTTTCTTTGCACATATTCTGCGATGGAAGCAAGAAAACATATTCTATATGTATATTTTTAGGATATGGGACTGAAAATGCAAATCTTGTTAGCTTGTACAGGCTAGATGCAGAGTTGCTCCAATGAAAACCATTTTTATCACTCGAATTGAAGTACTTTCCTGTGATATAGAAGCTAAACTAGCACAGATTGTGATACACGATCTTCAGTTGAAACATATCCCGAAATTTGTCTGGTCTAATTCAGCATATGCTCTATATTGGATCAGGGAACTGAAAATTGGGTTCCTTTTGTTCTCAATAGAGTTAAAGAAATCCGATCATTGACAGAACCTGAAAATTTGTATCACATCCCTCGATCATTAAATGCAGCAGACTCCCCCTATCGTAGTTGTAATGCAGAAACTTTAGTGAAATCTAAATGGTGGGAAGGTCCGGAATGGTTGCGAGGACAAGAAAAAGAATGGCCGAAATCCAACGTTGTTGCTGATTTCAACATAGTATATTCCGAAAAGAGAAAAACTGCACTACATATCATGAAGAATCAACGGAAAAAAATTATAACAGATTTTCGTCGTACGACAAACTGATCAGAATTATTGCTTGGATTGACAGATTTTTTAATAACATTAAAGTGGAACATGCCAACCGGATTTCTGGACTCTTTACTCTAGAAGAAATAAATTGAGATGAAATAGCTTTGTTAAATTAGGACAAAAATAATTATTTTTAGTAAGTGAAGAAAAAGGCTTAAAATTACTTCAGTGTTATATAGGATCGAATGGACTACTTAAAGTAAAGATTCGTATTCTGATGAGAGAAGACAAAAGAAATTTCCGATTTCCGATACTGTTACCCAGTAGCTATCCAGTTGTGAAAATACTTATTCAGACAAGATATTATAGTTTAAAACATGCTGGAACTCAGATATTGATGAGTAATTTAAGAGAAGACTTTTGGATTTGAAATGCAGGAAGACTGTAAGAAAGGTAGTTAAAAACTGTGTGTCTTGTAAACGATTGAATTAAAGACCTAAACTGATTATAGAAGCACCACTTCCGGCAGATCGTATAAAAGAAGCTGCAGTATTCGAAGTTGTAGGAATTGACTACGCCGGTCCTTTAGTTCTTCGAGGAGGTCAAAAAGCGTTATTTTCACATGCGCTGTCTACCGAGCCATAAATTTAGAGATAGCCACATCTTTATCGACTGACAACTTTTTGGAAGCTTTTAGAAGATTTATAGCACGAAGAGGTAGACCTACGGTAGTATATAATGACAATGGAAAAAATTTTTCGGGTGCTGAAAATTTGCTTAAGAAAATCAATTGGGATATTATTTCTTAGTATAACGAAACTCGGGAAATCACTTGGAATTTTAATCCTCAATCTGCACCGCGGTGGGGTGGATGGTGGGAACGTTTGATAGCATAATAAAAGGGATCCTTCGAAAAGTCTTAGGACGAAGTTCTTTGAACTTAGAAGAAATGCAGGCTGTTATTTGCGATATATAAAGTATTGTTAATCAGAGGCCTTTGACCTATGTTTCAGGGGAAATTGATGATTTAATACCACTTATTCCTTCTATGTTTTTACAAGACGTTAATGAATCAGGCATTCCTGATCTTGACATTTTGGATTCATTGTCTATTAATAAGAGACATGCCTATAGACAGCGAGTAAATCAAGATTTGAGAAAGATTCGCACTGAATATTTGGGATATTTAAGACAATCCTCGAAATTTGACAAGAATAAGAGACCTCTTCAGATTGGTGATGTTGTTCTAGTGTCTAGTGATAATGTTAAGAAACTCGAATGTCCACTTTGCAAAGTTATTGAACTTTACCCTTCTAAAGATGGAAATGTACGATTAGTAAAAGTAAAAATGAAAGGTGGCGAATTTCTACGTCCTGTCCTCAGATTGATGCTTCTAGAAGTAGCTCACGAAAGAGGTACTGAACTCCATTCTATAGCTCAAAACTCAATATCTTCCACTATCCCTGACTGTTTAACCGAATGGTAAACAGTGTCCTTTAGATCCTACTTCTACTAAACCGATGATAAAGATGACTGGTAAAAACTGTTCTTCAGACCCTATGACGAGTAAGCCGATGATCCAACATTCTGTTAAAAACTGCTTTTTAGATACTGAATCTACTGAACCTATTTTCCAAAAAGATGTTGGTGACTCTCCTGCGGTGACTGTACCTGAAAAAAGATCTAGATGTGGTCGTGTATATAAATCCAAAGTAAAGTTTGAGTTTCATTGAATTCGAAATTCAAAGGTGGGAGTTTGTTGCGTTTTATCGCTGCTCCCATGGTCTTAATTATAATCGTTTTTATTTTGGACTTCGCACAGACGATATTTTTTTGTTGACAAATGAACTTTAGAACTTTATGAACTGCAAATGTAGCTACAAAATATTACGATGTAAGATTTTTTTAAAACGAAAGTATGTACTCGAACGTTATGTTTCTTTGTATTTGTGACGTTAAAATATATGTTGTTGTGTCTACAATTTGTCTCTGCAATTACTCCTTGCACAGAATGAACTTTTATTCCGAAGAAATATAAACGAGCTTTTTATCTCCCTGTAAGATGAACTTAGGTAAGCCTAATCCATTTAAATGATTAAATAGTTATAATTTTAACTGTGAAATGAATATTGATAGTTAAATATCAATATAATAATATTGAACATAAAATTTTATAAACGGGGACTAGAATCAATAACCATATTGAAAGAAAATGGTGTCTCTTATGCCTGAATTGCAAGACAGGTTGGTGGATCAATCACTTTATCTCGCGTACGAAAGTTGTGCTTATGTTATGAGGATACTAAATCAGTGATAAATAAGGCAAGATCAGGCCAAAAAAAAGCACAAGTTCTTCTGATGATAGAAAGATGAAAAGATATGCCTCAAAAAGGGAAGAATTTCATCACATGCTGTTAGACGTGAAGTGAATGCAATGGGTATTTCAGTTAGTTCAAGAAGAATAAGGAGAAGATTAGAAGGTTTTGGACTGATAGGTAGAATTCCAAGGGAAAAAAAAAACATTTTTAAATCTTCAGCAACCCATGAAACAAGTTCAGTAGACAAAAGAACACATTATTTGGTCATAAAATCAGTGGAAGCAAATAATCTGGAACAATAACAGTAAAATATCGCTCTTTGGTAGTGATGGGCGAAACTATGTTAGACGTAGATTGGGGAAGATCTGCATTCTGATTGCATTGAAGCAACTACAAAGAGTCCCCAACAAATGTCATGATTTGGGCCTGTATGTCTCCAGATGGTGAGTGCGAATAATAGCATTCAAGTGTTTGATAGCAACCTAATGGAAAAGAAAAATCCCTTCCGGACAGGCCTACAGGCGGAGGTACATTTCGAAGTTAAGTATACTAATTTCAACAAAAAAAAAACTAAATCAGGATTAGAGATAAACCCACTTTAACAATTTTATTTGGCCGCTTTTGATGAGTTTTTATTTCATTTTTATATAATAGTTTCTTTTATCAGAATCATGTTAAGGTTGTATTAAAATATATATATATATATATTTTCCATGCTCACCAAATCGAAATTTTCTGGCACATTCCCAGATTAATTTTTAATAGAAAAAATATGAAACTTGCTGACGTGATTTTTGAAGAGATTTAAAAGTGATCTATGTTTTTATTTTTTGTTCAGTTAATTAAAACTTGATTTATAAACAATTATTTTCTCAGTAGGACGATATTTTTCGTTTCTGACACAATCGCTTCGGGAAATTCGGTTCAAAATGCCCACTTTGACATCATTTTTTGAAATATATTCTGCCTCTATCAAAAAATCCATCATTACTGTACATTAAATAGCTTTTGAATAAGAGAATCTACCAGTTGGATGTATTTCAGAGCAAAAATGAATTTAAAAATGAGTAAGAAAATAAGCAATTTGGATTTGAATACAACCTTAATAAGATTATTTTTTTTCTTCAACCGCTATGTAGTTTGAATTTGTATTTGCTGTAAGAATTGGTCCTATCAAAAACTTCTCTATATAAATGTTGTAGACAATATTGAAAATATATATGATAAATTCATGGGGATTTTATATCTTGTGAATTGACGGAGTTATGGATTTTTTTCTTCTTCAACCTCCGTTTTGTTTTTATTTTTTTTTTTGCTGTATAAATTGGTCCTATCAAAAACATGTGAATATAAAAGTTGTAGATAATATTAAAGAGATTCATAGTAAATTAACTGGATTTGATATCTTGAGGATTGGCGAAGTTATGAATTTTTTTCTAACAAAAACCCTAATTTTTGCGCCCCTTGAACCCATTTGTAATTTTATCAAAAATCTGTGATACATAAATTTTCGCCCCTATTTTTAGAAATAATAAAAACTTTAAATCGGCTTGATATGTACAAAAATTAAGTAGTTGATTTTTTTCAGTTTTCACAAAACCCCTGCCTATTTCCATACCCTTGGTCCGATTTTGCCCATTAACGAACTTGACCGAGATTTTATGCCCCTTAATTTTATGTATTAGTTTGGATGAGATTTGTGCAGAATTGTGGAAGTTATCGTTTCCAGAACAAAGGATAGATATATATATATACAGTGAAACGTCTCTGTAAGGACCACCTGCCGTTCCATTTGAAATTGGCCCTTATGAGGGGTGGCCCTTGAATAGGAGTGACAAAAAAACAACAACTAAAATAAGGAAATCAAAACCTTTATAAGTGAGAAAAACTGTTTACTAACATTTCCAAACTCTATACATGACTGAAATTTTTTTCTATTGAAGTTTGTTTAGTTTTCATAAATTTCTGTCAGACAATTTTGGTTTCTAATGATTCATTTACATTATAGAACAAATTACTTAAATTTTCATCATTTATTAATACCTTAGAATGAGATACTAGTTTATTTCTGTTAGCATTTCCTGACAGTTGTAAAAATTGTGCTTCAATATGCATTCACTGTTTTAGTAAATGTGGAATCAGTTTTTCTAGATAACCTGTTATCCTTTGTGTGCCCACAACAAAGGGTCAAGTTTCCTTTCCAAACTCAACCCCTACAGGTTGAAAGGTCAAACAAAGTGGGAGGAAACCTGTTTGTCTCACTTGTGGAAATGTTTGTGATTCTTCATTGTGTTACTAAATCCTCCCATCTCCCCTGCCTTCTTTTTTGCAAGTGCAGTTATTTGCTGAACTATCGTTTGGTTCAGGAATTCAATTAAATTGTTTAGGATTTAAGGCACATGTGAAAAAAATTGGCCTTTATGAGGGGTAGGTGCGGCCCCTAATAGGAGTCAATTTAACATTATGTCTATGGGGAAAAGTTTCGTTCCTAAAAATATTGGCCCTTAATAGAAGTGGCCCTTGAATAGGGGTGGCCTTTAAAAGAAGTTTCACTGTATATAAGTTTTTTACTGAGGGTGGTTTTGGGTTCTAAGGATCATGATCGGTGTAGATCTGCAAAATTTTTTCAGAAATTCCAACATAGGGGAAAATGTAATAGGTAGTGTTTCATACGAATTCTTCCTAAAAAAAATACACCTAAACTTTCCTGGAACCAAAATTGATACCTTCCATCAGGTGTCTCTTACCCAGTAAAGCACCATTTATCTTTCAGCGGGATTCAGATTCATGCCATACGGCAAAAAAAAAAAATGCAAAAAATGGTTTAAAAATAAAAGCATAAGAATTTTTACCCTGGCCAGAAAAGAGCCCTGATCTGAATTCTTTAGAAAAATTGTGGCAACGTTTGAATAACCTTGTACAAAAAAAAAAGCGTCCATCTAATGAAACGCAACTTACTGAAGCTATAATTGATTCTTGGGCATCGTGTGATTATAAAGGATGATCTCCAAATACTAGTTCTCTCAATGAAAAGACGTTGTGAAGCTGTAATAAAAAACAAGGGTTATCCTACTAAATATTGAATGTGTAAGTATAACTTCAAAATGTAATGCAATCTAAGATATATCTTATTTTTTGTAAGCGTAACTTTTTTTGTAATGCAGATATTTTAAGTTTTATCATTAAATTCTACCTTAATTTCCTTGAATTTGATATATAAACATTTGTAGTTAAGGAAAATTTATTACAGTAAATTCTGTCTAAGGCGGACACTGTGTAAGCCGGAAATCTGTCTACCGCGGAAAATTTTTCAAGTCCCGGCGAACCCATAGAAAATTACATTAACTCATGCTGCATAAGGCGGAATCTGTCTAACGCGGAAACGGAAAGGATTTTAAGGTCCCACCGAAACCAAAATTTTGCATAAGGCGGAAAAAAAGATATTTTAACAATGAAAGGCATTTCGTTTATCAGACTTTAAAACAGTTAAGTCAAGTACTCAATGTCGAGGATTTCAGTTAAATTCCGTAACACTTTGAAAAAGTTAATTCAAAAGAGCAGAAACTTTAAATTTTAAGGAATTCTTGCTTATGACATTTTTTTCCTATACAAAATTGCATTTAAAAGTTATTATTTCTAGTAGAATGCACATTTATGAAATACGTATTTTCTAAATTACAATATATTATATTTTAAGGTTGTACTCAAAATCAAAATTATAGCGTTCTGTCTCATTCTCGAAGTTTATTACTTTTTGTGTGTGTAAACCTCCAATTCGCATGTATTACAGCAGGACTAAGAAATTGAATAGCGTTTCACATTTACCTATAAAGACAAAGGACCTTTCAGAACTTCAGTTTTCAATCGATTTTCGAGTCAGGAAAATCAATGAAAAATAATCAAAAATCGAGATTTATTTTTATTTTTATTTCTTGAGGGGGAATTTGGAGCTTTCTTGCATAAGCCGGAATATTGTCTACCACGGAAAATTTTCTCAGTCCCAACCGATTCCGCCTTAGACAGAGTTTACTGTATATTCTTCATGGACACAAAGTGGACACAAAGGATGAAAATTTGAAAAAAAGTCCACAATTTTGGCCACCACTGTATATATATATATATATATATATATATCTGATCTTTATCACACTGTAACTCTCGTATTTGTGAACCGATTTGGATGTAACTTGCCGCGTACATACTACATACAAATGTCAGGACTGAGTTCGTTGACCAGCTACTTCCTCTATCTTGTTTCAAATGGCGGCCATTAATATTTTTTTTATTTAAAATTATGTACAAAAAAATTAGAGATTGAAATTTTTTTTATGTATGTGACGTTGATTCAAAGATTTCGGAGCATTTTTTGTTTCTTATATATCGTAAAATTTGCTGATAGCTTTTTGAATTTCTTTGAAACGATTTGATATTTGCCATGTGATAACATGCGTATTTCTGAACCGATTTGGATGTAACTTGGTGTATACATAGCATGTACCAATGTCTCGAATGAGTTCGTTGGCCAGCTTCATTCGCCTAACTGTTTCAAAATAGCGGGCATTAAAAAAAAATTATGTTAAAATTTAAAATGAGGTTAAAAAATTGAAAATTGGAAAAGATTTTTTTTATGTGTTTTACCTAGAAACAAATATTTCGGGGCAATTTTTTTCGTCTATATATTAAAAATTAGCAGAGTTATAGTACTTTGAATTTCTAGTGTGGCTGACATTTTTGAACGAACTTATTTTTAGTGCGCGATAACAAGCGTATTTATTATCTGATTTGGATGTGACTGGGCACGTGCATAGTATATAGCAATGTCTCAACCAAGTTCGTTGGCCAGCTTCATCTGTCATTTTGTTTCAAAATAGTGGTCATTTAATTATTTTTTAATTTAAAATTTTAAATGAGGTACGATAAAAATTAGAAATCGAAAAAGGTTTTTTCTTAAGTGTTTGACCTTAATACAAGGATTCCGGAGCATTTGTTTTGTCTTTATCTTTTAAAAAAAAGCTGATATATAGCAATTTTAATTTCTAATGTGGGTGACATTTTGAAAAATTTGATTTTTTGTCTTCGACAGCACTCGTATATATCACCCGATTTCGATGTGAGCGAGCATGTGCAAAGGAATTACTAAGGTCTTGACCAAGTTCATTGGTTAGCTCCACCCATCATGTTGTTTTAAAGTGCCGGTCCCTTCAAGATATCGCCGAATTTGTCGACCAAATATAAATCGCTTTAAATAAAACCAGCTTGGATAATGCTGACTGATTTCGCAAAATTCTCATTCATATTCAGTATTGACAAAAACTAGTATTGACTCTTCCATAATCGGGTTCGATTAATTTGAGCTTCGTGTGTTTGAATAATATAAATTGGCTTTTTAAAAGTAAGTAATATGAAAGCCATCTCTTCCTCCCGGCACAGGCCGGAAGGAATTTATACCTTCAAATCTTTTTTTTATTTCATATTTCAACGTTAAAAATTTTCTTAAAATAATTAGAATTTTAATTTCATATGCACATGTGTATATATACATGATAAATAGTTTCAATTTTATTTCCTAATGCTTTAAAAATTCTTTTTTATAAATATAAAAATTCTCCAAAAGTTAAATTGCAGTTTTTTAAATTTAAAATAATGTAACACATGCTGAAACTATAAAATTGATTCAATTTTTTGTTATAAATTTATGTATTACCATTTACAGTTTTTAACTAAGTTTTTAATTTACAAATGAGAACATAAGTGTCAAAACTCGCCCGATCATAATCTTAAAAAAATGAGTTTTTTCTATCAATCTGTTGTACTGGTTAACCTGCATAAAAAACACAACAACCTGAAAAAAAAAACAAGTTTTATCGTGTATTTCTGACATTGTGGCATCCGAGGAACGATAACGTATGTTATCGTAAGCTGTGGAGGGTTCCCAAATTTACCAGAAATTTTGTAACGTTTTATATTTACCTCCCCAAATATCGAAAATTGATTAGATTTCATTTTTCTTTAAAAAAAAAAGATAGATGTTTCAAGTACAAAGATCTTTTTACTATAAATAATTGAATTTACTCTCTATTATATAAAGCTACATAGAAAATGTCTGGATAAAAATCAATAAACGTAATCAAGACTTCATCTAAGATTCCAGACGATTATTCAAAGCTTTTTATTTCGGACAAAAAGCTTATGAAATAAGTCATTAAACTAATCTTTAGGTTAAAAAAAACTTCTTAAAATGATTAAAATTTTAATTTCATATGCGCATGTGTATACCTGATAAATAGTTTCAATTTTTATTGTTAATGCTTTAAATGCCCTTTTATATAGCTTAAAAAATTCTCCAAAAGTTAAATTGCACTTTTTTTCATTTAAGAAAATGTAACACAGGATGAAACTAGTAAATGTTGAAAACATTACTTGTTTGAAAAATATGTATTGCCATTTGCAATTTTTTAACTAAATTTTAATTTATAAATGAGGATGTAAGAGTCAAATCTCGCCTTATCAATAATTTAACAAAGAATCGAGTTTTTTTTTTCTATCAATCTATTCTATTATTGAACCTGCATCAAAAAAACACCACAACCTGCAAAAAAAATACACTGATAAAAATTTCACCGTTGGATTACGGGAAAAGCTTGGCAGCACAGATTCCAGCATTTCCCCGTAATATTACAGTATGTACCGTTATATATTTAGACTGTATTAGGCCGTAAATGACAGTAACACTGAAGAATGTATTTGACCGTAATTCATAGTAAATTTGAAGAACGTATATCACCGTAAAATCACTGTATCACATAGATTGTAAATAGTGAAAATTGAAATGGGCGATTGAAAGGGCATTTTACGTAGATGCTACGAACAGCGATGGATAATATTCTAATTTTAGTTGATTATTGTAAAACACTATAAGTGACAACTTTTTATGTGTTTATATGTCATTTAAATATTCTCAGAAGTTTCCGTTTTAATTTTAAAACTGTTAAAAGCACATTATTGTAAAGTGTAATAAAATAAGAATAATAATATAATAATACATTCTTATTATATTACATTATTGTGCATTGCCAGTGATCTGTGTTTCACAAAATTGAATTTCAGAAAAATAGACCCTTCACAACTCTGAAAACTTAGATTTCATCTTTTAAAATAAATTCATTTAAAATAATTTTCCTGATTTGAGTCGCCACCTTTCCTTTTCTCTCCTACACAGTATACAGGGTGATTCAAAAAAGATGGGAAAATTTTAAGAGGTGATAGTACACACCCAAACAAACATTTTGTATCAAAGAATGCATGGTCGAAAACTAAACGTAAAAAAGTTAGAGGACGCCAAAAGTTATGTTCTTATACGAGACAAAAACACACAATGAACGATTAAGTTAAGTTACGAAAACAAATTTAATGGCATTTGATTACAATAAGTGCTCAAAACATTGACCGGCAGCTGTTATGCACGCAGTACAACGGCGAAGAAGAGATTGGCGATTTTTCTGAAACACACCAGGCATATCGCGAACTTCCCCTACAGCAGCCGAAAGCTTGGCGACAAGTTCTTCTGCGTATTCAATGGGAGTCTCATACACAAGAGCCTTTAGCTGTCCCCACAAAAAAAATCGAGACATGAAAGATCTGGCGAGCGCGGTGGTGCCTGGTGTGTTTCAGAAAATTCGCCAATCTGTTCTTCGCCGTTGTACTGCGTGCATAACAGCTGCCGGCCAATGTTTTGAGCACTTATTGTAATCAAATGCCATTAAATTTGTTTTTGTAACTTAACTTAATTGTTCATTGTGTGTTTTTGCCTCGTATAAGAACATAGCTTTTGGCGCCCTCTAGCTTTTTTACGTTTAGTTTTCGACCATGCATTCTTTGATACAAAATGTTTGTTTGGGTGTATACTATCACCTCTTAAAATTTTTCCCATATTTTTTAATCACCCTGTATATCCCTAAAACCTAATGTTTAATAAAATAATAATAATAATACTCCAAATACGCTCCCCCTTCCCCCGACACACTTATTACACATACTTTTAGTTTTTATTCAAAAAATGAATTTATTAATTGTATTAGCAAAAATGAATCCAAAGAGAATTTAACGACCGGGTAAACAGTTTATTAAAACCATTGTACTATTTTTACACTTTTTATTTTACACCTTTTCAGCAATTGATGAAATACGCGGAAAAAACCTTCCAAACATCACTTTAAAGTATATAATTCCTAAATACATTATAAAATATTTTCACAAGTATTGCCTAAATAATTACATTTCTTATTAATTTGAATTCTGACGTGTCCCTGCAACATTTAACTTTTTGATAATCATAGCATTTTCTTTTCTATTTATTTATTTATTTATTTAATTATATCCTTTATTAATTTGCATTCTGATGTTTCCCTGCAACATTTAACTTTTTGATAATCATAGCATTTTTTTCTATTTATTTATTTATTTATTTATTATTATTATTATAATTATTATTTTTATTATTTAGAATGAGGAAAGGAAAGGTAATGAGTGAAATTTGAAAATAGTTTTAAATTACCCTGTTAAATGTTTCTTGAGTTGCAAAGTGTGTATTCTTCTGAGATTGAATAGACACTAATTTTGTAATTTAATTTAATAATAATATAAAAGCATAAAAACATTATATCAACGTAATAATAGTATAAACACGCAATAATAATGTATTTAAGTTATATAAATTATATGGTTATCTTATTATTCATTTATAACACAATAGTACAATAATGTATATATTTTTTTAATTAGAACAGAAACTTACGCGAACATTTAAATGACATATACATAAGCATTTGTCAGTTACCTTTTTTTAATTTATTTAGAATATTACTCCATCACTGTTATTACTATTAGCCTTGATTACTAGCACCAAGCGTCTATTCTATTTCTTTGCAAGATGGTTGCCAAAACCAGGACTATTGAAGTCGCGGGGAAAACATGGTCTTTCTTGATTGCTCAGAATCAGAATCTGGAATGCGCGCGCCGCTATGGCACTGTAATCCCCCGTATGATCAAGTTTTGCGGCCGAAAAAAACAGTGATTTACTAAAACAGCCTGTAAAATACTGTATTTCGTTATCCCTGGACCGTATATGACTGTTGAAGCGAGGATAAGATTGAAAAAAATGCTCAGTTACGGTCATTAACAGATGATTATTGCCAACGACTGATATTTAGCGGGTAAACGCAATATTTACAACCTGTGGTGTGGCCGTAAAAAAAAAAAAAAAAAAAAAAAAAACAGAGGGTATACGTTCTAGCAGAGGGTATACGCTCAAGGCAGAGGGTATAACCTAGTGTATATATTTACTATAACTTTCTTGAGAAACAGATGGTATACGGTGTTCCTTAAAAAAATCCAGAAAGTATACGGAATATACCCCCGTATACCCTCCACTACATACCTGTTTAAAACAATACTGTAAATTACAATAAATTTATACTGTAAAATACTGTAAAGCAACAGATTTTTTTAACAGTATAGTTTTATCCTGTATTTCTGGCGTTGAAAAATCTAGGTTTACAATGAAAACAACGGACGTAGTCAGAGGTTTTCCGCAATTTCTCAAAATTTGATTTTCTGGATAAGGCGAGTTTTGAAACTCATGTCTTCCTGAGATTTTTTTTTTTTTTTTTTTTTTTTTTTTTTTTTTTTAACGTTACATCGTCTTGCAAAGCCATTATTCCGCTCAATCCCACAAAATCGTTGTTACATTCGTCTTCTGCAGATGTTTGAGCAGTGAGAAACGCTAGTATTACCTACGCCCAGGTGTAACTTTGTCAGTTTACAGTGTTTGGATAAATTAAATTCCAGGTAAAAAAACATGTTTCTGCCTCAATCCCCCCCCCCCCCCCAAAAAAAAATATTTAAATAAATCTGAAATAAATCATTATAGTTCATTTAAATCCTTATAGTTCATTTGAATGACATTTTAGATTATCTAAATAACAATAACTATCAGTAAATATCGAAATTTAATTAGATTCCATTTTTATTTTATTTTTTTAAATGGATGTTTCAAGTAAAAATATCTTTTTGCTATAAATAAATGGATTTACCGTCTATTATATAAAGCTACATAGAAAAATGATACGATAGAAATCAATAAAAATAATCAAGACTTCATCTAACATTCCAGACGATTATTGAAGGCCTTCTATTTTGGACAAAAAGCTTATGAAATAAGTCATTATATTAGTTTTCTGACTCTTTTTTTTTTTTTTTTTTAACTTTCAAATCTTCCCTTTTTTCATATTCTTGGGTTAAAAAAGTTCTTAATAATTAAAATTTTAATTTCATATACACATGTATATGTTTATTTGATAAATCGTTTCAATTTTAATTGTTAATGCTTTAAATAATCTATTTTTCTTAATATAAAAATTCTCCAAAAGTTAAATTGTAGTTTTTTAATTTAAAATAAATGTAACACAGGCCCATGCTATGAAATTTTTATTACATTTTTTGTTGCAAAATTATTTATTGCAATTTACTATTTTTTAACTAAAAATTAACTTTCAAATCATTAAACACCCGTTTTCCAATCAAGTACATTATTATCGGAAAGAATAAAATGAATTTGTCCGAAATGCAAGTAAGTTTTTTTTTTTTAATACAAAATTTCGTTCTTTAACAGACATAATGCATTCTTCTCATTAGCCCCGGTGTGCTATTTCTTTCTTCCAGCTATTAAAATGTCGTCTCCAAAAAAAAAAAAAAAAAAGTTCCATTGTAAAAGCCAGCCGTAAAACAAAGCAAATGTATCATTGTACTGTTAAATACTCTACTGCAATTTTTTAAACTTCTAAGCACCTCACATTTTCATTTTTTATACCGTCATTATCAGAAATAGAACTACTTCTTTATGCAGTTTGTTTGAAAAATGCGTCTTCATTTATTTTTGAGATATTAATTTTTTGTAGTTTTTAGCGCCATTTGTTTATTTTTTGCTCAGGTACTCCATTTCTGTACAAAGTAAACAAAAAATAGTTGGAAAATAGTAATTATGTCTTTTTGTTGGCATTTTTCCATAAATACTGAAAAAAAAGTAATTAAAATAAGTACTATTTTGAAAAAATGTAAATGAATGATTTCTGATAAAACATGGAGATATCATAAACTATGTTTAATTTAATTATCTATATTAGAAACAAATGAAGGTATGTAAATCGTTTGATATCCGGTTTTTTTTATTTTTTTTTTTTTTGTCACATGTTCGAGAAACTTAGATTAGTGGGTCATTTTTGGGTCACTGTGGGTCAAGCTATTTTAATTTAAAAAACGGCTCTAACGATTTTCACTAAAATATATATTGTACAGTTTTGGATTACGAGAAAACCATTGGTCTAAGTCACAAGTTCGAGAATATTCGACTAGTGGGTCATTTTTGGGTCGCTGTGGATCAAGCTTTGTTTACATAGAAAACGGCTCAAACTACGTTGACGAAATTTTGTAATCTATCATTTTCGGGCACGAGAACCCCCATTGGGCTAAGTCGCATGTTCAAGAAAATTCGATTAGTGGGTCATTTTGGGTCACAATGGGTCAGAGTCAAACTAATTGAATCTAAAAAAAGACTCAAAACATTTTCACAAAATTTTGTAATATACCGTTTCTGGGCATGACATGACCATTGCACTAAGTCACATGTTCGAGAAAATTCGATTAGTGGGTCATTTTGGGTCACAATGGGTCAGAGTCAAACTAATTGAATCTAAAAAAAGGACTCAAAACATTTTCACAAAATTTTGTAATATACCGTTTCTGGGCATGACATGACCATTGCACTAAGTCGCATGTTCGAGAAAATTCGATTAGTGGATCATTTTGGGTCACAATGGGTCAGGGTCAAGCTAATTGAATCTAAGAAATGCTCAATACATTTTGACAAAATTTTGTAATGTACTGTTTCTGGGCATAAAGTGACCATTGCTCTAAATTCTATGTTCGGGAAAGTTTGATTAGTTGCTCATTTTTGGGTCACTGTGGATCAAGCTAATAGTATCTAAAAAACAAGTCCAACGATTTTGACAAAATTTGTATTATACCGTTTCTGGGCATAAGAAGACCTTTGGACTAAGTCACATGTTCGAGAAAATTCTATTAGTGGGTCATTTTGGGGTCACTGTGGGTCAAGCTAATTTTATCCAGAAAATGGTTCAATCAATTTTGACAACTTTGTATCCAACCGTTTTCGGGTACGAGAGACTATTGGGCTAGATCCCATGCTCGAGAAATTTCAATTAATGGGTTATTTTTGGGTTGCTGCGGGTCATGCTAATTTTATCTAGAAAACGGCTCTAACGATTTTTTTTTGTACTCTATATTCAACAGTTTTGGATTACGAGAAGACCATTGGACTAAGTCACATGATCGAGAAAATACGATGGGTCATTTTTGGGTCACTGTGGCTAATTTTATCTAGAAAACGGTTTCAACGTTTTTGACTATATTTCGTAATCTATTGTTTTCGGGCTCGAGAAGACCATTGGGCAACGTCATATGTTCAGGAAATTGAATTAGTGTGTCATTTTGGGCCACAATGGGTCATGGTCAAGGTAAATGTATCTAAATAATAGTACAAACATTTTGACAAAACTTTATATTATTCCGTTTCCGGGCATAAGACCATGGAGCTAGGTCGCATGCTTAAGAAAATTCAATCAATGGGCCATTTTGGTTCCAAATGGATCAAGCTAACTCCATCTAAAAAACGACTCAAACAATTTTGACAAAACTTTGTATTATATCGCTACTGGGCACGAGAAATACATTGGGCTAGGTCACATGCTCAAGAACATTCTATTAATGGATCATTTTGGGTCATAATGGGTCACGGTCAAGCTAACTGTATCTCAAAAAGATTCAAACGATTTTGACAAATTTTGATATTATACTGCTTCCCAGTACGTGAAGACCATTAGAATAGATCACATGTTTGATAAATTTCGATTAGTGGGTCATTTTGGGTCACAATGGGTCAGGGTCAAGCTAATTGAATCTAAGAAATGCTCAATACATTTTGACAAAATTTTGTAATGTACTGTTTCTGGGCATAAAGTGACCATTGCTCTAAATTCTATGTTCGGGAAAGTTTGATTAGTTGCTCATTTTTGGGTCACTGTGGATCAAGCTAATAGTATCTAAAAAACAACTCCAACGATTTTGACAAAATTTTGTATTATACCGTTTCTGGGCATAAGAAGACCTTTGGACTAAGTCACATGTTCGAGAAAATTCTATTAGTGGGTCATTTTGGGGTCACTGTGGGTCAAGCTAATTTTATCCAGAAAATGGTTCAATCAATTTTGACAACTTTGTATCCAACCGTTTTCGGGTACGAGAGACTATTGGGCTAGATCACATGCTCGAGAAATTTCAATTAATGGGTTATTTTTGGGTTGCTGCGGGTCATGCTAATTTTATCTAGAAAACGGCTCTAACGATTTTTTTTTGTACTCTATATTCAACAGTTTTGGATTACGAGAAGACCATTGGACTAAGTCACATGATCGAGAAAATACGATGGGTCATTTTTGGGTCACTGTGGCTAATTTTATCTAGAAAACGGTTTCAACGTTTTTGACTATATTTCGTAATCTATTGTTTTCGGGCTCGAGAAGACCATTGGGCAACGTCATATGTTCACGAAAATGGAATTAGTGTGTCATTTTGGGCCACAATGGGTCATGGTCAAGGTAAATGTATCTAAATAATAGTACAAACATTTTGACAAAACTTTATATTATTCCGTTTCCGGGCATAAGACCATGAAGCTAGGTCGCATGCTTAAGAAAATTCAATCAATGGGCCATTTTGGTTCCAAATGGATCAAGCTAACTGCATCTAAAAAACGACTCAAACAATTTTCACAAAACTTTGTATTATATCGCTACTGGGCACGAGAAATACATTGGTCTAGGTCACATGCTCAAGAAAATTCTATTAATGGATCATTTTGGGTCATAATGGGTCACGGTCAAGTTAACTGTATCTCAAAAAGATTCAAATGATTTTGACAAATTTTGATATTATACTGCTTCCCAGTACGTGAAGACCATTAGAATAGATCACATGTTTGATAAATTTCGATTAGTGGGTCATTTTTGGATCAACGTGTGTCAAGCTAATTTTATCTAGAAAATGGCTAACGGTTTTAACTGAATTTTGTATTCCATCGTTTTCAGGCTCGAGAAGAGCATTGGGTTAAGTCGCATGTTTGAAAAAAATTCGATTAGTGGGTCTCTATGGCTCAGGGTCAAGCTAATTGAAACTAAAACAGCAAGAATGATTCAGTGGAATAATGTATCGAGATATTCACAAAGCTAATTTTGACCGAGCTTAGCTCGGTCATTCCTGCTAGTTATTACTATTGGATAACAAAAAGTTAATTATATATATATATATATATATATATATACCGGGTGTCCCAAAAATGACTGATGGATTTTAAAATTCAATAACTTTCAAACGGTGACAGATAATTAAAAAATTCTTGCAGGAGGGTTATGTATGATGTCAGGAGTTTTTTTACTGTGATTCTTAATTTTAGTTCAAATTTCAAACAATAGATGGCGCTGACAGCGATTGACGCTCAGTCGAGGCCTAAACTGACGTCACTCCGCATTGTTGCGAAGGAAGGAGATTAAAGCTATGGAGTGGTTCTCATTTGCCAGCACAATCTTGCTCTTAGGGCCCGATTCTGAACTCATTCGATATGATTTCAATGGAGTGCGTTATTGCCATGGAAACAACAATTCTTCGATAGTGGAATACAGCGTTAAGAACTGGGCATGAATTTAAGAAGTAGTATTCGAGTTTCCAGGCGATTTTACATTGATGAAGTTTTATTTTCCCGGATTAAATTACTTTTTATGGTCTGATTAAAAGAATATTTTATGCATCGTATTTTAAAACTAGGTGAAGAGATTTAGAATTTATTGTTGTTGTTAAAAATTTCATAACTTTTATTACATTCTAATAAATTTCAGATCTTTTAAGGAAGTTCATCAGTAGGTTTTTATGAATGTTGGATAATAATCGTGAAAATGGTTGTTCAAAATAACTGCTTTAAAAAAATATATATTAGAATTTACTTTGTTTAAACTTTTACTTTGTTTTTGGTGAAACTTTAATTATAATAATTTACATTTTTTAAGAATTCTAATAATTATTTCTATATTTATTACACATTTTTTAGTACACTATTTATGAGTTTTAATAAACTCTTTATTCAAATTTGTTATTTTTTATTCAATTTTGTCATGTTAATTCTTCATGCTTAAATTTAGGCTTTGTTGCTTGACAAACGTAATATTACCTATTATAAAAATTAAAGGATCGTACCCGGGCTTCCCGGGTTACAGAATATAGGTGAAAACAATTTTTTTAATTAAAAACTAATAATTATTTATCTACAATATTTTTTAGACTGCCCACTTACATTAAAAAAGCATTTTTCATATGAAAAATACGAATTATACAATCAAATAAATTTTTGAAATTCATCAAAATCGATATTTTCTTATTAGCTGCATGCTAAGAGACCAAGATTTTGCTACTTACGGCATCTTTTTATATTCTGATAATTTCAGAGCTTACATGTCTGTTAAATTTGTGTTTTATTTATACTATTTTATTTATTTATTCATAGAGAACTATTTTTTTTTAATGGATATTAGCCGTAAGAAAATGATGAACTCTTTATTTTGTTTTAAGGGCAAACGGATTAATCTCTCGTAATCGAACTCCGCGCGATATAGATAAATTAAAAAATATTTCATGCTTTAAAATTGTTTTTAAAACCATAGCGAATCGGTAAACTCAGATGAACTTTGCAAACAAATTCTATTTGAATAAAAAAATCTATTTGATGATCTAAAAATTTAAATTTTACGATTACAAATATGTTAGATTTGTGTTTTTTCAATATTATTCTTTTATTTGTTTATAAAAAAAGTGTTGATTTCGTTAATTTGTCTTTCGTTAATATGTTAGATTGGTGTTTTTTTAATATTATTCTTTTGTTTGTTTATAAAGGAAGTATTAATTTCGTTATGCAAAAATAGTCTGAAACAAATGCTGAACAATGTTTGTTGCTTTGTGTGCAAAATGTTTATTATTATTATGTATTGAAACCGGCACGTGATAAGTAAAGCTTAAAAACAAAAAAAATCATGCTTAAAAATTATTTTAGAAAACATAATACATCAGTCAATTAAGATTGCATTTTAAAGTAAATTTTTTCCCTATGCGACGAAAATTGAAAATGTGCGATGGTCAGAAGATTAAAAAATTGCAGTAACAAAAATTTCAAAACCGAAATTTGATCGTGAAGTGTTGCATTCGCAAAATGATGTCAGCGTTACACACAGATACGTTTGTTCTTTATAATATAGATATATAATCAGTAAAATATAATAAAGATCAGTAATTAGGATGTGGTTATCAATTGAGGCTCTTATGTTTTGTATTCCGGAATGAAAAGCAGCAATATTCACCTTCTCAAAATTTGCATACGCTCTTCTCATATCCATTTTTATCATTTTTTTAATTGCTTTTTGTTTCTTCATTTTAAAATCATTTTAACTCAAAACTTGAAGTCACGATTGTCAGCAACATCTTTCATGTGAACAGTTGACCTCTTTACTTGAGATTCTAATCTCAATTCCGGAGAGTAAAAATTTGCGTAATTTATGTTTTTTACAGGCATTTGTGTTAAGATGTTTAGTTTTATCGAAGAAAATGATAGTTTTCTTTTAAATATGACTTCAATTTCACTTAAATAAGTAGTTCGACTAATGTCTGAAACTTAGTATCAGTACACATGCAGAAGGAAAAACAATATAGATACTTTATGAGGAAAATTGCGTGTTTTCAAAAGCAGTAAGTCATTTTCAGTTATTATGCCTTTAATATAATATTATGCTCCTAATGGGATTTTGCGCCACTAAAACCTACACAACAATTTTGAATTTTTATCAGAAAATGGCATGAATAAAGACAAAAATATCTCATTATTTCTCTCTTGTCTGCAATAATGAAAGCTATCTAATTTTCACCATTTTGCAGAAATTTCATAAAATGCTTTTAAAATTAAAAGTTAAAAGTGGGGTTATTTAAAAAAAAAAAAAAAAAAAAAAAACAGTGCGATCACATCTACAAATGAACAGCTTTCAGTTAAAAAAAAAAAAAAAAAGTAAAATTGGTTCAGCAGAATGATCAGGGCAGATGACTAAAAAACACACTTGTGTTTTAAATGTATAGCTTATATAAAATTATGAAAAATTAAATTAAACAATTTATGTTATTTTTAAAAATATATAGTAGAATCTCCTAAAGAATAGCATTACAATTTTATTATTCGAGAGAATTTTGGACTAAAACTTCAGGAGCAGGATATTATTTTAAACCTCGAATTATTTGTTTACTTGTCTAACTCGGCGAAGCAAATCCATCCAGGCGAGAATCACCAATTTCTGTAATATAATTATAAATGTCACCTCTCTTTTATAAAGACATTCTAAATTTTTATAAAACATTGCATTTTATCAGTGCGTGATTTCGATTACATTATTTTCAAAAGTGAAGCATTTTCACATGTGAAGAATTTCAAAGTAGCTGGGCTTTGAAAATGACGCACTTCTACAAAACATAATTTAAGTTTAAGAATGAAATTGCACGCTTTTTTATAAAATGACGTCCGTTACATCCGCTAAAGCAATCCACTTTTACAATCCAGTCGTAAACTTCGTCTATGGAAAAGTATGCACATGACGTCATCATCACGGAATAACAGACAATATTTTTGACATAACCCGTATATTAATTTCAACTTTTTTTAAAGGTGTTATAAGAAAATGGCAACAAAAAGATACAGTATCTCTAATTTTCGACTATTTTCCGTTTACTTTCAATAGAAATGGGGTTCTTTTGTTGCCTCAATTAGAAAAATGGTATTAAAAACTACAAAATTTATCATCTCAAAAATAAATTAAGATACAGCTTTCAAACAAATTGCATTTAAAAGAGCATTTTTTCCCTAATGCAACGGTGTAAAAATTTAAAATGTGCAATGTTTAGAAGGTTAAAAATTTGCAGTAGAGAATATTGCAAAACCAAAATTTTATTTCAAATTTCAAAGTGTTGCCATTCGCAAAATGATGTATGCGTTACGCACAGATATGTTTGTCCTTTATAATATAGATATAATCTGCTTAGATTCTTCGCTTTTTTTACAAGTTTACAATAGAGGTTTTAGATATGTAAATACAATAATTTATTTTCTCCTTTACCTCTATCTGTCTATATATATATTACAAAAAAAAAAAAAAAAAAAAAAAAAAAAATTCCCGATATTTTGTTAAATTATTCTAAATTTCCAGCATATTCACTATTTCCCAGTCTCATAAGAGTATCTTATTTATTATTTCTATTTAAATTCCTTTTCTTTTAAAATGCATATTTTAATATTTAACCTATTCAAAATTCTGATCTCATTTTCTCTTCATAAAAATTTTTCTAAAAGCTGTTCCGTTTTTCCATGCTAAAACCACGAGACTCCAGTTCCTTTCGAATATTCTTTTATACCATTTTCCATTTATTCTTATGTTATTCTAAAATTTTCGCTTCGCGCCCTTTCGATCGGTTCGACGCTTTGCTACAAATTTTGTCCTCTTGTCGGTAAAGAGTCCAATGCTTTCTTTGGATCTTTAGGTTGGCGCAGCCTTCTGATTTGTGCAGAACTTACCCCAATGCTCTCCGCGTAGACGCTCCATAAACTGGCTTGCATGAGTGTGGAGCTCTGATTTTTGTTTGTGTTTTTTATTGCTTAAATGCCATGTAGCTGCTTGGAGAATAATTTCAATGTCCTAGCAATGGAAGGACGGAAATTAACAACCCAAGTTTTATCATCAAATCTGTCCTGACCGATAGTCGTGACTCCAAATAAATCGAGTGTTGTGGAAAACGGTTGTGCGTTATGCAATATGTGAATAAACATTCTTTTTTATCTGCAATTTACTCTCTTTTTCGAACCTCTTCGTGAATTTCTTCATTTATTTTGCCATTCGACTGCAAGCAATTTCCTGAGTTATGGTCAACTGATTCTTCATCATAATGCACATCGTCACTCCACATTAAACCGTAACATATACTTGTATTTTAATTATTAACCCAATTAAAGAACGTTTTTTTTTTCATTTTTAATTTCACCATTTTCCTCTTCAAATATTATTATTTTCTTTCACTTTGCTAATATATATCCGAGTTTACGTGTCTTTATTTGCATTTTTGGCTCGGCAGTAAAAGTTTTCTCCTCATTAAATTCTCTTTCAAAATTATTTCCTTTTAATTTAGTCCTTCGAATTTTTCTGCCTGTTTTTTTTATGGAATGTTATTCGCGCAAAAAAGAAACCGAATCACAATGATTTGTTCAATTCGCGCTTGTCGTGTTTATCACTGGTTATGTGATTTGTCATAATGCACGTATTTGTATCCGTACGCGCTCACGATAAATATTTTCTACCCTAGATTAGACGGACATTTTTTGTCAGTGATTTCACCTGTTAAAGCGTAACTATGACATAGGAAGAAGAATGATGTTCGAATTATGGAATTTCTCCCCCAAATATCTAATAAAACGTCCCTACCGAGTGATTTGAGAGCACTCTGTTGTTTTAAGTAATGATTGTGTAAAAAACAATTGGAGCTTCACTTTTGTGTGCGTGTGTGTGTTTTTTTTTGGGGGGGGGAAACATCAGGATTTCTACACTTGCAGTGATTGTTTCGATTTATTCGGCGCATCGATAGACGTAGCTGCACTTCTTTTCTGATTGACCTATCCTTTAAATGATGACTCGCTGCTGTTTTAAATGTTTATACAATCTGGTTTTATACATCCTCTTCAGAATCAGGGATCCTCTGATCAGTAGAGTACGCCATCGTAAATTCGTTTTGTAGTAGATTTGTCATGACTGTTCACCTGCGTAACAACATCGATAATTAAACAGAAATACGTCTTGATTAAAATGGAGACTCTACATAATCGCCTTCTTCAGTCGATTACAGCAATAATCTTTCTTCTGTATATCTATCTATCTATATCTATACCCGTAATGCATGGCGACGTCACGTCGACGTCGTTGTAAAGTCACACTGTGACTTTGTCACCGTCGATGTGAAGTCATAGTGACTAGAATGTGAAGTCGTTATGGCCGTTTTAGAGACCCTTTGTGACGTCACTTTCTGAAGTCACGGTGTGACAAATTTGTGAAAAATGTGTCATTTGTGACTATTTAGGCAATAACTTTGTGACGTACTTGTGACGAAAGCAACAATGCTTTGAAGCCACATTGTGACCAATTTGTAAGATATGTGTCATTTGTAACAAAATTTCCATTAACACTGATAATTTTGTGACGATTTCTTGACGATTCTCTAACAATTTAAAAGAAACAGGATCATCTGAAATTATAATCAATACAAAAACCCTTAACGGGTTAAAAGTTTCCGACGCAGCACTTTATCTTATGTTCTAAGAATTTTAAATATGCAACTTAAAAATACTGATATCAAATTTTGAGTGACGTTATGCTATTTTTTAAAAAATATATTTGTATTTATTTCATCATTTTATTTTTGTTTATTTATATCGCATGTTCAAAAGTTATGTTCAACATGAAAAGCTGCATAAAATTTTATTCGCTGTTGCTTTATCATTTACATCTCTCATAAATTCAAAATATGAGCTTTAAAAGATATGATATAAAATTTAAGTGACGCCTTGATGTGGCTTTAAAAGGTTTGTTTAAAAATTCAATTAAAATTATTTTTGACTTGGTTAAAATGTATTTTTACATCTACACAATACTTTTAATTTTCCAATTCACTGTTAAATATATCACTTTCATTGAATCTATACTATGCATTGAAATGTATTTATTTCAATAAATTGATTTATGATTTGTGCACGCATTCAAAATTGTGAGTAAGATTTATGTAAATGGTTTATTTCAAGTTCATTGGTTCGCAAGACACAATTTGTTTCGTTTTTGAATGTTGGCGTGTTCCATTTTTCGTCATTTGTACTTTTGATTAAGCCATTTTTAAACTAGTATGTTGTTGCCATCACAACATTTTCTTCTATATAAATCACGTCAATTAAGTCATTTAAATAATACAAGAGATTACATCAATTTATCACCAATTCATATCAAAGTAAACCTGAATTTGAAGTTTGATGAAAATTCGTGCATTAGTTCTTGGGATAGAGCTATAGGGGAAATTCTGAAAAATGCAGCATAGCAGCGCCACCTGTTGAGTGATTTGCACCATAACATAAACAGCAGAAATTCATATCAAGGTATACATGAATCTGAAGTTTGATGAAAATCCAAGTATTAGTTCTCGAGATAGAGCTATTGCAGAAATCTCAAAAATTGCAGTATAGCAGCGCCACCTGTTGAGCGATTTACATAAAAATATATAAAACATCGATCCCTGTCAAGGACTAATTGAATCTGAAGTTTCATGAAAATCCGTGTATTAGTTCTGGAGATTGAGCTATTGTGCAAATCGTGAAAATGTAGCACTGCAGCGCCACCTATTGAGCAATTTGCGCAAAAATCTAATCAGCGCCAACTTATATCATTGACTAACCGAATATATTTATTAAATTCCATTCGTTAGTTCTTGAGATAGAGCGCCCACAAAATTTGTGTCACACACCTACAGACCACCGACTCACAGACAGGCATTTTGTAAAAGCATGGTTTTCGAATTCTCTGACCCTTGAAACGTGTAAATCCGACGAAAACCGGAATTCGAAAATTTTCATGAATCCAATACTTTCTTCTTGTAAAGGCAGAGGAAAGTAAATACAATCATAAATACACACAATCTTGCTTAATATTATACAAACGCGAAATTTAATAAATTAAAAGATAAATTCTACGTTTCGAATTTGTTTCTACATTTTCAATCCACGGAAATGTGCCTAGCAGCACTGCTACCGGTATTTATCCCGGAATTGAAGAATGTCTGCTTTTTTCTCATTGACCAGAAAGAAAATATCAGCCAATTGAAGAAATTTCGTTATTTTTTTTTTATTGCTCTAGGACAGAAAACTTCCGTAATCTGAAAAAAATGAGTTTTTCTCTACAAGCAAGAATATTTTAAATACCACTCTCTTTCTTCCTTAGATCACCGTGTCGTTGAACCTGGGACCGCTCGTTTCGAATCGAGCCTCTTAACCGCCAGGTAAGCGAGCGCTTGTTATCGGGCGATTTGAAAATGAAGATATGCGTTTTCTTCAAATGGGGGAATTGTGTAAGGCTTTTTAAATTTCCTTTCCGGAAAGCTCGGAAATTTAAACTTAATTGTATGGACATTTCGTCGTTATGGAATAATGGTTGTTCTTTTAACACTTATGGAATAATAGAGAATAAATACTATTACATATTAGACATACGAGTATTTTTAATCCCTTCGTATTGCCACCAGTTTTTTTATTGTAAAATTTTCCTTATTTAATCAGGGCAATTCCACGATTCAATTAGGCAAAAATTTCTGCTTTGAAAAACCGGCGAAAAAAAAATCTATAAAATACGCTCGTCGGTAAGGAGTTAACCCCTTCGCGACGGAAGCCTTTTTCGAAATTTTTAGTCTTTTGTCACCGTTTTTTAAAAACAGAAATCTGTGTCTTCTTGAATCGAGAAAAACCGCTGAATAAATAAGGCAAAGTTTACAGTAAAATTTTACTGGTGAGGAAAAAGAAGGGATCTGAGCGCTTCATGCGGCACGTATACGAGGCGCTCGTCTCCAAGGGGTTAAGGGAACGGTAGAGCTTAAAATCCTTAAAAATATTTTTTTTTTTTTTTTTTGTAAATTTCAACTTAAATATTATTCAAGGGTACATTATGTACATTATAACATGCATTTATCTCAAAAACATTATTAAAAAATTATTTTTGAGAAAAAAATGGAATTCTACTTGTCTTAGAAATCTTCGAAATACCCCATGCGTCTTCAATATCAATGAAAATCCCCAATATTTTTTATAAAAGTTTGGTTTATATATAGAAATAAAATAGAGCATCGAATTTTATATATTTGAATTTAAAGGTAAAAAAAAAAAAAAAAAAAAAATTCAAAATTTCAAAAATTTTTCGAAAAAATTTCAAAATTTTTCAAAAATTTTTTTTAACCTTTAAATTCAAATATGTGAAATTAGATGCTCTATTTTATTTCTATATATAAATCAAACTTTTATAAAAAATATTGGGTATTTTCATTGATATGGAACGCGCAGGGGGCACTTCGAAGATTTCTTAGACGACGCGTAAAATTCCATTTTTTTCTAAAAAATAAATTTTTGTGTGATAAATGCATGCTATAATGCATATAATGTACCTTTGAATAATATTTAAGATAAAATTTACAAAAAATAAAAAAGAAAATGAAAAAATTTGAAATTTTGAAAATTTTTCGAAAAAATTTCAAATTTTTTCAATTTTTTTTGTAACCTTTAAATTAAAATATGTAAAATTCGGTGCTCTATTTTATTTCTATAAATAAACCAAACTTTTATAAAAAATATTGGGGATTTTCATTGATATTGAAGACGCATGGGGCGTTTTGAAGATTTCTAACACGACGCATAAAATTCCATTTTTTTTCACATTTTTTGGGGGGATAAATGCATGTTATAATGTATATAATGTACCCTTGAATAATATTTAAGTTGAAATTTACAAAAATAAAAAAAAATTATTTTTAAGGATTTTAAGCTCCACCGTCCCCTTAATAAGACAGGGTTTGATTCTTAGATGTACAATATGCATGTCATATTTTTAATTAAATTCTAGAAGAAATGTTTATTATTATTATTATTATTTTTTATAAAATCAATTTTTTTAGTTGATTGAATTAATATATATTTTTAAATGTGTTCTTTTAGAATACATTTCACATGCGAAAAAAATTTTTAATACTCTAAAAATAATATTGCGAATAAGTTTAAATGAATGAGAAAATTGCTACTTTATTGAATTCAAAAGCATTATTTTTGTTTGTTTGTTTTTAAATAAATTATAAATTTTAATTTACTGAATTTTCAGTTTTTCAATAAAACAATAAATTAGAGCTTTGGTATTAAAACAGCCAATACGAATGCGTGCAAAGGGTAAACGGAATTTCTCCCTCTTTTTCAGGCTTCCTGGAAGAATTAATGGAAAATAATGTTTTCTAGCAGTAAGGGAATTATTTTGTTTAAAAATGGCGAAAAATTTAGAGTATAAAGACAAATTTTTTTCTGGCAGTTTATAGGAGAACTGCGAAGGAAATTTCAGATAACTCGTAAAATTTGCGTCCGCGTGCCCACTGGATGGTTAAAAAATACGACCCATTCATCTCTGCAGTTAACTAGTTAACCACAAAATGATGAAGATGCCGCGCCGAGACTTGAAGTTTCCTTTCCAGACGCAGACGGCAGCACAGACAATCACCTCATCGAGTTCACGGCTGAAAATCCAGAATTAGTTAAACTCGATTGACATATTAGCATACAATCAGTCTGCTAAGTCATATCTTGGTGGAAAATACGTGAAACCGATTTTAGTGATTGACTCGTTGTTTTACCATTGTATTTTCCTGCACTCAAAGGTATTAACACATGGAGGAATGGGAGCAGGAGAACACAATGTAAAACTACGAGTTAACTACTAAAATAGGCTTTTTTGGTGTTTTCCATCAAGATGACTTGGCAGACCAATTGCATTTTAATATGTGAATCGAGTTTTAACTGATCCTGGAACTTCAGCCGTGAGCCCGATAAGGTGATTGTCTCTGGTGCCTTCTCCCGGTATATAACACTTCAGTTTGGGTATGAGGACCAAGCGTGGTTTTCGAGTTTTTCTTTGTGTGAGAACTATTATTTGGGTGAAATGCCATTCAAAAATCCGCTTTGAATGCTGACTTTTGATTCATACATCAATGTGACCAAATCTTTGCGTTTGAAAAAAAAAAAAAATACAAAAAATTAAATATTTCCGTTGGCAAATAAAAACTTTATATATATATATATATATATATATATATATATATTATTGAATCATAAAAAAAATTATACAGTAACAATATAAATATAAAAACATTAGTGTTGAAAGGAATAGAATTAGTAGTTATATTTTATTTTATAGAAAGAAAAATGTAACTTACGTTTTTTAAATCCATGCAGATAACATTCTCTTCTAAACAAAACGAATGCATCACTATAGTTTACTAAAGATATTACCTAAGATTTAAGTCAAAAGATTTGTTCGAAATACTTTAAGATGATTCTAAAATCCTTAAAGAGGATTGCATATATTGAGAACGTTATGTGTAATATATCGTCTTTTCGGTCTTTTCACAGACATGCGATAGGAATCTATTTCCCGCAGTTTGGAATAATATATTTTAAGAATAATCCTGCTTTGAAAAATGCTTATGTACAGAAGTAAATGTACAATTTAGAAATAAAAGGACACTTTTAATGATTTTTATCTTTTACGATGTTTGAAATTTATGTATAACCTGTCCCTTAAACATAGACATAGACCGAAAATAGAATTTCAAATTTAAGTATCTTTCATGTATTCATAGATTTGATTAAGTTTGTTTTTATTCATTTACTTAATATATTAAAATTTATTATTCTAAATATGAAGTAATATTTAAATAGGTATAAAAATTCACAAAATTGTAAAGTATCCTGCTCTATAAAAATAGACGTCATATGATTTAAAATTGAAAAAAAAATGTTTTGCATTATTGTTTGTTCTTTCAAATAATTATTTTTCAATGAACATATTCATTATTGTTCTAAATGAGCTCCGTTCGTTTTTTTAATATTAATAGCTTATGAATATTTTTTTGTTGTTGTTTTAGATTTAATAATTGGCATATTTATATTTTTGTCGAAATATTGAGGATTAAAGATGTTTCAAAAAGGCGGTTGTCAAAATTTTAGATTTAAAATTTGAAGGTAAAAATCCAAATGGTATTCGTAAGATTTTAAAGTGATATTTAAAAGTATTTTATAGAATTTTTCGCAATAGCTGACAAATGGCTTAGTAACAGAAATTAAAACATCTCTGCCAGATAGCAGATTGATATTAAGCGTATCATCGTGTACTCTAATGGCGTCTGGTGCATGTAAATTCGTTGTGGCCGCAAAGTCTTCCAAATTCCCAATGAATTATAATCCCTGGGGTGCCTAGTCAGGTGAAGGTCTCGTCACCTGATCAAGGTTCTAAATTAAGAGACCAACTCGAGTAGCGATAACCGCTTTTAGGTTGCTCGGCACGATGTATGAGTGTCCGATGCAGACTAAAATTAAACAAGAAAATCCACTTTAAGTAACCGGACAACATAGAACCAAAATAAAAAAAAACAGAGCTGCCATTAAGACGGCATAAGTGCTTGTCAACACCGCAGCCATGTGGAGATCAGGCGATTACGACCTGTTTCTAGTTACTTAAATCCGTTAAACTGGGTTATAACCCGGTAGGCAGGAGCTTGGTCAGCGGTTAGACAGCATATCATTCAGGTGAAAGTATCCCATTTATAATTTATTTTCCCCTGAATTGCTATGTTGAAATTTTACATATCCCCTATATTTAGGATAAATTTGATGCAACTACTTAAAAATACATGTACTCTACTTTCATAAACCATATACAATTTGTAACAAAAAGCATTTTACTTGCCTAGATAATAAATACAAATTTTGTTATTCTTGTGACCACAAAAAAAAAAAAAAAAAAAAAAAAAATTCAAAAATTGTGTTTCACGCAAAAATTCTGTGAATTATATGAGACAATATAAATAAAATTTACAGAATATAGCAGAGTAATTACATCTTATTAAAAAGCATTAATCATTGAACTCATCTGATAACACATGAATTAGTTACATTTCATTTTGCAAAAAGCTAAGAGTTACTCTTGTGACATTTTGTTCATAATGTAATTTTAGCAAAAATTCAGTTTAAATACTAAACAAAATAATTGAAATAAATTAAAAAAAATTATCTTATATACAGAACAACTTTTAATGATGGTTTAATTTTGAAATAACGTAAAAGAATGTCTAAAATTCTAACATTAATTATCACTATAACTACATATCAACCTCTCAGTTTCTGCTACTTAATAGAATAAATCATTGTCTTCATTATCAATAATATCACTTGCAACTTCTCCTGTATCATGATTTCCTTAATCAAACACAAAATTATTTGTACGAATCATGTTAGTGTATGGTTTGTAGTAGATAGTGTCAGTTTTCCTGGTTTCAACAAATTGTATTTGTTGAATGCCCTTCGCTGTTGGTATTTTTTCTCAAAGTAAAGGGTCGCCATTGTTTTATTTATTTTGACAAAATAAGCAGTATGTCTTAGAATTGCTTTTTTAGCACGCCCTTCATTCCACATATATCATTATATAGCAACACAAAATAAATATACAGCATCTATACCAGGAGTATTTGAAAAAAAACATATGCCCAATTAAGTTAATTGAGAAAGGAGCCTGATTCATTGTAGGCATATTTGCATTGTTATAGTTTTGTTTAAATTGGAAAGCACAACCATCATGTAACAAAATAAAACAGGTACACTTTAGGAAAATACAAATTCCCTTAAAGATGCTATATTGAAATTTTAAATACGAGAGCATTTACAAAAAATTGATTATGAGTTACATTGTCTAAAATAATAGCATAAGATTTTACTTTATTGGGATCATACTAAATAGTGGATGAAAATACAGTCGCTTGTAGATTTGATCAGAAATGCAGTATTTCGTACTAAAATTTCGAAAATTTCTTGGCATGAAAATGTATAGTTTTCAGAAAATCCACTGGCATAAGTAATCTTTGAGAAATGGTTATCTTTTTTGGCATTATTAAAATAATCCTGTGTACAAGTTTGAATGAATTAGTGCCATAGAAAGGGATTTAGTTGCTTTCGAAAATTTTGTAAAAAAATTAGAAATATTTTCTTCAACTATTACTTTTTCAAAACGTTTATCAGCATTTTGAAACAGTAACAGTATTGACAAGATTTTGATAAATGTTTTGTCAATAGCACAACATTTATCAACATTTTGCTATTTACGAAAACTTATAAGAAGTTCTGTATTATGGACTTCTATTTCAAATAATTCTCCTATGCTATCTTCTCAAATTAGACATTTTGAATTCCTACATCTAATTATGACGTATTACTCCAGACAAAGTCAATAAATCCTTCACAGGAATGTTTAATGCCGGAAATACATCAGTTACTACATTATGAATTACTTAAATATTTTCGTGACAACGACAAATGGAGATATTCTGATGAGGGATTTTCTATTTTTCTATGAAACTAGGCCTTAAAGCTGCAAAGGAATCTCCAATTTTTAAATTTAAGAGAGCTTCTGTAAACAAAAAAGTATTATCTTAGTAAATGTCCCCTAGAATTGATGAAATTATATCTTTATCACGCCTAACAAATGTAGATTAGCTGAAGAATGACCTCTTCTTAAATCTTCATCGACATAAAATTCTCCAAAGCTGTGGAGTTAGATTTTGTTCCGTTACAGTATCTGAAGCTAGCTAGTTCTCTACTTTTTCCTTTTCTTAATATTTCCTTTCTCTGGCTGAAGCTCTAAGACTTTTCTTCAATTTATCGTAATATATTTTGTTTTGTTCCTTTTCACATCAACATATTGAATTTCATTCTTATTTTTTCTCAACAATTTTTGGCGTTATGCAGAGTTTTTCCTGCTCTTTAAAACAATGTCGTTTATAAGAAGCAATATTAAAATCTTTCCTTTAAAATATACTATCAGAATCCTTTCCTTAAGAGTTACTATAACAACCTTTGTAGGTTATACAGCAGAATTTAGTAAACGAAGCTTTACAAAGCCTATAAAATAAATATCTGATCAAAGACCATGTGCTTCAAACCAAAAGAAAGAATACAAAAAATGAGACTAGTTGAGTTGTTTTATTATATCTTTAATTACTTGTCATGATTATTTTATAATTTAAAGTAATAACAGAAATGAATAAAAATAAATCATCCATTAAAAAGCACTAATAAAGATAATTTAACTTATTTACAAAATAACCTTAGTTCTGATTAAAACTATTTCAAGAACTACTCTAATAAAAGAGAAAATACAACAAAACTTTAAGCATTCTGTTTGTTCTGGTTGTAACGCAGTTTTATGTCAAACTATGGACAAAAGTATTATGTGTTACTCTTGTGACACAGACGTTTGTTACTCTTGTGACAACTCCCCGAACCTATTACATGCATAGCATAAACAAAATATTTAATGTAAAATCTGTCTTATATCTCGAAATCTGACAGTTAGAAGTATTGGGTAAAAATTTTAAGTAGTTTTTATGAAATTAAAACTTCAATATGTTTTCTGTTACTCCTGTGACATTTAATTATCAACTAATAAATAAAGCTAAAATTACATTTAATACATTAGATAAAACCTTTCAACTATGTATATCTGACGAATGTAATAATAGCTTATTATATTCAATGCATTATAATTTCATTTAAAGAACAGAAGTAAAAAAACATGCGGCTGAATCAGTGGATTTTTATGCTTAACTTTAAATGAATTTTAATACTACTAGTTTCCAGCTCGGTCTCGGTGTAGACTTTTTCTTAGGAAATTAAAACTTACAAACTCCTATACAGCAATTCTTTAGCTTTACATTAATGTATCACACCAATATTTCCGTTTAAAAAAATTTCAGTAAAAATTTTCTTCTGCTGCGGACGTTTTCATATACTTTTTAATTTCCAATAATTGATCCTAACTGATATTTACTATAGTATTTATTATCATATAATGACATACGATATTAATTTTATTAGCATTTTTTTAAGAATGCAATTCTTGCTTGTGCTTTAATTTTTGGGAGAAGGTGGACTGGTGGTAAAAAATCCCTATGATACATTCTGTACAACATTTACATAGAAATGATATTTTTTCAAACTTTTAAAGTTTAAATCCTGTTTTTGTGTTGAATGTGAATTAAAAATAATACTGTTGAAAAAATTTATAAATTTTTTCTGGTCTCAATAGAGTTTCTAAATACTGCTGTGCTCTGTCCTCTACAAGCTACACTGCAAGCTCTAAAATAACGATAATTTTTTCTGTTTTAAAAAAGATTACCCTATTACAGAAGATTAAATGATATTATCAGGAAAAGTGGCGTTCTTCTGCAACTAGATTTCTACTGATTTCCTTTTTCGGTTTCTAAGGCCACGTTGTTGTGACAGCTGATGACTGTATTCGAAGTTAATTAAGAAAGATCAAATACATATATGAAAATGACTTGTATAAAATAAATAGATGTATGGCTTGTATAACTATTACGTATTAACTATTACGTATTAACACTTTCCAACACAGTTGAAAATTGTTTTTGAATTGGCTTTGTCTGTCCATCTGTCTGAATGGCCATCTCGTTGCCTGTCCGTCTGTCTGTCCATATTGCCGTGCTCTAACTCCCAAAAATATAATCGGATTGCCATGAAATTGATATTTGTTATAGAGACTTACTATGGCATGTTTGGTATTAAAAATGAATTGTGTGGCATTTATAATTCTTTTATAGGGACATTTAGAAGGATTTCGTTATATTAAGGCCTATGGGGGAAAAACATTTTAGGTGGTTTTTAGGTGCGTTTGTAATTATATAAATACGTAGCACCTATAGTCGTCGTTCAGTCCGTCCGTCCGCACACAACAGAGCAAAACCTAGCCAACCGAATTGTCTGAAATTTTAAATATATGATTGTTGCAAAATTTTGGTCGAGCCGTTTCAAATTTTATAAAAATCGTATGTATAGTTTAATGACAAGGACATTCAAATGTTTTCAGTTACATTACGGTCAATGGGAAAAAATTATCTGCAGTGCATTTTAATGATGGTACAGCTTTTCGAACAAAGAGAAATCGATATGCACTTATGAAGCGCATTAAAATATACATTCAGTACAATATGCGGTGCAAAAAATATTTATAAAACTAGTTATAGTACGAACGCACGTCATTTGCCACGTTTGACATGGAAGTTCCAACTTATTAATAATGTTCCACAATTTCAAACACTTTTAACTTTATATATATATACCTCAGTAGTGCACTACAAGATGATTACTATAAAATATGGTATGCACAGCATTCGTCGTTCGTTTACAGGGACACTTAAAATAATTCCATTGCATTACCGTCCCTGGGGAAAATCGTTTGCGGACACATTTTCTTGATGTCAAACTGTTTCAAAAATTTTGAAATTGATATATATCTCTGGCGTGCAATTCCAGATGCTTACTATTGAATATGATGTGAATAGATTCATCGTTCATATACAGGGACACACAAAAAAACTATATTACAATACTATCTATGAACAATAATTGCTAGAAGTGCGTTTTCCGTTGTGTCATGCATTTAATTATTTATTACTTTTTATAATACATACTATGTTTAAATTGTAATGGTCATATACAAGGCTGCACAAGACTATGCGTTTCCTAACTGAACTTAATTCTTAAATGCCTGATTTTTTAAATATCAATTAAAAAAAAAATCGGCTTTCATTTCTTAAATGAATCATGGGAAAAATACTTTAAAAATCATATTTTGTTTTATGTGTGGTTTACGGCCAAAAGATAGGTTGTTACTAATCGGCAATATTGGCCTTTAATTGAAAAAATAATTTTTTTGATAAATTTCTATAATATTAAACACACATGAATTTTAAGAACCATGATAAGGAAAAAAAAACTTGCTCACTGCAGAAGAAAATAGGATATTTCGCAAGCTTCCAAAACAAACAAAAAGCACATGTAGCAACGATTGAAAAAATAAATATATCTTTATTCTTAAACAGCACGAGTGCTGCCATCTACATGTTGAAAATTGATTTAATAATATCATAGCAGCCAACTTTTACGCTTTCTTCCTACCACTATAATTTTATAGAAAATATTGTCTTATTTAATCGTCTAAATCTCATGATTAAAGAAGGGGAAAATGTTTATTAAATTTTAGTGGTAGCAAAAATGCATAAAAGTTGGCAGCTATGTAATATTTTCAGTGTGTATTTTATTGGTAACATTAGGCATTAGAGCTTCAATATTATTCAATTTCATTTTAGAAGACTAAATTGGGTATATTGTCGAAAGGAAACACACGGCATTTAAGGGTTAAATACAGTATACTATGTATTATATAATAAATCTATATATCCTATGCAGGGTTGCACCAAAAAATGAGATATTATTCGGATTATTGATTGTAATTGCTGAAATTCCGTTTTCAAATATGTTTTGTCTTTCGTGAATTTTTTATTTAGGCATCATTTTTACCTTTTGAAACTATAAAGTTTTGTTATATTATTCTGAATGTGTTGGAAAATATTTCGTAATCTATACTTGGCGCATGATTTTACGTTCTAGTTTTTAAAATAGATAGATTCATGCGTGATACATATCTCTCCCGGAAACAATACACGAAAAAACATTTCAAGGCACCATATGAAATATGTCTGTCTATTTTGGTGTGGAAAATTGCTTCCGATTTGTTTCTATAGTTGATAACACAGATATAGACATACATACAAAAACCTATGTTATCAAGCACAAGAAAAAACCTTTATTTTATGGAAGAGTAGAAGTAGGGGCTTTATCATTATGTTTGTCCCACAAACAAAGACATGAAAACATGGAGGACTGGGAGCAGGATAACACAGTGATAAACCTACGAGTCAACCACTGGTGGTATAAAATTTTGGCTTATGCACCACTTCACTTCCGGCAGACATGGATCATTAGATTACCCTGCTTCTACTCTTCCTTAAAATAAAGATCTTTTTCTTGTGCTTCATAACATAGGTTTTTGTGCTGCCAGCCCTTGGACTACATGTATATAATATCTGAAAAGTTGGTATTTTGCATAGCAATCACAAACTATTCAAACTCATTAATTAAAATTTCAATTGTTCAAAAAATGAAACGAATTGAAAAAAATAAGTTGTTAGGAACATTTAAATTAATAAAAAAATAATTTAATATCAAAATATTGAATTTAATAAATATTATTAATGGTACCCAGGTGCGTCTATGAGTGTCAACTTTGGTGAGTTTAATAATATGTCGAGAAATAAACATAGATGGGGCATTCTCACATTCTTTTGACTTTTAAGTTACTGAATAATAATTTTTGTTTTAGTACATCTTCTTGTGGGTTTTTTTTTATTTGATATGCTGCGGAACATCCCATTGCATGACTGCATAACAATATTAACGAGATAAGTTTTGGAAGATATCGGGGGTACAATTATCCACGAAACTCCTATATCGTCCCCTATCGCCAAGTTGGCGTCAATTTTGGCGACTCATTTTGGTCGCCAAATTTGGCGATATCGCCAAGTTGGCAACCAAATTGGAGATATTTGGCGACAGAACAGGGTCCCCCAATGGTAACACCCCTATACATATGAAGATGCATTAAATGCTGTTCAATAACCAAATTTTGTCTCCAATATAAAACTAAAATTAATTAATTAAAATTTAATTAATGAATCAATATTTGAAAAAACGGTATTAACATCAACTGTCATCCAGTACAAGTTTTAAAAAAAGAATTTCAACTTGCTAGGATGAATAATAATTATTTTATTAACGATTGTAAATTTGAACAATATATATATATATATATAGGGAGACTGTGAACTAATAGTAGGAATTGAATAAAAGAGAGCAAAAATACAATTTACAAACAAAACGACAGACTTTACAAGATATTTATTTTTTATAACGTATTAAATGTTATATTTTCTATGAAAAAGAAATTAAATGGAATATAGTTCAATTTAGCAAAACAAAAAAATGCATTCATCATTAACATCGTGTTCAAAATGATGAGAAATAAACACATACATTAACTGCCTCATATACAGCGGAAATACTGTTCTTCTTCAAGACCAGAAACATTAGCAAATGGATTCATTTTACTCCGCATTTAGTGCCAAGGGATCGAAATTGAATTTAGAAGAGAAGAAGAAAAATAATAATGCAAGTCTGCAATGTTCTCTAGGGGGAATTTAAGTTTATATTTGTTAAACTGCATATTTTTGTTTGCTTTTTTTACTTTCAAAATATTCATAATAAAAAGTTTTGTCTAATCATTGTAAGTTAATTCTGAAGAACATACGGTAATGAAAAATAGATAAAATGATTTTTAGAAAAAATATTTTCATTGTGTTATACGATGCCATTAATTTAACGTTAACACAAAACATTTGTTAAGACGAAATAAATATTTATGGTAATATAAATAAAAGTGTATTTTTTGCATGTAAAATATATCTAATAATTGAATTTTCAATAACGTTAGTTGTTCAAAAAAAAAAAAAAAAAGAAAAGAAAATTAATTTTATCTTGGCCGACATACCGGGTGTCTCAAAAATAACTGTAGGATTTTAAAATTGAATAACTTGCAAACGGTGACAGATATCTAAAAAAAATTTGCAGGAGGGTTATGTAAGATATGTCAGGAGTTTTTATCCTGCGATTCCCAATTTTAGTTACAAATAGAAGCGATAGATGGCGCTGAAAGCAAAAGGCGCTAAATTCAGGCTCGATTTTTTGGGCTCTCTCTTCTCCCATCCGAAAAAAGGAGATTAACATGTTTTGAATGAATCCCGAAGTACCAAAAATTGGATCTGGAATTAGCACTTATTTCTCTCAGCGCCAAACATTGTTTTTAATTCGAACTAAAATCAAGAATCACAGTAAGAAAACACCTGACATCATAGATAACACTCCGGCAAGAATTTTTTTTTTTTTTAAATCTGTCACCGTTTGCAAGTTATTGAATTTTAAAATCCATCAGTCATTTTTGAGACACCCGGTATTTCGTTACATATTTAAGATAATGGTTGTATTTGAGGACACTATTTTTAACAATACCCTTTTTGTCTTAGATGTTACACATTCCCGCGGTCGCCATCTTGGAATTCTTGGCTATTTTTTGTTGGCGTTTATCGACAAGACAACCCCGACGAGTGACGTGTACTGGCAACCCCGTGAAGCCTAACTTGCGCATAAATCGCTGCTTGGTGACATTTACTACTTGGCTGAAAAGGGGTTTTCACGCCAAGAAAAAATCCAAGATGGCGGCCGCGGGAATATATAACATCTGTTCCCCATTTTTCTTAACACTTTGAGGTCTGAGCTATTTCAACCGGATATCTCCCTCTGGACTGAGAGTATTTGTTGCGTTTCATGATTTAAAAAAAAAAAAATACTTGGAATATATGTATTTCATTTTTTTTATTATTATAAACTTCAAACTCTGCTTATCCCTTAATTCTCGCTCCCGTCATATTCACGGGCTGTGTCTTTTACTCAAATTGTTTGATTCCCACCAGTTTTATAAAATAGTGAAATTGGCTATATTTTAGTATCGTTTTTCCTTCCATTAAATAAGGTGAATATTTCATTTTCCTAAAACTGGTGCCAATAGGCAATTTGAATTTTTAAACCGTAATTTAATTCAAGCGTTAAGGGGTTATTCATAATCAAGGAACTATTTAAATGTACTAAAAATTAACATTTAATGAGAACGTAAGCATGTTTTATATTTTAAAAAAAAGTTCCGCATAAGAAAACATGAATTATAACAAAAAATTGTACACAGATTTGAATAAAAATTTTCCAAATGTTGTACAAATATTTGAAAATGGGTTATATTTGCATATAAATGTTATTTAGTAAAGTTTGTTTTTATGTGATACATTTCAAAGCACAAACAGCAACACCACAAGGTTCACAATAAGTTCATACTAGTAGGAACTTTTATAGCTCGGAGAGTTAAAAGGTGACTCCGAGAAACTGACGGGGTTAGTTCGCTTCATCGAAAACGGCAAACCGAGTAACACTCGGACATACACTTCAAATACCTCAACCTCAATGTATTAAATAATCATCTGTATATTTTGGCACTTTTAATAACTGATAGAATACATTTTGGAAATCATGCTGTCATTAAAAATGCAATTAAAAATGACAAAGGTAAAATATAGGAAAGATTGGGGCATACCGGGAATTAAGCAACGGGTTTCACGTAAGATGTTCTACTTCGTTGGGTCAAAATTTTCCATTTTTTTGCCCGTCTTTTGTATTTATACTCTGTAGAATGCTGCCCTAAATCAGTTTTCTGATATTTCAATTCCTTGCAATGTTTTTTCTCGTTGAACAATATGTTGAACTGATTTGAACTGATTTTGAACGTTGAACAATCTCGTTGAACAGCATTATAAAGGAGACGCAAGATAGCTCCTTCCGGCAATTAAAAATGTAATATTTTTCTCTAATTTCCAGGCTATATTGCACAGTTTTTCTATTATTGAATATTCTTATATAAGCTTTTATATATACTATTGCAAAAATTTTAAACTTGTTTTTTTTTTTTTTTTCGAAACCCTCCATGAAAAAAAAAAAAAAAAAAAAAAAAAAAAAAAAAAAAAAAAAAAAAAAAAAAATGGGTTCTCAACATTGAGCAAAAGTACTCCATTTTAAATAAATCACATTCTGAAAATAGCTCCGATCCAAATGTACTCAAAATAGAGAAACATATCTATGAATGCGTTCAAACATGAACCGTCATTTACCCATTTTTCATCTTATTGATGTATTGAAATATGAACTGTTATGTTTACATTTTTTGATTGAAATCGATAACAATGAGTTTGAATAAGCACTCATAACAACAACGGAACGTAATCTTAAGCATTATAAAGGTGACGCAAGATAGTTCCTTCCGGCAAATAAAAATTTAATATTTTTTCTCTAATTTTCAAGCTATATTACACTGTTTTCCTATTATTGAACTTTTTTTTATACTGCTATGCATGAAATAAATCATTACAAATTATAAAATTCTCGTTTCGTGTGTGTTTGATAAAATGTGATGTTTCAAAATTGAGAAAACAGAGGTTCATTTTCGATCCAAACAAACTCAATTCTATATGAGTACACCAATTTACTCATTTTTGAACACTTCATTTTTTCAGTTCCGTTTTTCAAAGCGGGCAACCGTTTTTCTTGAGAGCTATTCGATTAATTTCCTTCATGTTTGTTTAAAAAAAAAATACAGGTTATCGTTTTTGGTCAAGTTTATATCACCGATAAATATAATTTTCATAGAATAATTAATTTTCGAGGTCACAAACGGTACAAAACGGCGAAAAATGTCTTTTGTTGAAATTGCAGCTATTCTCAATCGCACGAGGCGTATTATTATTATTAATTTTTTTTACACTATAAATTTTAATATATAATTGAAATGTCAGTACATATAATGCGAAAAGCCAAAGGCTATGCCGCTTTAGTTTGTAAACTAAAAAATACCCCTTATATATCACGTGACTATTAAGCCAAAGAAATAGAAACCCTCCTTAATAATTCTAACAATGTACTCATTAGATTATCTCGTGATTTCTGAAATTAGATAGCGAACAGCGAACAGCAGAGCAGTTCAATGGGATACCTAGTAGCAGTGCTACTCCACTCCCTGTAGATGAGTAAGTGTATAGCAAATCCTAGAGGAGCCGCGAGAAAAGAGTTTAAGCGTAGCACATTAGTACTACAATAAAAAAGAGAGAAGTTAAAAATTTAAATATGGAGAGGCTGAAAATTTATGAAAGGTTAGTCCGAGGACTACAGTATAAGATTAAGTTCAAATTTAAATTTAAGGATAGATAAAGATAAATTAATGATAGAATAAAAAGGAGTTGTTAACACTGTTCATAGCAAGACCGTACGAAGCAAAGCAGGAGAAATATACCAAAATCCTTCAAACAAAAAAGGCAGTTTTCAGCGCCATACATTTATAGTTTAAAAATTACAGTTAGTATAGGGCTTTACCGTGGTAAAGCAATAGTGATAAAATAATAAGAAAGTATATATATATATATATATTAATTTATTTATTTATTTATTTATATATTTATTTATTTATTTATTTATATATATATATATATATATAATTTTATAAGAAAGAAAAGACAAAAAGTATCAGCCGAAGAGCGCGACTACTCTTCAATAATAGCAGTGTAAAGGGGCCTCTTGCGTTTAGTAGGGCTGAGAACATCGTAGTCCGGTAGTTCGTACATGATGTCGCTTGGAACTTTATATAGCTGGCTGTGAAATTTTTTAGAGAGAAATTTTATGCGTCTGACAAGAGAAGTAGTTTTGAGGTCGTTTCTGATCGTAGTGCTACGTAGAAATCTTGAACCATTTCTGAAAGGTATATAATGTCTGATAATCGTTTAATATATGACTCTGTGACAGTGTGGAAATAAGAAGTAGTCTCATTTTTATCAACCTAATTTAAAGCTTCTTCTTATTACTTTTTTTTATTTTTTAAAAATACATACCATAACAGCGAACAATGAATGATGGAGCCATTCGGATTATTGGACATTGCGTGCCACCTAAAGTTTTTACCAATGTATCTTTTAGACTGCCTTGCTCGTGCGGAAATATATATAACCTTCAATATTTTATACTCTGTATTAGGATAAAATAAACAATTACTGAATGGAATATACTAATTAGATGTAATCTATTCTGTTTTATATTTTCTGAAGGAGGAGTTGATTTGTACAGTCTAATAACTCATTATTTGCTCAGACAGCAAGTATAACACTTCAGATATTTATAGAGGGTTGCATGGAGAATTCTAGCTACTATGGCTGTTGTCAAACTCAATTTTTCAGTCTCGATGAACTGAAATTCAATTAAAAGTCAAATAATAACTTTTTTGGTATTAACCCTCTCGCTGCTCAACCCGAGATTTTCTCGGGCATGTATTTTTCCGTTTAATTAATCCTCCTTGATTATTCCCACTAGTTTTTTTTTTTTTTTGTAAATTTTGCCTTATTCAATCGGAGTATTTTCCCTATTAAATTATACAAAAATTTTTGTTTAGAAAAGCCGGTGGCAAAAGAAGTTATTTAATTATTTTGAAGCTATTTTAATAAAACAATTACTCAGCAAGAGAGTTAATCATACCGTCGTACAGCTAAGCAACACATTCCGCTGTTTAGTGGCTACACCTCTAAAGACTGAAAAATAACAGTATTTTTGGTACTACTTGATTATTCCTTCGACCAGAAAACTATCGCCAAACTATAAGATTAAATGCCAATAATGGTTGATCGTAAATGTCATAACCGCTTGCATTAAACAGGATTTCACGTGTTTGTTACGTCATCAGTTGATTTTTAATTCGACTTTTTTTTTATAATTATTATTAATGTTTTACTTATTTATTTATTATTTCATTAATTAAAATAAAAATTATGTCAATTTATATAATTTGGTGAACAGTTTGGCGATTTGTATAATTTGGCGAAATTGGTCGACGGGATAACAAAGTAGTACCGTATTTTTAATTGACATTCAAAGAAGGATGCTACTCAATTAGTTCGTAGTTTTTTCTTCTATGTTTGTAAATAAATAATCTTTTGGACTGTCCGATTTCCATATATATATATTGTTAAAAAGATCTTTTTCAGCAGATAAACCCGTTTTAATTTCTTAAGGATCTTTTAATTATAGTATTTTTGTTGAAGTAAAAATTAAAGGCTAAATGTGTTATTAATCTTAAGGCTATCTCATCTATTGTCTACTGTTATATTTATTAACTAAATATTAAAAACATAATAAATGGCTACGATGCAAAAGAACAGATTATGAAATTACCAGAAATATTTAAAAACTCTTGTTGGGCATACGTATGAAAATAATTTTTTCTGATTTTGCTGTTCTACTGTTGATTCTAACGCATTAATGACCTTATATAATTTTGATTTATTGTCTTTTACAGAATTTAAGGGGATGCTAAGCACAGCATTTTTTTTTTCTTTTCTGCATTGAATATATGATAATGTTCGCTCCTCTTAAGGAATTTGATGAATCAATTGAAACGTACGCAGCCTATATTAAATGGATTAAAAAATCCTTTATATTGCATTATGTTAACCCTTTCGGGACGGGCGGCTTTTACACAAAATTTATTCGGTGGATACCATTTTTTTTTAAGTTACCTTACAATCACTAAAATGCTCTAATTAATGAAACTAAATATTACTCTTCATTTCACTGGTGCCTAAAACAAACTTTGTATACTCTTTTTGAGGGTGCATGTATGCACCCATGGTCTCGAACGGGTTAAGGAAGATAAAAAAATAGCTGCACTTAAACGTCGTATGGGTCTTATTCTGTATAAATTGTTAACCGATTTATCATTTCCGATAGCTTCGAAATCTTTGAAATATACAGAAATTGTTCATATTCTGCTTAACACTAGAAAGACCGAGAATTTTACTCAAATTTTAGAAAAAATATTTCACACCAGAATTTTTATTTTAAATTATTAACTTATCCATTTAACTAGTATTTTTCTTTGTATCTTTTAAATTAGTTTTATAAAAAAAAATTTCTGATTCGAACCGAGATATATTCATTTGGTAGCAGTCAAAATGACTACTTGCGGGCTTTCTAGTGTTAAGCCTTTAAGACCCGACGCCAACAAATTTTGTGAGGGTATAAAATTCGATAAATTTCATCAAAATAAAAATGAATCTATTCAAAAATTTTCAGCTAGATAAAAAAAGAAATGAAGACTTTTTGTGATTTTTCTTGTGACACATTAAATAAAAATTATCTTGAACAGTTTCTGCGAGGTTTGGAAAATGAAAATATCCAAAAGGAATGAATTACTCATGTAGAGTTAAATTTGAAGAAAGCTGTTGAAAAAGCTACCGCTTTACGTAATACAAAAGTTGAATCAACATATGAATGTTAAAAAATTTACGTGTACTAAAAATGTGCAACCATAGAAGTTTCAAAATTGTTCTTCAAAATAGAATATCAACAATTATCCAAAAACTTAATATTTTGAGATAAATAAAGGCAAATTGAAATGTTATAGCTGTACAAAAGCATCACATTTAGCTAATTTTCGGAGACATGTTAATGTAGTTTGCAATGTATGTAAAAATTGAGGACACTTATGTAAAGTTTGTAAAAGTAAGAATTCCCACAAACAAGAAAATACATTAAATACAGTCGAAGTGTTATCTGTAAATTATGATAAAGGCTCAACTCCCATACAAGATTGTGTTTTAATTGAAATTAAAGCAAGTGCCAACATGGAGCAAGATAATAGATCCGGAATTTCTGCAGTGCATTTAAAAAGTTTTTGCAGATTTTTTCCTAATTACAAAATTTTTCCGCCAGATGTTCAGCTAAAAATTGCAACTGGTGAAATATTTGCTGTTTATGTAAAAGTGAATATTTCTTAAGAAAACATGAAGCTAAAACTGTAAAATTGCATTCGATAAAATGAGATTTTTTTTAATTATTATTTGATAGAGACTAAGTTATCTGAATTTCATATTTTGCATCATAATTTAAAAACTGTTTAGGCAAATAAAATTGCGAATTCTTCTGACAAATTACAAGCATTATGAACAATAGAATGACCGACACGTTTTCCTACCTAGACCGTACATTGCAGTCATTTTGGCAGCACTAAGAAATCGAGAATAAATATTTGATTTTTAATGCGATTATCATTATAAATATATAGAATACGTTACTTTGAATAATTTTAAAATGCATGCAGTATTTACAATAGTAATTATTTATCTATAACTAGCAAACCCCGCGGCTTTGCTCGCGTAATAGTTGAAATATGCCAAGTGATATTTGCATGACTATTTTTTATTATAAGAACACTTTTCAAAATAATTCAAAAATTAAAAATTAAGCCACAGTTTGACTAAATTTCATTATAAAAGTGCAATAAACATAAATGAGATTTTAATTAATAAGAAGAACTAAAACTAATTCCAATTAAATGATAATTTAGAAAGTATTTTGAGACTTTTATGCTCATTTCAGTACTCATTTGAAGTTTGGAATTTTTTAGAAAAAATATTAACACATTTACATCTCAAAATTAATCATCATATGAAATTCCAAGTTTCTTGTCTAACAGTCTACCCCCTCTCTGGTGTTAGTGGCACCAACATAAAATGCCGAAACAGAGTTGAAATAGAATGTCCCGAAAAATGTTGAAACAGAGACTGTCACCATTAATTTGCCGACATTAACCTTGAAATTGGTTGGTATTTCCTGATATTCTGTAGAAAACGGAATTTAGATGTTTTTAAAGGATTTCTTGTTGTTCCTGCCAACCAGGTTGTAGAGACACCGGCATAAAATATAGCCCGTATATGATAAGGGACTATCACGCTTGATTCTCAACCAATAACTTCTGTAATCGGTTTATTATTTCCAGAGATTTCATAGAAATCGTAATTTTGGACTCTTTTAGAATGCATTTATCTCATTCCCGTCGCTTCACCTCTTTTTAATTTCGAATAGACTTTCGACTGTTCTTAGAGGACATTTATATTTTATAAGTAACTACCGTGCTATATTTAAAGTTTCTAGTCTCTTCAGGACCGCAGAAAATCGCAATTTAGAAAGTTTTTTGCTCCTGCAACCCTCGATATAAAATATAGCTTATGTTTGAGCAGGTTCTATCATCATCAATTTGCAACCATTATGTTTGAAATCGGTTTCATATTTCATACGATTGCATAAAAATCATAATTTCGAACGCTTATAGAAAGCTTTTTGCTCACTTCATCCTTTTAAATTTGGAATTTTCTTTCGACAATCCTTAGAAAGCATTTGCATCTTTGAAGTAATTACCATTCCAAATTTAAAATGTTAGACCCCCTCAGTAACATAAAAAACGCAATTTAGAACATTTTTTGCTCCTTTAACACCGCGGTGGTTGTGACAACAACGTAAAATGTAGTTTATGTTAGAGCGGGGACTGTCACCATCAATTTGAAACCATTACTTCTGAAATCGGTTTATATTTCCTGAGATTGCGTAGAAATCGTTATTAAGAAAGTTTTTAGAACGCTTTTCGTTTATCTTCACCCCTTTTAAATTTCAAATTCTTAAGGAACTCTTCTCAGAGAGTATTTACATCTCATAAATAATTACCATGCCAAATTTCTAGTTGCTAGCCCCTTTATTATCACAAAAATCACAATTTAGAATGTTTTTAAAATGCAACCGCAAGGTAGTAGTGACGCCGACATGAAATAGATCCTATATTGGAGCAAGGGCTGTCATCATCAATTTCCAACCATTACTTTTGAAATCGGTTGGGTACTTTCTGAGATTGCATAGAAATCGCAATTTATAACGTTTTTAAGAACGTTTTTCGTCCATTTTCACCTCTTTTAAATTTCTAATTATTTAGGAAATGTTATTAGAGATCATTTATATCTTATAAATAACTACCAAGCCTAATTTGAAGTTGCTAGTCCCAGCAGTATTACAAAAAACGCAATTTAGATCGTTTTTTGCTCCTTCACTCCCTTTGGGTTAGTGACACCGAAATAAAATACAGCTTATGTTGGAGCGAGGGCTGTCACCGACGTTTTCACACCATTATTTTTTAAATCGGTTCGGTACTTCTTGAGATTGAGTAGATATCGTAATTTAGAAAGTTTTTTAGAACACTTTTCGCTCATTTTTACCCCTTTTAAATTCCGGTCTTTTAGGAAATGTTCTTAGAGATTATTTGTATCTTATAAATAACTGCCATGCCTTATTTTAAGATTCTAGGACCTTTAGTACACAAAAATCGCAATTTAGAACGTTTTTTGCTTTTGCAACCCCTAGGTGGTAGTGACACCGACATTAAATAGAGTATATGTTAGTGCAAGGGCTGTCATCATCAATTTCCAACCATTACTTTTGAAATAGGTTGGGTACTTTCTGAGATTGCGTAGAAGTCGCCATTTAGAACGTTTTTAGAACACTTTTCGCGTATTTTCCCCCCTTTTAATTTTCGAAATTCTTAAGAAATATTCTTAGAGATCAATTTTTTCTTATATGTAGCTACCATTGCAAATTCCATGTATCTGAGACTTCCAGGAACACAAAAAACGCAATTTCGAACGTTTTATTTTTGCTCCTGCACCCCCTTTAGGGGTAGTGCACCGACATAAAATATAGCCTATATTGGAGCAAGGGTTGTCACCATCATGTTGACATCATCATTTTTAAATTGGCTTGGTACTTCTTGATATTGCGTAAAAATCGCCATTTAGAACATTTTTTAGAACGCTTTTTGCGCATTTTCGCCCCTTTTAAATTTTGAATTTTTTAAGAAATTATCTTAGAGGTCATTTAAATGTTATAAGTAACTACCATGCCAAATTCCATTTATCTGGACCCTTCAGTAACACAAAAATCGTAATTTCGAACGTTTTTTTGCTCCTGCACCCCTTTTAGGGGTAGTGGAACCGACATAAAATGTAGCCTATGTTGGAGCAAGGGTTGTCACCATCATTTTGACACCATTATTTTTGAAATCGGTTTGGTATTTCCTGAAATTGCGTAAAAATCGCCATTTAGAACGTTTTTTAGGACGCTTTACGCGCATTTTCACCCTTTTTTAATTTCGTTTTTTTAAGGAAATGTCCTTAGAGATCATTAGTATCTTATAAGTAACTACCATTGCAAATTTCATGTTTCTAGGCCCTTCAGTAACAAAAAAATCGCAAATTTAGAACGTTTTTCGCTTCTGCACCCCCTTTTGGCCAGTGGCACGGACATAAGATATAGCCTATGTTCTAATTTGGACTAACATCATCATTTTGATACCATTACTTTTGGAATAAGTTCCGTAGTTCCAGAGCTTTCCTCCTACAAATAAACAATTTTTATCTCTTTATAATATTAGTATAGATAATAAGGAAAGAAGAATTTGTGTGTGTGTGAGTGTGTCGACGGTTTTCTGAAGAAACCGCTGCACGTAGAGCTACAAAATTTGGGGAAAAGGTATATATGAAGTTTTGCACTTCGAAGCCCGATTCTCGATTTTTTGATTAGATTTTTTTTAATTTAATTTTTTATGCAATTTTTAGCGCTTTTTTAAGTTTCGAGGCGAATTTTCTACATTAGTGAAAATAATATGGTTTCTTTCTTTTAACGAAATAGAGTAAATTTTGTTCTCTTTTCAAAAATGTTTATTCGGAATTCGTACAGCAATTTTTGAATTTTAGTGAATTTTTTATGCGATTATTGAACAGCATTTAATGCATCTCCATACCTATAAGGGGGGCACCGTAGGGGGTGACACAGTTTTGTCGCCAAATTTTTTGCCAACATGGCTATACATCGCCGAATTTGGCGACCAGAATTAGTCGCCAAAAGTGATGCCAACTTGGCGATATCTCTAATGTTTCGCCAAATTCCGATAGACTTCTCTTGTCAACCAATAGGTATTACTTGCTTACAGAAAATCAACAAATTGAGATATTTTAATTCAAGTAACATGATACAATGTTTAGCATGCTTTCCCAAACATAAATTTCAAGAGAACCCGCAGGAGAAAGGAACTAGATTTGAAACTTTTATCCAATTATAGTAAATTTTGACTTTCATGATTTTTGAACTTTTTGTGATTTTTAATTCGATTTTAATTTTTTCCGCGATCTGCTGCAGTTTTTTAATATTCCATTTTTGACCTATAATACTAAAGTAATTTTTGCCCTCATTTCAATAAAGTTTATTCGGATTTCGTATAGCAATTTTGGAATTTTTCAGGAATTTTGTATGTGATTTTTAGTGTATTTTAGAGATTTCCTACCATTTTTCTACATTAGTGAAAGGAATCAACTTTCAATCTTCGAACACAATATATAATTTTTTTATCTTTTCGAAATTTGTGCAGCGATTTAAAATTTTTTCTCGATATCTTATTGTGATTTTCAAAGCTTTTTCGCAGTTCGTGTTTTTTTTTTTTTTTTTTTTTTTTGACGTACCCATGCAACGCCGGGCAAGTTAGCTAGTTATAAAATAAAACACGCCTTTATTTTCAGGAAAAAATGTATTGTTATAAAACAGTTATGTATAATTGTACATTAACACATGATTTGCAATACAAGTTCTTAACACACATTTTCTGTAACTTTTCTACGAGTCAGTTTAAGATATGTTAAAATTTTTCTTTTGTTTTTTATCCGCAGATAGAGCATTGACGGCGTGTATTACTCGTAGTTTCAGAAGAGCTAGGAAAGCATGCTCTAAGAAGGGTTACCTAGTTTCTTTGAGGTACAATATTACAATCTCAACTTGTTAACTAGGATCAAAATAAAGGATTTCGAGAAATTTGCGAAGGGTTACACGCATTAAATAAAATCCCGGGATTTCTTGCTGCAATAACTAGAACATTGCACAAAATGTAAACTGTCTATATTCTAGAAGCCGCTTTCATTGTGTATCGGCTCATTTGATCGAGCACGTCTGTGCCATACTTTGTTGAAATGTAAAAACGTACAGTGTCAGCCAGGCTTTTACGGTTATCAGCTATGTTAACATTTGTGCACATAGTACTCAAGCTGCGGATTTTTTTTTTTTTTGGGGGGGGGGTGTTCAATGTTAGAGTTAACTGGGGTAACTATATCAGAGATAACTGGGCCATAGGCTATTTTATAAAAAAACCGTTGATGTTTTTTAAGCTTTAGCTTTTGTGAACAATGCAACCTTAATCTCTACTTCCTAAAACAACGTGTCTCAAAAAAAAAAAAAAAAAAATCATAACTTTCTGTTTGCTGTGGTAGGTTGTCGAAAATTTACGATTATTTTTTTCAAAACAACGTTACTTTGTTGAACTTCCTCGGCTTTTTATTAAAATACTGTAAGTATTTTTATTAATTTTTTTTAAAGATTAGGTATATAACTACATTAATATTATTAGTTACCTATACATATTTACATCTTGTTTTAAATGTAAGGTCGGTGTCTCAGTTACCGCATAAATTTTTCAAGAATGCGGTAACTGGAACCTACATTAGGGCTAACTGAACTATGTTGGATCCAGTTACCCCAGTAGTTATCAATAATTTTTTTTTTAGTTTCTCTTACTACGAGAAATAAATTCCTCCATTGGTTTTTTGCTCACAATAAAGAAAATTATAGAATATCTTATTAAAATTACGTAATAAAATTTTTAAAAAGCACGTTGGGTGGTATCAAACCAAATTTTTTAACCCCTTGAAGAGCGGTGATGCCGTTATGGCATCACATAATTTTAACCCCTAATTGCTGCATTGGCACCGGAATTTTATAATGAAAATTTCACCTTTATTAAGTACGCGAAAATATACTTTTCCTTGTTTACAAATAAATTATCTTGTAAACACTGGTGTCATTAATTATTTCAACATTTTACGAATACACGTACCTCGCCTCTGAATGCGAGATAGCCAAATCTTGAAACTGTAAGATACAGATAAAGTAGGTAAGTACTTACCTAGCAGTTTGTTCATAGATTTACCTTGTTATTTTTCCCCTTAAAATACCCATATATATTTTATACTTATTACCTATACTAAAGTACATAGGTACTTACTTAACTTTTATGTTTTTGGTATAAGTAAATCTAATATTTTCACATTTAGTGCATTTTTTAGAAATATTGACAGCAAAGGTTTCACTTACAACGCTCATTAGTTGATATAAATTTACATGATCTGCCTGGTTTATTTTTTTTAAGTTGTTTACACTTTTACAAACAGGACCTGATATCCCTTAAGAAAAAAAATACGCGTATGGAACATAGACATTTCTGGTCCACTTAACCCATTTTTATGGGGCAATTGAACCCATGAGCAAAGAAAGATTAAATATGCATATTTCTTTTTAAATATTATAATGTAATTTTGAGCATTTCTGTCTGATAGAGGGGACCTAACTGAACACATATACAAAGGTTCAGACTTTAATTTCAAATGAACATTAGCTTTTAGAAGCTGAATTGCCAGAATCCCCAGAATCACAACAATCGGTAAACTAGAGAAACCGTAGATTTTCTTTGAAACGATTTCATGACATCCTTACACTGAATACTAGTGGCCCCCACTGTTTTGACCAAAATTCGTGTTAGTATAACGAAGAACAGCACAATATCCCTCTTCCGTAAACTAGCGCAGTAAAAGTATCCAATTCTTCCAAGGATATGTTCCGTAAATCTGATTTTAATTCTCGATATGCTTCTTGGATTGTTCATTTTTCAATATGTTTGAACATCGCTTCGGTAAACAACAAATGCCAAGATGAAACTTCATTTCCACTAAAATTTTTCTTAGCATAAGGAGTAAGTACTGTTTTTCTTTTCAATGCGTTACCTGAAGCATATCTTCCAGAAATAATACCATTTTCATCAAGCATTTCCCATTGAATCCCATTTGAAAAAATGAGATTAACAATTCGAAATGGACCAATATTTTGTTTCGAGGAATTCTCAATATCTATCTGTACTTTGGAGGGCTCTGAGCTTTGATCGGGAATTTCTTTTCCAGAAAAACCGGAATCGCTAATTTCACCATTGTCACTGAAATTTTCATTGAGTTCAGGAAGCAGTGCTAAATACTCCTCAATACTCAGTTCTTTATCACAAGGCTATGAAATAAATCTCACAGGTGTAATTTTCCCTGCTTCAAACATGAGAATTTTACCGGCTCACCTTCAGTCACAAATGAGTTGAAGACAAGCAATTACACAAATGAAAAGAAGTCCTACAATGACAAGCCATTCAAACAAAACAAGCAGAATCACGAATAAAAAAAAAAATCTCTGGAATATCGTTCCAGTGAGGCGCATTCGTCACTGAAATAAAGATAAGTTGAGCAGAAAAAAGCGAGTGATATTTCATAGCAGATCATTAAAATCTCTATTGCGGCCATTTTGACCGCTTCGGTCGCTCTAGGTAGAAAATTAATCTATATGTTCATTATAAAATATTCCAAAAAAAAACAATGTTATGTATTTAAAAACATAAAAAAAAAATAATGAAAGAGGCGAAATGTGAGTGAGCTGCCGTAAACGTTTTAAGAGTAATTGCTTCGCAAAGGAGCTATGCGGTCAAAATGACCGCTCCAGTCGTTTTAGTGTTGAATGAATTTCCTAAATTGTTTACTAATAAGGTTGGAGAAGGAAAAGTTTTGAATGTACAACGTTACCTTGAAAAAGATTTATATTTTTTTCAAATCACCCATATTTTTTTCAAATCTAGGACTGTAACTTCTGCATTACGTGCAGCAGTCAGTGAGGGACTGTCAGTAAATGAGCAGTCACAAAGACTACATGATTTAAGGTATTATTAAACGAGTTACAAATAACAATTGGGAAATTTTTATAGTTCCAGTGGTTATCTCTAATGCAGGGATGAGAGCGCTTCGACCCAAATCGATGATTTTCACCGCTAAATTTTAATAGTATTCTTTATTTTATTAACCCTTAACCGGAATCGTGCCGCTGTGAGACGGTTGTGTCTACATATCTACCATTTACACAAAAATGAACGCGTCCCCAATCTTATCACACAATCTAATCCTTACGCTACTGGTCCTCTGCCTCCCCCACCCATTTGCAACACCTGCGCATTTTTAGTTATTGAAAGAAAAATTATTTTATTTTCAACCCAGTCTGTGGGACGGCATGTTTCCGTATATGTAATTTTTGCTCTGGGGTATTAATATGGAGGAACCGTCAAAGCGGGTACGCAACAGTCATAAAAAAGACTGAAGAAAGTGCTTTGAGAGTATTTGATGGAGTAGTAAGTGACATAAGCGATATTCAATGTACTTCAGATGATGAATATATAAATTCTGAACACGAAAGTGACTCAACATTGTCAAAAATGCATAAAAAATGCAGATATTTAGAACATGCTGCAATATTTACAATTAAATGTTTTGTTAATTTTACTGCGTAATATTTTTTACTAATTCTTATTGTACCGAAATATATAAAAAAATTAGCATTTAATTATTATGACGAAAATTTTATATTTAGAACAATAAAGTGTAATTTCAAAATATTTTCTGTCTCCGACATTCAAAATTTATTTGTATGCTGTCATATTAAAAAAAAAAAATGGTCCTGTTAATGCATTACTATTAAATATTATGTGTTTAAGTTCACTATTTGGTAAATTATTAAGAGTTATTTTCCTGTTAGAATTTTATAGCAATTTTTTTAATTATGCAGTCTCACAGATGGCACGTTTCCGTTTGTGCACGGAATTTTAATGTTTCCGGTTAAGGGTTAAATCTTAGAAATCCCTTCATTAAATAAGGTGAAAGATTCCATCAAAATTTAGTGGTAGCAAAAAGTCAATTGGGTCTGAGCGCTCTCTCATCCCTGCTAAAGGGAAAATTCGATTATGTGCCGATTTTAAAGTAACGTAAAATAATTTTTCGGAAGTTTAAAATATCCTTTGCTAGATTAGAAGATAATTTGACAACATTAGGTGGAGGATTGGATTTTACATAAATTTATTTGAATCACGCATATATTCATTTACTTGTAGAGGAAAAGTTACAATCATTCTTGACAAAGTGTATGAATTTATGCATAGAATTGAACCAATTTTTTTGTGTATGTTATTGGCCACGGCAAAAAGCTCCCCCCTATGTTTGGAAAAATTTCGCCGCAAGGGAGCGCTGTAATAGCAATTTTTGCACCATTTTTAATAACTATCGAAAAGTGTATGAAGTTATGTACAGAACTGAATCAAATATTTTGCGCCATTTCTTTGTAAATTTCCTGCGCCAAATTTTTGCGTCACGTTTTTGGCCATGGCAAATAGTCCCCCCCCCCCCTGAATTTGGAAATATTCCGCCGAAAGGGAGCACTATAATAGCTATTTTGTGCAATTTTCTTCATTTTTTGTTGTCTATTCCACACCGGCGTCTTGTCAAGCGACAGGAACTTTCCAGCCTAATAAGCCGACTATTCGTGAACATATACAACATAATATTGATCTCATTGAAATCTATTGATTTTAATAAATATCATGATGGAGATTAACTCTTTTTTATTCCGATTAATTGACTGAAGAAGAAATTTAAGATGAAAGTCAAAGCTTATACAGTATTTAACTAATAAAAATTAGATATTGACATTTGTAAAAACAATTTGAAATATTAACATATATGAGATAGAAGAAAGTTTTAGGACAGGCACATCCAACTAGTTCCAAAATTTAGAATGGTTGTTAGTTTAATGCTGAATTCCGGTATAAACAGATGCTGTCTGAATTAGTTTTAGTAAATTTAATAAATAATATCTACTTTAATTAAAAAATCCAATTACTTATTTAATCATTTTTTTACTCATTTATTCATTTATCATTCAATTTTTATTCATTTAACATTATAGGCAAGATTCCTTTCACATAGATTTATTTTTACACGTTTTATTGCTTTCAGCAAATAATTATTATTTATTTTAAAAATACTCAATTTAGTGTTTTTATCATTTATTTTGGTTATTTATTTACGGAATATCCGGGCTACCGGATAGATCGCTAAAAATGGTTACCAGTTGCAATATTCTTTACCGTTTCCAATCCATTAATTAATATTATTTAATACATAACATTGCCAAAAATGGTAAACATTAACAAATATATTAATAAATTAATAAAAAATAAATAATAAATAAATAATAAATTAATAAATGAAACTATAAACGATAGTAAAATATTCAATATAAACTATGATAAATAAATAAACTATGTTACGTATTATTATATTGTAGCTAGAAATGAGCTGGGTCATTTTCAATAAATGCATACAATTCAGAAAACATTTTTTTTAAATTACTTTTAAATTTCACATTAAAAATGAAATAAGTGATAATGTATAAGTTACATGTGTCTGTAAATATAATTAATTAAGCACTTTAGCTTTTGGTATAATTTTTATACACTATTTTACTATATTTTATACACTATTTACCAGTAACATGGTAACAGACTTGACTAGTAACAGACTTGACATTAACAGCAAAATATCTTCCAAAACCTACATGCTAATTATTAACACTAAGAAACAAAACAAAATCTTTAATATATTAACTAGATAATAATATTCAAGCAAAAGAAAGTACTAAACTTATATTTTTAACATAAAAAATTAGGTAACAGACTTGACATTGAATAAAAATACTCACCTTTATAAAAAATTCTTTACTCCACTACACTGTTGTTTTTCAACTGCAAAAGAAAATGGCTACAGGTAAATATTTAACTAGTATAAGTGTTTTTATTGCAAATGTGCTGTCATCTCTTGGTGAAATTGTCAACCTTTATTTCATGAAATTCTAGCTTGGTAACAGACTTGACAAAATATGAGGGACAAAATGTTTTGTAGATTCTCTTAAATTTTTTTTTTTTTTTTTTTTTTTTTTTTTTTTTTTTTTTTTTTTTTGCTGGAATAATGTCAGAAATTTAAAATAATGATGATTTATCTCATTAAATGTCCCAATTACTTTCCTTTTAATGTGAAAAATGAAGTGAAAAAATATTACAGAATTATAAAAAGAGAAGAGGGACAGCTATTTTTTTCTGCTACTAGATGCAAAAATCTGCATTCTTTAGGAAAAAAAAATATGAAAGTGATTATTTTTATGTTTTAGAAATATGTTGTGTAGTGTAATTAAATAAATATAATATTTATAGTCAGTTTTAAATAATATATTATGAGTAATTTTTTTTTTTTTTTTTTTTTTTTTTTTTTTTTTTTACTGTGGGACAGCATATGTATGCATATTTTGAAAATGACCCAGCTATAATAAATAAATAAATAAAATTCTAAACAATTAAAAATTTTTAAGTATAAACTATAATAAATAAATAAATAAACAATATTAAGTATTATTATTATAATCTTGTAGCACGTATTAGGTATGATACGCTATAAAGTTGTGAAAATAAAGGTTACTGTAATTTGTATAATTGGCGCCGTTCTTGGCGCAGTTGTTTCTTACATGGCCCGGATAATATATAAAGCACCATTAATTTAAAATGTGTTAATCATTATATGTGTTAATTATGTGTTAATCATTTTGCGTTTTAAGCAGGTTTAGGTTATAATGATGTTCCATTTTCGAGGCGTTGTCGTGGCCCGATTTTTTTCTGATTTTGGAAATATTGCTCCACAACGATTACTGATTATATATATATATAGACATATATATGTGACATTCCGGCGACATTCGTATATCTCGAAATAAACGTAGTAGATTTATCAAGTCCATCCCTCCGTTATCATGAGAATATCGGAGTGCAGTCAAGGGTGGCTAGATAAGATGGGCTCCGTAAACATTGAGAATTTTCCCATGACATAATTAATAGAGCCATCGTAACTTTAAACTCTGTTTATTTGACAAAAACATATCAAAACATTTCCAGTAGCTTGATAATCAACTCTCGAATAATCGATCATTCACTTCATAAGACTTAAGATGTTACAAGTATTGGTATCTACACATTAGAATCGTTCACCACAAGCGACGTAGATTTATGACGTATAACCGCCGAAAAACGTAAAATCTCGTATCCTCGTTCCTCGTATACAAACATAGCGCGGACGGATACAATATTAGTGGTAAACCAATTCCAGCAGAGAGATGGGGAGGAACGGGACAGGAAACCTACTACAATTCGATGGGGAGGGCGTGAAGTCGACAATGAACTCCTTATACGGCGTCAGAATTAAAGCGCAATTAAATGCTGGCGGGAGCATGGAATTGTGGAAAAAGAACATCATAAAAAAATGCTATTAAAAACATTTGAAAGAAAAATAATTTTGTTTTAGAATAAAATGAAAAAGTAAATAAATGGGTTTTATAAGATTAGACGAATGGATTAAGGTTTTTTGAATAATAAAATAATACGCAGGTTTAAATGTATGAAATAAAAGACAAAAGATATTAAGATATTATTAAAGATAGGTAAAAAAGGAAAAATATTAAGATTTTGGAATAGTTTTACTAGCATAAATAGGCGAAAATTTTTATTATTACATATATATATGTTACCGGCCAAACCCGATTTTAGGCCAAACTAGATTGGCCTAGGCCAAACTAGTTTATCCTAACGCCCATAGGATAAACTAGTTTTTCCTAGGACAAACTAGTTTGGCCTAACGCTCATAGGATAAACTAGTTTGGCCTAACGCTCATAGGATAAATTAGTTTAGCCTGCTATTCGTTGGTCCGAACTAGTTTATCCTAGGCCGATCTAGTTTAACCAAGGCCAATTCAATTTGGTGGGTTTTATTGATCCCAAAGACCGCTTTGGCGCCAACCTTCTAGTTTATCCTAGGCCAATGCAATTTGACGTGCTTTTACTGATCTCAACTGCCACAACGGCTCCAATCTTGTGTAAAGTTGCATTGTCACCCTTGTATAATATATTTTATTCGATAGGGAGTGGGATACTGTCCCCTATATTCCTCATTTCACCGCCGCCGGTAGTTACAAAACTGGTTCCATTTGACATATTGTGTGCTGGAGGACCGAAGAAGTGGATGAGAGGTTATCATAAAATTTAGGAGAGGAAGAATTTAGAGGATTGATTATGTACAGTATAACTTTTTGAAAATTCCAGATTTCTGAAAGAATATCAAATGCAATTCTAATATCCTTAATAGTGCATTTATTCATAAATAATTCAAAGCCAAGGGATATTTATATGAGAAAAAAAATAAATAAATAAAAAACATTGATTTTCTTTTCTCACATAAATATCACTTGGCTTTGAGTTAATTATGAATAAATGCACCATTAAGAATATCAGAAGTACATTTGATATTCCTTCAGATGTCTCGAATTTTCAAAAATCCGGCGGAGTCCCGGTCCCAGTTTGACCTAAAACACATATATTTTTAAGCTACCATTATTCCACAATTAAAATTCTCTTTAAAGAATAGTACATATTCATTTATACGGATGGGGATACAGTACTGTAAAACTTGTTAAAGAAGTTGTGTGTGACGAAATCGTGTTTTAAACGGAATTTTTTTTAATCGGTTCAAAGTGGATATAATAAACCGTTTGAAAAAAACATAATACATTTTCTAGAGACGATGGACCTGCAACTGTAACGAAGTTTTTTCTCTTCTATGTGATTCCGTCTTAGAAGGTTTTTCTACATAATGTTTTTCAGATTTTCAAGTTTCCAATCCGTGTAAAAAATTAATGGTATTAGTAATTATTCAGATATTTACATACAAACAGAGATTCATTAAAAAATCAATATAGTTTACAATAGAATTATTACTATCGTTAAATCCTCATTCTATGGCTTGGAGATTTAAAAATTAAAAAAATTCTATACAATAAAATCTTCTAAAACGGAATTGCATAGAAAAGAAGAAAAATCCGTTATAGGCAGTTTCCATTAATAGAAAGTTCATCTCTGTTATAAATGCATTATATTCTTTTTAAAAGTATTAATATCCTCATTTTACATAGATCAACATATTTTTTTTTGTTAAACACGGGATTCCATCATAGGCAGGTTCTTTTTTCTCAGGTTTTACCGTACTTTAATTTCATTACCTAAAAATGAATCTACTCATCTTAAAAATAATAATAAAAATAACTAAAAACAGGAATTCTCCTTTTTCAGAATTTAGTGTCGCCCACGATGAAAAAAAATGCATACAAATATAGATAGTACAAAATTTATTTTCGTTTTAAGAATTAAAATTCACGCTTTTAATTTAAATAAAATGACGTCATTCGCATCCGCTGAATAATTCCTCATTTACAATCCAGTCTTAAACAGCATCTACTGTAAGTTATTCATAGGACGTCACTATCGCTGAATAATACATAAATCCAAAAAAATAGATGTTGTCATTCAAGAAACTCGACAAAAAATATCGTCTATCTAATGATTCATATGCCTTCATTTGTTTGTAAAAATAATATAGATACTTAAAATTAAATATAGTTTATAATAGCTCCATGTTTTATCAGAAATCATTCATTTATATTTTTTCAAAATAGCACTATTTTAATTACATTTTTTTTCAGTTTTTATGAAAATATGGCAACAAAAAAATAAAATTACTATTTTCAAAACTATTTATCTTTTACTCTCTACATAAATGGAGTATATGAGTTGCCAACATTAAACAAATTGTGGCTAAAAACTACAAAAATATTAATATCTCAAAAATAAATTGAGATGAAGTTTTCAAACAAATTGCAGTTAAAAGTACCTTTTTCCCTAATACGACGGTATAAAAATTGAAAATGTGCGATGCTTAGAAGTTAAAAAAATTGCAGTAGATTATTTAGCCGTACATTGATACATCTGTTTTTTTTTTACGGCTGGCTTATACAACGGAACGTTGTTTTTTAGAGACGACACTTTTATTGCTGGCTGGAAGAAATATCATATCGGGGCGAAGAAATATATAAATTTTAATCGTGGAATAATAGCGGTTTAAAAATACTTGCATAAAAAAAAAAAAAAAGGCTCACTTTATGGGCGTTAGGATAAACTAGTTTGGCCTAGGAAAACCTAGTTTATCCTATGGGCGTTAGGATAAACTAGTTTGGCATAAAATCGGGTTTGGCCGGTAAATCACAAATCTTCTGTTGAAATTTTGACCAGGTTTAAGCGTAGATTACGTGGTATTTTATTATAGTATGCAGTTTCAATTGTAACAATGCGACATTCCATTCAGCTAAAATAAAATGCATCAAAAGAAATGTTCTTTAAAAATCCCTTCTAGATGCATTTGTTTTTTCAATACAAAATCTTTAAGAAAGCTTTGGTTAATTAAACACATAATAATGCATTATTATTAAATTATCATTCAATAATTAAATATTAATTTGATCCATTCATTGTGACTGATAACAACATCAACTTTAATCTTATGGACGATTCTATTAGCAGTTACTTTCGTTTGAAAAGTAAAAATAAGTATGTGCTAATTAAATTAAATTCAAGCGTACTAATTGAAATCAGAACATTTAATTAATAGGAGATAAATCTTTTGATTAAAAAAAAAAACAAAGAAATAATTTAGTGTTTTCTTAAACTGAATAGATATTTATGCATATTTAAAACGTTTTTTTAAAGTAGAACTGAGAATTTAATTGATTCCATAAAGAAAAGATGATAAAATACAGATTTGGAACCACCATCGTTTAACAACAACAACAACAAAAAAAAATGTACCTTAAAATTAATCTAATGCTTTCAATAATATTAATGCTAAAAAGACTACAATAACTTTATATAATTAAATGTAATTTCACTATTTTATTATCTTCATTTATTATGTAAAATAATATACAGGGTGCCCACTCTCAACGGTATCCAATGGCTAATTCCTAAACCATTAGTCATAGACATATAGTTCCAATTGCAAAAAATGTTTTAAATGAGGTAAAGAAATATTTTAAAAGCGATTTTGGTAAATAAAAAACTTTCTTAAAAAATAACAAAATTTTAAATTTTATATGGTCCCCCGATCCTATATGTTATATTTAGTAAAATTTTCCTATTGCGCTGTCAAGTAAGACAATAAAAAGTCCCGTTCATATAACGCTGAAATTGACCGAGTTATGAAACATTAAAAATGCATGACTTATGGTACTTTTCTGCATCTAAACACAAATGAGTCTGCCTTGCTTTTAGGAGTCAGATATCAAGTGCTTAAAGTATTCGGAGAACTTACTTCATCAAAATTTTTGCTTTGAAAAACATCGTACAGGTGTTAGGATTGAGTTAACTTTTATTAAGTTTCAGATGGGCTAAAATAATTGTATTTTAAATGTGTTTTATTTTGAAAGGACTTGAGATTGTTTTTTTAATGATTTATTTAAAAGAATTATGTTCTTTTTACAAGTTTTAATTTAACTTCCACGATTGTATGTATGTTTTTCCATTTCAAAATGTGTACTCGGAATTTAACTCGCTTTCAAATATCCGATCGAGATTAAATTTTACATACTGACGTAACTCAGATAGCAATCTAATGTTAACACTAGAAAGACCGAGACTTTTACTCAAATTTTAGAAAAATATTTCACACCAGAATTTTTATTTTAAATTATTAACTTATCCATTTAACTAGTATTTTTCTTTGTATCATTTAAATTAGTTTTATAAAAAAAAATTTCTGGTTCGAACCGAGATATATTCATTTGGTAGTAGTCAAAATGACTACTCGCGGGCTTTCTAGTGTTAATATGATTTTCGATGGTTACCATTTATATTTATTTCACTGGATAACACAAAAGCTTTCGGATGGATTACCGCCAAGACGTTTACAAAAAAGTTTTAAATTAGATAACACAAGACTGCGATGGTTGTATTTTTTCACTTTTATGTATTTTTTAGTACTGAATCCGAAAATTACCTTAATGTTTAACCATCATGTCAGGATTTTTCGCAAATCATAAACTGTCAAAGTTAAAAAATAAAAAAATCGGATATTATAAAATAGAGGAGATGGCTGGGTTTTTTAACTTTTGATAATTGAATTTTATTTACTTTTTAGCACTGAATCAGAAAAGGACCTTCATTTTATCGATCACATTAGAATGCTTTGCAAATTGTAAATGTCAAAGTTAAAAAATAGCGAAAACCTAATACTATAAAACAGATGTAAAACTTTTTATTTTTTTTAAATTTTATTTAATTCAATAATTTATTCAATTTTTTGGCTTATACTGGGATTCCACAGCCAAACAGCGAGGGATCCGATGAGGTGGAGGAGAAGGTTCAATTTTAACTCTGAACTTTTGAACTTTAAATTTAAAATTTGCGAAAATTCCTGACGTGATGGTTAAAAATTAAGTTCATTTTTGGGTTCAGCGGTAAAAAATACATGAAAATAATTTATCAAAAGTTAAAACCACAGTAATCATATCTGTTTTATAGTATCGAATTTTTTCAATTTTTTTCTTTTTTTTTTAACTTTAAAATTTATGATTTGCAAAAACTTTTTAAGTGATAATATAAATGGAAGGTCAATTTCGGATTCAGCGGTGGTACAGAATACATAAGAATCAATTCTCAAAAGCTAAAAAATATGATTTAACCCAACTTTTGCAGGCAAATGTAATGTAATAACATTTTAAAATATGTATTTTGTAAAGAATTGAGGCTGTTAATGTTGATCATTTTATTTAACAAAAATTCTGTTGTTTATTCTTATTATATGTTTTTACTTCTTATTATATGTTTTTTACAAATTGTATATTTTGCATTAATATGTCAGAAAGATTAAAGATTTCAAATTCATCTTGCAATGTTATTTTTACGCCCAAGCATTTTTTTAATATATCTGACGAAATTATATTTCTAATAAATTTGTGAATAACCCCTAATTTGCAGCAAAAAATATACTGCAACTTTAAACAGCTATTACTGGGTTAATTTTAATTGTAGAATAACGGGACTTGTTTTGTCTTACTTGTCAGCGTAGCATAAAAATTTTACTAAATATAACTTATAGGACCGGAGATCGTATAGAAATTTAAATTTCGTAATTTTTTAAGAAATTTTTTATTGACTCAAATCATTTTTAAAATATTTCTTTACCTCATTTAAAACATTTTTGTGATTGGAACTATAAGCTTATGACTAACGGTTTAGGAATTAGCCATTGGACACCGTTGATAGTGGACACCCTGTCTATATATACACAGTGTGTCCACTTACAACCTGACCGACCTTTATTTTCACAACCATTGGTCCTAGATGCATACTTCCAATTATAAAAATGGTTTAAATAAGGTAAAGAATTATTTTTAAAGCGATTTGGGTCAGGAAAAACATTCATTAAAAAAAAAAAAAAAAAAAAAAAAAAATACGAAATTAAAATTTTTATACGACCCTCCGGTCCTATAAGTTATATTTAGAAAAATTTTCCTGTGACACTGACAAATAAGACAAAAAAAGTCCCGTTATTTTGAGATTAAAAATGACCGTGTAATAGCTGTTTAAAGTTGGAGCATACCTTTTGCTGCAAATTAGGGATCATTCACAAATTTAGTAGAAATATAATTCCGTCAGATATATTACAAAAATGATTGAGAATAAAATTGACATTACAATATAAATTTGAAATTTTTAATCATTCTGAAATATTACTACAAAATATACAATTTGTAGTAAACGTATAAGAAGAAAAAAACAGAATTTTTGTTAAATAAAAGGAGGAAAAACAACAGCCTCAATTCTTTACAAAATGATACATATTTTTAAAATGCTGTTAGATTAGGGGCTATCCACAAATGATGTCACGCTTACAGGGGGGGGGGGGGAGGGGGTTCATGAAATTGTGACAGTTTGTGACAAGGGGATGGGAGGGGGTCAGAAGAAGGGTGACATCACGCATTTTGGTTAAAATAAAAGCGTTAAAAATCAGCAGATTAAATTTTAAAGTTATTTTGAAATTAAAGTATTTTGTGTTCATACAGTAAAGATAACATTTAAAGCCAAACATATTAAATTCCATTTCAAATTCCAAAATACTACTGTTTTTAATTGCTTTATCACATTAATATTTTATTACTATTGTCTATTAATTAGGTTTTTTGTTGTAAATCTTAATCTTATTTCATACAAAATAAGTACACGAATCATTTTTATTATGATGCTCACAAATGTCATTAACACTAGAAAGATGGGAAATTTTACTCAAATTTTATAAAAATATTTCACACCAGAATTTTTTTTTAGATTATTAACTTATTTATTTAACTATTTTTTTTTTTTTATTTGTGTATTTTAAACCAGTTTTATAGAGAAATTTCTGGTTAGAACCGAAATATATTAATTTGGTAGCGGTTAAAATGACCGCTCGCCTCTTTCTAGTGTTAAAAGATATAGTTAAAAGTTTAAAATAAAATTTGAAATATGATCTCTAACATAGCACTTTGTTTTTGAACTGCAAGTATATGTTTATGTAACATAGCGTGACATGTGACAAAAGGGGGTGGAGGGGGTATGGTGAAGTGTGACACTTTGTGACAAAGGGGGGAGGGGGGTCAAAAATATTGAAAAAAAGCGTGACATCATATATGGGTGACTCCTTACACTGTCTTTCAAATTTTGGGTTGTGCCATGTTTTTTAGCTTTTGAAAATTCATTCTCGTGTATTTTTTAGTGCTGAATCCCAAAATGACCTTCATTTTAAACCATCACGTAAGAATTTTTCTCAAATCGCAAATTTCAAAGTTTAAAAGGTTAAAGTTAAAATTGACCCCCCCCCCCCTCCCCTTCGAACCTCATGGGACTCCTGAGCTATTTAGCTGTAAGAAACCCAGTATAAGCCAAAAAATTGAATAAATTTTTGAATTAAATAAAATCAAACTGGATTAAAATGTCTTATATCTATTTTATAGTATTAGATTTTTTGCTATTTTTTTACCTTGAAATTTACGATATGCGAAAAATCATGACATGATGGTTAAAAGTGAAGGTAATTTTTTTATTCAGCGTTAAAAAAATACATAAAACGTAATTATAAAAGTTAAAAAACACAACCATCGCAGGTTTGTGTTATCTAATCTAAAACTCTTTCTTAAACTTGTTGACGGTGTCAGAATTTTTTTGTATTATCCTCTAATATAAGGATCTATAAGATGGTAAATGTCAAAAATCATATTAATATAGCATCGTCATCGGATTTAAGTCAGTATGTAAAATTTAACTTCGATCGGACATTTGAAAGTGAGTTAATGTTTGAGTATAAAATTTAAACTGGAACGATGATTGTTGCAAGTTAAATAAAACTTTATGAAAATATCATATTTTTTGTTAAAAGAAAATCATTGCGTCAAATCCTTACAAAATACAACATATGTTGAAATACAATTATTGTAACTAATCTGAAACTTATAAAAGTTATAATAAAAGTTAAACGTAATATTTGTACGATTTCTTTCAAAGCGCAGATATCTTAAAATAAGTTTGAGTACTTTATATACGACCCCTGAAAGCATGGCAGAAATCATCTGTTTTGAGCTGCAAAAAAGTGGTATAAGTCATGAATTTCAAAGTTTCATAACTCGATCAATTTTAATGTTTGATGAATGGGACTTTTATTTTTGTCTTACTTGTTAGTGTCACAGTAATTTTTTATTAAATATCACTTATAGGACCGGGGATATTCTTTCTTTTTTTATTACACCTTATATACAATTTCTGCGGTATTGGTGTTTTAACAGTTTTATTTTTAAAAGTACGATGAAACTTGGAATATTTTATTTTTAAAAAATCTAAAAATATTTTATACTGTTCATTTACTTTATTACACAAAAATTTGATGTTCTCTTCGCTATACAAATTCATGTAATGACTTTCGTTAAGAGAACATTATCTATTTATACTGCGTTGTAACCGAAATAATCCAGTGATAGAACTATTGGACTATAAATATAAAGATTCGATATTCGTTATACGGAAGAGAAATTTAAGATCAAAACAAATTACTGATTACCCATTTAAGTCAGTTAGATTTACGTAAATATTCTAATTTTTAAGGTTATAAATGACTAATGGAAATTCTTTCTTTTTTTCGTACACCTAATATACATTTTCTGTGGTGTTGGTGTTTTCCCAATTATATTATCAAAAGTGCCATAAAATTCAGAATAGTTTATTTTTCTTTTAAATTTAAAAAAAAAAAAAAATATATATATATATATATATATATATATATATATATATATATATATATATATATATATATATATATATATATATATACTATTCATTTATTTTATTACACAAAAATTAGATTTTCTCTTCGCTGTACCATTCATCTAATGACTTTCGATAAGAGTACAATATATATTTACGCTGCTTTTGGAACTGAAATTATCTGTGTTAGAACTATTGGACTATAAACATAAAGATTCGGAATTCGTTATACGGAAGGGAAATCGGAGATCAAAATAAATTACTGATTACCTATTTAAGCCAATTTGGTTTATATAATCTTATTTTTTACATTATAAATGAATAATAGAAATTCTTTCTTTTTTACTACACCTAATATACATTTTCTGTGGTATTGGTGTTTTCCCAATTTTAAGTGCGATAAAATTCAGAATAGTTTTTTTTTTTTTTTTTAATCTAAAAAAAATGTATACATATACTATTCATTTATTTTATTACACAAAAATTAGATGTTCTCTTCGCTATACACTTCCTCTAATGACTTTCGATAAGAGTGCAATATATATTTACTCTGCCATTGGAGCTGAAATTATCTGTGTTAGAACTATCGGACTATAAACATAAAGATTCGGAATTCGTTATACACAAGAGAAATTGGAGATCAAAACAAATTACTGATTACCTATTTAAGTCAATTTGGTTTATATAATCTTATTTTTTACATTATAAATGATTAATTGAAATTCTTTATTTATTTATTACACCTAATATACATTTTCTGTGATACTGATGTTTTCCCAATTTTATTATCAAAAGTACGGTAAAATTCAGAATAGTTTATTTTTTTTTTTTAATCTAAAAAAAAGGTATACTATTCATTTATTTTATTACACAATAATTAGATGTTCTCTTCGCTATACCCTTTCTCTAATGACTTTCGATAATAGTACATTATATACAAGGTGGCCATAATTAAACAGACGGTACTCAGAGTGTTCTGTAGCGCGATCTAAATGCGAGAATGGTGCCAAATTTTGTAGGAAGATTAAACAAGACGGCCCAGCAAAAAATGAACTGCAGTTTTTCTACAGAAGTGGAGTATTTTTTATGTTTTTCTATAGTCA